>OX336391.1:97467596-98667596 GCA_946902985.2 Meconema thalassinum
GTTCTTTGTCTAAAGGGGAACGCTGTTTCAAAATAGTGTTTTAGGGTACTGTTAAATGCATTAAATTTATCATTTATTTTTCTCGGACGAAGCTTGGTTCCATTTCCTCATTTACCGAAGACGAACTTATGTGTGTGAATCGGAGTTTCCTAAGACGATGCCGGAAATGTGTGGATGTAGGAGGAGAACATTTCCAACATCTCCTGTCATAAGGTACGACCTTAGTTATTAATTCTTCCATTCTTCATTTTAATCGTTATCTCATGTCATGCACGGATAAAGTGAACGAAGTGCTGATCTGTTCTTATTGCTATGCATGCCGAGCGGGGAGTGCTGAGTCAACGGGAGATAAACTCGGTGAGCTGGCCGGACGAGTCATGAGAGGAACTCACTGTAGATTTCACTGTTCCAAATAAAATATATTACCTGAAAGACTGCTATGCAATTATTGTGATCTACTTTTATAAAGTAACAAGCTGTACCCAACATGCGTTGCAATGCCAATCAGTGAAAGTGTTGGCGTTGTAATATTGCTTCTTGAAGTGCTTTTGAATTCACAATATTTCATTTCTAAATTATTGTAAAATGGATTTACTAATTCAGAAACATTCGTGGGAGCGTGCCCTACAACTCACCAAAGTTTCTTCGTAATCATATGAGTGGTATATGAACACATTATGGATTTTGTTGAAACTATTCTCTCGCAGTCACTCATTTCTTGAATCTACTTGTGCGCTACCTGTTGTAATATAGATTTATTTAGTCAGAAACCGTTCCTGGAGTGTACACAACTCACCCAAAACTTATAGCAATCGGATGAATGGTATGTGAACGCATACGAGACATTGTTGAAACGATTCGCGCGCCGTCACTCATTTGCTGAATCTTCTCCTGGGCTACATATTGTAAAATGGATTCACTAATTCAGAAACCTCCGCTGGAGTGTACACAACAACTCACCAGAGTTTCATCGCAATCGGATGAATGGTATATGAACGAAGACGGGACTATTTTGAAACGATTCGGGTGCCGTCACTCATTTGCTGAATCTACTCGTGCGCTACCTATTGTAAAGTGGATTTACTGAGTCAGAAGCCTTTCCTGGAGTGAACACAACAACTCTCCCAACTTTCATCGCAAGTGGATGAATGGTATATGAACGCATAAACGATACATATACATACATACAATCACGTAACATTCATTTTTATTATATAGAGATAAGATAGGAATGTAAAAAAACAAAATGGACATCCATTAGCATGAGGATGGATACAAAATGCTTCAAGAAGAACGCACTGCTTATCAATTAAATTGACAAATTACACTCAAGGACACTGTCTAATATGTCTATTGTTTAGGAATGAATTAATTTTCAAGCACAAGGAAATTGCACCGGTACACTCAGTGTTCATGAAGGATCCACAGGACTCCCATCATGCATGCGTGTAGCATAAAAATATAGGGCAATTTATTTTAATAATGTAATGTATTGAAATTTAGTGCATTATTGTTGTTGTTGCTTTAAGGGGCTTAACATCAAGGTTATCAACATACATGTGGATTACACATAATCTAAAGCATAATGAGAAATATTGAAACCAACACATTAATTGTATTTAGCAGTGAAAATTATTAACAAAAATAATGGAATGCAGCCGAATGAAACCAGAAACCTCTATGGACGTCGAAATGGCAGAAGAAAAACTAAAAAAAGTAGGAGACTTGTGTTATTTAGGGAGCAAAATAACCAGTGATGGATGAAGCAACAAGGAAAGCAGTTTTACAGAAAAGTAAACTGTTGACATCGAATAGAGATTTAGGTATTAGGAAGTAGAGATGGGCAGCAGTCGACTGCTTTTAAAAACCAGTCGAATGAATTCAACGACTACTCACCGTATCATAAACAAGTCGTTTGCAAACGACTGATCCCAAAGCTATCGTTGGAAATCATTCGAATTAAACAAGTCGATGGCAAACGACTACTTCCAAGCGAATGGAATCATTCGAATAAAAGTAGTCATTGTAAACGACTGATCCCAAAGCAATCGTTGGAAATCATTCGAATGAAACAAGTCGTTGGCAAACGACTACTTCCAAGCGAATGGAATCATTCGAATAAAAGTAGTCGTTGTAAACGACTGATCCCAAAGCAATCGTTGGAAATCATTCGAATGAAACAAGTCGTTGGCAAACGACTAATTCCAAGCGAATGGAATCATTCGAATTTAAGTAGTCGTTCTAATCAAACGACTTCTTCAGGATAACTTCATGCTACAATTCATTGTGCTGTATGTTTATTGTAGAGCTTTAATTAATAAGTTAAGTATACCTGTAGGTGCCTATAGTTTTATACAGTTCGTTGATTCTTTCAATGAAATAGCCTAAATCCAATTGTCCAAGTTATTGGACAATTCAATATTGTCATTCAATATTTAGGTTATGTTTGAACTCCAGATACCGGTTTTGTGGCACATCATCCCAGGCAAGCTAGTAAATACCTTTGCCTCCCAGTCAGATGGATCATTTAGCTGTAATTTTGAATTAGAGTAAGGTTGTAGTATGCGTGGTCAGATTTAGACAATAGCCTACTCCATGAAGGGGTCATGGCTACGCCTTCTATGTTTGTTTAATGAATAGAGTAACTGAAATGAGGGATGTATACTGATTTTAAGATTTGTGGAATGAGTTTATGATTTTTTAATAGAATTTAATGAAGTCTTCAGTAAAGTTGAAGGAGACATGATCGTGTTTAGACAATAGCCTACTCCATGAAGGGGTCATGACTATGCCTTCTATGTCCATTTAAGGTGTAGTGTGGCTGAAATGAGGGAGGTTTACTGATTTTGGTGTTTGTGGAGTAGTCTTTTCGTTTATAATTTAGGTTTTTGTGAAGCTTGTTGCGGAGTTGTTTTATGGATTTTATTGCTCTGCAAATGAAGTGTATTAGGGGGTTCTGGGTTTGGTTTAGCTGTAGTTTACAGGGTTATGGCTGAGAGTTGTTTTAGCAGGCCTAACAACTGTGTCAGAGCAGTGGCGTGCTGTGTGGGAGGGGGGAAGGGGTTAGTGGCAAAGAGATGAGGGCAGGGATGGAAGAGTTGTAGCGTTTTCTGTGGTTAAACTGCCGTTGTCTTATGGCTGATTTTATGTACTGACATCTATCATAAGATAGAGTAGTGATGTGAATCTCGACATCTATTGCAGCGGGTACTGTGAGGACAGCTTGACCGTACGCACAAATTGATTCTGGTCGTCAATTGTTTGGAGATGGGCAGCACCGCAGCAGTCGACTGAAAAATGTTAAATCCATCGACTTGTTTGACTGCTCTTAAAAAACAGTCGAATGAATTCAACGACTACTCACCGTAACATAAACAAGTCGTTTGCAAACGACATATCCCAATTGTGTTTTAACTTTTAACATGTAGAAAGCGCTCGGATAGTTTTACGTTCGGGTCGTCAATTGTTTCAGCACATGGATAGCGCGCGCATTAAAAAAAACTTAGTATTTACATTGTTGCCAACATCTCCACTGAAAGTTCGCCCTCGTTGCTGTTCTAAAGTGTTCTATTTTCGTGTGTATTTACTGCAGGCCGTAATTTTCTTGTTCAAGTCGTATTTCAGCTCTACATTCTTAGTACTTCAGAGAGGATTAAATTAGTGAACACATAGCCTAACTTGTTTATGACTCTATGGACATATTTTACATTTACTATTTTTTGGCATTAAAATATGAAGTGTGATTATTTCAATGTTGGCTATGGAATTGTTCCCGGTACTTAAGAACTCCCTCTCAGTAATAGTGATTTAATTTACTCTTAGGTTAATTAAGTATTGGTCTATTACTTCACTTATCCACAGTACATACAGGTAATGAGCCCTGTATCAATACCGGTAT
Organism: Meconema thalassinum; assembly: GCA_946902985.2. NCBI lineage: Eukaryota > Metazoa > Arthropoda > Insecta > Orthoptera > Tettigoniidae > Meconema > Meconema thalassinum. The sequence continues at coordinate 97,471,495 of OX336391.1, forward strand.
CGGGGAACATTTACTCACACATTTTGCATTAAATGAAATGTGCAACATTGTAAATAATAGCTGCACTCTACACGACGTAAACCACCATTTCGAAGCACAGTAAAAATAAATAAATAACTTTGACCAATTGCATGTTGCCGAGTGTCGAGTAGTCCAAACTAACGTCTGTAAAAATAGGTGGGTTAAGGAGAAGTTTGATTTTCATCTGTTGGTACGACTCAACTCATTCGGTAACGGCTTGCAGTGCTTTGTACGCTGCCTAGAAGCGACTACTTTCAGTCGAATACATGAAACAACACGCTTAGGAGCTATGCGAATTCAGGTAACCATTCGACTGAAAGTAGTCGACTATCTAGTCGATAGTTTCTTCCAATGAATGACGAGTCAGTCGATGGTTAAAAGTAGTCGATAGTCCCATCTCTATTAGGAAGTCATTTTTAAAAGCTTTTGTCTGGAGCGTGGCTCTCTATGGAAGTGAAACTTTGACTGTTGGTGCAGCAGAAAACAGGAGAATAGAATCTTGAAATGTGGTGTTACAGGAGAATGATTAAGATCTCATGGGTGGATATAGATAAAGTAACAAATGAAGAGGTATTAGGACGAGTGGAAAAGGAGAGATGTTTCTGGCGACTGCTAATGAAGAGAAGAGATAGGTTGGTAGTAGCCTACACATAATAAGACACCCAGGAATAGCAAGTTTAGTTATGAAAAGAAGATTCGACAAAAATAACTGTAGGGATAGACCAAGGTTAGAATATGTGAAAACAGAATGCCTCTGATGTAGGGTGTGGTAGCTATGTAGAGATGAAATGATTAGCTCAGGAGAGGGAGACATGGAGGGCTGCATGAAAACAGTAAAAAAAAAAGACTGAAAATTCGAACAACAGTGAAAATGACCAGTGATCCGAAAATCATTGTGATGCCTCAGAGGGTTAACATCCAAGATTGTAGACACATAGTATCATTACTATGCAATGACTGGATGACATCCTATTATTGATATTTGGACTTTGGACACAATGGCCAGTTGTCAAAAAAAAACACAAGTTTTATCTCAGGTTAAAATAATAAAACCAACGTTCAGATAATTATCTTGGTTTCATTGAGTTAGCACTATTTATGAACCATATACACTATATAAATATAGACATGAATATGTGCATGCACTGTATTATTTGGCAACATTTTCAAGTTCAAATATGGCAGTAGGAAATTCTCAGATTTAACTGATGATTTTGAGCTTTTTGAGAAATCAGAATCTTGACTATTAATATGATTAAAGCATACAAATAATTAATGTAATTTTATTTTAAAAAGGTATTATTAAAAGTCCAAATGTATTTATTGTCCATATTTTTGGGATTATGCCATGTGAAAAATAAATAATAAATATGCCTACACAAATTTAGCTTGACCAGAGGAATTAGTAACTGGACACACCCTACTTGTATTTAAGCAAATGAACTTACTAAACTGGATGCTTCTTCAAAATCTGATAGCCACTTCGGTTCACACTTAATAAAGGTAGGTTCCTCCATGATGCGATCGAGTCTAGAAGATTGCAGCACCAGCAGCATTAACACTTGTAACAGCGAGAGGAGAAGTTAACAGCAATCAGCTAGGAAGAGTCACTGGAGTTTGTAATGTTTGCTGAAGATGACTCTTTCCAGGTACCGGTACCGTACTGCCACCTTCAAGATATAATGTTAACAAAATATCCTGAAAACCTGCCATCTCATTGAAAGTCTTACATAATAGGTATTTACATAATTAAATCTCAAGGAAATTAAGTATACACACAAAACTACGAGTACAACATTGCTTCAAAGCCACAAACAAAGTTACTTTACCTACAAATATTCATTTCTTCTGGGAGATTAATATAATGACAATACATCCAGAAATGGACAAGGCAGTTAAAGTATAACTCTGTCCTTCACTACCATGTTGTACTGCAGTACTGCTCTCAGGGTAGGCAAAGCCTATCTGGATATTTATAAAAACGTAAGTTATATTAAATATTCTCTCCTTAAAAATATTTTCCGAAACATTTTACACTATTTATGGTGTTTTGCCTCCAAACTGTTCAAATTGTCTGGTCTCAAGTAAGTCACTTAGTGAATGCTCTCTCAAATTGGGCGCCATCCAATGAACAAGACGCAATTGACGCACGCGCAACAAGTTCTTCTCACAGGACAGGCTAGGTCAGGCCTTGCCTTGCCACTTCATTCAGAGTGCTTGGCTCGAGTATGAACATTAAGGCGGGCATCATAGTTCGCTACCGTTCTCAACGCATGCGCACAATGCTTGGCTAAGCCAGTTGTGCTGGAGCCTCGCTTACCGATTGGTTACAATAATTGCCGACTGATGAGCCTTCAAAAGGATCTCCCGTCCCTCGTGCTATTACTAGTCAATAACAATTAAGTTCTTGTTACCGGCTACCAGCTGTAGTGTTGAAAGAAGGTGACGTGCTTGACGCGAAATTTAAGTATTCAAATGGATGTTTCTCGCGATTTTACCATCCGAGCGCAGTGAAACTTGGCTTATATAAATTTGAATCCGCTGGCATCTAATTCATTTCAATTATTTTCATAACAACAAGATGGCAGCTGAGCGAAATTTTAAAATCTCATTTTTATTTCTTGTGTCCTAATCATACGATTTAAGTTTGAATAATACACCTACTCAATGATCTTCATGTAATAGTACGTAACTCTAAGGCCTAAATATAAAAATCCAACATGTTGACCATTCGAAATATATAGACGGTTTTCTCAATATCTTCGAATCTATTACACCAATCAAACTGAACATTTGTATGTTGATAGAGGCAATTAACATAACTAGGATGAATGAGAATAGTCTCTATAGTTCTTCACGGAACTACTTGTTTTATTGTGTCGAAAAAATAATGAGGCCTAAAATAGTTTTCATGCAAAGAGAACGGTTATTTTTTTATTGTTCTTTATGAATATTAATCGAAATATCATTTTAATTATGATGATGACTGTCGTTTTAAGGGCGGAACAGCAAGGTCATCTTTCCCTTTAACAATCTACAAAATTACCCTATTATATTATATTAATGACCCACTCCCCCAGAAGGAAATCCTGCGTAGGCCACTGTACGAGACATGACGAGAAATTGATGTCACGGCAGTGTGCCCAACTTGTAAGATATAAAATACACCAACACTAGAGCTCGAGCCAGCCGGGAAGGCGGTGCGCAGAACACAACGCTACAATTACGTCATGCCTCACTTACATCCCACCAATCACAGTCAGTCTGTCTTGAGAATCTGAGCTAGTGTGTTGTCAGGAAGGCCAAGTGTAAAGCAGCATGAAAGAGACAGGCTCGATGAGCTAAGCGACGGTGTTGCCATACTGCAGGAACTCATGGCATCAGCCTGCGGTGTGGGGCTGGGACATGGTGGACCTGTTGCAACATGTATCTCTTTCTCTCTCTGCGCAAATCCCAGAGAGCCGGCCTCCTTCCGGGCTGACGCGAGCTCTAGTAGAATCTGGAGGTTTTAGGCTGTAACCATTGTCAAAACTATTGAACTGGACGCGTTAGGCTGTAACCATTGTCAAAAACCATTGGATTGGATGAAACGAAGGTTAGAATGGTCGAGTGTAGGTGCGGCCTTTGGTCGCGGGAAGCTTTGGTTGACAAAAAACCATTGATCAGGACGCGTTGGGCTGTAACCATAGACAAAACCATTGATCTACATACATACATCATTTATTTGCAAATGTGGACACTGTCCTTGATGGCAAATTACAATAACTATGGTACACAAAACAATTCATTCATACAACCACAAAAATGTTTAGAAAATTTGGATAAATTAGAAAATCTGGACGCGTTAGGCTGTAACCATTGTTAAACAACCATTGGATTGGACAAAACGAAGGTTAGAATGGTCGGGTGTAGGTGCGGCGAAAGCTAGTGGGGCACGGTTGACAAAATACCATTGATCTGAATTAGTACCGTAAGCATTGGGTTGGCAATACTGTTCTAACGCTATAACTTAAATGGCCGACACAGCTGGAAATTTTGCTATATAAGTTGTGTTATAATTTGGGATGGATGGTGGGTTATAGACAGCCGAGGAGTAAACTGGATCATTCCGAGATCAATTTTGAAACATTAGTAAAGGTATTCATTGCAGATTTCAGAAGTTAATTTTTCTCCCTCCTTAGGATCATGTCTCCTGCACCGTTAGCAGCAATTCATTGGAACTCTCAGCGCAATCTAATTTGGGCACACTGATGTTGACCGACTGAAAAACTCCTAATAGTAGATTACTCAGGTAACACTGCAAAATGGCTTTAATGATTTCAATTATTAGATAATAGCCACCCTACCGCATCTTTGGCTCAATATGTAGGATATCTTCAATATTTATGTTAAACACCATACTTAAAACTCACAAATTTTCTGCAGAAATGACACACAGAAAGCCTATGGAGATTTCAGATGAGTTGAGAAAATCCCGATCTGAAAGAATGAAAAAGTACTGGAAAGAGCGCAAGAACCAAGCAGTACTACCTTCAAAGAAGAAGTGATTGTGGAACGACTCAAGTGGTCCAATGTGACCAATCAAGATTAATAATAATAATAAAAGAACTTCATCAAACTTTTCTGTTTTTAGAAATTGGTCATAATTTTGGTGGTAGACCTCGTTTAAAGTGCTTCACTTGTCTCATATTGATACGATACTTACTAATTCTTCAACTCAGGCAGTCTGCTTAGTGTCTGCATGGTTAGCCTTTTGTCTATAGCCTATTCTCGTCTTGAATCGGTTTAGCAATTTTCCAATATTCCTGATATCTTCTTAGTCGCTGAAATGAATACAAGAAGCTCGAGTTAAATTTCTAAAAATTAATGTATGGTACCATTTTCATAAAAAGCAATGTGCATGTGTTGTAAAATATTCTTTTTGGATATTTACTTTGTAGTTTATTTATATCTTTTGACGACTAATTTTTAAGCCTATTTTAATTCGGCAATTGGTGTGTTCGCTTTCTAAATACACATTTGGCAATTCATTTGGCTTGACGAACATGCGCATTTGATGATTTGAGCGATCTATTGCTAAGTTCATGACGATCACTGTGCGTGCGTGGCATAATACCTTAAAAGCTTTATAATACTGCACCTAGGATGCAGTGGCCTACACAGGATTTCCTTCTGGGGGGGGAGTTATTAATATAGAAGGGTAATTGTGTAGTCCTACACTATTAAAGGGACAGATGACCTTGCTGTTCCTCCCCTTTAAATAACAGTCATCAACATCATCATCAACAATAATCAGATAAAAATTATCTTTGGATGAAAACTCTTTTATGCCTAATTATTCTTTTAGCACAATAAGAAAGAGACAGTCAGTCTGAAAGACTGGACTTGATATCATTTTAAATGCTCCAAATGCTGAAATATGCTAAAAAGGCTGGATGCTTCTCGCTCGCTCGAAGCCAAAGACTCTTGACATGTTAGATGATCAAGAAACAATCAGAAAACTAGAAAGTTACAGTCATATGGGAGCTGGAGCGCGCCGTGAAAGGAGGGATCTGGCTGGATGACGTCACGATCGCCGTGTCGTTGCCGTCTTGTAACGCCAGAGCTCACCAGTGAACTCAGTACACATGCACCAAGCGGTACTAAGACGTCAGACACCTCAGTGCATTCTCGGTACATTTCGTGACGTCGCCGTAACGTAACGACGAAGCAGAATAGATCATTTAAAATGATAATAAAAATGAAAAAAGATGTATTAGCCTACTTTCGATTTTTGCAAAAAATGAAAGTAGACTTATGAGATCAACACAGGGCGAAAAAAGTGTGTCTGTCTGTGTGTGTGTATGTGTGTGTGTGAGTCTGTGTGTGTGTGTGTCTGTGTGTGTGTGTGTGTGTGAGTGTGTGTACTCTGAATGTCTGTCCCCCCCTATCAATTCGAACACGGTGAATGCGAATTGAACGAAATTTGGTACAAAGGTAGCACTAGCAAAGGACACCTCAGTGTCATGTTTTATATCGCCGCCATCTTGACGGAAACGTAATGGCGGCCACACAAATGTTCAAAGCTTAAATCAAATTACGACTAACCTAATCATCCGATCTCTACCAAATTTTGCAACGACATACCTTTATGGGGGGAGCATCCTTTGACCAAACCAATAGGTCATCAGCGTAATAGTTTGCGGATGGCGGCCATCTTTGTGTGAAAATCGATTCCCCCTATTAATTCGAACACGGTGCAACCGAATGGAACGAAATTTGGTACAGAGGTAGTACTAACAAAATGCACCTCAGTGTCATGTTTTATATCGCCGCCATCTTGACGGAAACGTAATGGCGGCCACACAAATGTTCAAAGCTTAAATCAAATTACGATTAACCTAATCATCCGATCTCTACCAAATTTTGCAACTACATACCTTTATGGAGGGAGCATCCTTTGACCAATCTAATAGGTCATTCACCTGATAGTTTGCGGATGGCGGCCATCTTTATGTCAAAATTGATTCCCCCTATTAATTCGAACACGGTGGAACCGAATGGAACGAAATTTGGTACAGAGGTAGCACTAGCAAAGGGCACCTCAGTGTCATGTTTTATATCGCCGCCATCTTGACTGAAACGTAATGGCGGCCACACGAATGTTCAAAGCTTAAATCAAATTACGATGAACCTAATCTTCCGATCTCTACCAAATTTAGCAACTACATACCTTTATGGAGGGAGCATCCTTTGAACAATCTAATAGGTCATTCACCTAATAGTTTGCGGATGGAGGCCATCTTTATGTCAAAATTGATTCCCCCTATTAATTCGAACACGGTGGAACCGAATGGAACGAAATTTGGTACAGAGGTAGTACTAGCAAAGGGCACCTCAGTGTCATGTTTTATATCGCCGCCATCTTGACTAAAACGTAATGGCGGCCACACGAATGTTCAAAGCTTAAATCAAATTACGATTAACCTAATCATCCGATCTCTACCAAATTTTGCAACTACATACCTTTATGGAGGGAGCATCCTTTGACCAATCTAATAGGTCATTCGCCTAATAGTTTGCGGATGGCGGCCATCTTTGTGTCAGAATCGATTCCCCCTATTAATTCAAACACGCTGAAACCAAATGGAACGAAATTTGGCATAGAGGTAGCACTAGCAAAGGGCACCTCAGTGTCATGTTTTATATCACCGCTATCTTGATGGAAACGTAATCGCGGCCACCCAAATGTTAAAAGCTAAAATGTAATTACGACCAACCTAATAATCTAGTCTCTACCTAATTTTGCAACACCATATCTTTATGTGGGAGACATATTCTGACCAAACTGCAAGAACATCAGCCCAATAGTTTGCAGATGGTGGCCAAGTATGTGTGCAAATCGATTCCCCCTATCAATTCAAACACGGTGAAACCGAATTGAACGAAATTTGGTACAGAGGTAGCACTAGCAAAAGTCACCTCAGTGTCATGTTTTATATCGCCGCCATCTTGACGGAAACGGAATGACGGCCACCCAAATGTTAAAAGCTTAAATCAAATTTCGACCATCCTAATAATTTGATCTCTACCGGATTTTGCAACAACATGCCTTTTTGTGGAAAGCATCTTATGACTGACTACAAGGTCATCAGCCTAATAGTTTGCAAATAGCGACCATGTATGTGTGCAAATCCATTCCCCAGATCAATTCAAACACGGTGAAACCGAATTGAATGTTTTTTTTTACAGAGGTAGCACTAGCAAAGGGCACCTCATATTCATGTTTAATATCCCTATAGCACGATGTATTTCAACAAGCTACTACAACCAACATTCAATTATACTCCTTGAAATGGACAAAGAGTTATAACAATACCCATGCATTTAGGAGAAAGTAGGCTATATGTTCTTTACTGAACATCTTGTTTTTATATATGGAAAACAGTAACTAAATATTGAAACTGAAATGATACAGAGGTATCATCACATCCATACCTGACTGCTTATAATACCGTATTGATATTATGTGAGAGAAAAATAATGTTTTCCACTCCATGTTCTCACTGCCATTACTATTGACTCGCAAAATATGCCTATCTTAACGGCTTTATCAGCACCGTTGATAGGAATAAATTGGAGAAATTACCCATGTACGGTACCGAATTATCTTTAACGAAACGTCGGCCCACACGCAAAGTTAGAGCGGTGTGTTGAAATTTACCGATCGCACACTTCAACAGCAAAACTGATCCAAGACTGGCTCCAACACTGATTAGATTAGACTAGCAGTAGTGCCCGGCTTCGCCCGGTGGATTTATTTGTTTTATGGATGATAATGAATACTACTACAGAACTGACACATGATACTTAAACTAACAGAAAACTATATTTTAAAAATATATCTTTTTGTGGTGGTGGTGGTTGTAGTGGGGGTGATAAGTAGTACAGTATAATGGACGTAACATTCAGGTCAATTTCCCGTAATGATAATTATGAATAGGGAAACAGCTATTTACTAACTACAGCACTGACACATGTAATTTACTAACAAATTTACAAAAGAAAAAAAAATAGAAAGAACAGTACGGTAAGTGAAACAATAGACACTGCCTAGGGCCTATATCTCATTGGCTGTTAGAAATGTAGAGACCAATAGTATCGTCTTTTGTCGCATAGCGCCGTAGGAAAATAATCAGAACTCTTTGGCAAACTTCGGCTGTCCCGAGCTACTGAGATATCATTAGTATCATTTATCGCCACAAAGCGCTTAACGATAAGTTTCAGAATAAGTGAAGGTAAATTTGAAAGCACTAACGCTTATTGCAGCTGATAACCTCAATGTACTGCACCAACACCATTGCCCTTATACAGAGGCATAATATTTTCATGATGATCTGTTTGAAGGGGCCTAAGAAATCTTTTTGCACCAATTACCCCCCGTGACTGCAATTTATAAACAGCGCAAGATGCAACTATTTTCGCAATTCTGCACCAGAATACTGGTAGGGGAGACGTGATGCAGCCCGAACTGCCCGTCAACAACAGACTTATTAAACTACTCTTACAGTTACACCACTGCGGACATGAATGGTTCTAGAGCCTTAATACGGTACGTGGTTTTCAAGTTCAGTTTTTCTGTTATTCTAAATGTAGGGAATGGCGAGCGTTGTCCCAAATATCAAGTGGACAGTGTTACCAGCAGGGTTTCAAAGTGTATGTAAAATTTGGTGCAATTAAGAGAAACGGTGTAGATTTGTGATGAAGGGCCTAAATGAAGGGAATGGAGGGGTTTGTCCAAAATTTCATGCAGTCAGTGTTACTCGCAGGGTTCCAAAGGGTAAGTATACAAATTGCCGTTCAGATCGGTGAAACGGTACAGATGTGTGCCCAAGGGCCTAAATGCAGGGAATGGAGTGGTCTGTCCGAAATTTCATGTAAACAGTGTTACTCGTAGGGTTCCAAAGCGTAAGTATACCGTACAACTTTTGGTTCAGATTGGTGAAAGTGTGTAGATTTGTGCCAAAGGGCCTAAATGCAGGCAATGGACTGGTCTGTCATAAATTTCATGTAGGCAGTGTTACTCGCAGGGTTCTAAAGGGTAAGTATACAAATTTTGGTTCAGATCGGTGAAACGGTGTAGATTTGTGCCAAAGGGCCTAAATGCAAGGAATGGAGAGGTCTGTCCGAAATTTCATGTAAACAGTGTTACTCGCAGGGTTCCAAAGGGTAAGTATACAAATTTTGGTTCAGATCGGGGAAAAGGTGTAGATTTGAAACAAAGGGCCTAAATGCAGGGAATGGACTGGTCTGTCATAAATTTCACGTAGACAGTGTTACCGTCAGGGTTCCAAAGGGTAAGTATACAAACAGTGGCGGATCCAGGCCTTGCGAGGCCCTGGGCGATATGATAAGGTGGGGCCCACAACAACAGGGGAAAAAATGGAAAGTAGTTTTGTAATAATAATAAAATAAAGAATAGTTACAATATTTTGAATACACTACAGTACATTTTTTTTAATAATATGAAAGAAACCTTTAAGTCCCCTTGAAGATTATTAAACTATGAAATATTAAAATATTTCTTTGCAACTTTTTTCTATTATTTCACTGAAATCTAAACTTGCCAAATGGTCAAGGGAGGTCATAGCTGCACTGAAAGAAAAAACTATATAGTTAAGTTTGAAAAGTATAATTAGTTGATTAATTAATTAAATTTAAAAACAAATCCATGGCGCAGGGCCCCATGGACTGCGGGGCCCTGGGCGGTTGCCCTCCCTTGGATCTGCCCCTGTATACAAATTTTGGATCAGATAGGTCAAACGGTGTACGTACCACTAACCATAACGCCAGCGCATGCGGATAGAACAAAAATCCATCTTTAAGGTCACCTGAGAGGTGTAGCCTAATGCTACATAGCCTAAACTATTCCTCTTGAATCAGGCTATCATATAAAAAAAGAATTTTTCGAATCGGACTGGTAGTTCCAGAGATTAGCGCGTTTAAACACATAAGCACACAAACTCTTCAGCTTTATTATATTAGTATAGATTAGATTTTTATTAAATCCATTTGATCAATTACATGTATACAATACAATTTTGATATAGGACACGTCAGAATTTACATCTATAAAATAAAAGAACTAACAGGTATATATTACTAATACTATAACTGTTTATAACTTATTATAATAACAGATCTTAAGAGATGGGGGTTTGCCTGTTCCTCTATCGGGCGCGTCCCAGGTGGCGGATAGGGGGGCTCGCCGGACTTGTCCGGAGGGTTTGAGGGAAATAAAATACCTCTCGCGGACCAAAAACAGGCCCCTTGCCAGGGTTATGGTGAAGCTACGTTAGGCCTAGCAAGCCAGTAGTGGATATGAAACTGCTTTTAAAACGGGAACGGGCCTCGGAAAGGACAGATCTAAAGGAAGCAGACCTGGCTATGGAAATGGACTACGAATCGGAACTTTGAATATAACAACATTGACGGGAAGAGTGGAGGAGATTGTGGATATGATGGAGAGGAGAAAACTGGATGTACTCGGACTGGCAGAGACTAGATGGAGAGGGGAAGGAAGAAAAGAACTGAGAAATGGCTTGCAGCTATACTGGATAGGAAATGAGGAGGGGAAGAGAAATGGAGTGGGAATGGTGGTGAGAGAAGGGATGAGGGAGGAAGTAAAGAGGGTAAGTGATAGAATAATTAGAGCCAGAATCACAGTGAAAGGTAGAAACCTGGACATTCTGCAAGTCTATGCACCACAGGTGGGATGCACAGAAGGCGAGAAGGACGAGTTTGAAGAGGAGTTGCAGAAGCAGTTAGCGGGGAGAGACCTGATAGTCATGGGAGACCTAAATGCCCATGTCGGAACTGATAGAAGAGGTTTTGAGGAAGTGATTGGTGGTGAAGGATGGGGAAACAGGAATAAGGAAGGAGAGAGATTGTTGGAACTGTGCAAGATAAATGGGCTAATGGTTGGAAACACATGGTACAAGAAGAGAGAGAGCCATAAAATTACTTGGTACAGCAGGGATTTGACTAGGAAATCAGTGGTGGACTATATTCTATGCGGGAAGGAGACAAAGAAGAGTATCACGGATATAAGGGTAATACCTTCAGAAGCCCTGGACAGTGACCACCGTCTGCTGGTCGCCAAGGTGAGAGGACTGAAGGAAAAGAGGAGAACTGAGAACCAAGAAAGAAGAATAAGGACATGGAAGCTGAAGGAGGATGGAAATAAGGAGAAGTTCCAGATATTAGTGAGGAACAAATTACCGAAGGATGATCCGAAAACAGGTGAAGAAGAATGGAATAGGTTCAAGGACGTGTTGGTAGAAGCAGCGGAAGTCGTGTGTGGCAGAACTAGTGGAAAGAAAAGGTGGAAGGAAACACCATGGTGGAACCCCAGAACTAAGGAAGCAGTGAAAAAGAAAAATGAAGCATTCAGGAAATGGTTCCAACAGAGGACAGACAGAACAAGAGAAGAATACCAAGAGCGGAAGAATGAAGCAGGAGAAGTAGTGAAGGAAGAGAAAAAGAAATGGCTGGAGAAATGGACAGAAATGATGGAGGAGGACTGTGATGGCAGTAAGAAAGTGTTGTATGGAATGATAAAGGCAAAGAGAAGAGATACAGGGGAAAATGTCAGAATGGTGGACAGGAATGGAAAGGAGGTCGAAAATATGGAAGAAGTAAAGGTTATCTGGAGAGAATACTTCAAGGAACTCCTAAATCCAACTAAAACCAGCGTAGTGGACATTGTGGAGGAAGAAACAGACAGTGACCAAGACATTTCAGAGAAGGAATTGACATGGAAAGAAGTGGAGGAAGCATTAAGGAAGATGAAAGGGGGAAAGGCACCGGGAATAGACGAAGTGAGTGTGGAGATGGTGAGAGCAGCAGGGGTGATAGGAACCCAGTGGCTCTTTCGAGTAATGAAAGTGATATGGAGGGAGAAGAAAATACCAGAGGACTGGAAAAGAGGGATAATAATACCCATATTTAAAAAGGGAAGTAGGAAGGAATGCAAGAACTACAGGGGAATTACACTCATGTGCCACTGCGCCAAAATATTTGAGAAGGTACTGGAGAGAAGAATTCGGACAGAAGTTGAAGATGGGCTGAGGGAAGAACAGTATGGATTCAGGCCAGGAAGATCAACAGTTGACCTCATCTTTGCAGTAAGACAGCTACAAGAACACCATTATGAATATGGGAAAGATCTGGTGATGACCTTCTTGGATATTGAGAAAGCATATGATAGTATTAATAGAAACAAGGTATGGGAAGCAATGAGAGCAAAAGCAGTGAACAAGGAGACAGTGGCAAGAGTGAAAGCAATGTACGAGGGAAGCAAAAGCTGTGTAAAGGTGGGAAGAGAGAGAACGGAATGGTTTCAACTGGAGAGTGGTCTGAAACAGGGAAGTGCCCTCTCACCCCTGATATTTATAGTGGTGATGGATGAAATCATACGAAAAGTGGTAAATAGCATTGGGGAAAGGAAAATGAAGGCAATGTTGTTTGCTGATGACCTTCTGGTATGGGGAGAGGATGAGCAAGAAGTACAAGAGCAATTAGATGAGTGGGAGAAGGTAGTGTTATCATATGGGATGAAGTTCTCAGCACAAAAGAGTGAAGTGGTCATCACAACGAGGAAGAAGAACAGACTGGATATGGGCATAACACTTAGAGGACAGCAGTTGCAGAAAGTAGAATGCTTCAAGTACTTGGGAAGCATAATTGAAGAAAAGGGAGGCAATAGGATGGAAATAAATGAGAGGGGAAGGTGCGCAGATGGATTTTTCAAGAGTGTAAGGGGGATGATATGGAATAAAGATGTACCACAAAAATGTAAAGGAATCATCTACAAGACCTACTTTGTGCCAATTTTGACATATGGTTCAGAAACATGGGTGATGAAGGAAAGGGACAAGAATAAAATACGAGCAGTGGAGATGAAGTTCCAGAGGAGTAGGGTAGGAGTGACAAGAATGGACAGAGTAAGGAATGAGAGAGTCAGGGAGATGGTAAGAGAGGAACCATTGCAAAATAGAATAGAGCGATCTAGGCTACAATGGTATGGACATGTGAGGAGGATGCAAGAGGAGAGGATACCGAAGAAGATGTTTGGAATGGAAATGACGGGAAGGAGGCCAAGGGGAAGACCAAGGGACAGATGGGCAAAAGGAGTTAAGAAGAGTGTGGAGGAAAGAGGAGTGTGCTGGGACACAGTAAATGACGAGAGATGGTGGATGGACAGGAAACGATGGAGAGGCTTATGTTCCAAGCAGACCCGACCAGCGGTTGGAAACTGCTCAAGATGATGATGATGATGATGATGATGATCTTAAGAGATACCGTACAATCTTATTGGACAACTATTTACACCTTACTCTATAATCATAATATGAAAACTTAATTCTATAAATACAACAACTTGCAGCTAGGTATTACAATTAAAATAGAAAAGTAAAATATAATTATAGATTTCATCGCTCCTATATGCTAAGATATTCAACTACAGAGTAAAAACAATGGCACTGCAGATAAGCATTCAACATTCTATCAAAGGTTTTTATTTTTGGGACTAGTTTTATATACTGGGGTAGTTTATTGTATAATTTTACTCCTGTGTGAAAAGTTCCTTTATGATATATGCTTGTGTGTGTGAAATATGAATGTTTTGATTTTGTCTTGTGTTATGCCTATGAACATCATTGTTTCTTTTAAGAAAAACATCTTTATTCATTAAATTCTTTTTAAAAAACATAATACTTTCAAAGATATATATGCAGGGCAGTGGGAGAATGTTTAAATCTTTAAACAGAGGTCTACATGATTCTCTAGTGTTTACATTTGCCATAATTCTTATCGCCCTCTTTTGTATCCTAAACTGAAGGAGGAATCACGCCGCGAGTCGAGTGCATGACATTTACCAAGTAATGAACGTGATCACATTTAAAATATATACCGGAGTAAAGAAGGTGGTAATGTAAAACAGGTGATAGATGGGACAATATATGGATTCAACTAAACAAATGTCTCTGGGGGGGGGGGGGGGGGGTAAACCCTAACCCCCCGTCGGTACGACAGTGCTAGGATGCTGTTAATTGACAGGAATGGCCATTTGGCGCATCATTATTTCACTTGAATTTGAAATGACATGTATGTAAAGACTCCCGTCCGAGTTCGATTGAATTGAGTTCAATACGATCAAAATAATGTTCGGTACTGTATTGCAAGTGGGATTATTACCCCGGTACAAATATATCCTATTTAATATGGCTTCGGTGGCGTAGTCGGCAGCATGCTGAATTGCTGTTCCCAAGAATGCGGGTTCGAATCCGGAAAAGTGTCAGATTGTTAAGAGAGTTAAAATCCTTCGGGGGTGGGGGTAGTAAAGCCGGCGGGGTCATGTCATAGATTTAGATTTAGAACCCACCACTACCACTAGGTAGGTTAGTAGGTAATTTGGTTAGAAACGCTCTATCACGTTCCAACGTTCGCCGTTGGGTGTCAGTGACAGTGGCGTCTAGTAGCCAAAGTTGGAACTATTTGAAATTGAACTTGTTGGGGAGTCTACGGGCGTTCAGTTGAAATGCCCTGCTTTGCCCATTGGATGCAAAAGTAAGCACACAATATAGTAAAATTAATTACAAGGAACTCGTTTAACAACACACACTTACTCAATAATATACATCAACACAATATAAGTCAAGTTATTTGTTCATAGTGACTATCTCAATTGAAGTCCAGAAATACTTTAATGCGAAATAATTTTATGTCCCAATCTTGTGAAATGATACCGTGTGGAAGAACAATTCGCGAAATACCGGTAACTATTCATACAGTGTATTATTAAAAATCTCTCTGTCTCGTAAGTTGGCGACATCCTGTACGGTTTTCGAAATCTCTGTATATATAAGAATGAAAGTTTGTCTGTTTTTACTGAATTTCCATGGAAATTTGAGTTATTAACGCGTTTCAGACTGTTTTATGACGGGTGCGCGCAAAAATAACATTTTTGTCTGTCTGCCTGTCTCTTTGTTTGTCTGTCTGTGGACAACTTTATTACCGTACCTTATAACTCGAGAATGGCCTTGTGGATCAACGTAAAATTTGGTACAGATATCCATCCAAGGTACGACACCAATCATTGATGTAACTCTTCTCCGTACCTCCTTAAAAGAGGGCCTACCCCCTTAAAACGCATGAAAAAAAAAGCCGTAGAAAGACGGGACAAAGCTTAATTTCAACCCCTCGATGCCGGAAACAAAAGTCGGATGCCCCAAAGGGACCCGAAAACCACATTTTAAGGCCCTAAAACCAATAGTTTCTATGATATTCCCAGAAAACTAATTTCATCTAATAAACTAGCGAAGGAATGCAAGCCCGTTACCATGGCAACTGTATCTCAAGTATTTCTGTAAAAGGCAATGCCACTGCATTTATATTTCTGTGAAAGTTTTCTAATGGCTATACGATTATCACGGAACCAACTTAGGCTGTACAATTCATCAATAAGTGTATAGTGCGCTTAAGGGGTCAAGGGGTACAATATGACGTACGGAAGGTCTATTATATCTCCAAACTGCAACAAAAAGAGGGCCTACCCCCCTTAAAATACATGCTGAAATAGGCGTAGAAGGACTAGACAAAGCTCATTTTCAGCCCCTGAATGTGAGAAGCAAAACTCGGAGTTCCGAACGGGACTACGAAATCCACATTTTAAGACCCTAAAACCGACAGTTTCTTTATTTCCATGTTTTTCCAATGATGTTTTAAGCTTTCAAGAAACAAGTTGTCTAACCAGATAAAATTGACACTCTCGGAGATGTATTTAGCCAAAGCACAACAAGTGCGCATAAATGTGGTGGTACCGGCCGCGGTGGCCGAGAGCGCTAAGGCGCTACCTCGTGCCTCACTGGCATCGGGAGAGCGTGGGTTCGATTCCCACCTCGGACGTCCTGAAAATGGTTTTCGTGGTTTCCCATTTTCATCACCAGGCAAATGCCGGGACGGTTCCTTTCAATAGGTCCACGGCCGATTTCCTTCCTGAAAAGAAAAGTACATGGCCATTGGCTGCATTAATAAAATTATATAAATGTGGCGGTAAATCTCTATATATAAAAATGAAAGTTTGTCTGTTTTTTCTGAATTCCGACGGAAATTTGCGTTATTTACGCGTTTCAGACTGTTTTATGACGGATGCGCGCGAAAATAAAATGTTTCTCTGCCTGTATGTCTGTCTGTTTGTCTGTCTGTGGACAATTTTGTTCCCTTATAACTCGGGAACTGCTTTGTGGATCAACGTAAAATTTGGTACAGATGGGTAGATTATTGGCTGAGGAATAACCCACCCACCAAGGGAAGATGATTAAGAAAAGGAAGTGGGTTTCGGACTGGAGAAGAAGGATAGAGAAATAGGATGAGAGTTCCACAAAACTTATAAATTTAACCTTTAATGCACTTAGAGGCGGTTTCCACTGAAAATCCGTTCTCTGATACTTAAAATGGGTAAGAGCTTGGTCGAAGCTGACGGGAACCGCAGCTAAGACTTGGGCGGTTTGCCAGAGAAAGGCTTTAGTGTATTTCCTCCCAAGCATGCATAAGACTACTATAGGGAAGGGTGATAGTCTGGCAAGACAAATAGTAGCAGATTTGTTATGTATTAACGATGGCATGAACTTGGGAAGAGTCAGGGAAGACAGGATCTTGCTTAACCGTTGTACTAGAAAAATGAGAAAGCGAAAAGAAACGCTTAATTTATTTAACAATTCAAAGAAGTTTAAAGAAATTAACAAGTATGTAATATCATTTTGACAAATATAGATCATTTAAACTTTTTAACAAATGGGGTCGCAGACCTCCTAACATTTAGAGATTGCTCCAGGCAAATAACAATTTATGAAGTTTCAAACCTTATATATGTACTAAAATCTTTGTAAGATTTAAAGAAGACAAATAAAGTGATTAAAGTTTAAACATTCAATTGAGTACAAGGAGTGTACTTTAAGAAATTTCCAGGTAACTGTTTTAGAAAAAGTTACAACTTCGAAAATAACAATAAGAAAAAAAAAACATGAAGAATAAAATAGAAGTTCCTACAACTTCCTATAATTAAGCTGAATTACTTTATAACAATTATACAAAAGAGAGCAGGTCACTTACGGTGAAACCTGAAGAAAAAGTCAAAAGGAAGGTTCTAGACTTCCTATGGTTAAGTAGTAATCACGAGCCAAATGGGGAAGTTTCCATTTCGTGAGACCTAGAAATAACTCACTCAAGAGTTAAAAGAATTGTTTTCCCTGATCATGGGGAAGAAACAATGTAAGTTTGAACCGTGTATAAAACACGTAGTTATACAGCAATTAATTAATGATAAACAAGCAAATTGAAGGGCACTTCGTAGAGTGACACCTTATAGAAAAGTTACAATTTTATTAATAAGGTTTGTTAGTAGAAGGTTGAGGAAAGATAATTGGGATTTACGATCAATGTTCATGGCCTTATTTAATGTAAACGGACGATCGCGACGCGGTAGAAAAGTGGGACAAGCACTAGTTGTCACTATAGTCTTTAAAATAGATGAAAAGTTCACTGTAGAGACACAAAAGTTTATGAAAAAAAAGTTATTGCAATTATGAGAATAACTGGTTGCACTAGGTAGGCGAGAGTCTATTTCTTGAAAAGGTTTTGCATTACAATTAAATGCGCCATAGAACATTCCAGCGGTGGAAGAAATTTCGCTATTGCAGTAATTTATAAGGAAGATTCTTCATTTTAAATAGTATTTTCACAAGAGAGTGAAAAATACCTGACGGCAAGACTCGCAGATAGAGTACAGGATCTGGAAGGTTCCAGAACGATCTTAATAGAAAAATGGGGTCAAAGTTAATCCAGCGGAGGAACTAGCTTTGTAATTTATAGACAGCGGGTATTGGATAATATCCCACGCGGTGAGAAGATTTCTCATTTAGCAAGCATAAGAAATGCTGCTTTTCACCAAGATTGGCTTGATTAGACAAGAGCCCAACATGGAAAATCCCGCGAAGGATGATTTTTGCCCCAAAATAAGTAATTTCACACTGCCTATAAAAGATCGTTAAAAGCATGTAGTCGTTAGAATCATGAAGATGAGGTTAAAACTTGAAGTTTGTACTTAACTTTGCTGCATGGCGAAAGTGAGGTTCTCCTTGATGGTTAGAACTACCACATGGCGTGGAATCTAACAAATGCCTCGTTAGGTCAGGAGGCTAGCTCTAGTTGAGCCTTAACTGAGTCGACGGCCGGCGCACAAGTGAAACCCACTCAGCGGAGCACAGAGGGTCCAAGGAAGGGAAAAGAGTGGGGGTAGGAGACAAAAGGTATACATATCAGCATAACCAACTTAAGAAAATTAAATTCTCTTGAGGAGATGGTCTTCAAAGAGTTGATAGCAGGCGACAATAGCACAGCATGGTGAGTGAAAAAGTAAACGACGTTCTCTTGCTCATGGAGATAATAGCTGGCGATGGTAGCAAAATCTGGTGGCCAGATGGATAAGTAAATCCTCTTGCACCAGGAAGAATTGAGGAACTTCAGAGATTCGCTGCTAGATGACGCTAGGAGGGTCATGGAAGATATATATCTAGAACAGACTCATAAAAGATATAAGCGGAGTGATCACCAAAGAGAAAATAGAAGATCACTGTTGGTGTTTGACTAAGAGGAAGGAATGAACATGCAAAGAGCATTAAACTTTATATTCTCTCGTACCGTGTATTCCAAGAATACACCAACAGATATCCTTCAGAGGCACGACACTAATCATTTATGTAACTCTTCTCTGTACCTCTCATAAAAGGGGGCCTACCCCCTTAAAATACTTGCTGAAATAGGCGTAGAAGGGCGAGACAAAGCTCATTTTCAGCCCCTGAATGTGAGAAACGAAACTCGGGGGAGCACATTTTAAGGCCCTAAAACCAAAAGTTTTTGAGATATTCCCAAAAAAATGAATTTCATTTAATACAATAATAAAAGAAAACAAGCCGGTAACCATGGCAACAGAAACTCACAGGTCCATCTATTGCTGTAAGACGCAATACAATTCCATTTATTACATTACTGAGTGAGTTTGCAAACGGCTATAAGGTTATAACGGAACCAAATTAAGCTGTAAAATTCATCAATACATATAATGCGCTTAATGGGGTCAAGGGGTACTCTAGAATTTTTTCATGCGATTTACACGTGCTGGTGTGGTACGGAAGGTCTATTATATCCCTACCCCAATATTGTTATAATATTATTATAATTATTATTATTATACAACGGCCTACAATGACGAGACAAAGCTTATTTTCAGCCCCTTGGTGTCAGAAACAAAAATCGGGGCCCCTAAACAGCCGTAAAGGGTCCCCGAAAACTACATTTTAAGGCTCTAAAACCAAGAGTTTCTGAGATATTCCCTGAAAACTAATTTCATTTAATAAACTAATGTAGGAATGCAAGTCAGTAACCATGACAACAGTGTCTCAAAAAGTTACATCCAACTTTCCATCTATTTCTGCAAGATGTAATGCCACTCCAATTATTACATTTCTGTGAAAGTTTGCAAATGGCTATAAGGTTTCATCAGTGTGCTTAAGGGGATCAAGGGGTACCCTAGATTTTTTCACAAGACTTAAACGTGCGATATGTCGAACAGAAGGTCAATGATATCTTCAAACAGCAACATTATTTTCAAAAAATCCTGAATTGAAATAGTTTCTTTTTTCTTTTTTTACTTGCGAATTGACCACTTAGCATCACGCTACAATTTCACTGTTTTAGTTGTAATTTCCTCTGTCTCCAGTACTCCTTCATGCGATCGCTGTGCTGCTGCCGTTGTTCGGCCGTCCAAGCTCTTCCGGTCTTTGTAGCTCGTCTCTCGTCATGAAACCCTTCCAAATTGTGTATCCTGTTTCGAAACGTATCCCTTTCCAACATTTGGGCCTCCTGGATGTTAGATCTCTTGAGGTCTTTCCGAGTTTCTTTAATCCATGATGTTTTTTTTTTTGTTCCAGATGTAGTCAAACAACTACTTGGTTAATCTGGATTTGTCCAATCTGTACATGTGTCCATGAAATATTAGCCTCTGTTTCCTCATGGTCGCCGAGATTTTTTCTACATTCTGGTAGACTTCGGCGTTGCTCCGAAGTTTCCATCCTGTTTCCGTCTGGATTGGGCCCATGATTTTCCGGAGGATTCTCCTTTCCAGAACCTCCAACTACTCTAGCCTATAGTTCATTGAAAGGCATGCACAAGCGTACAGGCATTCTGTTTTGACTACAATGTCGTAGTGCTTCATTTTGGCGTTTCAGGATATGCATTTCTTGTTGTAGATGTTTTTTGTAAGCCCATACGCTCTCTCCATTTTTGAGATCCTATCGCCTACCGCAGTTTTCTCTAGACCATTGTCCTGTATCATTTCACCGAGATATTTAAATTTCTTAACTCTCTGAATCCGCCCTATCTCCGTTTCAAGGAATTTCGGTCCTTGTGCGTCATTTATCATGAATTTTGTTTTCTCTATCGAGATCCTGAGTCCCGTCTTACCGGCGATCTTTTCTAAGAAGTTGTTAATCTGAGTGACCGCTTCCCTTGGGCTTTCCGAGAGTATCGCAAAATCATCTGCAAAGGCCAAACAGTTGACATTAATCCCTCCTGATTTCCTCCCTAAGCAGATCGGGCTTATTCATTGATTTATAAGCTCCGAGTTCCACATTCGTACGATCGTTTCCAGGATGCAGTTGAATAGTATTGGTGAAAGTCCGTCGCCTTGCCTTACACCCGTCTTGATTTCAAACGACCGGGACAGTTCTCCCATGAACTTCACTTTGGATCTTGTACCTGTTAATGTATCTTTGATTATGTTGGGCAACTTGGGTTTCACCCCGATCTCGAATGATACCGCCCAGGGTTTCTCTGTCCACCGAGTCAAAAGCCTTTTCGAAATCTATGAAAGATTCTACATTTTTTTTTGAGCTCAGCATTCAATGCCGGATTATTGATTTCAAGTTGAAGATCTGCTCTGCGCAGGAGCGATCTTTTCGGAACCCTCCTTGGTACTCCCCAAGTTGTTTATCAAGGGTCTCCTCTATTCTATTCTGGAGTATCTTTGAAAGGATTTTATATGCGACCGGAAGTAAGGAGACGCCTCTATAGTTATTGGCGTTTTTTTGTCCCCTTTCTTATGGAGGGCTGAATCAACGCTGTTATCCATTGTTCTGGTATCTTCTCTTTCTCCCATAGTGTCTGAAATATTTGATATAAGTCGTCCAGGATTTCCGGTTCCGCCCATTTCAACAATTCTGCCGTTATCGAGTCTTCGCCACTAGCCTTGTTTGTTTTCAGACTTCGTAAAGCATTCTTGATTTGTTCTTTCGCTGGTTGTAAGTGGCGGCAGAAGTTCTAGTTTGGAGGTCGGTGGTGGGCAGTTCAAGAGATTATGAAAATACCTTGCAAGTATCTCGCTGTTTTCTTGGTTGTTCAAACCGATTTTTCCATGTTAATTTCTGAAGCTCATACTTGGTGATTGGTATCCTCTGAGTTTGTTCTTAAAGGTCTGATAGAAATCTTTGGAATTGTTTTTGGTGAAATTAGTTTCAAGGTCTTCCAAATGATCGTTTTGACCGTCGAAATACAATGGATGTTTCCTTCCTTTGACGCCTGAATTGTTCCAAGTGTACCGTCTTTCCGGAACATTTCCATATTCTGAATTTCTCAGGTCTTTCCTCGAGTGCTTCCTTTCATGCTTCGTTCCACCAGATTGCTCGTTTCCTTTTTGCCAGCCCTAGTGTCTTCTTCGCGGCACCATTAATCCTCGTGCTGAGGTCTTGCCAGCTCTTCGTTTTAACGGTGTGGATTTCTTCCCTAAAGTTCCTAATGATATTTTATGTGATGTTTATTCGGTTAATGTTGTATCTGGTCATTCTGGGTGGGCGGTTCCTTTGGTTGGATGGGAGAAAGCGGATTTTAACTTTGGAGACGTAGTGGTCCGAATCGAATTCACCATTTCTGATCCCTTTGACGTTCATCACCTCTCTGGTGCTTGTTCTGGCTATCGCTATGTGGTCCAGTGGGAATTCTTCTAGGGTGGGCTTTGGAGATATCCAGGTCTTTGCTTTTCTAGGACGTTTCCGGAAGTATGTGAACATTAGTCTCAACTGGAACGATTTGCAGAGTCCAAGGAGTCTTTCCCCGTTCTTGTTAGTCCTCGTATGTGCTGGGTAGTCTCCTTCTATGGTTCTGTATTTTCTCTCTGTCCCTACCTATGCGTTGAAATCTCCCAGAAGAATTTTTATGTGATTTTCTGGTATCCTGGCGATTTCATTTTCCAGAAAATCCCAAAAATCATCCACTTACTGGGGGTTTTTCTTGTTGTCTTCGTTGATGGGAGCGTGGCAGTTGATAAAAGTATACGTCTTATTCTTGCACTGAATAGTTAGTAAAGACAATCTTTCAGATTTAGATGTGAGGTCTACGACGCTGTTAACAATCTTCTTATGTACGTAGAAGGCGGTCCCGAGCAGGGGAAGGATAGGCATTACCTTTACCGCCTGCTTTCCTGTGAATACCCTGTAGTTTTGAGTTTCTGTTATGTGGTCGTCTAGAAATCTCGTCTCGTGTACAGCTAGAATCTGGATTTGGTGTTTGTCCAAGAGCTTTTCCATTTCTTTCTGTTTGCCTACTCGGAGAAGAGAGTTTTCGTTAATAGTTCCGATGAAATACTTCTTCTTGAATTCAAATTTGAAATATGTGTCCGGACGCTCCGACTCGTCTGTTGTGCAGATGTTGGGACTCCCCAGAGTCCGAGGTCCCGATGCATTGCATGATGCAATGGTGGATTTCCCTTTCGAGTTACCACCTGGGGTAGTGCTTTCTTTCAGCGACCTTTCCATTCTCCAAATGAAATTATGATAGTAAAGGGTAGGAATTATATTCCAAAGTAAGATCGGATTGTTGGTCCGAAATGATTGTTTTTTCGTGGTTTACTCCACTAGGTTCCTCCACTCTCGGCGCCGTTGAGAATTGTAATTCTTCACCCGCCTTTGAGACCGTTGACCAGGTTTCACCTAGTAATCCTAGGCAGGGGCCCTTATTGAGTACTACCATCCGGAGCCAGATGGACCCAGGTTTTATAACGAGGTTATTACTCCCCCCCTCCTCCTTCCTCACCTCTTGCATGATGAGGCCCCGGGCTTGGGACCGGCAGTGGCGGAGTTAGTTTCTTTTCTTTTTTTCTTTTTCGAATTTGGGCCATTGGAGGCTAAGAAACCTGAATTTTCATGCCATCAGTGAGGGTCAGTTTTTATGTGACGTGTATCGCGTTTCGTCGACGAGGTTATCAATTTTATTTTCACGTCAGGAAGTACACGTTAGGTAAATTTAGTTTCAGAGCATATTTCAACTATTCATTTTTCTTTATCGACAAACAGGTTCCAAGCCCCTAACCATTGCAACAGTAGCTCAATTGATTACGTCTGGTTATTAATACCGAAGACCGTTCGAAGAATGGGTACTTCTGCTAGTTCTGTTATATGTCGTTTTTTCCTAAGAACTTAGGTTCCATCGGATATATACTGCAACTGGCTATCTCGAAAACTTGTATAATTCGTGACTCGAATTCGATAGACAATGTGAACTCGTGTGGTATTATTTCTGCAATCCTCTCAAAATAATTCGTAATATTCGATACCTACGATACTTCGAACGTTCATGCTCCAAAATTGCATCCCCAAGACGGCCGGCTGACCGCACGACTTACCTGCGGGAATTTTGTCAAACGGACTGAGATCGACGCCAGTTGCGTAAAATCTCAAAACCGTGCCCAATCGTGAATTTGTGACCAAGAGGACAGTGGGAATTCTATTCAAGGGAATTGGGCACCGACATCGAAACATCCCGTAACCTACTCGCCACGTTTCCCATGACCGTAACCTTCAAATTGTACGGGGAGCGAGAAGTGCTTCAACCCACTTAGAAACGACATTGACTACGTAGCATCGCGATACCACAGCATAGGGTCAGTGGGAATCACGTCACCACACTTACAAGCGGTGCCGACTATAAAACATGTCCATAACACTGGTCGTGAATTTTAGCCATGCCCAACCTCGAACTTCGCCATTCTGCTACGACAGGCAGAAGGGCCGGGTGCAGCTCTGATTGCATAATATCGCGCTCTCAGTGTCCAAACGCAAGGGCAACGTGAATCTCGTAAATTGACCGAGAGCAGTAGCCTACCGATTACGGAACATCGCGTTATTTCACCGCGTTCGATGAAGAGCACAACGGGATTCTTGTCAAACGGACTGCAAGTGGTGCCGATTGCGTAATAATGCTATAATTCCCGTGCACAACGTCATGAACAATGGAAATCTTGCCAAACGGCTAAAAGTGACACCAAATGTGTAAACTGCGATGTTTCTCTGTGATCTACCGCGAAAATTTCAGGATTCTCGTCAAACGACTGAGAGCAGCGCCGTTCGTGTAACATCTTGATATTGCTCTGTACTTGACTGAGAAGACTGAATTTTGTGACAACGTAACGTCGCATATGTATTTTGTGCTCCTCCGTGGGGACAAAAGGAAATCTCGCCAAACGGCCAAGAGCAGAGCAACCTCGTGGTAATCATAACAACTTCTTGTACAATAGACGACATATTAGCTGAAAAAACTCATTTGATATTAAATAGGCTATCTATTATTTCTTAATTATTTATTTTTAGCGCACCCCAAGTGATTTTCATTTACCGCTTTAAACACACGTCATATTTTCAGCGCGAGATGAGCTTCTATGTTCGCAGATTGCAGACGCATCCTGAATTAACCAGACGGTAACTAAATTTTAATTATCCTTATAGTATACGCCCTCAGGACGAAACCCTGTAGCCACTACGAACACCATAATCAAGTGTCCATCGCCAAAATAGCCTACCTTCCGTGTGGCAGTGTCATACGTGTCAGCTTGTAAAACTTTACCACAGCCGGAGGAAACACTCGTGCAAGGATTTCTTCCTCTTATAGCATGGGTGTGTCATCAAGGAAGACGGTCACGGTAGCAGTAGTGAAGGCAAGGCATCGAAAGAAATGGAAGAAGGACATCTCTGGTCGTGGCATTGTTGATAAAGTGAATGATTTACTCCCCTTCGTGCCACGTTTATCTTGCTGTGGCCTCGGGACAAAGTTGGATGTTCGACTAGCACGTGGTGATGCAGGTCTTAATGCCCTTGATGCTCCTTGCTTAGTATATGACATTTCCAATCGCCATAGCAAACGTGAGTATAGACCTGAAATGAGACGTGACGCCGATCAAGTGCTCTTGAAGAAGGCGGTGCACCGTGTAACAGCATCCGACGCCTCGGTGGCAAATAAAATGGCAGCACTGGTTGTGGTATGTGCTATGAAAGGCAAATTGTTGGTGAATGAAGGTGAACAAAAGTGATGGAGGGATAGGACTATATTTGTATTTTTTAATATTGTATGATAAGATAAGCCCGTAGATCCCTGATGGGCAAGGGCCTCCTACCGGAGTGGTAGCGGGTGGCTCAAGTAGTCTCCCAAGAGGAGCCAGTTCTTGAGAGATGTCATTCCTAAATACATATTGACACACATAAATAAAAAAAATTAACACACACCCTTACTACGGTATTTATAGTAAAGCCATCATTACTTCCGACTTGACGTTTCAGAAGGAAAATCACTTTAACCAGACAATCACAGGCAGCCATTCAAATAGATTTATCACGACAAATTGAGTTTCGTTCGCGATGTCGCGGTTTAGTGAACGAAACTCCAGCCTAGCACTGAAACGTCAAGTCGGAAGTAATGATGGCTTTACTATACATTGTTACACTATTACACTGATCTGAATTTCCTTCCATAGCTTCCTATTTCTGGCATTTCTGATCCACGTAACACCTGCCTCGAACCTAAATTCGTCCGACCATCTGCGACGGGACGTCCTCTGCTTCTCTTGCCAGCTCTTGGATCCCTCATAGTCGTGGAGTAGGCCCATCCATCCTGGTTCATTCTGGGGATGTGTCCACCCCAGCGCCATTTCAGTAACCAAGCTCTTGTTGCTGTGTCTTACAACTCACTTCTTTTTCCCAGATCCGTGTTACTGATTCTGTCGCTTAGCTTAACGCCTAAGATTCTCCTTTCCATTTTCCGTTGACAGATCTGGAGCAGTCTTGTCTGACATTTACTAAATGACCAAGTTTGGCATCCATAGATTAACACTGGGATGACACAGCTTTGAAGTACATCTTAATTTAGTATTCTAGGAAGAAATAAATGAAACATTATTGTATGAGCCATGAGCCAATGCACATGAGAATTCATCTTGCTGTTTTCAGCGGCGTGAATATTTGAGGTCGTTTTTCAAACATTAGGGGCTTGGATACCGTGATCATCACATTCTTGTGTTCTTGCGTGTGTTTAAATTTGTCTAATAACTTATTTTATTACGGTGTTGGTAGTAGTTTGTGTATTTGTAACTGAAGGTAGGAGTTTTATGGAGATGGAAGTGGTCTTAAATTTCGAACCATCCCAGCATTTTATCTGGAGTAGAAGTGGGATACCACGGAAAACCACTTCCAGGATTACTTAGGTTGGTCTCGAGTAGATGGTAAAGATTATTCAAGGTCAAAGTTCGCAAATATGGGTTTTTTGCGTTTTTCAGCCAAACGGTAAGTTTTATCATAATAATTGACGCGACACGTGCGGTGGCCTGAGTGAGTCTGATTTTCTCTTTAAACCAAGGTGGTCAACATTTTGAACACTTGCTACCCTGAATATGCAGGGTACCTTGCTTTCGCTTTACAGATCAGACTAAAATTGTAGATCGTGCCATAATCTATACAAATTGTTTCAACACTTCTTCTCCTAAGAGTCACCGTTTTTGAGATATAACGATTCAAAAAGTTGAAAAGGTTGTATTCTTCATAATATGCACACGATTCCACGCCACCTGCGAGGTAGTGTACTTGGCGAGTTTTTTTACGTGGTTTCCCCGGTAGGCCTATTCCACTATCTATTGTGATCCTGTTTAATTCAATAATATTTAATAACAAGATGTTCAGCAAAGAACATATAGCCTACTTTCTCCTAAATGTATGGGTATATTTATGACTCTTTGTCCTCATCCCTAACACAATCACCTCTACCACCATGTATTGTTCTTTTTCTTTTATATTGATAATTAGCCAGTAAGTGTCAAAATCAATATTATATACTTTATGATGATTGAATAACAAAACTACTAACTTATTGTAATGCATTCACGTCCGTTAATCTCTATATTAAGCCAGCCTTCTAAGTTAAGAATCTTTCGTTTTGGGTATCTTCCCCTTTAAAAATCCGCGCCGATCACAGTAGGTTGGTGCTGCGACCTATCAGTGAATTAATCATTATCTTGTACGCGTATGCACTGCCATCGTAATGTACTACGATTGCAGTGGCCTATGGGTGTTGAATGTGTAGGCAGTTTAAAGTAGCCAAGAGGGAGGCGATCCATCTGGCAGTGTTTAAAGGTAATCGGAGCGCGATCGTGGCTAATTGTTGAACTACCAGTATTACAAAATTGTCATACTTCAGGAGGCCAGGTATTTACACAGCGGTATGTTTGGAACAATATTACCCACATAACCCACAAGAGGACAGCGCCGTACAGAGGCATTAAGAAGGCTGTGGTTAATGACAACGTGTATCTAGTTCTTCTATTATCCTTTTCCTAATGTCTTCTGTTTATGTGCGATGCTGGGGCTGTGATTTTATTAATAAACGAGTGTATACATTAGCCTCTCCTTTGAGCAAAATGACATCTTATTCAGTATCTGTGGAAAGAGCTCGTGCACATCATTTGTAAAAGAATTCACGAAAAAAAAGTTAACTGTAGTAGTATTCCATCCCCAGTCAACTGCGTGACAGACTAACACGCTAGCCCAGAGCTAACCCTATCCTTAATATCATGGTGTTCTTAACTGACATATTAGATACAACCTGTTGGCAAATAATGACTTTAAATAAGCGATTTCTTCACTGCAGTACATCTTCATTAAAGATCGTTTCATAGAAAGTTTATATTATTGTATCAGTATGATATATCACATACAACATACTAAAACTACTGAAATATAAGACAGGCACATGAGGACAGCAGCCATCTTGTTGTGTGACACAGACGGCTTATCTCTTTTAAGCCATTGTGGTGTTTGAAGCCATATTTTCAGTGTTGCCTTAGTAAACAAGAGTTTAGTGCTTTTCAGTCGGTCAACACGAATGTACCCAAAAGAGATGGGTTATGCCCTAATCCTGAAATAAATTACATGAGATTAATAAAACACTAGGATGACCAGTTTCGATCGTCAAGCGATCATCATCAGATCCATTACACTTAGGCTACAAAATCTATGTTTGAAATACAGGTGAAAATATTTACAATATGTACAATTATGTAGTTGCAGTATTGGTACTGCAACTGTCAGTGTATGCTAAATGCAGTATATATGTTAGGTGAAATGCTAAATGGTGATAGCTATCCGTAGATTGTACTATAGAGAGATTATATGGTTGTAAACTATGGTTAAACTATAAAATTTTTGGCTAACTACTTATCTGATTGTCTTCCGTATAACAGCCACTCGCAGTTTTCGTGCCCACTGGAACTCACTATGCGGTAGACTGCGGTGGTTATCTTAACGACTGGTTTTTCCCTGCTTTCTCCCCCCTGCTCCTACGTGCTGTGGGGAGTGATAGCGATGTGTTTATGTGAGGTGTTGCCAACCTAGGAAAACAACTTCTCGCCAAGCAAAATAAATCAAATTATAGCCAAACATAAAAATAAAGATAAAACGATTCCCAAACCGGACAATAATGAGAAAAAATTTGCGCGTTTCAACTATGTGAATGCGAATACATATAAAATCACTAACCTATTCAAAAAGCAAGGCATAAAGATAGCTTTCACGACGAAAAACACAACCGCTAGGCACCTCCTAAATAGTAATCTAAATAAACGTGACCCATATTCAAGGTCAGGGATATATTCTATAACGTGCCAAGACACCGATTGTCAAGCTAATTACATCGGGCAGAGTGGAAGGCGAGTAGACACACGTTATAATGAACATAGGAATGCGATAAGATACGGAACACATTCAGCCGTGTGCGAACATATGTGTGACGCAGGGCACAGCTTTACCAACATAGAGTCGGACCTTAAAATAATCCATCACGAATCGAAAGGCAGAGCTCTTGACATAAAGGAAGCAATCGAGATACACCTAGCCAAACGAAACAATCCTAACAATCTAAATGAACACACGTTCATGGAGAGCTCACCCCTCTTCACGCTACTAAAAAACACACCCTGTCGGAAACAAAACACAATTTAGCGACACAGCCAAGCTAGATAAAAAGGGGGGGGGGGGAGGGGAATTAGGGGGTTATTAATAGGTAAATGTTATCTGGATCAGGTGTACGATGTACTTTTCTTCTGCAATAAACCAAGGCCCATATTCGCGGCAGTATTAAAGGTGCCGGGACGTCCTCATAAGACCGTCAACGCTTAGTTCGAATGGGTTATGCTCCACGCGTGGCGAGGGCTAATCCACGGTCTTTAATAATTGTAGACCCACCTCATTCAATAACATACATCGTATCTAGGTTGGCAACACCTCACATAAACACATCGCTATCACTCCCCACAGCACGTAGGAGCAGGGGGAGAAAGCAGGGAAAAACCAGTCGTTAAGATAACCACCGCAGTCTACCGCATAGTGAGTTCCAGTGAGCACGAAAACTGCGATTAGCTGTTATACGGAAGACAATCAGATAAGTAGTTAGCCAAAAATTTTATAGTTTAACCATAGTTTACAACCATATAATCTCTCTAAAGTACAATCTACGGATAGCTATCACCATTTAGCATTTCACCTAACATATATACTGCATTTAGCATACACTGACAGTTGCAGTACCAATACTGCAACTAAATAATTGTACTTATTGTAAATATTTTCACCTGTATTTCAAACATAGATTTTGTAGCCTAAGTGTAATGGATCTGATGATGATCGCTTGACGATCGAAACTGGTCATCCTAGTGTTTTATTAATCTCATGTAATTTATTTCAGGATTAGGGCATAACCCATCTCTTTTGGGTACATTCGTGTTGACCGACTGAAAAGCACTAAACTCTTGTCTTTTAAGCCACTCATACAGTATCATATTATAATATTAAATTATAATAAATAACGGATCACAACCTTCAGGATAGCTTAAACCACCCTAGGCTCGATAATCGGAATTGGTGGGTCTTAAGCTATTAAAATGGTTGCATAATTCACACGGCCGCCATCCTGAAATGGCACGGCCGATGACCTTGAAATTTGGGTGAAAGACGCGTCCTATATAGGGGTATGTGGTCACCAAATTTGGTAGAGATTGGATGATTAGTTTAGCCGTAATTTGATTTTACGTTTTTAACGTTTGAGTGGCCGCCATTCTGTTTTGGTAAAGATGGCGGCGATATGAAGTATGACACTGAGGTGCCCTTTGCTAGTGCTACCTCTGTACCAAATTTCGTTCAATTCGGTTTCACCGTGTTTGAATTGATAGGGGGGGGGGGGACAGACATTCAGAGTACACACACTCACACACACACAGAGACTCACACACACACATACACACACGCAGACAGGCACACAATTTTTCGCCCTGTGTTGATCTCATAAGTCTACTTTCATTTTTTGCAAAAATCGAAAGTAGGCTAATAAAAAATGGTACTATTGGAAATTATGAAAGCGGTGTGAATTTTAAGAAATTGGGGGAAATTATTCGGAATCATCTAATATTTCTGCTTCATCATGTTCTTGTTCTTCTTTTTCTTCTTGTTCCTCTTCTTCTTGCTCTCCTTCTTCTTCCTGCTGGGCGCAGGTAAATTGTCCTAACAGCGATGTATCACATGTCTCCTCGCTGATATCGTATGAACACTTTTCTGATGGCAAATCAACATTGGAGCATGACTGGCCTTGACAACTGGCACATGCTAATGAACAAAATAATCCAACTTTTTTGCAGCCACATTTAGCATTACATCCCTTTTTACAATTGAAAAAAAAAATGTTGAGGAGTTTTCCGGTGCAGGTGGGAGTTAAGTCTGGATTGGTTCCAGTGTATTGTCGATTAACTTCCAACCCCACTCTTCTGGGTCTAGTTGATTATCAAGCCACACTTGAACTTGATAATATACCCGAAATAGATGTTGATGAGCAGAAGCAGAGGTTGGAGGAAGACAAGGTAATTGCACTTGTTTTTTGTTCCAACTGATGTTGAGCTTTCCCAGATTTTAAACAATAAATAATTTCTTCGGTTGGAGTTCGAGCAGTAAGTAATATCAGTAAGTCAACGTCTTCACCAACAACAATAGTTGTATTTGTCAAGTTGAACTGTTCTATTGTTCTTTCAATTATCAGGACATCAGCAATTGAAAAAAGGGATGTAATGCTAAATGCGGCTGCAAAAAAGTCGGATTATTTTGTTCATTAGCATGTACCAGTTATCAAGGCCAGTCATGCTCCAATGTTGATTGCCAACAGAAGAGTGTTCATACGATATCAGCGAGGAGACATCTGATTCATCGCTGTTAGGACATTTTACCTGTACCCAGCAGGAAGAAGAAGCAGAGCAAGAAGAGGAGGAACAAGAAGGAAAAGAACAAGAACATGAGGAAGCAGACATATTAGATGATACCGAATAATTTCCCCCAATTTCTTATAATTCACACCGCTTTCATCATTTCCAATAGTACCATTTTTATTACTAGCGGACCCGTGCGAGAAATCTCCTATGTTCATAAACCACACTTTCCCCAATAGGTTTAGAATGAGAGACTTAAGGAGCAAGGTTGTTATGGTTTTATTTCAACCAAATGATTATATAATACTATTTAGCCTACATTTCAGTTAGAATTCCAAGTTATACGTTCCCTAACTTAAGAAGGCAATCACTGAAAATTGGATCATCATAACACTCACCGGTTATTCGATATTTATGAAATTATACGACATGAGTATTCATTTCTTTGATTTACTGTTTCTAAAATCCATTAACAATGATAAAGGAAATACCTCAGATGTTCAAAAAGACATGAAACAGGCGTCACAGCGGTTAAAATGTGAAGTGGACAGCAATTATGGAGCGTATTTTCCTACAGCAACTGCATCTGCAAACCGCACACTTCGTACATTTTTTTGAAAGTCACTTTTTAAAGAAAGTATAGATATTTATGAAATTAGAGTGCAATTCGTCACTGCTAATGTCTATTCTCTTTCATTAGAATGCTCATTTGTCACGATCGTTCTCTTGTAAGCGCCGGAGGAGGGATCTAAACTACTGAAATAATGTATATGGTTAAATATTATTGAATTAAATAGGATCACAATAGATAGTGGAATAGGCCTACCGGGGAAACCACGTTAAAGAAACCCACCAAGTACACTACCTCACAGGTGGCGTGGAAACGTGTGCATATTATGAAGAATACAACTTTTTCAACTTTTTGAATCGTTATATCTCAAAAATGGTGACTCTTACGAGGAAAAGTGTTGAGACAATTTTTATAGAGAATGGCATGATCTATAATTTTAGTTTGATATATGTTTATGATAAAACTTACCGTTTGGCTGAAAAACGCAAAAAACCCATATTTGCGAACTTTGACCTTGAATATTTTTTTTGCGGTTGTCGGACCGATGGGGACTTTTCACATTTCATGTATAATGGTGTTTAGACCATTAGTACAAATTTTCAGCTCTATGCAAATTTTTGTAACCTTACCCCAATTTTTTGGGCTAACTTGACCGGGCTATGTGACATCATTTCCACAATTTTATTATTCATCATTACACAAGGTATTTCGGCTAATTAAAATGGTTTTGTAATTGGTTCATCACTCCCGAAGCGTTACGAAGTTTATTATTTTATTACTGTGATTTAAAGACCAAACTATCACGGCCAAATAATGTTAACATCTTAATGCATATAACGCTCATATGTAGGGCATACCGCCTTTAAAATATTTTCTACAAAACTCTTTTTATTTAACCAAGGCTAACAATATTTCTTTATTTCTCATTAAGGTCGCCACGGCAGGTGAGTGGTTATCGTGTCAGATTACTAACCCCAAGCTTGCAGGCTCGCTCCTGGCCATGGTAAGTGATTTTTGAAAGGCGGCAAAAATCACGACACGCATGTCATTTGATGTTGGGATGTTAAAAAACCCATTTGAATTCAGTAGGCCGTCTTCATAATGGCAAAATTAATCTCGGGGTTTTCCGCCAACAAAAACAGTTCCCTCTTTTTCTACTGGAAAGCGCAACAGTGTCACGGAGCTTAGATATCTAACCTCCATCACTTTCACAGTGCTTCAAGGAACAACAAAATTCGGCATGCAAGCTTCCCTCTGGGTGTCAAATAACGAAGCTTGCACCCAGCACCCGAGGCCTTACGATATTATTATTATTATTTATTTCTCATTAGTTTAGAAAACTACATTCGTTAGCAACACAGGAAATCACCAGACCTCACGGAGATGCTCGTTCCAGCGCTTTACGAACATTATATTTCTTTTTGAATACAGTATCCCAGGAATTATTAGCCTACTTTTCACATTTTGCAAAAATGAGGAAAAAGTAGACTTATGAGATCGATCCGGGAAAATGTGTGTCTGTCTGTCTGTCTGTGTGTGTGTCCCCCCCCCCCCTATCAACTCCTAAACGGCTGCAGCAATCGAAACCAAATTTAGTATGAGTAAAGATGTATACCGGAATATCTCACGTCCATATTTGAAAATTATGTCAGTGCTACCAACTGCTGAAAAAAACGCACTAGAACTTTGAGCTCCATGTTGGATATCTTGGAAGGTATGCATAGGAGCTCTTCCAAAATTGGCACACATGTAGATAATACTATTTCAGTTTAATTTCCAGGAGGCCAAACATGACAGTGTTGCCAAAATAATTTTAAGCCTTCTGATAGGTCCAATTTTTAAATGCATATAACTTCTACACTATCAATTGGATTTCTTCCAAATTTTGTATGTACTATGTGCACATAAACAGATATGACTGTGCGTATTCTTAAGAGCCACCAGGACTGCCAACTGTTAATAATTGCTCTTTCTATTGTTTTATCCAAATACCAATATATCAGAAAGTATGCAAGCCGACAGCTTTTAAACTATGCACACGTATAGTTCCTGACAGTTTAGATTAATTTGGAGTAATTTGTATACTTCAGTTCTACCAACATGATTCTGAGCCTGCTGATAGGACCAATTTTTAAATACATGTAACTTCTATACTATCAGTTGGATTTCAACCAAATTTCGTATGTGCTATGTGTAACGTAACATATATGACTATAAGTATTCTTAAGAGCAATCAGGGCTGCCAACTGTTAATAAATGCTGTCTATATATTTTTTACCCTAATATCAATATATCAGAAAGTATGCAAGCCAACAGCTCTATATTTTGCACACGTATAGCACCTGACACTCTAGATTAATTTGGAGTAATTAATATAAGTCAGTGCTGCCAACATGATTCTATGCTTGCTGATAGGTCCAATTTTAAAATACATGTAACTTCTATACTAACAAATGGATTTCATCCAAAATTGGCACAACAAGATATCATAACATTTCCGATTATTTCTAACCTGCACACGCATTGTTGCCAAAATGCTTTTACGCGACTAACTGCATGTAACGTCCATTGGACTTCAACCAAATTTTGTATTCTGTACCTTAAGAGATGGAACTAAGAATATATTCAGTCACCAGGGCTTCCAACTGTAGTGCTCTATTAGGCTACATTATACCAGGAATATTTCGAACTAATTAGACATTTCGATATTACCAACTTAATTTCGTCATTATTCTAGATAGGTTCATATACTGTAGAATAATCATTGGCATGAAAAGTAGGCTCTTTAGTTCGTCACGGAACTTCTTGTTTATACTTCTATAATATCTCCAAGTACAACAAGTAGTTCCGTGAAGAACTAAATAGCCTATTTTCATATATCCTACTTAAGTTAATAGCCTTTATCAACATACAACATTTTTGTTGGATTGCTGTCATAGATTTGTCGGATCACCTAGTTGAATTTTTATATGTAGGCCATAGAGTTATGTATTATTAGACGACGATTATTGCGTAGGTTCATTATTCATGATTAGGATCCAAGAAATAAAAAATTCATTAAAAAATTTCGCACAGTCGCCATCTTGAGGTTATGTAAACAATTGAACTAAATTAGTTGTCAGTGCATTACAATGTGTATAAACATTTGCTGTACCATGTTTCCCTGCGCTCAGATAGTTAAATCGCGAGAAAATCCTATTTAAATGTTTCAAATTCGCTTGACCACCTTGTTGGTTTTGTACTTAATAGGTTTTTGAAAGTCAAATAAGTAAACTTCTAGCTGTGTCCTTCATCGTTGTACAAAATTTCAGGGTGATATCAGTAATAGGAATAATACAAGGATATGGGATGAAATTTAGCATAAATAAGAGTGAGATGGTGATCACAACAAGGAAGAAGGAAATAACCACAACGGGAATAACAATTGGTGGGGAACAACTGAAGAAAGTGGAGAGTTTCAAGTATCTGGGAAGCCTGATACAAGCTAATGGAGGAAACGATAGAGAAATAAATGAGCGGGGGAGACAGGCAGAAGCATTCCGGAGGAGTGTGAGAAGCATGTTATGGAGCAAGGATGTCCCTCAGAACAGCAAAAAGATCATATATCGGACGTACTATGTCCCTATCCTGACGTATGCCTCGGAGACCTGGGTTATGATAGGAAGGGAGAAGAGCAAAATACAGGCCAGTGAGATGAGGTTCTTGAGAAGCAGTATTGGAGCTACAAAGAAGGACAGAATAAGAAATGAGAGGACCAGAGAATTAATGAAGGAGGAACCATTACAGGATGGTAGAGAGAAATCTAGACTTAGATGGTATGGACATGTAAAACGAATGGAGGAGGAGAGGATACCCAGGAGGATACACGAGACGAAGTGGGAAGGAAAGAGACCGAGAGGAAGACCGAGAGAGAGGTGGCTGAAGGGGGTGAAAGAAAGCGTGAAGAAGAGAGGAGAAGACTGGACAAGGGTGGAGGCTGAGAGATGGTGGGAAGACAGAAGACGTTGGAGAGGCTTGTGTTCCAAACAGACCCGGCCAGTGGCTGGAAACTGTGCAGGATGATGACGATGATCAGTAATAGTTTCGGGGATATAGAATGCCGGTGATATAATTCGCACAGCCGCCATGTTGGATTGGTGAGACGTAAAGAAATTTGAAGGGCACGTTCGGGGTCTGACAAAATATTACTAGTCCTTACGGAGTTCGATTGAAATCGCTCCAGCCGTTTATATTTTATATGGGGTGGGGGACACATACACACATACAAACACGGACAAAAGGTGATCTCATAAGCCTATTTTTTCATAAATGAAAATAGGCTAAAAATTGCAGATCATAACATAACCCTCAATTACGTCCGCGCACTTCTATATACCTCGTGGTGTTGTTCTCCAAAATCAGCTATTTGATACACACGCGGCTCGTCCGAGTACCTTTCACAAATTGTATCGGCTATAGCGTAGGCCTATTCCTCAGCAATGCAACGTAGTTGGATTCTCGTCGAGTTTTCCTTCACTGTAATTTTCATATTACCATGAGCTGTGTCAAACATAAGTTGTGCATCCAACAAGTGCTTCCTTGACCTTAGCAATTCCATAATAATTCTTAGCTTGCAAGTCTAAGCAGATCAAAGGATACAATAAAATAAAATAACAATAAAAAAAAAAACGAGCCCTAAGTTACACTAGCCGCATATGATGTGTGGCTTCTGACACATTAATCGAATAATTCCATATTAGTACTCGCATTTTTATCCTATTTTCATTTATGAAAAAAAAATTGGCTCATGAGATACCTTTTGTCCGTGTATCTGTCTGTGTGTGCGTGCGTGTGTGTGCGAAGGATTTTTGTTTGTACCTCCCTAGTAACTTCTAAACGGCTACAGCGATTTCAATGAAACTCGGTAAGTTCATAGCACTATTCCAGGCGACCCCGACCGTCCCCTTCAAATTTTGTTACTTCTCACCAATCCAACATGGCGGCTGTGTGAAATATTTCACCAGCATTCAATATCTCCGAAACTCTTACCCTTATCACCCTGGAATTTTGTACGGTGATGAAGGGAACTACTAGAAGTTCACCTATGTGACTTTTGAAAACCTGATAACTACAAAACCAACATGACAGCCAAGCGAATTTGCGACATTTAAATAGAAGTTTCTCGCGATTTAAACAACCAAACGCAATTAAGCTCGGTACAGTATACGTTTATACAAATTGTAATGCACTGGTATCTAATATAGTTCAATTGTTTACGTAACGTCAAGATGGCGGCTATGCGAATTTCGAAAATTAAGTTTTTATTTCTTGTGTTCTAATCATGCCATCGAAATCAACATTTGCATAATGAACGCACACAATAATCATCATCTAGTAGTACATAACTCTATGGCTTACATATACTAAAATCCAACATGGCGACCATCTGAAATATTTAGACGGTTCTCAATATCTATTAATCTACTACAGCAATCAAACTGAAATTTTGTAAGTGTATAGAGGCTATAAGCACAAGTTCACCTATGGGACGTTCATATCCTGGCAAGCACAAATCCAACATGGAGGCGACACTAAATTTAAAAATTCAAATGGACGTTTCTTGCGTTTTAACCATCCGAGCGCAGTGAAACTTGATACGGTATATGCTTAAACACATTTTAATCGACTGGCATCTAATTCATTTAAATTATTTTCATAACCACAAGATGGCGGCTGAGCAAAATTTTAAAATCCCGATTTTATTTCTTGTGTCCTAATCATACGATTGAAGATTGAATAAAACACCTACACAATAATCTTCATGTAATAGTACATAAATCTAAGGCCTATAATATAAAAATCCAACATGGTGACCATCCAAAATATTTAGACGGTTCTCAATATCTACGAATCTATTACAGCAATCAAACTGACATTTTGCATGATGATAGGGGCAATTAATATTAGTAGGATGTATGAAAATAGGCTATTTAGTTCTTCACGGAACTACTTGTTGTTTTTTTTAGAATGAAGTCATAGTGCTACCTTATGCCAGCAAACATGAAGGATTCCTTCGTGTTTTTTACCATCGGTAAGTTCTCATTAGTATTATTTCTGCAATAACTACTTGTAATACTCAAGTGACAAATCCTTTCAGCAAATGTGATATAATAGTACTGTATTTTGGCCGACAGTACCTCGAGTGCTTACATTAAATAAGAATATAGCAAAAGTAGTAAGATTTAATAAATCAAAATAATTGTTTTCAGCAAATATGATATAATGAATATTTCGACACCAAAGAACGACAATTTGAAGATGATTTTTTGCAGGAATATCTTTAATGGGGCCTCGAAACCTTGAAGTAAACCGTATGCGATTTACATTCCACATAGCCACATGGCCGACAGTAAGTCGTGGTACCAATCTGCGCCCCTGCGCGCGCTCATCGTTTCCGTCCCTTTTTACAAAATCACTCCCTCAAAAAAAAATTACAGCAACCGAGTGCAAAGTTGTTACACATTAAAAATATCCAGCAACCGAGCGGAAAGATGTTACACATATTGTTTTATTTCGAGAACTGCACGGCTATAGCACTGCCATCGTTATTACATTACGATGGCAGTGGCTATAGGCACCGTGCATGCACGCTGGATATGCACTACTGGCTCTGCACAGCGCTTACTCTGCAAATTAAAAGTGGACCTCGACGCGTTATCGGAAGGCAGGCAGAAAATGTGGCTTTCTGCCAATAAAGTGTACTAGATTTTCTCTCTCAACGAAAGCCAAACGTGAACATTTATGTTAAAGTGGGCATGTGAATCTTGTGAAGGAAATAAAGAGAGATTAAATTTCAGTCATCTCGGCAGAAGTGATAAGGCAAACATCCGTGACACAACCACCATATAATGTGAAACTCAAAGTAAGTGTTATTCTACTTTTTGTGTGCTCCACATACTGTAACTTAATCATGTTAAGGAAGTGTAACACAGGCCTTCGCTTGAATTAATTTGTTAGGTTCATTTGGAACGAAATGTTGTAGCAACAGAATGCCCTTGCCCTGCTGGAGGAGGGTAATCCTGCAAGCACATTGCCAGTGTATTTCATCATGTCAACAATGAATGCTCTGTTTCTAAGACAGATTTGCCACAAACTTGGGGGATGCCTAGCTCTACGAAGCTTCTAAAGACGTATCCTATATCAAAATTGTATTGTATACATGCAATTGATCAAATGGATAAATACAAATCTAATCTAATCAATATTCAAAAGGTAAGCGTGTAGAGGAACTTAATCAGAGGAAAGAATTAAACACACAGTTCCTAAGTTCTGTTCCACAAAATATGACCTACAAAGTATTAACTTAACTGTCCCTTGCGTTACATGAAAGAAATAAGACAGAAATAGATAAGACTTGTAAAAGTGTGATTGAAGTTTTGTTGAGTTCTGTAGAATGTGATGTGCTAGAACAAGACTGTTAATTTATTATTTCTAAAATACTAGAGATTCAAACAAAATTAAACTATTTACTGATATAGCACTCAAGCCGCTGATTGAGGAGGTGGAAGAGGTCTTTGACAGTAACATTTCGTTCTCCACCAGAAATATGGCAGTGTCAACAATTAGCCAGGCAAACTGCGCAGAAGGATTTCACCAACGAATCATAAGGATTTCTGTTAGTAACAGAGCACTTCGAATTAAAACAAGGCGGGGAAATTTGGATTTATTCGCAGACGTTATTCTTCGTGAAAATAGCAATACAATTATGGCTCTAGAAAGTCTAGAACACGGGAGGGAAATGGAAGCAGAAGCTATGAGACTAATTTTTATTTTAGAGTGGTGGCGCAGTATGGTCTGGTTGTTGACAGGCTGAAACCGTGGTTGTGGCAGCCCTGATGGAATATGTATGCAAAATGGAAATCCAGCACATTTATTAGAAACTAAATGTCCATCATCTTGTAAAAATCAATTCATAATAGACGGGGCAGGAAATGTCAATGTAAAATATCTATATTTAGACAATGAGAAGAATGCAATGCTGAAAAGAACACATATATATATTATACACAATGCCAAATGCTTATGAACATAAAAGGTATAAATGTTTGTGATTTAATGTATAGGCCTACAGCAGAGTGCAGCAGGTTTGAGTTACGTTACACAAAGATGTTCAGTTTTTAAAAATTGTGTGTTTAAAATAGAACACTTTTATTTTAACTATTATTTGCCAAAACTAAGTAACCATACACCTATGTTAAATGACTTTGAGATGTTATCTGTTGTGGTCTAATTTTTCAGAAATAATAAATTCATGCGAGGTAATATTATCTGTCCTAACGATTATGTCAGTTTCCATAAACATATCCACCGAACTAATTGCACAATCGGAATGTAAGCACTCGATATTATCACGTGTTTTTCTTTCACCTATTTTCGATGCTCTTTTGAAACGGTCAATAGCCGAATCATATGAAATCTTCCTCTTCTTGTATTCTTTAGGAAAGATTGTAGGGACATATGCTGGGTTCTGAGGATGACCAGATCGCTGGTTACGAATAAAGTGTGCACTGCAAAATCTTGAATATGGTGTTGGTTCCTAAGATAACCCATCTGCACTGATTAGAAATATAGTTTTGTAAATGTCCTCTACGCCTAAATTCCCCCCAGGGGCTCACATCTAGTGGGACGTGGGTTGGCGACCACGGGACCCCAGCTGAGTCCGGCATTGCTTCCACTTACTTGTGCCGGGCTCCTCTCCGTCTTCTTTCCTGTCGACCTCACTGTCAACTCTTGTTCTCTTCCGACCCCGACGGTATAAGGGTATCCGAGGCCTAGGGCGTCTCTTCCTTTCTCGCCGTACTTGGCCCTTGTCTTATCTTTTCTGATACCCTCCTTCGGCAAGGGGTCAGCCTTCTTTTTCTTTTCCTGTTATCTCCTGCCTTCTGCTCAAGGCCCTCAAGGAGGCAGTGTGAATGTTGCCCCACCACTTCTGGTGCACCCTGGATATTGCTACACCCTCAGGGGCTCACGGCTG
The DNA here is from genome assembly GCA_946902985.2 of Meconema thalassinum. Lineage (NCBI taxonomy): Eukaryota > Metazoa > Arthropoda > Insecta > Orthoptera > Tettigoniidae > Meconema > Meconema thalassinum. The sequence continues at coordinate 97,513,252 of OX336391.1, forward strand.
GTGAGTTCGGGATTTGGCGACCACGAGGGATTCCTGAGCTGGGTCCGGTTTCCCCCTTTTGTCCCTTACCTGTGGGTTGGACCCTCTCCTCTTTCACTTTCCTATCTGCCTTTCATGGCTCTCCTTCCTTCCAAGTCCCTCAATCTGCTTCTTCGAGGGTTGAGGGCATTGCTTTTCCTCCTGTCCTTTATTTGCCTTATTCTCCTTTTGTTTTCCATTTCTTCTTCTAGTATATAAGTTAGTACCGGTAGTTAGTTTTTAGTTATAGTTTGCATTTCATTATCATCTTCACAATCACCCAAACCATTAGGGGCCGATAACCTAGATGTTAGGCCCCTTAAAACAACAATTATCATCATCATCATTTACGCCTCAATTATTTATCTTGTCATGAGGCAAATGTGAGAAATGTTAAAAGAAACTCACTTTATACGGTTAACTGCCTGAATCCACTTACGTCGTCTTTCTGCTTCCGTTTGTCTGGTCGGAAAAGAGTAAAAGACTATACCAGTGGTATTGTTCTACCCATTTGAGCACCCAACAACACAACACAGCGTACAACTTCTCTTTTTCCCAACGTTCTCCATATTTTCTACAATTCTTTACCTGCGACTTCGTACAAACATGCTGATATGGCGTCCACTGTTAGTACACTCAGCGGCCGCTAGATGTGCGCGCACGGTGCCTATAGGCATCCGCACTATTTTCCGCATTCGCACGTTTGTTATCCGAATCTACTGGCATTACAATAATATGTGTAATTAGATCAAACATAAATTATTAAAGCAACATATTCAGACAATTGAGGAAAACGTCGTTCCCTTAGGCTTTGTGTCAAGTACCAGTGGCGTACCGACGGGGGGGTTTCAGGGCCCCCCAGAGATATTCCTTTACTTGAATCTATATATTGTCCCATCCATCACCTGTTTTACGGCATCGCTCGTTAGGCGTCTTAACTCCCGTATACACCTTAGATGTGGTCACGTTCCTCACTTAATAAATGCCCTGCACCCTACTCGCAGTGTTGGAGCTACCCATGGATCCGCATACACCTTAGGTGTGGTCACGTTCCTCACTTAATAAATGCCCTGCACCCTACTCGCAGTGTTGGAGCTACCCATGGATCAGTTTTGCTGTTGAAGTGTGTGATCGGTAAGTCTTTTCACGTCGCTTCGGATCGCTTTAATTGTGTGTGCCCGTTTCCTTATAGATAATTCAGTAAAAGAGGAGTTTCTGCAATTTATTCCAATTAATGATACAGATAAAATAGTCAAGATAGGCAGATTTTGAGAGCCAATAGCAATTGCAGTAGGGACACGGAGAGCAAAACATTATTTTTCTCTCACATAATATCAATATTTTAAGCAACCACGTCACTATGGTCATGATTATACCACTGCATCGTTTCAGTCTCAATATTTAGTTACTGTTGTCCATATTTTTTAGAATTTCTTTTCATTTTTTTATTGTGTCGAAAAAATGAAACCTAAAATATTTTTCATTCAAAGAGAGCGGTTATTTGTTGTTTTTTATGAATATTAATCAAAGTATCATTTTAATTATGATGACTGTCGTTTTAAGGGGCGGAACAGCAAGGTCATCTGTCCCTGTCATACCGGTAATGTACACAATTACCCTATTATATTACTGACCCCCCCCCCCAGAAGGAAATCCTGCGTACGCCACTGTCAAGTAATGTGTTTAAAATGAATGTAATACAGGCAGAATTGCAACCCTGCTCTGTTCGGAGTGTTAATTATGCCAAGTGACATAATTTGAATGAGATTAGCCTAAATCATCATATTATACTTGTCATGAAAAAAAAACATAACAGAAAATTATGATATGTCATAAATATCCGGGTCCTAATGATATTAAGCAAGTTCGGATTGTAGGTATTCTAAAAATTATCCGCAAATTTTCTCCAAACATTATCCGCTGCTTATCCGCTTTCCGCACAGCCATGCTAACAATATCCTTGGCGAAACTTTTGCGGATATCCTTGCGTGTTAGTAACGACGTAACGTGTTGTGGTTGATGTCGAAGTGGACGGTGTGCAGCCTCACGGGAGTTTCGTGATACACAACCATTGTTCAATGTGACGATAAGAGTGCAGTTCTTCTTACTTCCATTTAAATTACGGTCATACCGAATAGAATATTATTCTATTCGTTATGTTACGGTGTTAGTTATTGATCTGAGCAATATTCTGCTATGGCTCTCTCTTGACTTATAGCGTAGGTTCTTCGTTGCAAAATGGGAAGATGTTGCACTGTGCCAGGATGCACAACTAATTACCGCTCTAATAAAGAGGGATCCTGCTCAACATTTATTTTCCCGCGAGATAAAGAAAGACGAGAAAAGTGGAATCGTGCTATAAATCGGCCTGGCTTTGTGCCCACTAAATTCAGTAGCGTTTGCGCCAAGCATTTTTCAGAAGAATGCATAATTCGGATAGATACTGCAAAGCGAGCAGATGGTTCTATCCTAACTGTACGTAGAAGTTTGCCAAAATTGACAGAAGATGCCATCCCAACAATATTTCCGAGGGACCCGTTATGTGAGTCACAGTCAACTTCTGCTACGGTAAAATCTTCGGATGAAAGAAAACAGTTAATATTACAGAAAGATGAAATGGATTTCAAGGAATGGTCGGAGGAAAATAAAATACTGGATAGTGAAGATTTGTTAGGTAAGTTCAAAGTTGGTTCCTCAGTATAGGCGCTGCGACAACGTGGCCATGTAGCCCTGTGTACTTTGGGTGTGTGTAGATTCTGTCTGATAACCGGTGTTAATTGTGATGGCTGTATTAGTGTGTGTTATCTGTAATTCAGGTAATGACTGCAAACAAACAATTTCAAGTAGTTGCTACGTTTGCTACCATCAACGACACCTAGCTGTGAACTTTGCTACTAGATGCCACATCAACCAGCACCTGGCGCTGAACTTTGGAACTTAGAGCGTTTATCAAATCTAACTTACACATTTTAGCTTCACACATTTGAAGTTAGTGGATGGTTATTTTAGATACTATAAATCAATGACATGGACCCGCTGGCTTTACTTTCACTCCAAAGGGAAGTATACTGAGGGATTTTTAACGCTCTTAAAGAATCCGACGACTCTGGCCGGGTTTGTCCCCACCATCTTGGGCATAGACACTCAGCATGCTACCAACTACACCATCAAAGCCGCCATAAGTTCAAAGTTAACCGCTTCTAAGATACTTAAAACAAAATTATGAACTCAAATGTTTAAGTAGCTATGGAAAACTACAGTATGCAACAAAATTCCAAAGATATTTCAAGTAAATTTAATTAGGACCAAATACTTCATATAGTCCTCTAGTTACACATAAATGAACTTACGGAGATCCTTCAATAATGATTTTTATAACAATTATCCTAAAGTTCAATATCAAATTTCACTAATTAACTTATTACTAAACTGTCCTTGAGTTTGTGTCACTAATTATTAATCACTTAAGTTAATAAACGAAAAGGAAATTATATTGATCTCCTTATAATTAATTTGGTTAGGTACCAAACTATTACAGGATGTTCAAACAAATTATTGTTCTTATCTATACACATGTCATCTGCTTGAAAAATGTTATACAAGTTATATTTATGATTCTGTCTTAATTCGCTAATTGAATTCAGTCATCAAAGTCTAATTCTGGTTACATTCACCTCCAAAAACTTTTAAAATACATGTAGTGTCAATAATTAATTTAAATTACACTTAGGACCACAATGAAATCCATCTCTACTGATTAACATTAAGGTGAACTTCCATTCAACAGAGTTGTTAATTAGATCTTCTGTTTAAGTAAAATGTTTCAAATGACCATGTTGGAACTGTAAGGCACTGAGGATTCCTATCCCTATTTTTCTTTATATCTTTAGTCATCATCATGACGACCTTATTACCAATCAACATCCTTTACTTTATAATTACATAATCAGCAACCATAATTTGATAATTCACTATCGAACCACATCATATCTGCATTAGTTCAATTTCATCTCTATATGTACTACTATATACGTATTCTTTTCAAATAGTGCTGGCTTTCAACCATTGGGTCAGTATCATTCACGGCAGTGATTGATATGAATGCTCCTCAGGTATGAGAGGTGCTGAGTAATGGTTTTCAGAACACAGCCAGTGCCTGCGGATGCTGAGGAAGGTTCTACTTTCAGTTCTGCTGTACTGGCTCAGCAAGGAAAGCAATGGCACACTACCTCTCTACTCACATTGCCTAGTATGCCTTCATAGTTCTGCCATATAAAATGGTAATGCTTCTTTGAGGATCCGACTAGCTTCCGGGCTGACTATCTGACATTATCAATAATCGGTCAAGATAATTGGACATTCTACGTGTTGGCCAACTGAAAAAAATCATATGCTTCTAATTTGTCTACTATCTGAAATCTGAAAGGTCTTTTTGTTTAACATTGTGATGATACAGAAATGCTCGTCTTACAGGTAGCATTGAGGAGGAGGCCGCCATCAAAGCTGAACCGTTCCAGGTGAGTTACTAATTGAAATACTTATTTTTTAATGTTAACTTTCACCTATAATAGTTATTAACAAGAAATGTACATCCGCCTGAATCAATACCATAAAGAAAAAATTAATCATTAAACTTGTTTTCAGTAGAATAGACAAATCATTTTCTAAATGTAACATTGTCCTAACCTCATACACCATATGCTTTCAACTAACCTCTCTTTACCAAGATATCACTTTCCATCATGACGGGTTTCTTAAAACCGCTTTGTTTTGAAAAGGCTAAATTTGGATCTTTAAGCATACAGGCTCTTCATTAGTTATAGACCTACCGGTTTGGTGAAGTATTTGTGTTACATATCTACCATTTCAAGCTTCAATACGGAACTACTATTTGCCATGAGCAGCTGATCACCGTCACTATCTATTTCATTTCATTTTATTCTGTTCTTATAACCAAAATTTTATGGAGCACCGTATTAGGTTTAAATACGTATCTTATTACTGTGTTACGCTTTTTTTTCAATAGCTGATGAAGGGGATAAAATGTAATTAATACTCGAAACATGTACTGAAACCAAGTTTAATAATTAATTTTTTCTTTATAGTATTGATTCAGGCGGATGTACATTTCTTGTTAATAACTATTCTAGCATATCAATATGGAACCACCATGAGTCATTTAAATAATGTAACTTTCAGCAAGTTCTTTGAGGGAAGAGATCCAGTTTAAGAGAGGAATAAAATGTCGATATTCATTCGATTGTTGAACATGCTACAAACATTGTTGACAAATGATACTCATATCACAGTAATGGCATGCTTGTGGCAACTTTTATAATGTCAAAATTCTTATCATAAGAGTTTTTTAGAAAATTGTTAAAATTTGCCAATTTTTTTTACTGTGCATCATCGTTTTCCTTATATATCCCACGTTTATAAGAAATTTCTTACTTTCCTTCTTTTAAGGTGTGTATTACGTTTGCACCTACAACATGTACCTCAATCACTAACATAAACTGTAAATTAAACATTTTTATTGGATTTTTATTCAGAGCAGCTGAAAATGGTTCTTTTTTAAAGAATAAGTACAGTATATAAAAACAAATAAAAATCCTAATGACCTGAATGATGTATATTTCGTAGGTAATAATAATAATATCGTATGGCCTCGGTGCCGGGTGCAAGCTTTGTAATTTGACACCCTGAGGGTAGCTTGCTTCTCGAATTTCGTTGTTCCTTGAATCACTATGAAAGTCAAGGAGGTTAGATATCTAAGCTCCTTGAACACTATAGCGATTTCTAGTAGAGAAATGAGGAACTTAGTGTTAGCGGAAACTCCCGAGATTAATTTTGCCATTGTGAACACGGCCTACTGAATTCAAATGGGTTCTTTGACATGCCAACATCGTATGATATGCGTGTTGTATTTTTGCCGCCTTTCAAAAAAAAACACTTACCACGGTCAGGAGCGAACCTGTAATCTTGGGGTTAGTAGACCGACACGCTATCCACTCACCCACCGTGGCAAGCTTCGTAGGTGAAGAAGCAATACACACCTTGAAAAAAGAAAAGTTGGAAATTTCTTATAAACGTGGGATATATGCGGGAAACGATGATGCACAGTAAAAAAATTGGCATATTTTGAATATTTTCTAAAAAACTCTTATGATAAGAATTTTAACATTATAAAAGTTGCGTTTGGTTGCCACAATATTGCCATTACCGTGATATAAGTATCATTTGTCAACAATGTTTTTAGCATGTTCAAGAATCAAATGAATATTGACGTTTTATTCCTCTCTTAAGCTGGTTCTCCCCCCTTAAGGGGATTTATCCAGTGGGAAATATTCTGAAATAGCTTTTTTTTGATTTATTAGAAATATAAGATAGAACACACCTTTCCGTGTTCCTGGATCAATTTTCATGCAACTACATCCAGCAGTTGAGATGTCGGTTGTTCTGTATTTCCTTGTCGCCTTCATAATTAAATTTTTGATAATGACTTAGTTTCTTCATTGCTTTATTCATCCAAGTCCCGAGGCACAGCCGTGCGGGCAGCTGCAGCAAGTCCGGGGATCGTAGGTTTAAATCCCGACTCTGACAATGGCTACCTTGAGTGTGCTTGTCAATTCTACCCTGAGACATGCCGGGATAGTTCCTCACTTCAGGTTCCGGGCCTATCCTTAATACAGTTACACAATACTACAGCCATCATATACCTAAATACGGATTAGCAGACAAGTTCAACACATACCCAACTACATGGAGCTGATGGCGGGGATGTCCCAAGCCCCTAAACTGAATTAACAATTTTTTAAATCATATATTGGAGTATGTGAGAATAAACTATATCAATAATTTCATGTACCGTTGATTGTTGGAGTTTTAGCATTTTAAATTCCAAAATGTGACATTTTGAATTTTTTGTTGCAAATTGGTTAAAAATAAGAAATTATTTGTTGAATAAGACGAATAATGTAATATTGCTCGTAATATTATTTACAACATATTATAGAAAGTTATAATATATGAATTGCAGCCAATGGCCATATTATAGAATCCATATTTTGTACTATGAGTATAATATACTGTATATGAGCCTAACATTAATATATGCAAATTTATTCCTACTTGTGTTTGTATGCTTCTGTACCACCATAAGACAGTAAAAACTGCAAACTAACAACATCATTAAGACTCATTGTTTTTAACAATAAATATTTTGGCAAGATTTTACCTCAAATATTAAAATAGGGGAAGAAATACCTGGTGGAGGGTACGAAGTATCCCCTCCCCGTTGGTATTTCTAGGGTTTGTTATCCTTCTACTAAACGTAACAAATGAATGTATTTTACCCAAAGTGAAAATGAAACTATTAACAGATGTGTGTAGGGGAAGATGCCCTCGCTGTGCCGCCCCTTAAAGCAACAGCAACTAACAGATGTGTGACTGAAGTTCAATTTGTTACTGGAGGATTAATATGCACTTAAATAAAAATAATTTAAAAATTTCTATAAATATGGGAGAAATGAAGATAATGCCAAAGGACACTTTAAAGCAAAGGCACAGTTTGTTTCTGATACCAACGATATGTGTGTTTCCTTGGAAACGTATGTATTTATTTATTGAATATCCATTACAGGAACCCTATTAATCAAAGTACATTAGGGTTGTAGTTTGGTACACTTTTTTAAAATTAATTACACTATATATTATGAGTTTAATTTGAAAAATTAGATGAATAAAAGTTAAAAACTGTTTATAAAACGGAAAGAGTGTGGAGTTGCATGCAGTTATATCTACAAAACTTTGATAGTTACTACGCATAATGTTGGCTTGTTACCAGTATTGAGTATACTTAAATTGCAGGCACTGCAAAGATCATAGAGAGTTTCCCCTGGGCATCCTCAATAGGGCTAACCCTGGAGCCATGGTTGCCATTAATATCACCAGTAATAATTAATGGTTTCCCTCTCAGATCGTCGCATATTTTCTGAATGGCATTCAGGTCCACAGTGATGTCTCGTTTAGAGTCAAGGTAAACGTTGCACACACAAAGTTCCTGTCGGTTGATTGATGTACAGATGACAACCCTGTCCGCAGAACAGTATTGTGGCAATAACATAACATTTTTGGATTTTGTATCAATAACCGCTCTAATAATTTCCACATGTGGAGTTTTCCTTAGTGCAAAGATGTTAAAGCCATGTTCGGCTCTTGTATGCAAATGATTGAGTTTTAGTCATGGTCAAAATTGAGGAGAAGTTCCAGCGTGGGCATAATTGATTTGTGTAAATGTTGTTGGTAGATTAATAGCTCAGCCATAATTAATTTTAGATTTTATAATGTTAAATATTTTCTGGTAGATTGGACAATTTGTAGATGTGGCAGGATGCTGGGAGTTGAGATTTCGCTGTTTACGCCTTGCGATGTTCTTTTGCTTTTGAAACTGGCAGTTCACACATTCAGTCTTTGATTTCTGACAGTCGCTGATGTTGTGAGGCTCTGAACATTGGGAACAGGCCTGTTTCTTGTCACAATTTGTAGAGAAGTGACCAAAGCCAAGACAGTTGTAACAACGAATGACTACAACGTACTCACTGATGCTGCAACTGGTATATCCAATGTACATCTTATAGCAGTTCTGCATCGCACGAAAGATGGCAGGGCTAACTTCAACTACTGCGTATTTTGTGCTGCCATCTCGAGACGTCCTCACAAAGCGCTTCTTAATACATTCAAAAGCCCTCCGTTGCTACAAGTTTGATACTTGGGTTTTGTTCTATGATAGCTTCTGTGATCTCATCTTCGGGAAAACTAACCTCAATGCCATGAATTATCATTTGTGGGTTTTTCTTACTGGGAATAATTGCTTTCAGATGAGGGTTGTTGGTTTCAATAGAATTTACAAATTTCCGGCACTCGTCTTCATTTCTAAGTTCTAAAACAACACTTTTATTACGCACTTTCTTAACCATGTTTACTCCAACCTGTAATGATTTTGCGTTAGTCGAAGTTTGCAACAACTTGAGAGTCTGTTCGGATTCTTTCGATATTTCGTCATTCTTAGGGGAGATCATTACTACATGCATAGTAGAGACAATTTCAGGTCTTTTTGATTGCGCTACTTCATTGTAGGAAACGGACTGCCGCTTACCGGGACTAGGTTGTGATGCACTCATCAAATTCATTAATTCGTCTTTGAAGACATCAATGGTACATTTAATGTCACTAATTGAGGAGAGAACTTCCTGACGCCAATTCTTGTTCAGTCGTTTGTCACCTTTCACCACTTCACAGATTAAATTTATTTTGTTTTCAGCAGAGCGATACAGCTCAACAACATTTGCACTCTCCGCCATCTTTCAATTCCTTTGGAAACGTATGTAATTGTTGTACCGTACAAGTTCATGACATATAATAATATGTCATTATTTTTATGGATTCAAGCCCATTAAGGGGCTGTGAGATGGGTTTCCGAGACTTAGGCACTTTAGGTGGTGGGGACAAAGAGTTAATCATATCACAAGATTTGGAGCGATATTGGACATCAAGGTCAGAAATCCCAAAGGATTCCAAGACTTTTTGTACATTATTTCCAGTTATGTAACACATTACCAAGGAGAAGATCCTCTTGATAAGTCTGTTGTTGTCCCCTCGTTGAAGGTGCCCGTAGAACTTACTTTACTTTCAACTTTCTCCTAAACATATACGGTACCTTTTCTGTTCAACGGTAGGGTCTCTGCTGCATATAGAGACTGTGGTTTGACTACAGTTTTGTAACGGCAGATCTTGTCATATAATTAATATTGTTGGTTCCCCTTAATATGCTTATTATAATTTTATTTCAAGCAATGCTAATATATGACCCACTAGTTCATTTACATGTATCCAAAATAAGCCGTTGTTGTGTATTTCAGGATCCTGAAGATGGTTCAACTGTTGATGCTGTTTCAAAATTCAAAGCTGAGCCAGAAAGTGTTTATCTAGTAATGCCGGAAGTCAAGATTGAGCCTGAAGATAAAGATAAATCTGAGGTAAGTTTAAGTTTTGAATATCATTTTCATAATTACAACTAAGATTCTGATTTAATTAAAGTCGCCCATTGTAGTTTCACATTGGAGAATGGAATAAGACCACAACTTTGATCCTCGTGATATTGAAGCACAATTCTGGCATATGAGAAGACTCTCCACGTTCTGAATGAGAAGAAGAAATCCATATGGCCCGATTTGTACACAACAGACTCTATTACAACATTTGAAGGGAAGCAGCAAAATTACGAATTCTGACACATTATGACAAGATATGCAACTCACGGTTTTCACCATAAATTATGCCGTAACCAAAGATTCAATCAACCGGAAAAAGACTGCGTGTGCAAACTGTTTGACATACACTGTGAGAGATATCCTGCTCAAAATTGCAAAGAAAAAGGACAATCTCAATAATATGACTAAGACAAGAATAATTAATATGTTAATATGCACATTGTGCGCTTTCATTTCATAATTTATTTAAATAATAAATTTTATCCTCATTTCAGGGTACTCTGGTCTCGCAAACTAATACATGGTAGGCCTACCACCTCAGCGTGAGACCATTGTCGTGGTGATGGTTGTCTTTAATTTTTTTTAGTGGATGGCCCAGAATGATACTGTTTTTGACTAGTAATATTTTATTTGGTACACTCCAGTTTCAATTTTCTAGTATTGACATTTAAAGATCTGTCTAACTTAGCAGTATTGTAAGTAGTGCTATTGGCTTTCATCTCTTAAGCCATGGTTTTAATTCTGGTCTGAGAGCTGGACAGGCATTCATTCAACCTTAATGAGCAAACAGGGAAGAGATGGATTTGATCCCTATCCTAGGCCCTAATAAAAATGTGCACGATAGTGCAGAGACCCCAGTTACATGAAGCGTCAGGCAGATTGCTCCCTGACCCAAACACATGGGGTTACTGACCATGATATCACAAGCCTATCATTTAAAGAACATTTTAAGATTTGCATCAAAAATAATTTACAATTACCTTCTGTGTTTGTAAATTACCGTATCTTTTCTTTCAGGATGCCAAAGATGATGCTGAGAATGTTGATAACAAGAAGTTATCTGTGGAATCAACTCTCTCTGAGGGGTAAGTTTCGACGTTTCTGAACCGGTATTTATAATACACATCTAAGCTGTACTTGCCACGGTGGGTAAGCGGTTATCGTGTCGCACATCTAACCCAAAGCTTGCAGGTTCGCTGCTGGCCATGGTAATTGATTTTTGAAAAGCGACAAAACTCACGGCTTGCATGTCATACGTTGTGGCATGTTAAAGAACCCATTTGAATTCAGTAGGTCGTGTTCATAATGGCAAAACTGATGTCGGGATTTTCCGCCAACACAAAAGTTCCTCCTTTCTCTACTAGAAAGCGCTATAGTGTCATGGAGCTTAAATCTCAATGTCCTTGACTTTCATTGCTTTCCAAGGAACGACTAAATTCGACATGCAAGCTGCCCTCTGGGTGGCAAATAACAAAGCTTGCACCCGGCACCGAGGCCATACGATATTATTATTATTATTGTTATTACCTGTCTAAATAAGTTGAAAGCCTTTTGCCTGATATCACTGCCCCACAGAGGTTTAAGGGTTTTGATAACTTGGAACGTGGAACGTGAGAACGCTGATAGACGCAGGAAAACTAGAAGAAGTAAAATGATTATGAAGGAAAGAGGACTGGACATCTTGGGGCTGTGCGAGATAAGGTGGGCAGGGAATGGTAATATTTACAGTGATGACTTCAGAATGATCTATAGTGGTGGTGCAAGTGGAGGAAGTAATGGAGTAGGACTGCTCATTAGAAATATTTGGGCAAGAAATGTGATGAACACCTATCACGTAAATGAGAGGATTCTAGTAATAACAATCAAGACAAAACTCAGGAATCTGGTATTTATTCAAGTGTATTTTCCAACATCAAACAGCTCGGATGAAGAAATAGAAGAAATGTACGAGACCATTGACGAAATATGGAATCTGACAAAGAAAACAGATAATGTAATAATCATGGGAGGTTTCAATGCTATTGTTGGAATGCATCCAACCCATGAAGGAATCGGGAAGTTTGGATTAGGTGTCAGGGACAAGCGAGGGGAGAGGTTATTAGACTTCTGTGATCAGTATCATTTGATTGTGACAAACACCCTATTTGATGTTCCATTGCGCAGAAGATACACCTGGAAAGCCCCTGGTGACACTGCCCATTATCAAAATGACTATATCCTCGTCAAGAGAAGATATCGCAATCAAGTCAAGTCTAGTCATAGCTATCCTGGGACAGGGATTGGCAGTGACTATTGTCTAGTCATAGCTATCCTGGGGCAGAGATTGTCAGTGACCGTTGTCTAGTCATAGCCAAATGCATTATCCACCTGAAAAGAATTGATCATTGGAAACCAAAACTTATTGACTTAACCAAATTACGAGATCATAAAGACAAGGATGTTTATGTACACAAAACAAATGAGTTTGCCAACCGAAATGAGAATTCTACATGGAATACTATAAATGAAGGCTTGCTAAGAGTAGCTCATGAATCATTTGGAACAAAAAGACGGAACCAAGGAAAGCATGGATTACAGAGGAAATTTTGGATTTGATAGTAAAAAGGAACCATCTTCGGAAAAAGAACACGCCAGAAAGCCAGGAACGATACAGGCAGGTCAAAAATCGAATTACAACTCTGTGTAGGAGAGTGAAGCAAGCGTGGATGGATGAGGTTTTGGAGAATATCGGGAATGATATTATGAAAGGAAGAACAGATAGAGCATATCGGAACACTAAAATTTTAAACCAAAAATCTAAAACAAAAAGCTCTCTAGTGAGAAATAAAAATGGGAAAATTGTAATAAATAATGATGAAATCAGTGCTTGGTGGAAGGAATACATTGAAGAACTGTATGATGGAGGTAATGTGCTGAATGAACTACAGTATATTGAACCAGAACAAGAAGTAGAGGAAGATGATAAAGGTCCTGCAATCACGTGGAGGGAGTTTGAATCAGCACTTCAAAGATTAAATGACAATAACGCTACTGATCCAGATAATATACCTGGAGAGTTACTAAAGAATCTGGAAGAGGATATGGAACAACTTTTATATAGCATAATATGCAAATGTTACGATGGTGAAATTCCAGAAGACTTCATCAAGAGTAGAACGGTTATGATACCAAAGAAAGGGAATAGCATAGAATGCTCTGATTACAGAACCATAACTCTGCTCTCTCATACATCTAAAATACTACTATCAATAATAAAGAACAGGATAAATAATAAGTTATACTGACAGATTGGATTTCCAATAGGAACAGGAACAAGAGAAGCAATCTTGGCTCTTAGAATAATTTTGGAAAGGAGGTTGGAGATGAATAGAAACACATACATGGCTTTCGATAACGCTAGTTGGGACATACTATTCAAAATTCTCAAAACTACAGGGTTGGACTGGAAAGACCGGAGGAAGATACTGAAACTCTATGGGAGACAGATCACGATTGTCGATTTTAGAGGATGCATTCAGACAGCAAAAATCAGAAAGGGTGTAAGAAAAGGCTGCTCTCTCTCACTGTACCTCTTTAACGTATTCATTGAGGAAGCCATAAAGAAGTTTAAGACAAATACTAAAGGAGTAAACATAAATGGGCATCATATTCAATGTATTAGATTTGCAGATGACATAGCAATTGTAGCGGACTCCGAGAAGATGTTTTCCAGAATGATAAATGTATTGTCATCAGCGTTGTCAAAGTTACGTTTGAACATTAATGCTAAGAAGACCAAGGTGTTAGTTGTGAGTAAACATCCTGAGAGCATTCACACAAACATTAAGCTTACGGACAAGTTAGTGGAACAAGTCACCAGTTTCTCTCATTTGGAAAGTCTAATCACCAATGACAACAGGTGTAGTAAAGAGATTAGAAGGCGGATAGCGCTCGCAAAGCAGGCTTTCAATAATAAGAAAAATCTTTTGATTAATGCAAATTTGGATATTGCAATAAAAAAGAACATTGTCACGTCCTTTGTGTGAAGTGTGCTTCTGTATGGATGTGTGCGGAGACAAGTTATTGCCTTTAGAAGTTGATTGATAACTTGTCTCATAAGAAGGGTGTCCCAGTCGTGAAACTTAAAGTTCCGAGTGCGGTTTAAAGTTCCATGATCTTATATTCTCATTTATGTTAATTACGTGTGACGTCAGGAAGTATCCGGACTAATGGTATTTACGTGTGTTTGTTTCCACCAGCACCGTGTCGGGATGATGATTGACCTGTAGAAAGAACGTTAGGAAAAACCATTAGATTATCCTGTTTCCCCGAAAAAAGTACCAGTTAATTAGATTTGCCAAGCATTTCTAGGGTGGCATGAATATTTGATAGGAAGATTAATTCCATAATCATTTCTAACTAACCAATCTCAGGACATTGTCGACTATGTAATGCTATTCAGTGTTATGGGAAGTAATGAATTTGATGAATTAATTTTTCCAGTCCCCTTAAGTTAAAGAAAGCTTTCCAGTCGGTCAACACAAATTGTGCCCAATTACATTTGGCGGGAGAAATGTATTTATGCACCCTAACCTGAGAGAAACATTACATACTTACCCTAAGTAAAATACTTTCATGTACAAAATGGGGAGGGGGTACATTTGGATTTAGATTGTAGAAATGTACACGATACCAGCTCATCTTCTGAGGAGAGTATTCTGTTGTATAAAATAAAATACAGGGTCTTTCATACAAATTAAGAACGGTGAGTGGTGGTTTTCTTATCCGCTGCTGCAGTGGCCTTAGCGGAGCTTGTGGCGTGCCACGGCACCTGCTGTGGTATTGAAAGCGCGCGCATAGTATATACTTGACCTTGCAACAAGCGTGCAGGTGTTAAGTCGCCAGTCTGAACCTCAGCTGCTAACATGGTGAGACAGTTATCATTGCAATATCGCATTTTTGTATGTAAAACTTAATTTACGTACGAGTTGGTTCAGTGGGTACGTGATGCATTTGTACAGCAATTTCCTGATGAAGTGCCACCTTCACTAGCACAGATTCATGTAATTGTACATAAGTTTGACACTACTGGCGCAGTGCTCAATAAAAAACATAAAATTAAAATGAGAAAATTACAGTGGCAGAACTCACTCGCGTCAGCCAGAATGTGGTTATCAGATACAATGCCTGTATAACCCAGGAAGAACGACATTTCTAGTATCTTTGATAAGGTAATATTTCATATAGGATTCTACACATGCTTAAAGCAGGAGCCCGTGGCGCGCCGCAAGCTCGGCCAAGGCCACTACAGCAGCGGATAACAAAACCGGCGCTTGCCGTTCTTACTGTTTATGAAAGACCCTGTATAATGAACTCCATGGAGCTGTTCAATATCATACTTGTCATAGGCCACTTTTGATCTCACGCATTTAAATTGTTGATCTCAATCGCCTTTAGTAATATTCACAATTTTTTCAGGTACTGTACAGACGCTGCTGAAGCCTTCCGCAGATTCTACCACTGCCCCTACTGTGAATTAAAAGTGACCGAGCCATTAATATTAGCGCATCATGTATTCTGTTGTCATCCTGGAAAAAAGCCTTTCGTGTGCCCCGAGTGCAAACGAGGATTTATGCAATGGCTATCCTTGTGTACACACATCCACAAACATACACTCGTACCCACGCAGAAGGCAAAAACTGCAATGCCTCAGCCTGGGAAATCGCTCAAGCCTCATATGGCTTTGCACACTGACAGGAAACGGAAACATAACTGTCCTATATGTGATCAGGCTTTCCTCACATTGGGTTCCTTAAATTATCATGTGCTCATCCATACCCCAAACAAGGCCTTTATATGCAATAAATGCGATAAGTCCTTCACGAGCGCCGCGAAACTCAAACGACACAAACTCTTCCACAATTTGAAGAACTGTGTGCCATGAATGTGGTCGAGTGTTTTCTCTACTATTTGAACTACGTTGTCACATGATTGTTCACAGAGATGAACCGTTCGTTTGTGAGGTCTGTGGCAAGTCGTTCAGAATACAGCGCTATTTGACGAAACATCAAGTGTCAGTCCACGGGGGTGTGAAATTGCATCCTTGTACGCCGTGCAACAAGACGTTAGACATGAGATAGGCCACTCATCGCCCAGTGTGTATTCATGTAAGCATCGCGGAGAGAACTTCATGCGGCGCCATCGTCTGGAGGTTCTCATGCTCAAACACGTTTAATTCGCACCTATGACAAGTGCTTCGTGTGATTTGTAGGAGATAACTTTGTAAACTGGTTTCGTCTCATGGTGACAGTCAACTCTCGGCTATACAGGATGAGTCACCTAAAACTTGCACCGCAAATATTTTGGAAGTGGGAAGTGCTATTGATGTGCGGATTTCACAGACTGGCATGGTAGTTGGGGGCTCGTACTTTTGGCCTATAAACATATTTGAATAGAACTTCGAACGTGCACTGTTTGAACAAACATACACTTTTTAAATGGAACAATGCCTATTGACATTAACAAAATAAATGTAGGGTAAATGTATGTGCAAGTGTTGGTTTGGAACCTTTTCAACATACGATATCCCGCAAACCACTTGAACTAGACTCCTAAAACAATCGTCATTGACATTCTAATTTACCCTACTTTTATTTTGTTAATGTCAATAGGCATTGTTCTATTCAAAAAAGTTTGTTTGCTCAAACAGTGCACGTTCAAAGTATTATTGAAATATGTCTATAGGCCAAAAGTATGAGCCTCAACTACCAAGCCAGTCTGTGAAAACCGCTCATCAACAGCACTTCCCATTTCCGAACTATTTGCAGTGCAAGGTTTAGGTGACTCACCCTGTATAGTTTAGTTAGTTATTGTTGTTTGAAGGGGAGGAACTACGAGGTCATCTGCCCCCCCTGTATAGTTTGCAGTCAACAGGATTATAAGGATGATTTTACTCCAAGAATCATCTGTCCTCTATATTTTAGATTATAGACATAACTCTGCCAGGGATATGGTCTATTCCCTACAAAGTTCATTATGGCATGTGGAACATCGAGAACATCTGTTGGCCATTCGCTTAACTAAAGTAATGCAAATAAGATAATGCTCTGCGCAAATTCCTGTTACTATAATGCATGAAGTCAAATCTTTTGTATTAGTTGTATATGTTCTTTAGTAATTATGATTATTAACGATTAAATGTTTTATAGTACATATACTGTTAAAAAGATTCTGACATAAGGCTTTTACCCATACAAAATTTAACCACATTGGTAATTCTACCCTCAGATTCAGAAATATTGTGAACAGCATGTCCGGTGGGGATCCGTTCATTGATTGAGGGGTATTATTGTTTGCATTTTAGCAAGACCTTCGCGCTGTTCTATTGCTTAGGTAACTGATCTGAAAGTTATGAAGCTCCAACTTTGATTACAATTTAATTTTACATTATGCATGGCCTATGCCTACATTACTTTACTTAGGAAAGTTATGAGTTTGTAACATTTCGTGACCGAATGCTGAAATATAAAATAAAGATTCTTACACTTACAATTTCAGTGTAGATAACTTGGGTAAAACATCCGATTAATTTCATTTGAACAGAAGAGGAAAGACTTTTTTACTCAAGGAGGAAGTGAAGAATGACGAATATCTCTTATGGCCCATTGATAGTACTGGAATTGCAATCCTTTTTGATATGGATTCTTAAAAGTGTGATGCAATTCATTTCATTTTAATCCAAGGATGAAAACAAGGATCTTTGAAACTAAAGACATTTTCATTTTAGCCTTAGTATTATTTTTAAATTATTATTATTATTGGAGGCATGTACGACACGAGAATGCAGTCTGATAAAAACAGTTCCATTCACTTGAATTCTTTGAGCCTTACAGACCTTATGAGTGAATATACCTATTATTAATACAATTTTATTGTTATGGATTTTAACAGCAAAAATGATCTACTCCGTCTTGGTGTTGCTTTATTCAGGAAAGTAAACAATAGCCCTCGGTCGTTAGCTGCCTGTGCTTAGTTTTACAACTCTATCTGTTACCCTGTGTCATTCTAATGCGCTACCCAGTGCCTCGCTGGTATCGAGAGAGCATGGGTTCGAATCCCACCTCGGCCGTCCTGAAAATGGTTTTCGTAGTTTCCCCATTTTCACCACGAGGCAAATGCTGGGATGGTTCCTTTCGCAGGTCCACGGCCGATTTCCTTCCAAAATTCATTCCCTGATCCGTTCTGAATATAAAACAAGAAGTTCCGTGACGAACTAAAGAGCCTAGTTTTCTTAAAATTTAAGATTCATGCCGATGATTAATCTATATGGATCTATCGAGAATAATGACGAAATTAAGTTGATAATATCGAAATTTCTAATTAGTTCGAAATATAACTGGTATAATGTAGCCTAATAGAGCACTACAGTTGGCAGCCCTGGTGACTGAATATATTGTTAGCTCCATCTCTTAAGGTACGGAATACAAAATTTGGTTGAAGTCCAATGGATAGCATGGACGTTACATGCAGTTAAACATTGGATCTAACAGCGCGCGTAAAATCATGTTGGCAACTATGTCATGCATGTATTGGTCAGAAATAATCTGAAATAATACGATCTATTGTTGTGCTAAATTTGTATGAAATCCATTAGTTAGTATATAAGTTACATGCATTTTTAAATTGGACCTATCAGCAAGCTTAGAATCATGTTGGCAGCACTGACGTATATCAGTTACTCCAAATTAATCTAGAATGCCAGGTACTATACGTGTGCAAAGATTAGAGCTATTGGCTTGCATACTTTCTGATATATTGATATTAGGGTAACAAAAATAGAGACATGCATTTATTAACAGTTAGCAGCCCTGGTTGCTCTTAATAATACGCATAGTCATATCTGTTATGGCTCACATAGCACATATGAAATTTGGTTGAAATCCAAATGATAGTATAGAAGTTACATGTATTCAAAATTGTACCTCTCAGCATGCTTGGAATCCTGTTGGTAGCACTGAGGTATATAAGTTACTCAAAATTAATCTAGAATGTCAGGTACTATACGTGTGCATAGTTTCAAGCTGTCGGCTTGCATACTTTCTGATATATTGGTATTTGGATTTTAAAAAATAGAGAGAGCATTTATTAACAGTTGGCAGGCCTGGTGGCTATTAAAAAAATGCTCAGTCATATCTGTTTAAGTACACATTGTACATACGAAATTTGGTTGAAATTCAATTGATGGTGTAGAAGTTATATGCATTTAAAATGGGACGACCTATCAGCAGACTTATAATCATTTTGGCAACACTGCCATGTATAGCTTCCTGGAAAAAATGAAATATTATTATCTATACGTGTGCCAATTTTGAAATAGCTCCCATTCATACCATCCAAGATACCCAACATGGAGGTCAAATTTCAATTGCGATTTTTCAGCAGTTGGTAGCACTGACATCATTTTCAAATACGGCATTGAGATATTCAGGTATAGATCTTTACTCCTACCAAATTTTGTTTCGATTGCTGCAGCCGTTTAGGAGTTGATAGGGTGGGGGTGACACACAGACAGACAGACAGATCGAAGAACAGACAGACAGACATTTGCCATGATCGATCTCATAAGTCTACTTTTTCCTCATTTTTTCAAATTGTGAAAAGTAGGCTAATAACTGGCCATTGGCTGCATTAATATAATTATAATCTGTGTCATTGTCACTGCGGTTACCACGAACTACGAATATCTTGTGTGTAGGGCATCTGCGTTGTGCTGCTCTATATGCAGTCGATTAGGACCAGACTGTATACATGTTTTGAATCATGGACATTCTTTGGCAAATAAACATTAACCAAATACCATTGTCAACGTTGTGGTTTAGCCTTGGATATTCAAATGGGGGTAATTACCTATTCTTGAAGAGTATCTTAGGCCACTACATAGGTTGACATTTTTTAGTGCAACAACATCATCAGTTTTCCTATAGTATGTATTTATGTAAATATGGATTTCTCCGATAGTAGTATTTTAGGTAAACTATTTCACAATAACTACTTCCTTTCATTGTATTACAAACCCTTAAATGTAACAAACCCAAACAACACAATACCTCTTCTCCTGTCCATCGTGCCCGTCTTGACTTGTCTGAAGCTAATTCAAGTGCTATCGAAGTAGCTAAGTTCTGGGCAGAAACTGTTTGAAGTTGTCTGATGAACACATACTTGTGTGCTTGTGTGCATTTTATGTTTTGTACTTCTGACACAAATAAATAATGACACAAACGATTTTCACAATGCCACTATAAAAAGTCGCCGTTGCATAAATATCCATAGACTTAATTCAAGTGCTAGAAGCTATTTTTCAGTGTTGCCTAGTTATATTAAAGAATGCTGTTTGTGGTCACGGGACCTTACGGCTTTGGTTGGGAGTTTTTGGTTTATGGGTTGGCAACAAGGATGAATGTTGGAACAACATGGCTACGGAATACAGTCCACTATATAAATTATGATATAAAACCCGAGATTAAATCAAATGTTCTAGTGTGTATTCTTGTCTGCATACGTATGTAAATAAGTGGCTATTTTAGCCTACTTTCCACATTTTGCAAAAATGAGGAAAAAGTAGACTTATGAGATCGATCCGGGAAAATGTGTGTTTGTCTGTCTGTCTGTCCTTCTGCCTGTCTGGCTGGCTGTGTGTGTGTGTGTCCCCCTATCAACTCCTAAACGGCTGCAGCAATCAAAACCAAATTTAGTATGAGTAAAGATGTGCACCGGAATAGCTCACGTCCATATTTGAAAATGAAGTCAGTGCTACCAACTGCTGAAAAAACGCACTAGAAATTTGAGCTCCATGTTGGATATCTTGCAAGGTATGCATGGGAGCTATTCCAAAATTGGCACACATGTAGATAATACTATTTCAGTTTAATTTCCAGGAGGCCAACCATGACAGTGTTGCCAAAATAATTTTAAGCCTTCTGATAGGTCCAATGTTTAAATGCATATAACTTCTACACTATCAATTGGATTTCAACCAAATTTTGTATGTAATATCTGTACATAAACAGATATGACTGAGCGTATTCTTAAGAGCCACCAGGGCTGCCAACTGTTAATAATTGCTCTCTCTATTTTTTTATCCAAATACCAATATATCAGAAAGTATGCAAGCCAACAGCTTTAAACTATGCACACGTATATTCTGACATTTTAGATTAATTTGGAGTAACTTATATACGCCAGTTCTACCAACTTGATTATAAGCCTGCTGATAGTACCGATTTTTAAATACATGTAACTTCTATACTATCAGTTGGATTTCAACCAAATTTCGTATGTGCTATGTGTACCATAACAGATATGACTATAAGTATGGTTAAGAGCAATCAGGGCTGCCAACTGTTAATAAATGCTGTCTATATTCTTTTTACCCTAATATCAACATATCAGAAAGTATGCAAGCCAACAGCTCTATACTTTGCACACGTATAGCACCTGACATTCTAGATTATTTGGAGTAATTAATGCAAGGCAGTGCTGCCAACATGATTCTATGCCTGCTGATATGTCCAATTTTAAAATACATGTAACTTCTATACTAACAAATGGATTTCATCCAAAATTGGCACAACAAGATATCATAATATTGCAGATTATTTCTGACCAGCACATGCATGGTATTGTTGGCAGCATGCTTTTACGCGTGCTGATAGATCCAGTGTCTTAACTTCATGTAACGTCCATAGGACTTCAACCAAATTTTGTATTCTGTACCTTAAGAGGTGGAACTAAGAATATATTCAGTCACCAGGGCTGCCAACTGTAGTGCTCTATTAGGCTACATTATACCAGGTATATTTTGAACTACTTAGATATTTTGATATTACAAACTTAATTTCGTCATTATTCTAGATAGGTTCATATACTGTAGAATAATCATTGGCATGAAAAGTAGGCTGTATAGTTCTTCACGGAACTTCTCGTTATATACGTGTGTGTATTAAATCCAACATTTTGATTAAGCCGAACATTTTGGTCCTCCGGGCCGGATCTATGGTCATCAAGCGGAGATACTACAAGGTTATGAATACACGCTCAACATTCAGCAAGTGATATGTACGGTCGAGTATAACGGTTACGGCAATAATATTCACAATTGGGTGGATATTTACAAAGGTGGACTAATTACACCAGTTAGCGAGTCCCTGGTCGAAACTGTGAAACGGCGGCTTCGTTATCGTCACAACTACTCAGGGCAGGTAATTACAAGTACATTATTTTACTCAGGCTTTCCTAAACATTATCCCATAAATCATGGATCCCGCAGAAAGGCTAAAGTTAATACGGAAAAGAGCAGTAGTAAAGGGTCAGCTGACGAGAATGGCGAAATTTGTTAGTGAATTTGACGACGAAACTCAAGGTTTAAATGAAATTCAACTGCGATTTGACGACATGGTAGATATTAGAAGTAATTACGATGAATTCAGTCGAATTTAGAAGTAAAGGAATCTGGGGATCAGAGTCATGATGAAGATAGGGAACAATTTGGAGCAAGCTATTATAGGTTAAAGTACGAAATGATGAAAATACTAGCTGAACAGATTCCGGAATATCAGTCAGGTGGTTCGCAAGATGGCAGTGCACATGGCTCGTGTAACTCAACAAGGCGTAGGCAAGTAAAACTTCCACCAATTACCTTGCCTAGTTTTAATGGTGAAAACGAGAAATGGTTATCATTTTCAGACTCCTTCAGAGTGATGGTGCATGAAAATGAAGAACGTACTGCCCCCGTAATTTGAATTATATTGAGACCACGATGGCTGTATTGGCAAATATGAGTAAAGTTATGAATGTCATAGTTATGACGTGGATATTCATGACGTAGGCACGGATGACGTATACTTCATGCCAGCAGGCTGGTTGAGCTGAGATTCTTGGTGACGTCATGATTTTGTTCGAGAAAGATCTTAGATTTACGACGCAGTCGCAGGAAACAAGGTATTGTGCTAAGGAAGAAGCTACGCTATTGGAGGAGAGACTCGAACCAATGAACGATAGTTTGGAAGGAAGACGGAGATTGCTGAAACTACGATATTTGATTACTTTTGGCATGCAGATTTGTGGAAAACTATTTTCAGTTATGGCATTGATTTGGAATTTTGAAGAAATTAATTTTGAGTTTTTGAAATTTGAAAATCCGTCAAGTATAGCCAAAGTTAAAACTTCCAGCAATGACGCAGCAACAGGCTATGGAAGGGATGGATACGCCCCTTAAGAAGTTGATAAAAGGTCGTGCACAGGAGAGAGGAGCTCTCAGAACTCATAATCTCAGATCTCATATGTCAGATCGCATATATATTTCTGGTGATATATAGTTATTTTCAAGTGATTCAGTGAAGTAAGTTGTCTTTAGAGTGGTTAAAGCCCGGCGCATCGAACGAACACGGAGCAGTTCCATTTTACGCTGCTCGAAACTAGGTGAAGTTGAAACGCTCACATTAACGTTTCCACCAGTCAAGATATCAAGCGCTAACTTCAGCCTGTATTATAGTTCTATTGGGCAGTACAACATTGAGGTGTGTACAAGATTTGAACAATTTCACAGTTATGCTTCGAAAGATATTGGAACTTTAAGGCTGCCAACAAAAGTGATTTTCTCGCCACAGGAGAAACACTTTTAAAATTCCACATTATACACTACGGCTGACACGTGGAGTGCAACAGTGATATTGGAGAATACGTTTGGTATTACAACGATACATTCGACTATGGAACATTATAATCTTGCAGTGCTTTCGATGATTATAACAGTAGTTGAGATGGAAGGCTAAGGCTTCAATGCAATTGGGACATATATTGATTGGAGTAAAGTAACAGCATGGAACTTCGTTAATCGTCTTTCTACAAAAGCGAGCATGTAGTGAACATCCAACTACACTCATGCATCGTGAATCCATCGCTGAATTATACCAGATAACAGTGGAAATATTTTCATACTCCACAACTATGAATATTTCTGCGGAAATAACTACAATAAACTTCATGGCGAATTCCTGCAAGAACTTCAGAGAACTTTCAAGAGAGGCCAGGGTTGTCCCGGCGCACAAAGAAGAGTTTTGCCCGAAGGATGTTTTTCGTATCCACGGAGCAGTGCAATTCCGGAGGAGGAAGCAGTTCGATTCTCCGAGGACGCTGATTCCAAATTCGAGGACGGAGCACATCTTCACGCTGGTGAAATGGAACCAACAGCAGTTTTCTTTGAAAACTTTCCTCTGGAACGTCAATCAACAGATAAGGTAGTCGTGAACGTTTCTTGTATTATTTGAGTCTTGTAGCGATATCTGAGCAACCATTCTTCCCATATTTTCTGTCCTATCTTTTGCCCCATTTTTTTGATTGATATTTCTGTACTCAGTACACTTCGATGATTTATGCCTTTTTCTTCGATTTTTGAACATTGCTATGTCATTGGCATACTTAAATAATTTTGGATCAGTTGAGACTGATATTAGATTCTTTCAGTAATTTGCATATTTTTGTAGTCACGATTTGACTGTAAAGTTAACGATTTGCTATGGCAGATTTGAATTCAGACAGCGTGTCATTTTATTAAAGTAATTCTATTCAGTTAATTACTTCGACCAATTTTCTGTCATCCTCAAGAAAGAAGAATGATTAAAAGATTTTAGAGCGTTAAAATCTATTACGATATCGACGATCTTTGAAATACTAGTCTTGTGAACTTGATTGCAACATAGACATTTATCATTGCATTATAGACAATTTTATGAAATATGAACGTTGATTACAATTTATTGAATACACTATAGTAATGAACATCTGATAGGAGTTTTTCTCAATTATAGATTGGAACAATAATGTTTGCATTCCACAATCTAATTGTATTCTATTCGACTATTTTGCAGTTTAGATGAACTTTGTTTGAAGATAGTATTTTTATACTGCGTTACTTTGGAGATATTAATCTCAATTTTGATAGACCAGGCAGGAGTGTCTAATCGTATTTGCTATTAAATTTATTTGTGATTGGCAAATGTTTACTTCATATCGATTCATGAATGAAACCCACGAAGGTTAAATAATAACAGTCATTATTACAATTGATGAATATAAGAATTTTTAAAGAGGAACAATGGATGTATAATCGTTAGTTCAGTGGACGTGTAAAAGTCGCTGTTGAGTAATGCCCTTGAATAATGAAGGAGGTTCCCACAATAATTAATGAAGTTGATGAATTAATAAGTGGAGGTTTTGTGTGTAGTTTGGAAGATTTTTATGCCATATATATGAAGATATATGATGAATTTTGGGCCAATGTTTGTGCCATTTTTGTGCGTTATGAGCGAAGTATTTTCCCGCTGAATGTATTATTCTTGTTCTTTGAAAGATTATTCATATGAAAATACTGTTAAAATTAACAAGAGTGTTAAATAATTTGAGATAAAGATTTTGAATGGAGGTTACCGTCACAAATATTAATAATTATTATTAAACCTTATTAAACCTGAATTTGACAGTTAAATATAACTAACCTTCATTGGTCGATTATATCATCACGATTTAAGTAATTATCAACCGGATAAACGTGTGGTTTAATGTATTCCTTGTATAAATAATATAAACAATTAATATTGTAAAATAATTTTGTAAATATCTTTGTTAAATAATTTGAAATGATAGTGATTAATACAGGCGTGTATAAAATTTTCAATGGTCATTTGACATTGTTATAAACAATTTATTATTGTTATAAATAATTAATCAACTTTTGTTATTAACATTTAGAGTTTTGTTTTTATACTCTAAACAACGCTAATTAAGCAAGTGGTTTGAACAATTAATCATGATTTGGGATTGTTGGAGTAATCCACTGGTGTTTCAATGAAGCATGTAAGACATTTGCGTGATAATATTTCAGTTGAGATGTGAACATTTACGTATTTGAAAAGGAGAGCCAAGCTATGAGGTAACACGCTTATGCTAGGGTTGAACGAACGGGAGTCCGCTTTGACCATGCAGGTGCCTTGCAGCTGGCCCGGACAACTGTGTTACTGAGGCCAAGGACGGTTCCATAATAGCCTTGTGGTTATAAATAAAATGTGCAGTATATAAACACGCAAAACAATTGATATATGTGTCTCATCCCAAATCCCGTTTCCATCCCCAGTGCATTATTATTTTACGTTGCTATGAACTTGAGAAAGTTGAAACATTATATGTAGAGAATACAGGTCCTACAGGAGGACATGGTTATGTGGTCGATGGCTTCTGATTGCCACGTTGATTTTGTTGTTTTTCATTTTGTTAAAATCATTCTTTTTGTGAAATAAATTTTTGTGCAGTTTAAAGTTTCTCGTCTTCGTTCTGGTTCATTTTAAATATCATGGTGGAGGTTATTGTGTGGGCATACTTTTAAGTGATCCAGTTGACAACCCAGTCCCCGAGATAAATTTAAGAGGTAAGTAAAGGTAAGTATGAACCCCCGTATATTTTGGTGTGTTCCACAATAATTTCTTGTTAACTATTGTGCTCTAATCTCGATAGTATCTGTCAGTGCCATTTTCATTGATGTAGCTATGCCGGCGCGTTTGATTATTGGCAATCCGATTGAGGGGGCGGATATCTGACAGCCTACTATCCGGGTTATCGGGTACAGTAGGATTGGCGACCCTAAAACGTGGGGATTGTTCTACAACACTGGATTACCAAGTAGGATTGGCGCAATCAACGTGTGGGGCTCGATTGTCTCGATTGGCACGTTCGACTGAAAAACATTGGATTACCAAGTTATTGCAGTAGAATTGACACAGCAATTTTTGTGGAGTGTTCGAATAACATTGGATTACCAAGTTATCGATGTCAAAGGGATTGTGAAGACTCAAATAAAGAGGTTGATTCTTTGTTAGATGTCTTAGCCAATTGTAGAATTTGAGAGTGTGATTATATAGGAATAAATGTTGTGTTGTATTAGGAAAATTACACTCAGAAAAGATCAGATCTTATACAACTTGAGAGAGGTTAAATAGGCTGGAAACTTAGAAAAATCGCCTATGATCTGGAATCTTATTTTATTTGACCGGCTTATGACATGTATAGTCATATTAAAGATAAAATTTGGATTATAAATGTAAATTATTTGTGTTAGGATATTTTAAAATGAACCAAAGAAACTTGAACATGAGCTTGAGTTTATTTCAACATGAAGTGTCTACGAAGGTTAATTATAAGGTAATTTTAAGTTAGATTTAAGACAGAAAATTGCTCAAATTTTATATATGGTGAAAAATGTTGCTCAGATGTTGTTCTTTTGCTCTGTTTGATGTATGTCCCTAAAGCAGTTTATTATTGAAATATTATTGAAATGGCAGATGAAAGTCTGAGAATGATGTTAGAGGAGATGTCTGCTAACTTGAAAGCTAGCATGAATGAAAGTGTGAGGGAAATGGAAGCTAGGAATACTAGTCGAATGGAGGAGAATGCTAGTAATATGTCTGCTAATTTGTCTATTAGAATGCAGGAGATGATGAAGGAGAATGCTAGTAATTTGTCTACTAGCATGAATGAAAGTTTGAAAGTTATTCAGACCAGTTCTGCAAACCTAGAAAATGATATGTCGCGTTTACAGATCAGTACCCAGGGAATCGGGAATGCTGTAAGTGACATTCATAAAGATGTGTCTGTTGTTAAAATTGATGTGTCTAAGGTACAAAAAGATCTTACCATGTTGAATCTTGATGTTGCTAATGTCCGGGGTGATATTTCATGTGCTAGAGCTGAAGTAATTGTTGTAAGGAATGATGTTGCTACCGTACAAGACAAAGTAGAAGAAGAAGTTCAAAGAGAGGTTAGTAATGTTCGAACTGATGTGTCAAATGTTCAAGTTGACATCAATAATATTCATTCAGATGTTAACGATATGCAAAGCGATATCAATAATATACAAGTAGAAGTCAATACCGTTTTTGTAGACATTGCTAAAGTTCAGACTGATGTTAACAAAGTTAGGGAGGAAATTGAAACTTCAAAAATGCTTTGTACTCGTAACATTAGTGCATTAACAACTCGGTTAGTTGACGAGTCTGTTAGGACAACGGCTTCTTTAGCTGGTTTAAAATACGATGTAGAGGTCATGAGAACCCAAGTATTAGATCACAATCGTTTACTTAAGGAGGACATCGAAGTAGATATTGCAGAAATGTTAACTGCAAATGTAACAGTGTGGAAAGATGAATGGAACAGGTCAAGTGGGGAACATGTAGAACAGATTCAGGAACGAATTGAAAGAAAACTTGCCAGTACACAAGTAGACATTAATAACGAAGTAGTTCAGATTAGGAAAGACTTGAATGTAAGGATGGATTCGCTATCCGAAAAGCAGGTAGAGGATAGAACACAGATAGGTCAGGACGTGCAAACATTAAAGGAACAAATTCATAAGGTTGTCTCTGATGTTAACGAAACTACGAGCAAGCTGCAGAATTTGAAACTAGGAGAAGCTAGCATGATGGAAACCTATAAGGAAGAGTTGATTAGGAAAGTCATCACGGAAATCACAGACAAGGATACCGAAGGATTGACTGGTGAAGAGGAGAGAAATTACGTGAGAAGAGGTAACCTTAATACAGAAGAGAGAGATATTAGTCCTGAGGAACGTATATCCAGATTCAGGGAAGAAGAAGAGGATCGGAATATTGAACCTGAATGGAAGTATCGCGATAGTGGGAGGAATTATATGGATTCATATCCGAGAAATGTGACAGTCATCCGGAATTTTGAAGACAAACCTCAAAAATTTAGTAACACTGATAGTCTCACACCGATCGAATATATCAGGAATCTTAAAGACTATTTCATAGAAGCCCACATTCCTAGAGAGAGAGAGAGATGAGAATCGTAGAAAGATTTCTAGCCGGAGGACCCCTCGAATGGTTTAGAGCATTTCGGTACACTTTCAGCAATTTTGACGAATTTGCAGAGGCACTGATTAAACGATTCTGGTCAATAGAAGCTCAGAATTCACTAAGAGCTGAGGTATACTCGAGGAAGTATTCAGGTACTCTTCCAACACGGTACGCTGATTTCTTCACGAGTCAACTATCACGCTTGAGATTTTTGCAACCCCCATTGTCAACAGAGCAGTTGATAGATGCGATTTCACGTATGCTGCCTGTGGAGGTAAGAAGACTGATCATATCGTCAAACATTAGAGATTTGACAAGTATGGACGAATTGTTGAGAAGGCTTGACTACACGAGTCCAATGCCAAATTTGGTACAAAAAGGTCAGAGGCACGAATTCAAAGACGTTAATACGGTCTACATGGATCAATTGCAGCAAACTGATAAGCCTGAGGAAGGAAAAACTGAAAATGTAGGTCCTCACAGGAATAATTATTTCCGCTACCACAGATCGCAAGGTTACCGTCCATATCAGCAAAGACGAGGCTGGAATAATAATAGAGGGAATTACAACAACGGAAGAGGTAGATACTACAACAATGGTTATAATAGAAATTATAACAGAAATAACCAGTACCAGAATCAGAATCAGAATTCTCAAGGTCAGGTTATGACACCCGACAAGTATCAAGAAAGAGAGAAGGAAAGTCAGCAGTATCTGAAGGAACTACGAGAAAAGGAAGCTGAAAATCAAAAGAAAAGACAGGATGTAGTGATCGATCCTGGTCCTTCTACAAGTCAGCAGGGGAACTTTGAGATTGGTAACACAAAAAAAACGCCGATTTCTCAACGACAGTGAGAAACCATGAATACATTGCCACACCACACCTGATTACCATTAACGAAATTTACGAAGTAACTGATGAGGATTTATTAGAAGAGAGGGGAATCGTCAAAGAGGAAAGACCATGTGCATTACCTATTATTTCTGTACTGATAGATGGCCAACAGTATAAAGCTCTTATGGATACTGGTGCAATTATTTCTATCATTTCTGATGAATGATATCAAAGTCTGCTAAAAGGAGAAAACATGACAGTTTTACCTGTTTCTACCGTCAAAGTGAGAGGAATTTTCCAAGACAAGGCAGTGAAATGCAAGATCCAAGTGCTGTTGAACTTTGAAATTAATGGAAGGAATTATGAACAGATCTTTATTGTGGTTAACAAGATCCATTTCGATATTGTGCTAGGAATCGATTTTATATCGAAGGTTGGAGCCATTATTGATATGAAGAATAGGAGTATTAGCTTTAATGATGGGTACATGATCACAGAAGAGATCGAAGAACAGGACGTGAAAAACAGTCTGGAGATAGACCTTAGGGAAGAAATTTTAAATACCATTATTAACGACGTAGAGAATATAACAGAAATACCCAGTAGAAAAACTGAAGGATTTGAAGAAATTCAGGGGGAATTTGAAGATTTGATAAAGGAATTCCAAGATATTTTTGATGAAAAGCCTGGATTGATTAAAGATTATAAGATAAGGCTGACCGATGAAACCCCTTACCAAAAGAGAATATACCCCATACCTGAGAAATACTATCAAGAAGTACGAGGGTTGATCAGAAAAATGGAGGTAGACGGGATTATTAAAAAACAGGCGTCTTACATAAACCCCATCACTGTAGTGAAGAAAAGTAATGGTCAGATACGTCTTTGTCTCGATGCTCGGACCATCAACTTGAAGATTCTTCCAGAAAATGACCGACCACCTAAGATTAGAGATCTGCTTAGAAAGTTCAAAGGGAGAGCATGTTTCAGTGTTCTTGACTTGAAATCTTCGTTTTACCAAGTTCAACTGGAGGAAGAAAGTATGCAGGACACTGGATTCCTATTTGACCAGACGTCATGGGTCTTTGTGAGAATGCCTTTTGGAATGGTCAACAGTGGACCAGCACTCATTCGAGCACTTGATAGCAAGCTCACTGACGAAGTAAAGGAGAATGTAATCTGCTACATTGACGATTTAATTGTATCTTCACCCAACGCCGCAGAACATTTAGTGCACTTGAGAAAGTTGTTTGAAAATGTAAGGGAAGCCAATATCAAGGTCAATTTTGGAAAATGTCAATTCTTGAAGAAGGAGATCAATTACCATTGATACCATTGATAAAGATGGATATCATCCAAACATGCAGAAAGTAGATGCGGTCACAAGATTCCCAAAGCCAACTAAGGTGAAACAAGTCAGAGAATTTGTAGGCGCTTGCCAATTCATTAGCAGCCACTGTCCGAGATACTCTGAAATTATGGCTCCTCTGTATGATTTACTCAAGAAAAATAATAGATGGAAATGGAGTACCGCAGCAAACGAGGCTTTTGAGAAAGCAAAGGAGATGCTCAGAAACAACGTCAAACTGGAGTACCCAGACTTTGAGAAGGTATTCTATATAGAGTCTGATGCATCAAGAATAGGCATTAGTGCAGTCTTATACCAAAAAGACGAGGCAGGCAACAAGCACTACATTGCGTTCACTAGTCGAAAATTAAAGAAACACGAGGAAAACTACTTTACGACAGAACTAGAAGCGTTAGCTTTTGTAACAGCTTTGCAAGCTTGGAAAAAAATGTTGCTGGGACACAAGGTTATCATTATTACAGATCACAAAGCACTTCAGTTTATGCTGCAAACTGACATGTCTAGTGATAGATTGACACGTTGGGCTTTGTTCACCCAACAGTTTAACGCCACTATCATCCATCAGCCTGGGAAAGATAACTTACTGGCTGATGCTTTATCACGTAACCCTATCAAAAATGTGCAGATACACCATGTACAATTGGAGCAGCAAGATCAAGAGACCGTTAGGAGGTTAGCCCGAATCGGTGTGTCACAGAAGAGACACGCTCCAATTAGGAAAATGTACAGGTTCCTTAAGGGTTACATGGACAATACTGATGTTGACTATGCAGCTACACAGAGAGATTCACGACACTTTGTCTTGAGTGGAGACATTGTATGTAAGTATGCTGACTCTGCGCATACAAAGCTTCGAATAGCCGTGCCACCTAAACTTGTTGTCAATTTAGTGTGGGTAGCTCATCACGCAACTGGACATGCGGGTTTAGATAAAACTCTTGATACTCTTAAAGAGAGGTTTATTTGGACTAACATGCGTTCCAGCATTGCTAATGTCATTCGTTCATGTGATAAATGTCAAAGAGCAAAGTATGCTTCCGCTCTATTGAAAGGAAAACCTAAGGCTATGATTCCCTCTAAACCGAATGAACTCATGGCGACAGACATATTTGGTCCTTGTCCGAAGGGATATCAGGGTAATCAGTATCTGTTGGTTACCGTGGATGTCTTCTCAAAATTTGTAACAATGAGTCCCATGCAAAGAGCTAACACGAGGAACATTGTAAGCAGACTGGAACATGCTGTATTTCCAAAAGCTGGTAAACCAGAATATCTACTTTCGGATCATGGAGCTCAGTTTACGTCCTTGGAATTTGCTGCAGATATGGAAAGGCTTGGTATTAAGCACATATTTTCAAGCGTGCGATATCCGGAATCGAATTCTTTGGAAAGATATATGGCTGAATTTTCGAAATTCTGTCGAATTTTCTGTCCGAATGATCATTCTGGTTGGGTGAGATTTGTACCCCTTATTGAGGAATGTCTAAATTCTACCGTGCAGGAGAGCACAGGAGAGGTGCCAATGAGACTTCATCTAGGAAGAAACCCAGAAAGGCCGTGGGATAATCTTTTTAACCACGTTCCTAGAGATCCCGACTTAGGAAGGCAGCAGAGAATAGACAGAGCGAAAGAACAACTCCAGAAAGCAGCACAAAAACGACTGAAAAGAGTAGCTGGAAAACGTTTTGGTGCTCCCTTAGAAATTGGAAATCTGGTATTATTACGCAGACCTGTCAAGGCTGACGTAGGTAAGAAAATCTATCCCAAGTTTGGAATAGTATTCATGGGTCCGTTCAGAATTACGAATGCCTATGGAAACAACTGTTATGAACTTTACGATGATGAGAATAATGTCGTTTATGGCAAGTTCAATGCTGGGAACTTGAAGAAATATTATCCAAGAGTAAGCCAATAATAATTCAATTTCGTGTTCAAGTGAATTGAGATATTTATAACACAGAGTTTAAAAACAATTTGCAACTGTTTTTAAAACGTGGTGAAGGGAGAATGCCCCCGTAATTTGAATTATATTGAGACCACGATGGCTGTATTGGCAAATATGAGTAAAGTTATGAATGTCATAGTTATGACGTGGATATTCATGACGTAGGAACGGATGACGTATACTTCATGCCAGCAGGCTGGTTGAGCTGAGATTCTTGGTGACGTCATGATTTTGTTCGAGAAAGATCTTAGATTTACGACGCAGTCGCAGGAAACAAGGTATTGTGCTAAGGAAGAAGCTACGCTATTGGAGGAGAGACTCGAACCAATGAACGATAGTTTGGAAGGAAGATGGAGATTGCTGAAACTACGATATTTGATTACTTTTGGCATGCAGATTTGTGGAAAACTATTTTCAGTTATGGCATTGATTTGGAATTTTGAAGAAATTAATTTTGAGTTTTTGAAATTTGAAAATCCGTCAAGTATAGCCAAAGTTAAAACTTCCAGCAATGACGCAGCAACAGGCTATGGAAGGGATGGATACGCCCCTTAAGAAGTTGATAAAAGGTCGTGCACAGGAGAGAGGAGCTCTCAGAACTCATAATCTCAGATCTCATATGTCAGATCGCATATATATTTCTGGTGATATATAGTTATTTTCAAGTGATTCAGTGAAGTAAGTTGTCTTTAGAGTGGTTAAAGCCCGGCGCATCGAACGAACACGGAGCAGTTCCATTTTACGCTGCTCGAAACTAGGTGAAGTTGAAACGCTCACATTAACGTTTCCACCAGTCAAGATATCAAGCGCTAACTTCAGCCTGTATTATAGTTCTATTGGGCAGTACAACATTGAGGTGTGTACAAGATTTGAACAATTTCACAGTTATGCTTCGAAAGATATTGGAACTTTAAGGCTGCCAACAAAAGTGATTTTCTCGCCACAGGAGAAACACTTTTAAAATTCCACATTATACACTACGGCTGACACGTGGAGTGCAACAGTGATATTGGAGAATACGTTTGGTATTACAACGATACATTCGACTATGGAACATTATAATCTTGCAGTGCTTTCGATGATTATAACAGTAGTTGAGATGGAAGGCTAAGGCTTCAATGCAATTGGGACATATATTGATTGGAGTAAAGTAACAGCATGGAACTTCGTTAATCGTCTTTCTACAAAAGCGAGCATGTAGTGAACATCCAACTACACTCATGCATCGTGAATCCATCGCTGAATTATACCAGATAACAGTGGAAATATTTTCATACTCCGCAACTATGAATATTTCTGCGGAAATAACTACAATAAACTTCATGGCGAATTCCTGCAAGAACTTCAGAGAACTTTCAAGAGAGGCCAGGGTTGTCCCGGTGCACAAAGAAGAGTTTTGCCAGAAGGATGTTTTTCGTATCCACGGAGCAGTGCAATTCCGGAGGAGGAAGCAGTTCGATTCTCCGAGGACGCTGATTCCAAATTCGAGGACGGAGCACATCTTCACGCTGGTGAAATGGAACCAACAGCAGTTTTCTTTGAAAACTTTCCTCTGGAACTTCAATCAACAGATAAGGTAGTCGTGAACGTTTCTTGTATTATTTGAGTCTTGTAGCGATATCTGAGCAACCATTCTTCCCATATTTTCTGTCCTATCTTTTTCCCCATTTTTTTGATTGATATTTCTGTACTCAGTACACTTCGATGATTTATGCCTTTCTCTTCGATTTTTGAGACATTGCTATGTCATTGGCATACTTAAATAATTTTGGATCAGTTGAGACTGATATTAGATTCTTTCAGTAATTTGCATATTTTTGTAGTCACGATTTGACTGCAAAGTTAACGATTTGCTATGGCAGATTTGAATTCAGACAGCGTGTCATTTTATTAAAGTAATTCTATTCAGTTAATTACTTTGACCAATTTTCTGTCATCCTCAAGAAAGAAGAATGATTAAAAATTTTAGAGCGTTAAAATCTATTACGATATCGACGATCTTTGAAATACTAGTCGTCTTGTGAACATGATTGCAACATAGACATTTATCATTGCATTATAGACAATTTTATGAAATATGAACGTTGATTACAATTTATTGAATACACTATAGTAATGAACATCTGATAGGAGTTTTTCTCAATTATAGACTGGAACAATAATGTTTGCATTCCACAATCTAATTGTATTCTATTCGACTATTTTGCAGTTTAGATGAACTTTGTTTGAAGATAGTATTTTTATACTGCGTTACTTTGGAGATATTAATCTCAATTTTGATAGACCAGGCAGGAGTGTCTAATCGTATTTGCTATTAAATTTATTTGTGATTGGCAAATTTTTACTTCATATCGATTCATGAATGAAACCCACGAAGGTTAAATAATAACAGTCATTATTACAATTGATGAATATAAGAATTTTTAAAGAGGAACAATGGATGTATAATCGTTAGTTCAGTGGACGTGTAAAAGTCGCTGTTGAGTAATGCCCTTGAATAATGAAGGAGGTTCCCACAATAATTAATGAAGTTGATGAATTAATAAGTGGAGGTTTTGTGTGTAGTTTGGAAGATTTTTATGCCATATATATGAAGATATATGATGAATTTTGGGCCAATTTTTGTGCCATTTTTGTGCGTTATGAGCGAAGTATTTTCCCGCTGAATGTATTATTCTTGTTCTTTGAAAGATTATTCATATGAAAATACTGTTAAAATTAACAAGAGTGTTAAATAATTTGAGATAAAGATTTTGAATGGAGGTTACCGTCACAAATATTAATAATTATTATTAAACCTTATTAAACCTGAATTTGACAGTTAAATATAACTAACCTTCATTGGTCGATTATATCATCACGATTTAAGTAATTATCAACCGGATAAACGTGTGGTTTAATGTATTCCTTGTATAAATAATATAAACAATTAATATTGTAAAATAATTTTGTAAATATCTTTGTTAAATAATTTGAAATGATAGTGATTAATACAGGCGTGTATAAAATTTTCAATGGTCATTTGACATTGTTATAAACAATTTATTATTGTTATAAATAATTAATCAACTTTTGTTATTAACATTTAGAGTTTTGTTTTTATACTCTAAACAACGCTAATTAAGCAAGTGGTTTGAACAATTAATCATGATTTGGGATTGTTGGAGTAATCCACTGGTGTTTCAATGAAGCATGTAAGACATTTGCGTGATAATATTTCAGTTGAGATGTGAACATTTACGTATTTGAAAAGGAGAGCCAAGCTATGAGGTAACACGCTTATGCTAGGGTTGAACGAACGGGAGTCCGCTTTGACCATGCAGGTGCCTTGCAGCTGGCCCGGACAACTGTGTTACTGAGGCCAAGGACGGTTCCATAATAGCCTTGTGGCTATAAATAAAATGTGCAGTATATAAACACGCAAAACAATTGATATATGTGTCTCATCCCAAATCCCGTTTCCATCCCCAGTGCATTATTATTTTACGTTGCTATGAACTTGAGAAAGTTGAAACATTATATGTAGAAAATACAGGTCCTCATTCTTTTTGTGAAATAAATTTTTGTGCAGTTTAAAGTTTCTCGTCTTCGTACTGGTTCATTTTAAATATCATGGTGGAGGTTATTGTGTGGGCATACTTTTAAGTGATCCAGTTGACAACCCAGTCCCCGAGATAAATTTAAGAGGTAAGTAAAGGTAAGTATGAACCCCGTATATTTTGGTGTGTTCCACAATAATTTCTTGTTAACTATTGTGCTCTAATCTCGATAGTATCTGTCAGTGCCATTTTCATTGATGTAGCTATGCCGGCGCGTTTGATTATTGGCAATCCGATTGAGGGGGTGGATATCTGACAGCCTACTATCCGGGTTATCGGGTACAGTACCAACAATACAAAAATTTCAGTATTTAGTTTCTTCTAGTAAGGCGGCCGCCAGTCAATTAATTCAGAATATTCCAATCACGGAAGGCAATTATAGTCGGGGACAGCTTAAATGAGTTACTAGATCAAGACAGGGTAGGCAACATTAACAGCCGTCCCCTATGCCTACGTAAATGTTGGTTTATGGTTGCATTTCTTGAAGGTAAGTTGTTTTCAGGTGCGAGCACATTGTCGCCAACCCTGCTTAAAATCCCGCCATCTCCAAAGATCATAATACCAGTAAAATTCCGTACGTCACAGTTGCCGACATGTTTCTGGCAATAACTCCCAGAATGCATTTTTCACAAAGTCAGCCAACATAATAATTACGACTGTAACTAATGACTTATTATTTAAATAATTTCACAGTTTTCTTTGGAAATTCAAGTCTAATGAAGTTGTAACAAGTTGTACAAGGTAAGTACTAGTAATATACATCGATTAAAACAGTTTATACAGTTATTATAGACTCTTGATATGTGTGTGTCAAATCCACTTGTCTGAGATGTTTCGAAGCTTTTATTTAATTAATTTTTGGATAAATTCTTATTTAGATTTCATCATGACGCCTAAAAAATACGAGAACAAGATTGGAGATGGATTGGAGTAACTCGACAAAGATCACTACAATTTAAGTAAGTAGGCCTAGCCTAGACCTACACAATTTAAAGTACAGAGTTATTTAATCGTTGTTTTATTTATTTTTATATTCAGTCAGAGCACAAATAACGTAATAAAAAACCTTAATGGTCTTTGGAAATTTTGAAATAGTCTTCCGACTGCATTTTCCGTATAGGCCTAATTCAAACATAACCTAAAATATAGCCTATGTAAGTTCTCTCTCGGGAATGTATTTTTAGGTTCAATTCTCCTTCTAATATAGTAATGTATATTATTCTCGACTTCCAAATGCCGTCAGCCATAATATTATAATACATTGCACATGTAACTCTTAAACTTAAGTCTATGATTCACACTCGGTTGGTGGTAGTGAATGTATTGGTGATTATATTTTATGAAGCTTATAACTTATGTACTTGGCTACTGA
The DNA here is from genome assembly GCA_946902985.2 of Meconema thalassinum. Lineage (NCBI taxonomy): Eukaryota > Metazoa > Arthropoda > Insecta > Orthoptera > Tettigoniidae > Meconema > Meconema thalassinum. The sequence goes on from OX336391.1 coordinate 97,551,342, forward strand.
CCTATAGCCTACTTAGTAGTAGGCAGATAAAATATTTATAATAGGCCTATTTTTATTTGTTTCAGTCATGGTTGCGACAGAGTAGTGTGATGCCCTTCAACGAACTTCAAGGGTTGTGCAACATGAATCAATCATCATTCTGAAGAGCCATATACTCACATGTGCATGGTATATGCACTAAGCAGGAGTCACATATGCAAATTTTCAGAGAATACCAAAAATATCTCATAGCTCTCTTTTAGTTCTCGACATAAGTTACTGCGCCACTGCATGTCTGGGTGAAAATTACTGGTGTACTAATGTTGGGTAAGACAAAGTCATTGTTCGCTACTTGGTTAGATGACTCGGTTTGGGCGAAGCCACTGGTTGCAATAAGTTATAAATATTGGTCGCAGCTATAGCTTACTTGTATTATTAATTCTGAATGAAAGTAGAAAGTGGCTTATACACCTGCATCGGACATGATTGTGACTGTATGCTGTGCTGGCTACGCTAGAATTAGTAGCACACAGGTAACGATATTAGTAGGCTATACATTATACGGTAATAGAAAACTAAACATTTCATAGATCTCGTAGGCCTATATTACACAGCTTGGACATTCTTAAAATTCACGACACGTGAATAATGAAATAAAAGGCAAAATCATTGGTCTGGATAAAGATTATTGATGCTTGACTACCTCCACTGTGCATGACAAAAACCGGGGTGTTATATATTAGCTAACACAGCCCGCGTTACCTCAATTTTTCATATTAAAGCATTGTTGTTGTTTCTTATGGCTAGCCCAGATTCCAATCCATCAGCTTTCTTGCATTCCAATAGTGTTGTGTGAGGTTTCCTGAAGTTCTAGCAGTCACATCAAGTTTGTTGCAAGTGGCAGGTGCCCCTTATCCATTTTACTTCCAGGTTCGTGACAAAGTGTGCATTTTTCAGATCTCAGGATGTTCCAAATAGGATCACGACTTATATAGATGGAATTCCAGCTGAGTCTGCCATTTTCGCTGTTAATTATGCACAAGTACAGTATTGCCAATCCCACACTTACGGGACTACTTTGTATAAGCGCGGTACCATGAAACAAAATAGCGCCAAGTTAGAACCAGTTCGCAATGGATTGTGCAAGCTGTTTTTGTCTAGACCAATAATTGTTAATTCATTGGGCCATACAAACACCCCTGGATTTTGTCACGCACAGTGGGGGTAGACACGCATCAATAATTTTCATCCAAACCCATGGTTTGTGCCTAGACCAATAACTTTTAGGCAGTGAGGCGCTGGTTTTGGCGATTAGTTTGAAACATGAAATTCTTGCAATCAGCGTTCATTACAGTGGTAAATACTGTTCTACATACAAAACAAACCTAACCTGGGGCTTATGCCCAGACCTCCTTGCTTGTAGTGCAATCGGTAATTTTCGTCCAGACAGTCGTCTATCCAAGTAGCGACCAATGGTTTCGTCCAGTTAGTCGTCTAACCAAGAAGAGCTCGTTTATTTTTTTTTCTCACATAATTACAACATACATGTGTCGTCTAATGTAGGCCTATTTAGTATCGGATATGTTGGTAACTAATGACGTCAATGTGATCGCTCACTGCGGCAGTTTCACATACCAAATATGCTGTCGAACATGGCTGCAGTTGTTAAATATACAATAAATAAAAACACATGTTTAAGTGATTTAGCACATATATCCGGTGCAGAAGTGATCAAGGTTAGTAGTTACAATTGATAATGTCCCCCTCTCGCCAAAAGATGAAATAAGGTATTCTACCAACCATTTCGCGTTGTGCGGCTAGCATTTTTTGGCAGTTGGCCCAGGTTCAATTTTCAGCTCTGCCAAGAAATTTTAATTTTGGTCTGAGGGATGGAACAAGGCACACTCAGCCTCATGAGGCAAATCTAAGAAAAGGAGGGTTCGATTCCTATCTTAGCCATCTTGGAAGTGGTTTCCACGCTTCTACTCCTGGCAAATGCCGGGATGGTTCCTAAATTAAGGCCATGGCCACCTCGTTCCCAATCCTCGTCTGAATAATAAATGCACACACTAATCCAGCCATGACAATAACGCAGGTTATCAGACAAATTCCACATGCCCAAGTACACAGATCTACATGACCATGATGTCACAAAGCCCCATAATCAACCAACTGCTGCTTTCTACCATTCCAAGACGAAATCTTCGAGTTGCCATTAGTCTAATGCCCCTAAAATCCACGACTAGTTCGAATGGTTTTAGGCCTAAGCATTGGATCAACCATCTTCTTGCATCTCAATAGGGATTTGCCAACAGGCTTTCAACAGCTTGTCTCAATTCTGCCTTCATATATGTACCAAGTAGGGTACATTTGTCACGTGGTAATAATATCGTATGGCCTCGGGTGCCTGGTGCAAGCTTTGTAAATTGACACCCAGAGGGTAGCTTGCATGTCGAATTTCGTCGTTCCTTTGAACGCTCTGAAAGTCAAGGAGGTTAGATATCTAAACTCCTTGACACTACAGCGCTTTCAAGTAGAGAATGGAGGAACTTTGTGTTGGCGGAAAATCCCGAGATTAATTTTGCCAATGAATACGGCCTACTGAATTCAAATGGGTTCTTTAACATGCCAACAACGTATGACATGAGTGTCGTGATTTTTGTCGCCTTTCAAAAATCACTTACCATGGTCAGGAGCGAACCTGCAATCTTGGGGTTGGTAGTCCGACACTATAACCACTCACCCACCATGGTGACTGTTTGTATATGGTTTCTTGTATTCGTAAGCAGATCGAGGTAATTTCTTCGTGTCTTTATACATAAGTAATAAGTTTTACTCGTTGATGGAGTGTAAAATGAGTAAAAGCAACGTATATTGCTCAGTTTACGGCTGTAAGTCGATGCATAAAAGAGGGCTGCGGATATAAGTTTTCATCACTTTCCAAAAGATGTAAAAAGCAATAGCCAAAAGGTAACGATACCAAATAAATACGGGCAACAGGAGCAGGTTGGACCACTCACTGACGACAGGACGGGTTGTTCACTGTTTACGCCGAGCCAAGCCGTACCAAGACAGCTAGGCCTACACCAGCCGACTACAGCCAAGCTTCATCAGTCAGGTATCCTTCCCCCTGCGATATCCGAGCCATTCCACTACCAGTCATATAGGCCTAATTTGACTTTGCAGGGTAAATATCTACTCTGCGAGAACCTTCTACCAGTCCGATATTCTACACCAAACCCACCAGCTAACCATCTAAATCGAGCAATTCCTGTGTCCCCCGAGCTTTAATACAAGTTAAACTCATCCCTTCGCCCTACCAAGCAGCAAATAATTTCTACAGTCTATGGTACAGTGAGCAAACTCAAATATAGCTTTTAAAGTAACAGCGCCATGACTCGAACTGCTCAAAAACAGATACCAGCAGATAACCGATGCTTGATAATATGCAATTGACACATAAAATCCAGTGGAACACACAAATTAGAACACGTGTATCGCACAGTTATACATATATACAATTGAAAATAACACTGTCATTATTTTAGGGACCACATTTACTGATTATAATCGAAAAATAAAAAGTGTTCCATATCAAACGCGTGTTATTGAGTATTTTTACCCTACTTATCCGGACCGACCGCAGCGCCCCAAGTGTTAGTTTGAGTTGCCAATACATGCAAGAAATGAGTACGGAACTTATCAAAAATAAAGAAATAATAAGCTAATATGTACCCTACTATTATATTTCTCTCCTACTCCTAAATCCTTCTCTGAACACTCATTTTAAAACAGAATGGTCTGCATTTTTGGACTAATTAGAAAAATATAGCCTATAAGAAGAAATGAACATGCTCATCTTTAGCTCCCTGGAGAAAATAATTGAGTAAGTATTAATGTTTCTGTTCTTATGCATTTTATGTGATGCTTTAAAAATCAATCTAGAAGAGATAATTTAAGTTAACTTCACTACCATAATACTGCTTAAGAGTTACTGTCGAGGACTGATGACCAAGATGTCCCTAACTTGAGCAAGGACTGCTTCACAACTTCATGTGAAACGTATTTTCGTAAAAGAGCCATTACTTAGTTTGGATCATTTGCGATTACGTGCTACATGGATGTGTGTGCTGACTTTTTGGTGTTCAATGATGTAAGTTGGCAACACCAAATGTGGCGGCCATGTTGGTTTTCTAGTAACTTATTTAAGGTGTCCTGGACTATACCTTGTAGCATGGATACTATTAGTAGACAGATATGAGAATAAGCGCCTTATTGCGTCTACTCATGTGCAGGAATTAATGTCATTGAAGCCTGTACAAAGGGAATGTGCATCAGAACTTGTGAGATATTCCTATTCATTTTCCAGTAATTTAAATCCATTAAAGGCATTGAACCTTTCAACCCCATTGCATGAGGTATTATTGATGCATGTGTATTTACTAGGTCTTGATGTGAACACTAGAAAGGAATGGTAATTAAAGCTCGATAGACAGGAACTGCTAACATTAGATGAACTGCTTCATTTTGTGGAACATAGACGTCAGGCATTGGAAAATATATAATCTGTCGGTCAAACTGGTAGCAAACAAGCGTTTTCTACAGAGGGGAGGGATAGTCAACATAAGGCGACTAAACCTAAACATCATTCGTATGTTGCAACCCAGAAGATCACTTGTGCATGTGTAAGGAAAATCACTTCCTATTCAAATGTCCACAGTTCGCAAGGATAAGCGTAGAAGAACGGAAACAGCTGGTGAAAAGAAACATACACTGTTACAATTGTTTACAGGGTTCACATCTAGCTCCTAATTGTACATCAAGTTTTTGTAAGAAGTGTGGAGGGAAACCTCATTCACTGTTTCACAGAGAATCTTACACGACTACCAATGAACAGCAAAAAACTACACGGGGTGGATCTGATGAAATTGTCACACTGTCATACCACACTGTTAAGGGAAGGTTAAGATCACAAGTACTCTTGTCTACAGTCATGGTTTGGGTCAAGGATGTCGTCGGCAGACTGCACACCTGTCGCGCCTTACTAGATAGCGGAAGTGAAGCTAACTTTGTCACTGAACAACTGGCTCAGACGCCCAAGCTTAAAAGACATAGGCAAGCGGTACCTATCAGGGGATCAATAATGCAGCCGCTCAGGCAAGCCACAGTGTCACTGTACTTATACAAGCGGTTACCGGCAATTGTCAAGATAAAATTCAATGCTTAGTTCTCCCACGCATAACAGGCACCATGCCTCATTGTTACATTGAGCATAAACATTGGAACTTGCCCCATGATATTGATTTAGCAGATACTACATTTTATCAGCCTGGACACATAGACATGCTGGTGGGAGCAGGGTAGTTCTTCAAGCTTTTGCGGAATGGGAGAATGACTCGTCCAAGAAACTACCCAATACTGCAAGAAACAGAACTAGGGTGGATCTTGTCAGGACAGGTCCAACAAGCAACAGAGAATGACACACTAGAAGTAAATGCCTGTATCATGAAATATGAAGATGGACTGGATAAGCAGTTACAGAAGTTCTGGGAATTGGAAGACCTGACCACTCCTCCCAGGACGCGGGAAGAAATAGAATGCGAACGACACTTCAAAGAACTTACCACCAGAGATGAACAGGGAATACACGTTGTTCGACTGCCAATGAAGGAAGATTGCGAATCCCTGGGAAGCTCGTATAGTCAAGCTACCACACGGTTACTACAATTGGAACGCCGACTACAACGCCAGCCACAGCTTCGATCGGAATACACCCAAGTTCATGGAAGAATATGAAGGATTAGGACATATGAAACTTGTCCATGATGAAGAGGGTGATCGTGAAGGCACGTATTATATCCCTCATCACCCGGTTATAAAGGAATCGAGTACATCTACAAGAACGCGAGTAGTTTTTGATGCTTCGGCAAAGACCACTAGTGGTATTTCACTGAATGATGGGTTGATGGTAGGCCCTACAGTACAGCAGGATCTATATTCAATCGTTTTGAGATTCAGAACACATCCTGTCGCATTCACTGCTGATATAACAACAATATGTTCAGTAAAGAACATATAGCCTACTTTCTCCTAAATGCATGGGTATTGTTATAACTCATTGTCCTTTTCAAGGAGTATAATTGAATGTTGGTTGCAGTAGCTTGTTGAAATACAACGTGTTATAGGGATATTAAACACGAATATCAGGTGCCCTTTGCTAGTGCTACCTCTGTAAAGAAATTCATTCAATTCGGTTTCGCCGTGTTTGAATTGATATGGGGAATGGGTTTGACAACATACATGGCCGCTATTTGCAAACTTTTGGGCTGATGACCTTGTAGTAAGTCATAAGATGCTTTCCACAAAAAGGCATGTTGTTGCAAAATCTGGTAGAGATCAAATTATTAGGATGGTCGTAATTTGATTTAAGCTTTTAACACTTGGGTGGCCGTCATTCCGTTTCCGTCAAGATGGCGGCGATATAAAACATGACACTGAGATGCCCTTTGCTAGTGCTACCCCTGTACCAAATTTCGTTCAATTCGGTTTCACCGTGTTTGACATGATAGGGGGAATCGATTTGCACACTTACTAGGCCACCATCTGCAAACTATTGGGCTGATGATCTTGCAGTTCGGTCAGAATATGCTTCCCACATATAGATATGTTGTTGCAAAATTTGGTAGAGACTAGATTATTAGGTTGGTCGTAATAACATTTTAGCTTTTAACATTTGGGTGGCCGCGATTACGTTTCCGTCAAGATGGCGGTGATATAAAACATGACACTGAGGTGCCCTTTGCTAGTGCTACCTCTGTACCAAATTTCGTTCCATTTGGATTCACCGTGTTCGAAATGATAGGGGGAATCGATTTTCACACAAATGTGGCCGCCATCCTCAAAATATTAAGCTAATGACCTATTATTTTGGTCAAAGGATGCTCCCTCCATAAAGGTATGTTGTTGCAAAATTTGGTAGAGATCTGATGATTAGGTTAATCGTAATTTGATTTAAGCTTTGAACATTTGTGTGGCCGCCATTACGTTTCTGTCAAGATGGCGGCGATATAAAACATGACACTAAGGTGCCCTTTGCTAGTGCTACCTCTGTACCAAATTTCGTACCATTCAGTTTTACCGTGTTTGAATTAATAGGGGAAATCGGTTTTGACACAAAGATGGCCGCCATCCGCAAACTATTAGGCTAATGACCTATTAATTTGGTCAAAGGATGCTTCCTCCATAAAGGTACGTTGTTGCAAAATTTGGTAGAGATCGGATGATTAGGTTAGTCGTAATTTGATTTAAGCTTTGAACATTTGTGTGGCCGCCATTACGTTTCCTTCAAGATGGCGGCGATGTAAAATATGACACTGAGGTGCTCTTTGCTAGCACTACCTCTGTACGAAATTTCGTTTTATTCGTTTTCACCGTGTTCGAATTAATACGGGGAATCAATTTTCACACAAAGATGACCGCCATCCGCAAACTATTAGGCTGATGACCTATTAGTTTGGTCAAAGGATGCTTCCTCCATAAAGGTATGTTGTTGCAAAATTTGGTAGAGATCGAATGATTAGGTTAGTCGTAATTTGATTTAAGCTTTGAACATTTGTGTGGCCGCCATTACGTTTCCGTCAAGATGGCGGCGATATAAAACATGACACTGAGGTGTCCTTTGCTAGTGCTATCTTTGTACCAAATTTCGTTCAATTCGCGTTCACCGTGTTCGAATTGATAGGGGGGTGGGACAGACATTCAGAGTACACACACTCACACACACAGACTCACACACGCACACACAGACAGACAGACTTTTTTGTTCGCCCTGTGTTGTTCTCATAAGTCTACTTTCATTTTTTTTGCAAAAATCGAAAGTAGGCTAAAATGTACAGGCAAATTAGAGTTCAGTCATGTGACACTATACTTGAGCGGATACTCTGGCGTAAGTCACCCGATGAGGCAATAAAGATTTATGAGCATCAAACAGTTACTTATGGGACAGCAGCAGCACCCTTCCTAGCCACTAAATGTCTTCAACAGCTCGTCGAGGACGAAGGGTTTAGATATCCACTCGCAGCAACGGTCCTTCGAAGGGATTTCTATGTCGACGATGTTCTGTCTGGATGCGCTACAGTGGAGGAAGCGCTAAGGCTTCAAACAGAGTTGATCCAGTTGCTAAACTGTGGTGGATTTCCATTACACAAATGGTGTGCAAATCAAGGTGGCTTACTAGAAGAAATTCCTCTCGAACACCGTGAGACCCAGTTACCATTACAACTTGACAATGATGGTGCTGTTACAACCTTGGGGCTTCTTTGGCACCCAACTACAGATAAATTTCTTGTAACAACCAAGGTAAATATAAACGAGTCATCAACGATGAAGGTCAACATATTTAAGCGCATTGTATCTTCCATTGTTGCATCAAGTTTTGATCCACTGAGTCTTATCAGCCCTGTTGTGATTGTTTACAAAATATTTTTGCAGCAGATGTGGCTTCCCAAGTTGTCATGGGATGAACATCTTCCAGCAGATTTAACGAAGGAATGGCAAATCATATGCAATCACTTGCCTACAGTAAGCTCCCTAAAGATTGATAGATTGGTATTATGTCAGGGTGAGCCGGTAGACATTCAGGTGCATGGGTTCTGCGATGCTTCAGAGAAGGCATACGGCGCATGTCTGTACATCAGATCTTTAAACAAACAAGGAGAAACCACGGTACGACTCCTGTGTTCAAAGTCAAGAGTAGCTCCAGTGAAAAGGGTAACCTTACCTCGTTTAGAATATTGTGCGGAGCGGTCCTGCTCGCACAATTGATGCATAAAACCTTGCCAATTTTAGAGCTGGATGTTAGCAACATATTTAAGCGCATTGTATCTTCCATTGTTGCATCAAGTTTTGATCCACTGAGTCTTATCAGCCCTGTTGTGATTGTTTACAAAATATTTTTGCAGCAGATGTGGCTTCCCAAGTTGTCATGGGATGAACATCTTCCAGCAGATTTAACGAAGGAATGGCAAATCATATGCAATCACTTGCCTACAGTAAGCTCCCTAAAGATTGATAGATTGGTATTATGTCAGGGTGAGCCGGTAGACATTCAGGTGCATGGGTTCTGCGATGCTTCAGAGAAGGCATACGGCGCATGTCTGTACATCAGATCTTTAAACAAACAAGGAGAAACCACGGTACGACTCCTGTGTTCAAAGTCAAGAGTAGCTCCAGTGAAAAGGGTAACCTTACCTCGTTTAGAATATTGTGCGGAGCGGTCCTGCTCGCACAATTGATGCATAAAACCTTGCCAATTTTAGAGCTGGATGTTAGCAACGTCTATTTGTGGACAGACTCATCAATAGTATTATCCTGGAAAGCATCACCTTCAACCAGATGGAAGACATTTGTTGCTAATAGAGTTGCAACAATTCAAGAGGCTACGCATAATGCCACATGGAACCATGTTTAGTCAGAATCCAGCGGATCTCGTATCGAGGGAAACCACTCCATTGGAACTAATGAGTTCACCAATTTGGTGGATTGGTCCAGAGTGGTTACAAAGAGACATCAACTCCTGGCCATCGACTGCCCCAACATTAGAAGTTACTGAAGAACAGAGAAGAATCCAAGTAACTTTGGCAGTGCCAAACACTACAGGAGAATTCATGGAGCGCTATTCTACGCTGTGACGCTTAGTGAGAGTGACAGCATACTGCATCAGATTCATTCTCATCGCAAAAAAATCAAAAATTTAAAACAGGAGGGGTGTTGACAAGTGACGAATTGCATGTAGCTCTACACAGATGCATCAGGATTGCACAACATGTGGTCTTCGCCCAGAAAATACACGAACTCAAAAGAGGCAACCAAGTGCAGAAACAAAGCAAGTTGATGGATCTACATCCATTCTTGGATGGTCAGGGAATGGTCCGGGTTGGTGGGAGACTCGACAACTCAAACTTAACATTAAAATGATGCCAAGCGTCAGCTGATTCTTCCTCCAAGGCATCACCTGACAACACTCATAGTATTGCCAGAACATCTGCGGTTATTGCATGCTGGGACACAACTCTTACAGGCAGCACTTCGAGAACGTTACTGGATCCCTGCAGCCAAGTCAATGATCAGGTCCGTTTTGCATAAATGCCTTAAATGTTTTAGACTGAAGGCTAGAGTTTCCCAACAACTAATGGGAAATTTACCATCACCTAGAGTCCAACCATCTTGACCATTTCTCAATGCTGGGGTGGACTATGCAGGCCCAATCTTGATCAAGGGTGGAAATACGCGGAGCAAAACAACACTGAAATGCTATATTGCAATTTTCATCTGCCATTCTACAAGGGCAATTCATGTGGAAGTGGTTAGCAACCTCTCTTCAGAGGCCTTTATAGCTGCCCTCAAAAGGTTTACAGCAAGAAGAGGGAAGAGTGCCCATATACAGTAGGCTTTTGTGAGGAGGAGCAGGTCCAGAGGTTGCCAGCCGATGGGAACAGAAGGAGCTATTTCGAGATATTTGCTGCGGAGGTAAGGCTTTAAGATTACTGCAGGTTAATTGTCAGAGTTTAGGAAATAAATTAATTGAATTTTGGAATCTTGTAGAGACGTATTCTCCGGACATTGTCATTGCAACTGAATCTTGGTTATATGAGGACATAAATAGTAGCGAAATAATTCAAGGGACCTACGAAATGTACAGAAGGGATCGGGGGAAGCGAGGTGGTGGGCTATTTATTTGTGTGCGCAAAAATATAGCTAGTTTCTTAAAGTGGGCTGATATGGATCATGAAATGTTATGTGTACAAATTTCGGATAAAGGAAATAAATTCCCTCTTCAGGTGATAGGGGCGTATAGAGCACCGAATGACTTTTCTCTCCTCGAAACACTGTATGATAAAACTTGTATGGGTAATGTTATGAAAAAGAGCATAATAATTGCTGGAGATTTAAACCTCCCCAAAGTAGACTGGTCTGGTGAGTCAACTAGCTGTGGTCAAGCTCAGAGCGCTGCAAATAAATTCTTAAGGGAGGGGGGATTTTCCCAAGTAGTTGACTTCCCAACTAGAGACAATAATACCTTAGATGTTTATCTCGTAAGGCCTGTAGAGCTGTATATTAACTGTCTGAAAGTACCAGGAATTAGTGACCATTCTGGGGTTGAATTAAATATTAGATGTGGTGACATTACAAAATTAGACTCTGATGTAGCAAAAAAGATCATATTCCAGTATCGCAGGGCGGATCAGGGCAAGTTTCAGGGGTATTTGAATGAGCTATTTGTAGGATGGGCATCGGAAGGAAATCACATTAATATCCTGTGGACTAACTTTTTGAAAATTTTAAATAGCGCTGTTGATAAATTTGTCCCATTTAAATTGCTGAAACAAAACCCAGATCCTGAGTATTACACACGAGAAATTAGGAGACTAAAACGGAAAATTAGGAAATTATACAATAAAAGACATGAGAGTGACAAGTATATGTTGAAATTTAAGTCCTTATCAAGAGAGCTCGTCTTAAAAAAGAGGGCTGCTCATGACAGTTATATGCAAGGTTTACTTGGTTCGGGAGGTGATGGGTGGAAAAAAATTTACAGTTATGTTAGGAGAAGAAAGGGAAATTCAAATAATTTGTCGATGATAATGTCCGGTGACGGTAAATTAATTACTGAGAAACAGGCCATTGCTAATGAATTAAATGTCTTTTACGGTAGTGTGTTCAATAAGTCCAATAGCTGTGTGTTGGACCTTAACGACGAATCAGGGGCTCCCCTGTTCCAAATAAACCAGTCAGCAATTGTAAAGCTAATACAAAAACTACGTTTCAATGTATCAAAGGGTCCTGATAATATTGTTAGTGAAGTACTTAAACTAGGAGGTAGGGCCGTGGCACGATACTTGGAGGTGATGTTTAATGTGTCCATTAACAATGCGCAAATCCCAGATGACTGGAAAAGAGCTACGGTAGTCCCAATATTTAAGGGAGGGAGCAGACTTGAATTGGGCAACTACAGGCCGGTTAGCCTTACGTCCATCGTTTGTAAACAGATGGAGCATCTCATTTGCGACTACTTGAGGGAACAGTGGGAAACATTATCATGGTTTAATGATAGGCAACATGGATTTCGGAAAGGTTACTCATGCGAGATTCAGATGCTATCACTTTTTCAAGACATTAGCGAATCGTTAGACCATGGAGTTTCAGTCGACGCCGTGGTTATAGATTTTGCGAAGGCATTTGATGTCGTGCCGCATGACATGCTACTCCATAAATTAGCTTCGACGAAGATTGATAGAAGAGTAATTTTATGGATCCAAGAATTTTTGACGGGCCGTTCACAGAAAGTGAAAGTCGAAGGCATATTCTCGGATGAAATTACCGTAACGTCAGGTATCCCTCAGGGCAGCGTAATCGGAACTTTGTTATTTTTGGCGTTTATAAATGACTTACCAAATGGGAATCGCAGTGGCCGTCGATTGTGTGCGGATGATTGTGTAATATATCGAAAGATACATGACTCGCAAGACAATGCAGTGCTTCAAGAGGACCTGAACCTGGTCTATAAGTGAGCGTTTGAAAATAAAATGAAATTAAACACAAGAAAATGTAGTCTCTTAAAAATAGTGAAAGTGCGAAGGCAGGATTTTCAATATAACATTGGCTCGGAAATACTTGTAGAAGAATATTCTTGCAAATATTTGGGTGTTCACGTAAGGAATGATATGAAATGGAGTAGTCATGTAGGATGTGTAGTTTCTAAAGCTTACAAATCCCTGCACTTTGTAATGAGGGTATTAAAAGGAAGTAGTACCTCTGCTAAAGAATTAGGCTATTTGTCACTTGTAAGACCTATTCTGGAATACCCCTCGGCGGTTTGGGATCCATATCAAGTAGGGCTCATCAATGAGTTGGAAATGGTACAAAGAAAGGCCGCTAGATTTGTGCTCAGTGACTTTAATCCCAGGAGCAGTGTGAGCCGTATGTTAAAGAAACTTGGGTGGGAATCACTGGAGGCTAGGAGGATGAAATCTAGACTCTGCGCTATGTACAACACGTATACAAATCAACCAGCATGGGGTGAGCTTAGCAAACGATTGGGAAAGCCCACTTACATGGGTAGGGGCGATCATCCTTTCAAAGTTAAGGGCCGACCACAGCGAACAAATTATGGTAAATATTCTTTTGTAAAGCATGGCATTGATAACTGGAACTCTCTACCTGCCGCAGACTTAGAGCCTTTTCCCAAACATATAGGTGTGTTTAAGAAAAGACTGACTATTTGTGTAAATACTCCAGTTTAATTGTTGTATAATTGTTATTGAATTGTTATGTATAATTATTTATTTGTTATGTATATCCAATTTGCCACCGGGGGACACACCCCCCATTGCAAATAAATGAATGAATGAATGAATATAGCGACAATGGGACCAATTTTGTCTGAGCAAACCGGGAACTGCAGGAGCTGAGGAAAATGTTCCTGTCAGAACAATTCAATTTACGGCATCATGAGCATGCAGCAGCTGAGCAGTTAAGCTGGCATTTCATACCCCCCAGTTCACCTCACTTCGGCGGTCTATGGGAAGCAGCGTAGCCCAGGCATATTAAGTTTTAACCTAAAAAAAATAATGTTAAGCTGAAATTTGGCATAGATGTTCCCTATTACCCTAGTAACAAATCCTGAAAAGTCCCCATCTCTGCGGCGTCCGCGTCATAGTTTTTAGAGAGTTCAAAAGGGCTTAAATGGGGCCTAAGTGCCAAAAACAGCATTTTTGCTTCCTGTGTTCAAAATATTGATCCAAAATCAGTTCTAATGAGTTTTGATAGTAATAAGAGAAGAACTGCGTTATATATAACGCTCTTATTGGTCGTAATTTTTGCCATACATTTAAACAGATGAATAATCAAACATATTTAGCTCAACTTTTCTCACGAACATGTGTCATTAGCCGGGACTTATCATGTAAACAGCTGCTGATAGCGACTAAAGACCCCAAGTAAAAGTTGTAAAGCACACTTGTAGCTTTTAAAACGGTACAGTGCCCATGTTCATCCGACAAACAGCAGCAGAGATACAGTTACACATATAAAAGTGGAAGTGTGGCAGTCGCTTTCCGAACGAACGCCCATTTTCGCTGGTGGGCTCAATCTATTCACCTTCGCTGACTCCATGTTGTATCTTTGCTCAAGAACTTTTAGGATGGTATTCCTTTGAATCCAGGTAAACTAGCAGAAACAGTTTGCATAGAACAAAACGAGTTTAATGCAGTTAGCAGTTAAACGTACGTTCATAATATGCATAATGCAATTAATAACAAAACAAAGCTTAAAAAGCTTTCTTTAGACAAAGAACACTTGCAAAACAAAGCTTACATCGGACTCAGTCGTCCTCCTCATCGCCTGAGCCATCAAATGTGACGTTGCCACATGCTTTTCCACTGCAGTGCCCACACATTTGGGCAATGTATCTTTTTAAAGCTACAAGTGTACCGGTACTTTACAACTTTTACTTCGGGTCTTTAGTCGCTATCAGCAGAACTCACACCGGCTGCCAAAAGAGCTCTTGCAGTTGCAGGACACAAAATTGAGGAGATGATCTGGAGCAGCTGGAAGATGAGTTGTCACTGGTACTAAAGCTGAGTTTTGGATTTTCCATCTCCATTGGGTCGGGTCCATAGAAAATCCTAACCATTCCTGAACTTGCAAATATACCCGTAGTGAATGTTGTTTGCATGCCGCCGAAGTCGGCGGAAGTGAAGCCAGCTGAAATGACGCTGTGACCGGTTGTTTGGCAATTTGTTGGCTGTATTTCACTACCCGAAGTTCGTCGAGGCTTTTGCACTCCAATTTGGCACTATCGTAGAGACAAATGGCGAACTTCTCTCCAGCTGATATTATGGCCTTTTCATCTGGAGCCGTAGAGACGAATACCTCCATTTCCTCGCGTGAAGATGCGGAATCCTTCAATATTTTCCAGGCTTGCTGTTTGATGTACTCTACCCACAGATTTCCTGTGTGAGATTTCGGGCTCATTGAAGAAAATGTGTCATGAAGCGACTCTTTGAGACGTTGAAAGCAACGATATGATAGCAAGTCGTTGGCGGCGCCTTCTTGGAATGCGGTAAAAAGCGCCTGTATTTCGTCCTTGTCATCCTTCAGCCCGTCGTTCATGTTGAGTAACATTGTCCCAACAGCCTGTTTTATCAGAAAATGCGCTCTGAGGGCCCTAGAACATGCACAGTTTCGGGTTATTGATACATTTGAAATTAAAGGCTTAACATAATCATTTTTAAGAGCGAGCTAATTGCAAGCCTAACTAGAATATGCGTGTCCAGACATTATGTGAGTCACTGACGATTTAGCGTATATTTCCGCCCAGAGCTCCTCCAA
The DNA here is from genome assembly GCA_946902985.2 of Meconema thalassinum. Taxonomy (NCBI): domain Eukaryota; kingdom Metazoa; phylum Arthropoda; class Insecta; order Orthoptera; family Tettigoniidae; genus Meconema; species Meconema thalassinum. Next base: position 97,566,711 of record OX336391.1, read on the forward strand.
ACCGCTTCCATTCATCACGTAGCCGATTGCCCCAAGAAACGACATTAGAATGTGAAATCCGCCTAGACGAACAACCACGTTTTTGAGTTCCTCTGAAGTGTCCGATGCGACTATCTCCGAAGCTTTCGCGTATAGGGGCTGGTCAAAGGTTTCGAAACAAGTGCTGTGTTTCAGTTCCACGCACTCTCTTGCGACAAACTTCAACGCGGATTATATAGTTGATGGATTGCTCGGTTCCGAGTTAATGAACGGCAGGGTATCAACTGACGTCATCTGGGGAGCTGGTTGAGCGTGAGCAGACAGTGACGTCTTCATAAAGCCCTTCCACGAGGCGGGTAAATTAATACCTGACCACTGTCCAGATAACCACAAGGAGTCCATCATCGACGCAATAGCCACAGAGTTTGGGGCTTCCACAGTAAATTCCTTAATCTTGACGTCCTTTGAACCAGGAGAAGAGGGCTTCCGATACCACGAAATGTTGAACTTTCCCATCGCCGCAATCACACCAGCATTAGGAACTTCTCGTGTACGTGGGAGTGGAGATATTTCACTGTCAAGCGCTGGACATGTGCACTTGATGCCTCCCATGCAGTGAAATGTGTTTCGCCCGTCCAATGTCCTTATGTTAAAGTCAGCGTTGTCAAAGCAAAACTACGTGAACGCTCCAGCATTCGGGATTGGACGTTCTTCACGAAGCGCTGAAACTTCGTACCTATGGACTTCCGCCAAATTTACTGAAAATCCTGTTTAGAAGCTGAATTAATTGTTTGGAGTATTGTTGGCCTGCTCCGACAGTCCGAGCGCTGTCACCTAGAAACGCGAACGGGTGCCTTTTCAACAGCGGTTATGCTTTGGGACCGTAACTCGGTAACCGTTTCTTGCACAGACATGGGTAATGTGCCAATGTAAAGCTAAAAGTATGCTTTATAACTTTTATTCTGGGTCTTTAGTCAATATCAGCAGTTGTTTAAAAAATAATAACCTGCTTAAAGAAAATATCCAAATTTTCGTGTAAAAATTGTGCTAAAAATTTTTAATTTAGTTGTTTTTTTCCTTCATCAATAGCAATAATTAGGCCTGATAAGTCCGTTATCCCACTGGTTCATTTTTAGCCTACTTTTCACATTTTGCAAAAATGAGGAAAAAGTAGACTTATGAGATCGGGCAAATGTGTGTCTGTCTGTCTGTCTGTCTGTCTGTATGTATGTCTGTCTGTCTGTCTGTCTGTCTGTCCTTCTGTCTGTCTGTCTGGCTGTGTGTGTGTCCCCCCTATCAACTCCTAAACGGCTGCAGCAATCGAAACGAAATTTGGTAGGAATAAAGATCTATACCTGAACAGCTCACGCCCATATTTGAAAATGATGTCAGTGCTACCAACTGCTGAAAAATCGCAATTGAAATTTGAGCTCCATGTTGGATATCTTGGAAGGTATGAAAAGGAGCTATTTCAAAATTAGCATACGTATAGATAATAATATTGCAGTTTAATTTCCAGGAGGCCATACATCGCAGTGTTGCCAAAATGAATATACGCCTGCTAATAGGTCCAAATTTTAAATGCATATAACATCTACACTATCAATTGGATTTCAACCAAATTTTGTATGTGCTATGTGTATATAAACATACATGACTGAACGTATTCTTAAGATCCACCAGGGCTGCCAACTGTTAATAAATGCTCTCAATTTATTTTATCCAAATACTAATATATCAGAAAGTATGCAAGCCGACAGCTTTAAACTATGCACACGTATATTACCTGACATTCTATATTAATTTGGAGTAACTTATATACGTCAGTGCTACCAACATAATTCTAAGCCTGCTGAGAGGTCCAAATTTAAATACATCTAACTTCTATACTATAATTTGGATTTCAACCAAATTTCGTGTGTGTTATGTGTACCATAACAGATATGTATATGCCGATTCTTAAGAGTAACCAGGGCTGCCAACTGTTAATAAATACTGTCTCTATTTTGATACCCTAATATCAATATATCAGAAAGTATGCAAGCAAATAGCTCTAAACTTTGCACACGTATAGTACGTGGCATTCTAGATTAATTTGGAGTAACTAATATACGTCAGTGCTGCCAACATGATTCTAAGCCTGCTGATAGATCCCATTTTAAAATGCATCTAACTTCTATACTAACTAATGGATTTCATTCAAAATTGACACAACAATAGATCATATTATTTCAGATTATTTCTGACCAATACCTGTATGTCATTGTTGCCAACATGATTTTACGCGCGCTGTTAGACCCAATGTTTAACTGCATGTAACGTCCATGCTATCCATTGGACGTCAACCAAATTTTGTATTCTGTACCTTAAGAGATGGAACTAAGAATATATTCAGTCACCAGGGCTGCCAACTGTAGTTCTCTATTAGGCTACATTATGCCAGGTATACAGTATTTTGAACTAATTCGAAATTTCGATATTACCAACTTAATTTCGGCATTATTCTAGATAGAGGGGTAGATTAATCATTGGCATAGATCTTAAATTTCAAGAAAAGTAGGCTCTTTAGTTCGTTACGGAACTTCTTGTTATTAATTGCTAAAGCTCGCGAGAACTAAATTTGGATCAATATTTTAAACGCAGGAAGCAAAAATGCTGTTTTTGGCACTTAGGCTCTATTTAAGCCCTTTTGAATCCTCCAAAAACTATGACGCGGACACCGCAGAGATGGGGACATTTCAGGATTTGTTTCTAGGGTACTAGGGAACATCTATGCCAAATGTCAGCTTTACATTATTTTTTTTAGGTTGGCCGTGTTTTTTGCATATAATGCCTGGGGTAGCGGTGAAATCAATGAAGTATCATTTTAAACGTGTAGTAGGCAATGATATGCTGACATATGAGGAATTAAATACATTAACTGTTCAGATAGAAGCTTGCCTTAACTCCCGTCCTTTAACGGTCCTGTCAGATGATCCCATGGCCCCAAGTTATTTATCTCCTGGTCACTTTTTAATTGGTGTACCTCTCACCTGCCTACCCGAGCCTGATTTAACTGATCTGCCCTTGAGTAAGTTGTCCAGATGGCAGCGAGTGCAGGCCATGCAACAGCAGCTGTGGAGGAGGTGGTCATCCGACTACCTGAATTCGTTGCAGCAGAGGAGGAAGTGGACCATTTCCATGACAACCTGCTACCTGGAGCAGTGGTCCTTGTTCGTGAGGATAATTTACCTTCCTTGCAGTGACGGATGGGAGTTATCACTGAAGTTCACCCAGGAAAGGATGGAGTAGTGAGAATAGTAACATTGCGAACCAAGGGAGGCTACTTCAAGCAGCCCATCCAGAAGTTGGTGGTACTACCTACGCAATAGGAAGTTTATGACATTTGAACCTGAAAACTTGATAGGATGGGTTAAGAAGATGTTTGTCTAGTGTTTTGTATAATCGACTTACTGTATTTTAACTGTGTTACTCATATAATTCATTGTTTGTATTTTTGTTGAATTTCAGTAGATTCAAGGGAGGAGAATATGTTTGTGGTCACGGGACCTTACGTCTTTGGTTGGGAGTTTTTGGTTTATGGGTTGGCAACAGTGATGATTGTTGGAACAACATGGCTACAGAATACAGTCCACTATATAAGTTATGATATAAAACCCGAGAATAAATCATATGTTCTAGTGTGTATTCTTGTCCGCATACGTATGTAAATAAGTGGCTATTTTTATATACGTGTGTGTATTAAATCCAATATGTTTGTGGTCATGGGACCTTACGACTTTGGTTGGGAGTTTTTGGTTTATGGGTTCGCAACAAGGATGATTGTTGGAACAACATGGCTACGGAATACAGTTCACTATATTAGTTACTAGCAGGTACCCACGGCTTCGCTCGCGTCATAGTCGTGTCATATTGTTATTCAATGAAATGCAGGTTTAACCCCGTTAACACCCCCTTAGAACCTGAATATCCAAAAATCCCTCTTTAGAAGACGTTTTCGACACACTACAAACTTATCCCTAAAATATCATTCTTCTAACTTTAATAGTTTTGGTTGGTCGATGAGAGTGAATATCCAAAAAACCTTCCTTAGTGGACGTTTTTCTTTCAGAATTTCACCCCCCCCCCCCCAAGGGCCCCTTAAATTGGATTTATGAAAAAAACGGTCGAACACCTATTTATTTAATTATTTATTTATTATTAAGCTGATTTTTAGACTCTGAGTTTCAAACTCCTCGCCTTTGTCGTTTAAGAGATGCACGCTCCGTTAGGAATCCTTCAACCTCCACTTTTCACACATACACCTCATATACACTACATCGAAAAACCCTCAGTCATGCGTCTTCTTTTTCTTAATAATGAGTCTATATGCCGAGTATCGCATCCCCCAAGGAAACGAATCGGGAGACATTGTTACTCAATTAAATGCAGGTCTACCCCCTTAACACCTCTTTAGAACCTGAAATTCAAAAACTCCTTCCTTAGTGGACGTTTTCGACATACAACGAACATAACCCCTTAATTTCATGTTTCTAACTTCAATAATTTTGGCTGGCCGATGATGAGTGAGTAAGTCAGGACATTTTCTTTCATTTATTTTTCAGAATTTCACCCCTCTCATGAACCCCTTAAATTGGATTTATGAAAAAAAAAACGGTCGAACGCCTATTTACTTATTTTTAAGCTGTTCTACCCCCCCCCACCCCCCGAGTTTGATGAGTGAGTGATTTAATCAGTGAGAACACTTTCTTTCCTGTTTTTCCCCCCCAGAATTCCACCCCTCTCCAAGGGCCCCTTTAATTGGATTTATGAAAAAATGGTCGAACACCTATTTACTTATATTTTAAGCTGAACTTTTTTCGCTGAATTTCAAACTTCTCGCCTATGTCGTTTAAGAGATGCACGCTCCGTTAAGAATCCTTTCCCCAATTTCACCCCTTTCACCTCATAATATACACCACATCGATAAACCCTTAGATATATATCTGCTTATTTTTAATGTTTAGTTTATATGCCGAATATCACATCCCCAAAGAAACAACTCATTAGATATCGTTATTCAATGAAATGAACGTTTACCCCCTTAACACCTCTTCAGAACCCGAATAAACAAAAATCCCTCCTCAGTTGACGTTTTCGACATACAGCGAACATATTCCCTAAATTTAATGTTTCCATCTTCAATAGTTTTCGCTGGGCGATGATGAGTGAGTGAGTCAGGTCATTTTATTTCAATTATTTTTACCAGAATTTTACGCCCTCCCCATGGGCCCCTTAAATTGGGTTTATGAAGAAACGCTCGAACACCTATTAACTTATTTTTAAGCTTTCTTTTCCCCCTGAGTGTGGTGAGTGAGTTAGTTAGTCAGTCAGTTAGGACCCTTTCTCACTTTTTCCCCCCACCCCATTGGCCCCTTAAATTGAATTTATGAAAAAACAGGTTGAACACCGATTTACTTATTTTCAAGCTGATTTTTTCCGCTGAGTTTCAAACTTCTCGCCTATGTCGCTTAAGAGATACACGTTCCGTTAGGAATTCTTCAACCCCCACTTTTCACCCCTTTCACCTCATAATATACACCACCTCGAAAAACACTCAGACACATGTCTTCTTATTTTTAATGATGCGTTTATATGCCGAGTATCACATCGCAAATGAAACCACTCGTGAGATATTGTTATTCAATAAAATGCAGGTTTAAACCCCTTAAGACCCCATTAGAACCTGAATATCCGAAAATCCTCCCTTAGTGTACGGTTTTGATATACAACGAACATATCCCCAAGATGTCATGTTTCTAACTTCTATAATTTTGGATGATAAGTGTGTCCGGACATTTTAGTTCAATTTTTTTCCAGAATTTCACCCCTCCCCATGAACTCCTTAATTTTGATTTATGAAAAATAAAACTGTCGAACACTTATTTACTTAATTTAAGGAGTTTTCTCTCCCAGAGTTTGAAGAGTGAGTGGGTCAGTCAATCAGTTAGGACACTTTCTTACCTTATTTGTCCTCTACCCCCCACCCTCCAGAATTTCACCCCTCCCCCTGGGCCCCTTAAATTGGATTTATGAAAAAACGGTTAAACACCTATGTAGTTATTTTTTAAACTGATTTTTTTCCCGCTGAGTTTCAAACTCCTCGCCTATGTCGTTTAAGAGATACATGCTCCGTTAGGAATCCTTCAGCCCCCACTTTTCACCCCTTTCACCTCATAATATACACCACATCGAAATACACTCAGACACGTGTCTTCTTATTAGCCTATTTTCAATTTTGAAAAAAAATAGGCTTATGAGATCACCTTTTATCCGTGTGTATGTGTGTGTGTGTGAGAGGTGTGTGTGTTCCCCCTAATAAAATCTAAACGGCTGGAGCGATTTCAGTGAAACTCGGTAAGTTCATAGCACTATTCCCGGCGACCTCGACCGTGCCCTTCAAATTTTGTAACGTCTCACCAATCCAACATGGCGGCTGTGCGAAATATTTCACTAGCATTCAATATATCCGAAACTATTACCGATATCGCCCTGAAATTGTGTACGGTGATTAAGGGTACTACTAGAAGTTCACCTATGAGACTTTCAAAAACCTGGTGACTACAAAACCAACATGGCGGCCAAGCGAAGTTGAGACATTTAAATAGACTTTTCTCGCGATTTAACTATCCAAACGTAATGAAACTTGGTACAGCACATGTTTATACACATTGCAATGCACTGGAGTCTAATTTAGTTAAATTGTTTACATAACCTCAAAATGGTGGCTGTGCGAAATATTTCACTGACATTCTATATCTCCGAAACTATTACAGATATCACCCTGCAATTTTGTACGGCGATAAAGGGTACTGATACAAGTTTACCTATGTATAATTCCTAAACCTGTAAAGTACAAAACGAACATGGCGACCAAGCGAATTTGAAATATTTTAATAGACTTTTCTCGTGAGTTAACTCTCTGAGCGCAGTGAAATGTGGTACAGTAAATGATTTTGCAGTTATTAATGTACTGCCATCTAATTTAATCCAATTGTTTACATAACCTCAAGATGGCGGTTGTACGCAATTTTAAAATTAAGTTTTTATTTCTTGTGTCGTAATCATGCGATCGAAGTGAAAGTTTGAATAATGAACCTAGGCAATAAGTGTCCTTGAATGGTACATAACTCTATGGCCTTTACATATAACAATCCTAAATGGCGAGCTTCCGAAATATTTAGACGGTTCTCAATATCTATGAATCTTTAACAGCAACCAAACTGAAATTTTTATGTTCATAGAGACTATGAACATATGTTCACCTATAGGACTTTCAGTAACCTGGTGAGCACGAATCCAACATGGCGGCGACGCGAAGTATAAATATTTAAATGGACGTTTCTCGCGAATTAACTATCCGAGTGCAGTGAAACGTTGCAAGTTAAATGCTTACACAAATGTTGATCCACTGGCATCTAATTTATTTCAATTGTTTGCATAATCACAAGATGGCTGCTGTGCGTAATTTTAAAATCTCGTTTTTACTTCTTGTGTTCTAATCATGCGATTGAAGTTTGAAGGTACCACACGTACACAATAATCTTAATTTAATAGCACAAAAATAAAAATCCAACCTGGCGACCATCTGAAATATGTAGACGGTTCTCAATATCTACGAATCTGTTACAGCAATTAAACTGAAATTTTGTATGTTGATAGAGGCAATTAACATGAGCAGGATATATGAAACTAGGCTGTATAGTTCTTCACGGAACTACTTGTTTTTAATGGTGAGTTTATATGTCGAGTATCACATCCCCCAATGAAACCAATCGGGAGTTATTGTTATTCAATGAAAAGCAGGTTTAACCCCCTTAAGACCCCTTTAGAACCTGAATATCCGAAAATTCTCCCTTAGTGGACGGTTTTGACAAACAATGATCATATCCCCAAAATGTCATGTTTCTAACTTCAATAATTTTGGCTGAGCGATGGTGAGTGAGTCAGGACTTTTTCTTTCAATTTTCTTTTTTTCAGAATTTCACCCCTCCCCATGAACCTCTTAAATTGGGTTTATGAAAAAAAAACTGTCGAACACCTATTTACTTATTTTTAAGCACTTTTTCCCCCTGAGTTTGATGAGTGACTCTGTCAGTCAATCAGTTAGGACACTTTCTTTCCTGTTTTTTTCCACAGAATTTCACCCCTCCCCTTGGGCCCCTTAAATTGGATTTATGAAAAAAAAATCGGTCAAACACCTATTTACTAATTTTTTAAGCGGATTTTTTCCCGCAGAGTTTCAAACTCCTCGCCTATGTCGTTTAAGAGATACACGCTCCGTTAGGAATCCTTCAACCCCCCCCCCCCCCACTATTCACCCCTTCCACCTCATAATATACACCACATCGAAAAACCCTCAGACACGTGTCTTCTTATTTTAATGATGAGTTTATATGCCGAGTATCACATCCCTCAATGAAACCAAGCCGAAGAAATTGTTATTCAATGAAATGCAGGTGTACCCCCCTTAACACCTCTTTAGAACCTGAATATCCAAAAATCCTTCCTTAGTGGACGTTTTCGACTTACAACGAACATATCTCCAAAATTTCATGTTTCTAACTGTAATAGTTTTGGCTGGGCGATGATGAGTCAGTCAGGACACTTTGTTTTCGGCTTTCGCATTGGAGGTCTGATTTTGAATCCCGGATCTGTCACGAAATTTAAATTCTGGTTACTTGTGCCAGGCCCCCTTCTGTCATCTTTCCTGTCGACCACCCTTGCTCACCATTCGTTCACTTACGACATTACGACACTCCCCCTCCTTCATGGGCTTACAACTTGTGAGACGCTGGTTATCGTCAGGGGGTCCCAGCTGACTTCGCGATTGCTTCCACTAAATTGTGCCGGGGTCGTCTGTGGCATATTTACTGTTGGCCTCCCTTGATCAACTCTTGTTCTCTTCCGACCCTGACGGTATTAGGATATCCGAGGTCTAAGGAGTCTTTCAAATTCCCGCCTTAATTGGACCTTGTTTCATCTTTCCTGATACCCTCATTCTTCAAAGGGTCAGATCTCTTGTTTTTCTTTTCATCATATCTCTTGCCTTCTGTACAAGGTCATAAAGGAGGCAGGGTGTGTGTAGCCCCACCACTGGAGGTGCTACACCCTCAAGGGCTCACGGCAGTTGAGTTTGGGAGAATACCTGAGCTGGATCTGTTGTTTTTCCCTTTTCCAGTGATTCTGGGGCGGACACTCTCCTATTTATCATCTGCCTTTCATGGTACACCTTTCCAAATCCGTCAATTCTCATTTTTTGAGGGTTGAGAGCATTTCTTTTAACTGCATTTTATTTCCCTTATTCCTTCCCTTTTGTCCTATTGTTCTCCTAATCCGTAATTTGGTTGTAATTTGTAGTTATTTTTAGTTCTAGTGTTCATTTTATCATCATTTATCATTTTCACCCAAAAGAATTAGAGGCCTATAACCTCCATGTTAGGCACTTAAACATCAACTATCATCATCAAATTACACTTTCAGCAATATATTTTCCGAAAATGAATGAATGAATGAATGAAATGTTTATTGCAGCAAAATAGCCAGAGAAAATACATAATACATCTGGAAATAATATTATTTGCCTATATCTAATCACTGCACAGTTTTGTTAGTGATATTAGTCTTTTTTGCATATATTCGCATTATATCAGGAACATTGACTATGTCATAATTCACACACACAGTCTTCATTTAGGTAATTAAATCGTTTGTTGGTGCATAGCTTGTGGTGAAACCCGTGTACTGCAAATCGTGTGATGGCGTGTCTCAGTTTATAGTTGGTCTGTCTCCAGTTTTGTGTCAGTATGACGTCTGTTGTATAAAACTCGGTCCAAATATTGTTCGTTTTTCCAAGTAATATTTGAATGGTTTTCTCATATGCCTTTGTGTTTGGAAGATGTAACTGCAACCTCATATCTTCCATGAAGAAGTTCTCACTAAGCATAATAAGTCAGTCTTGATGGTGCTGTTATTCCTATTCCCAGCACTCTTTTCATGTAGCGGGCATTGATTTTTTCTAGTGTTAAGAGGTCTGTGACAGTAAGAGTATCCCATATAATGTTGAGTCCGTAGGTAGCTATTGGCATTATTACAGTTTGGAAGGGAATCATTCCAGCAATACCACCGCAATATTGCACCAATCACTTTTCCGACAATGATAACTGAAAGCCTGGTTTAAGTTGTATTCACAGAGGAAATAATTTTTGTATGAAATGTTTGGATTGCATTTCTCAGAACTCTAATCCTCTCTACTCATTAACTTCACCGCAGCAGCGGTCTTGCCAGCATCATTGCAGAGAAATTTGTATCACCGATTATGAATATTATTGCGGAAGCCGAAATACCGGTTGCTTCCAAATAACTTCTGTACTAACCGCTCAGCAGGAAAGTTCATGAAATTTTATTAAAATCGAGTGAGCCTAAAGGAATTATATTTTAATAAGGTGCAAAGAGGCCTGTTTGCCATCTCTTGATGAATGCAGTACATTTGCATTTGTCTGTTGGCACAGGCTATAGAAAAATGTGGCTCTTTCACCGCTGTCTCAGTCTTACTCATGGCTGTGATTATATGGAAGCTACTGAGCTATGGGTGGTGCTTAGTAATGACATTCAGGGCACAGTGAGTGCCTGTGGATGCTGTGAAGGGTTCTACTCGTAGGGTTAGTACTGCTGTTCTGACTCAGTGAGGAAAGCAATGGCAAACTACCTCACTCCTCATCTTGCCTAGTACGCCTCACTATAGTGCTTCCTTGGGTTTTGTTGTGGGTATCTACCCATATAAGCCACTTTTTGAGGATCCAACCAGCCTTCGGGCTGACTACCTAACAGAAGGTGCAAGGGTATGTTTAGTTTCTGTCATTTATTATCACGCTATTGTATTTTGTGATATAATTTGCGTTTTGATGTTGCGGAAATTATATTGACAAATAGTGTCAAGTCTTGGTTATGCTATACTGGGTCGACAGTGCTGTGTGAGCAGTTGAGTAACTAACGGGATTTCATGTAAAGAACCTAATTTGCTATACCGGTAGTGGAGAGCACAACTCGCATCCAGTCGGCCGTGCCTCGACTTGAGCTACTGTTGCCATGGAGATGGCCAGCCTTGCCATTCCTTCATGAGTTCATTTTATGACTTGCTTAGCCTTTGCTCCAGTGAAAAAGGGCCGAAATGAGAAGAATGAGAAAGAGTATCGAAACTTCATGTAGCCAGCCGTTCCTTCTAGGTCCTAAACTATGTGTATGCAAAATTTGGTTGAGATTGGTGGAACGGTGTAGATTTGTATACGGAACAAATATACCCATATACATATCGACTTTCACTTATATATATATATAAGATGATCACTATGTGGTCATTAGTGGGACATGTTTTAAGGCCTAATTAATTGCTTTGGCCCCTTCATCAGCCGATATGACAGAAAACGATACAAGATAATTGTTTGGCATACAATTTAACTTTATGCAATTTGCCAATTTAATAAGTTATGTTATTAATCGTTGGTCAAACCAAACGCATTAGAGGCCAATCTTTGCCATTGCAAGTGTTGAAGTTATGCACTTCATAAGCTTTATAATAATTTCAGCGCTGTGACTTCATTGGTTACATTATTTTTATATGTCTACATTGCTGGTGAAGTATTGAGCTATTAAGTGTTCCATCAATACTGCTGATTCCAACATGCTTTCATGGTGTTCTCAACTGTTGCTGCCGTACTGAACCGGTGCATTTGTGTTTTCATTAGCATCTACAGACCACCGTGAGGCGTGTATTGAAAGTGTCCATAGTTCATAAGACTTTTAACATCATTTATATTACTTTCGGCGTTATAAAATTTTCAATCTCTCTTGATGGTGCACCATGCAAGATTCAATTTTAAGGAAATTTTTAGTGTTTTGCCAAACAATTATCTTGTATCGTTTTCTGTCATATCGGCTGATGAAGGAGCCAAAACTATTAATTAGTCCTCGAAACATGTCCCACTAATAACAACACAGTGAGCATATTTAATAAAAGTATTGATCTGTGAAACCTATAACCTGTTTATACTAAGTATTTATATACCCTACAAACCAACACACGATTTATGTACAGTATAAATACCTACTTAATTGAATGACATATTCTGAACGTCAAGCGTTCATCCTCAGATCCGTTTCACTTCACTTTGGAAGACAAGTGACGTGGTGGTACATTATTAGTCCTACGATGTTGAATTCAAACGTGCATGTATTGTGTCGTACAGGTGCCGTATGCCATTTTGTGGGATGAAGTTTCACACCCCTCGTACTGTACCCGATAATCCGGAAAGGTTCCTGTTGGAATATCCATTGCCCCCGCTGGATTGCCTATTTCTAACTGCTCCGGCAAATACTACATTAGAAATCGCTTCCAACAAGGTCTTTAGGGATTTACAGACAGCAGTTACAAGAATATTGTGGATCAACAACCAACTACACAGGGCACTCACCTTTACTTACCTCGGGGACTGGGACTTCAGCTTCGCCTACACTACATCCACGATACTCTGCTCCTTATATTTAAAATGAATCACACTCCAACAACAATGGAAAACAATCAGAACAAAATTTATTAACAAAAGGGTAAACTAATCTACTATATACAAAATAACTGACACGCTACCCCCTTGAGGGAAACTCTCTTGATGGATGGTGCTGGACCATTTGCAATCGTTTACCCTGGTTACTAGTTTGAAGCTGCTAATGAATACCATAACTAGGAAATGATACACTGATACGACTGGTAGACATATGATGTATCCAACAACATTTGAACATTGACACACATAACATGACATGACAAAAGAGATGTAGAAACATTAATTAGTGTACTTACTTTTAAACAAGTCCTCCATACAATTCCCAAAACACTTATCATCCCACTTCAAAATATCCATCATTAACAATATATATATTAGTCTTCAATGCAGTGATCTCTTCAAGGTCAGTTAAACATCGAAGTTCCATAAATGTCATTCGGTATCATATTCTCACTTCGCAACAATCTTCATATCTCTGATCCATAGATACATTTCACACATCAAACAACAGTCTGTTCATCCAACTCCATAGTACTATAAGTCCGACAGTAATACAATTTATCTTACAATCAATCACCGTCGTAACTTAAGATGAAATCAGACGTTTTGCTTAATATGTATCAACCAATGTGATCCTTTCATCTCCAGAATGATCCCTTTCCTTAGTTCGGCCCGTAACACCAACAGAATACGTTAGCCTATACTTCATTGTTCGTCAACTTGGTGCTCCAAAAATACATTTGCAGTGATCTTGACGATACTATGCCGTTTTATCATAGGTTAAAATCATCACAGACCAATGTTACATAATTAACACACTGCAAACATATACCAACGACTCTACAAATCTTCTTACAGCATTTCGTTACCTTCCTTCGTACCTCTTTCAAAACATCGTAACAGCTGATCGTCATCTTCTATCAACCAATAGCTACAGTCATAACCTTTAACTGTAAACTACAAATGTATACCAACAACTGAACGAATCTTCTTACAATATCTTTCGTTACCTTTTCTTGGTACTTTTTCCTCATCAACCTCACAGCTGATCGTCAATCTTCAACAAAGTACACCAGAGAACTCCCACGCAGCCCAGCAATACAATCATTCCAAGGGATCCAAGTTTTACGGAAACATCGAGTGAACTCTGTTTTCGGAGAGGCGGAAACATGACATAAATTCTCCTAGACATCTACTCCACAGAGAACACAAGCTAGCATTTTCCTCATACAATATCACTCATCCGTATTCTACATATCTTTTCAACATAAAATAAACTTACTAGCGTTTCCGACGTCGTAATAACTCTAGATCCATAATGTCATTACTTTCAGGTCACGTACGATCTCATAGGCCTACCACATATCAAAACTGTCAGTGGCCAAAGATACAATATTACTACTTCTAAGACATCAACAATTCTTTTCCCGACATAAATGACAGTTCCAAATAAACCATCTTTCTTACTATCAAGAACACATACTTAGAAGATAGTCAAAGTCAAAGAAGGCCTGAAATAAACATTTTCAACATCTCACAAATAGAATGCACATTAACTGCACACTGGTGGTTTCATTTCAAATCTTACACTCATAACTCCAATACTAGCACAAATGCTGCTACCTAACGGTAAACCATGAAATCAATGTACAGTAGCATATTCTCGCAAATCACTTTTCATATTTGAAGCGTAGAAGAGAGTCAAGAATTGGCTCAATAACAATAAACGAATTTAACAATTGACATTAAAATTTAAAACACGCAATCGTTCACACCTCCTTTCAACTATACATCTTACTACACTGCTGTATTAAAAATTACGAGTATAAAATCTTGGCTTGATCCAGGCCTACACTGCGTAAACATAAAAACGTTTAATGAAGCCTCTTAATGGCATTCCATACACATGGTTTCATTCCCAAGCCTGCGTTTGTAGAACGCACGTGCAGTAACTACGTTTCATCAATGAAATATTGGCACCACGCTAAACTCGAAACTGGTTTATACAATAAATACAAGGCTGTGAGTCTACACCTGGTTATATTATGTCATCGCTCTCCAATACTAACGGTGAATCATTCTCGCTAGCCCACAGAGGCTGCTTGTGTGTGCATTTATAAAACACGTAAAAATTAACATTTAGATTTTACAAAAGTTCATATAACTGCTCTGTTTCTTAACCGATCATTCTAAAAATTTCTATACACTCTTTCATTCGCACACCGCAATTGTTCTAGACCAATTCGGTTCCACATCTGCTCTTAACAATGAACAATCATTCACACCAAAAACATCCGCTCATAAACACACACTATTCCAAAACAATTGATTAATAAATCCTACAAAATATTTAAATAATTAAATCATTTCCACAAAAATATTTACATGTAATATGTTTATTATAATATCCATTATCTAGTGTGGCTAACGTGACACTTTCGAGATTCTAACTTCTCGGTTACAATAAAAATCTTAACTAAATATATAAACTGGTTTTTCACATAACTATCCTTTAACGTTCTGTAGTTTTAATATACTGCTTACACATCGTCTTATATAGGTTTCATTACATTATCGGTATAATACAGTCGACTAATTAAGGTAAACTGTACGTAATTACATAAATTCGGGTTTAATAAAATGAAATAATTGTATTATAGACGTGAGTAGACAATCTTTCTCAGGTTGTATTTCCGCTGAAACCCTCCTGTTAACACAGCTAAATCGTTAATTCACAAGAACTGGACTACTTGTATACAACGGCTCTTATCATGATACATGCCTTTTTTTTAATCAAAGAACAACAATACTTTGACTTCCTTAAAATGCGGAATTCCCTCGCCTGAGCACTCATAGCTCTACAAATCCTCATATAACAGTATATATGGCATAAACAATTATCATCTACTATGTTAAACAATAACCAAAAGGGATTAATTGTTATTAACATATCTTATGTAGGAACTTCTCTCAAATACTGGCATGACCCTCAGCATCATTGCACATGACTACTAGACTACAATTATACATGCATAAGTTCTTCAAACGAAACTTCCAATTGTAATGAACGATATTAGACAGTCGTGATTAACCTCCTAAAGTTTACTCCCCAACAAGATAATTAACTGTTAACTCGTCTGTCGCAAATACATGTAATAAAAATAATACTCCTGTTTCATCTCACTTGTCAAGCTTTAAATTGTTTATCGTTGTAATATCATGTCCACAAATGACGTGATGTTACACAAATAGGATAAAATAACACACATGTTATTTATAATGTCAGATAGAATTCAATCTCGACCGGGATAAACTAGCTTTGAATTCCTAGCCAAAGATTTGAATAATCTTCTATCAAAAGGTATTTCCTCTAACATATTAAATGAACAAAGCTCTTAGCTTTACAAATAATAAGAAGGTTTTGTCAATGTCGTAATGTTTTTCCACTCTACACAAAGAATGTTGATAGGAATTAAGACTTCGGTCTTATCAAACGACTAGTATTTCTTAGATCGTCGATAGTTTATATACAATAATGATATAACAATATAATTCGATGTTTCTTCTGTTCTTGAAGTTATATGTCGTTACATTAAAGTGCTCAATTTAAATTTAAAAAGAATTTAATTTGAAGCTATGACACAATGTCAGAATACTTGGTTTAAATGAAATTATTAAAATTCGAGAGTCGAAACGACTAGTCTCCTATGAGGCAATATGATTCCTCAAACAAAATTTTTAATGTCAGTTCCACAACTGATCCGTTGAATAAAATTGAAAAATAGATGAAATGCAATCATCTTCTAAATAATCTTGAAATATAAAAATCTCAACACACATCTGAAGTGTAAAATACATAAAAGCACTGAAATACATGAAATGTGAAAGTGTAGAAAATATGGAATAAGATCGCTGAAAATATGGAATAACATCGCCTGCTCAGAATGTTACTAATCAAGCTCCATATAACAATGAGATACACTAATACCTTATTTGGACGAAAACTTGAAGATCAATGTAAGTATTGCCACAATAATTTAGATGTTTCCTCAGCACAAGACACTGAGATGGATCTGCATTCGAACCTCGGATCTGCGACCTCAGAGATTAGAAATGTCTCTCTCTGGAATTCACCAACATTCGCCTGGGCTCGAACGACATCCTTCTGGCAAATTCTTCTGTGTTGCTGGGCTACCCTAGCATCTTGACAAATCTCTTCTGTAAAGTCTTCATTCTCCGTCGTAAATATGTATCAGCTTCATCATTGGAATATAATTATGGAAATATTCATATAAATAGTGATTGAAATGTTTCCATTGCTAATTGATGTTATATTAGTGTTCGTAGACTGACGAAAATGCACAAGAAGGACCGTACACTACGTCTGTATTCAAGAATACGCTGTCTAACGAAGCTCCATCGTAGTATCTTAACTCCTGTTATCGAATATATCTCTGGCGCATGACTGTTTAGTTCATCATATCAACAATATTAATTATGCTGAATGATAATGTTTGAAGAATAATAATAGTCATTCTAATAATATTTATGTGTTGCTCCAATATTAAAAATTCTCCGCTACTGTTCACTTGAACTGCGTTCGTCAGCTTCACGTTGCAATTTATAATGATAATCAGCTTTGTTTCCAACACATTTGGAAATCTTACTTGACAGGCTTCTGTTGTCGAAACGGTGAATATTAAAACGCTCGACTTTTCACAATATACAGTATGCGACCTGTTCTTAATATATATTCGCTTATTTAACTTCAGATCTCAATTATATATGAGATATAATCAATGCAATGTTCCTCGCAACTTCACGTAGAATGGAAGTGCGGTGATCTCTAACGAGCTATCCTCGCGTCTCCAGAAGTCGGCAGTCGCCGCACTCGGACTAAGCCTTGGGATCTCCGTTAACCCAGTAAAAACACTTCCTCACTCTTCAAAGACTGCTGGAATAAGAACCTCGATCCTTGGATCTCCCCCTCCAAGTCGAATTTTTGGCGGCCATATCAATCTCCCACCATAATTTTAGCGCGTAGATTACCAATGCTTATTACTGCGTAGATTAACCGATCTGCGATTTTTAAAGTATCAGACATAATTTCTCTTAATATTCTCTTCATTACCAAATAAGAAAATCTTCTTCTAAGGGCCTAAATGCATAATTTCATCATATTGTGTAATTAAAATTGATCCCGTCTTCAATAAGACCTGTTCTCATTGGCTCTGGGCTGGGATCCAATAGTATAATTTATAACAATATTTATAATATTAATTTCCAAACTCGCTGTTGCTATGCTAAATATAGCCTTCTAGAAGCGTCCATTGTGCAATATATCACGTGATCGGGCTCTCCCATAGTCTCGAGCTTGTAACACTACACTCTTGTGTCACACTTCCAGAAATTATATTTGCTAGTTAAATTTTATCATGGGGACGGAAGATACTCTCATTTTGTCCCTAATTAATTCAATTTACGGGGGCATTCCTCCGTCATCTCAAGTTAAAAACAGTTGCAAATTGTTTTTAATCATACTAATTCGAGACTTTTGATATGTCACTTGAACTCGTATATTGAATTATTTTAGCCTATTTTCCTATGATACTTTTTCAAATGTTTAGCGTTGAATTTTCCTAGAATAACGTTGTTTTCATCGTCAAATAACTTATAACAGTTATTCCCATAAGCATTAGTTATGCGGAACGGTCCAATAAGGATAACTCCGAACTTGGGGTATATATTTTTGCTCACGTCCTTTTTCACTGGTCTGCGCAGTAAGACCTTACTTCCAATTTCCAACGGCGTTCCCAAACGTTTTCCTACAACTCGTTTCAAGCGCTTCTTTGTTGCTTTCTGAAGTCTTTCTTTCGCCATACCGATCCTCGCTTGTCTTACTAGATCAGGATCTCTGGGAATGAAATCAAATACTGTATATTGTTCCATGGCCTTTCTGGATTCCTTCCTAAGTGAAGAATCATAGGAACTTCTGCTGTGCTTTCTTGAACTGTGGAGTTCAAACAATCCTCAATCATTGGCACGTATTTTACCCAACTGGGGTGATCATTTGAGCAGAAAATTCTTCATTATTTGCTAAATTCTGCCATAAAGCGTTCGCTTGAATTTGACTCTGGATAACGCACGCTTGAAAAGATGCGCTTGATTCCCAAACTTTCCATGTCTTCTGCGAATTCGGCTGAAGTGAACTGCGCTCCATGATCCGATAAGAGATATTCAGGTTTTCCAGCCTTCGGAAACACAGCATTCTCTAATCTGCTCACAATATTTCTGGTATTGGCTTTTTGCATAGGATTCATGGTAACGAATTTAGTGAAGACATCAACAGTCACTAACAGGAACTGATTACCCTGATATCCCTTCGGACAGGGACCAAAAATGTCCGTGGCCATCAACTCACGTGGTTTAGAAGGTATCATAGCTCTGGGTCTTCCTTTCAACAATTCTGATGCGAATTTTCCTCTCTGGCATTTATCACAGGATCTTATAATCTTCGCTATAGTGGATCTCATGTTGGTCCAGACAAACCTCTCTTTAAGAGTACTGAGGGTTTTATCTAAACCTCCATGTCCGATAGAATGGTGTGCCAACCACACTAACTGTGTGACAAGATTAGGGGGCACGACTATACGAATCTTAGTGTGTTCCGGGTCTGCGTTCTTACACACGAGATCTCCGCTCAATACAAAGTGCCGTGATCGCCTTTGAGTAGCAGCATAATCTAGATCTGCTGTGTCCATGTAACCCTTAAGGAACCTGTATATTTTCCTAATTGGGGCGTGTCTCTTCTGTGACACACCGATTCGGGCTAATCTCCTAACGGTTTCCTGATCTTCTCCCTCCAATTGAACATGGTTAATCTGCAAATTTCTAACTGGGTTACGTGATAATGCGTCAGCCAACAAATTATCCTTACCTGGCTGGTGGACTATTGTAGCATTAAACTGTTGAGTGAAAAGGGCCCATCGAGTTAATCTATCACTCGACATATCGGTTTGAAGCATAAATTGGAGTGCTTTATGGTCGGTGATAATTATAATCTGATGTCCGATTAATATCTACTTCCACACTTGAAGAGCTGTCACGAAAGCTGACGCCTGTAGTTCTGTCGTGAAGTAGTTCTCTTCGTGTTTCTTAAGCATTCTTCCGGTGAACGCAATGTAGTGCTTATTTGCTTCTTCGTCCTTTTGGTATAAGACTGCACTAATGCCTACACGTGAAGCATCGGATTCTATGTAGAATATTCGTTCGAAATCCGGATATTCTAATTTCACGTTGTTTTTCAACATCTCCTTAGCTTTCTCAAACGCGTCGTCAGCGGTACTACTCCATTTCCAACGATTATTTTTCTTTAGCAAGTCATAGAGAGGTGCCATAATCTCTGAATACTTTGGACAATGACTGCTAATGAATTGGCACGCACCTACAAATTCTCGCACTTGTTTGACCTTAGTGGGCTTTGGGAATCTCATAATAGCTTCCATTTTCTGCTAGTTCGGGTGATATCTATGCTGGTCAAAGGTGTGTCCGAGAAAATTAATTTCTTCTTTCATGAAACGGCACTTATCGAAGTTTACCTTTATATTTGCGTCTCTCAGGTTTTCAAAAAGCTTACGCAAGTGTATAAGATGTTCCTGGACATTTGGTGAAGATATGATTAAATCATCTATAAAACAAAGCAGGTTCTTTTTAACTTCATCGGTGAGTTTGTTATCCAGGGCTCTAATCAGGGCTGGACCACTGTTGACCATACCAAAGGGCTATTCTCTGAAATACCCAGGACGTCCGGTCAAACAGAACCCCTGTGTATTGTTTGCTTTCTTCTTCAAGCTCAATTTGGTAAAACGAAGAAGTTAAATCTAGGACGCTAAAACATGCTTTTCCTTTGAACTTTCTGAGCAAATCCCGTATTTTAGGCGCCCGGTCTGCCTCAGGCAAAATCTTTAAGTTAATGGTCCTGGCGTCGAGACATAGGCGTAATTGACCATTATTTTTCTTGACTACAGTTATAGGGTTGATGCAAGACGACGCCTGCTTCTTTATAATTCCGTCAGCTTCCATTCTCTTTATTATCCCTCGTACTCCTTCATAGTACTTTTCTGGTATCGGGTAAATCCTCTTCTGATAAGGAGTTTCATCCGTAAGCCTAATCTTATAATTGTAGTCCTTTATCAATCCAGGCTTATCATCGAAAATGTCTTTAAACTCCATGATTAATTCCTCAAATTCATCCTGAATTTCGTCAAACCCTTCTGCTTGGAGAGTAAGCATTTCCCTTCCATTTTCTACCTCTACAATAATGTTGTTAATAATTTCTTCCCTAGGATCTTTATCTAGACTGTCATTCGAATCCTGTTCTTCAAACTCTTCTGTGTTTATTAACCCTTCACTAAATTTTATGACTCGGTTTTTCATATCAATTACTGTTCCAACTTTAGTAATGAAGTCAATGCCTAGCACGATATCAAAATTGATTTTGCTCACCACATTGAAAATGTGTTCATATGTGCTTCCATTTATCTCAAAGTTTAACAAAACTTGGATTTTGCACTTTACCGCTTTGTCTTGAAAAATACCACGCACTTTAACAGTAGATGCGGGTAAAACTGTCATCTTTTTGCCCTTAGATAACCTCTGATAACAATCTTCCGATATGATAGACATAATGGCACCAGTATCCATTAAAGACTTATATATCTGTCCATCAAGAGTAACACTTATAATCGGTAACTCGAATGGTCTTTCTTCTCTAACAATCTCCTTCTCGAAGAGTAGGTCTTCGTCTGTCACCTCATAGATTTCGTTTATCATAATCTGGTCTTGTGTAGCAGTATATCCTGTCTCCTCTAATTCCGTTTCAAAATTGATTTTTTTGTCCTTGAGACTCATTCTCATGGTTTTCCTTCTGACTAGTAGATAGACCGGGATCTATAATCAAACTTTTATTTTCCCTTCCATTAACCTTTTCATTGTTTCTCAACTCCTTGAGATACTCTTGTCCTTCCTTATGACGTTCCTCATACTTCTCCTTCGTCATCATTTCATCTTCGGAGTTTCTATTACGATTATAGTTCTGGTTATTCCTATTGTTATTCCTGTTATAATAACCATTATTATTGTATCGGTAGTTATTATTATTGTGATAATAACCACTTCTACGGTTGCCATTGCTATTATCATTACCACGTCCATGTTGTTTCTGGTATGGACGACCTCCACGGAATCTCCTGTATCTGGGTTCTGGTCTACGATCCCGGAAATAATTATTCATTTCAGGACCAATATTTCCCTTTTCTGGTTCTTTCGGATTATCTGTCTGTTGTGTTTGGTCAAGATATACTGTGTTAATATCTTTGTTCCCTTGCCTTTGGTTCTTCGCAACAACGTTTGGCATAGGGCTCGTGTAATCGAGTTTTCTGAGCAATTCGTCCATGCTTGCTATATCGTTGATCCATGACGAGATAATTAGACGTCTGACTTCAACAGGGAGCATCCTGGCTATCGCGTCTATCAACTAATCTGTAGATAACGGGGGTTGAAGAAATCTGAGCCTGGCTAACTGACTCGTGAAGAAGTCTGCGTAGCGTGTAGGAAGAGTTCCTGAATATTTCCGTGAGTATACTTCTGCGCGTAGGGAGTTTTGTGCTTCAATAGACCAGAAACGCTTTATTAGTGCTTCTGCGAATTCATCGAAGTTCATGAAGGTATATCGGAAGGCTCGGAACCATTCAAGGGGCCCATCCGACAGATAGCGTTCTGCGATCTTCATTTCCCTTTCTCTTGGAATATGCGCCTCGATAAAGTAATCTTTGAGATTTCTAATGTACTCTATCGGTGTGAAACTATCCAAGTTGCTGAACTTGCGTGGTTTGTCTTCAAAGTTCCTTATGACCGTCACGTTTCTTGGATATGAATCCTGAAGGTTTTGTCGAACATCTCTCTTGTAACTTTCGGGCTCTTTACTCCTCTCCTCTAAACCTTCCGTAAACCTGAATAATCTTTCTTCCGGCCTAATTTCCCTTTCTTCCACTTCTAGGCTATGTCTTCTAGTCTGATTCCTCGAATCTTCGAAATCTATCTTCTCCCTTTCCTTTTCTTCTATCTCAGCGATAATCTTCTTCAGCTGTTGGCCTACTTCTGTATTTAAATCTTCCTTATACGTCTCAAGCTTGGCAACATCTCCTAGATTCAGATTTTGTAAGTTCTTGGATACGTATTCTTCTAGTTCATTAGTTTTCTCCTCACTCATGGCATTAACGTTAGTGACAACCTTGTTTAATCGTTCCTCTATCGTTTTAGTTTTACTCTCTAACGATTCTTTCAAAGCTTGCACATCCTGACTAGACTGAGTTCTATACTCTTCTTGCTTTTCAGTGAGCGTATCAATCCTTTTTCCTAAATCTGTTCTTACTTCAATAACCTCTCTATAAATTTCTACTTGGGTACTGGCTAATTTCCTTTCTATGTTATCTTGGATTTGCTTAAAATGTTCCCCACTAGATTTGTTCCACTCGTCTTTCAATACAACAGTAGAATACTTTTCTTTGCTTTGAATATTGCGTAAGCGTGGGGAAATATTGCATCATCATGACATCATCTGATAGCCATGCGGAGGTGAGCACGTGCAGCGTGCACGTGTTAGCGTGGGAAGAGGTCGACCTTTAACCGCTTGAAGCAGATAACCTTTGGGTAACCGCTTGAAGCAGATAACCTTTGACTTATTTATGCGATGGAGACAAAAATGAATGGGTGTTGACGTCATCTGATACCCGTGCAAGTTTGCAGCTGTGCGAGCGATCACGTGATATGTCTGCAGTGTTCGTGTGAGACGTGGTTGACCTTTAACGTCATTGGGTAAGAATGTAATCTTTGACTTCTTTAAGTAATAGTGATAAAAAATATAATGAGATGATTGCGTCAGAAGCTTGTTTTGTAGTATTTGGTTTCTTGAGTGTAGGTGGGGGTGAAGGATATATAAATGCATGTGTGCGTGGATGAGTTTAACTTCTACGTTTGCGCGAAGAGAGTGTGGTTGTGTGAAAGAAATAAAGAAAGTCAACGACGAGGAACAAATTGTGTGTGATGGATGTTCTAACGAAGTTCAATAACTTAGCCACTTGCGTTGAGTATTCTAATAAGAAACTATCAGAACTAATAATTGATTTACCGTATGTGGTCCAAATTATTCAGGCTGTGGAGACGAGATTTGGAAGAAAAATAGTGGTGGACATTATCATTGAAGTTGAAATAAAAAGTGTATTTCTACCAGCAGTATTTGAAAAACTAAGCGCATCAGAGATCGATGAACTAAACTCACTTAGAGTCAAACTGATGTTGGTGTATTTGGGGTTGATGAACCGCTCACATCAAGTTGTTTTAAAACTGTAAATTTTTGGTGAGTATATATATGCAGATTATATGTATTGATTGATATAACGAATGATATATATATTTAGTTGCTTATTATTTCTTAATTTGTTTAATTTTTTCAGATTATCTAAAAACTAATAAAAGGAACAGCAAAATGAAGTGGAAAACTGTTAATTTTCTGAGTGGAACTGAACATCGATCGCACCCGGTAATAGAGTATCATCGTGTATGCTTTCATCAGTCTGAAGAAGAAGAAGAAGAAGGAGAAGAAGATGATAATGAGGTGAGTCATAATGAGAAAGAACCTTGTTTTAACAAATGGACATCTTCGAGTGGAATGTCAACATTTTCAGTCTACGTTACTCATCATCATCATCTTGCACAGTCTACGTTACTAATGTTAGCAAATCAGATGATAGTCAGCGAGAGGTGACAGAAACAATTCTAAGATATTTGTTACAAGAATTGTGTGAAGATGACCATTTTATTTGTTTCTTCGGATACAATACATTTGATGAGGTTTACAAAATTGAATTTTCCATCACTTGTATTGAAGTAACAAAATTGAATGAGTATAGAAGCAAATTGCTTGGTAAACTTCAGGACGAATTTCCCTTTGAAGCCATTCATTGTTCGCTGGAGATTACAGGCAGCAAATTATATCAATGGCTTGAATACACTTTAAAAGATTATAGGTTTATGGTGAGCCGATGTTACAGCAACTGCTGGTGGTGTATTAACAACAGTGCAAATTGGACAATTGCTTAGACAACAATGGCAACACCTCCTAGCAAACGTAGAAAGGTTGATATTGTAATACATAATAATAACAGTGAAAATATAAGAAACCAATTGGACAATGCATTTGAAAGTGTTTCTAATTTTAGAAGTGAACTAAACGGTGCTATTTCAATATCATACCAAATCGGGGAATGCACTCAAATGGACTTGATTGAGAACAGTGATGAGTTGATTGAATGTTGGAGAGTTATTAGCAACCACATATTGCAACAAGCTGTGAATTTTGAAGAAATTACACTTCAAATAAAGGATGAATCTTTCTTAAGCTGTGAGTTAATTGAAACGGCATTCAATTCTAGAGTGTACACACTTGCAGTTTCAAATGTTAAGAATGAGTTTTTGGATCCCCGCGAATTTTTAGCAAATGCTAATATTTGGTTTACAAAGTATGTTAAGAAAGCGTTAACTGTGCAAGCTTTAAAGGTGAATTCAGTTTTGTGTGCACAGTATGTGCTTCGCGACATATCAGAAACAAAATATTTTGCTGTCAAAAATAAAGTAGTTTTCGAGTATACGGATGTAAATGAATTTTATAATAATCATATCATTGAAGGTACATTGACAAAAATGAGCGAATTTGAAGCAAATGGCTGTGGGTGGGCTCTAGAGAAAAATCATAGTTTGAGAATTAATATAAATAAATATGTTGGATTTCAAGTAGGAATGTCCAATACTAGTAGATTGTCTGATGTAATAGTCAATAAACATGCAGTGCTAAATTTGTATGATACAAAGGAAGCTTGTTTTGCGTGGAGTGTGGTTGCTGGTTTGTATCCAAAAACGCGAAACGTGAATCATCTTTCTTCCTATCCTAATTACAGAGATGTTTTAAATTTAGATGATATTCCAATTCCAATGCAAATGAAATATTTAAACAAGTTTGAAAATCAAAACAATATTTCTGTGAATGTGTATGGAGCACAATATGATGAAAACAAATGGGTGTGTATGGGAACAAACGAAGTAAAAGGAAAAAAAAACATTTACTATTGTACCTTTGTATGTATCAGATAAAGTATATGAAAGGAGTGTGGATTTATTGATGTTGCAGATTGGAAACAGTGAAAGTTATCACTTTTGTTTAGTTAGAAATCTCGGTCGCCTTGTGCGTTCAAGCGTCACTAGCAATTGTAGACGGATTTATATATGTAGACGTTGTTTGTCATATTATTTTCTTGAGGATGAGTTAAATGTTCACTTTGCAGACTGTAAAGAGTTTCCTGTTGCAAAAAGCATATCGCCAACTGACGAACAAAGATTTGTTAATTTTACAGAATTTAAATTTAAAGATACAGTTCCATTTATAATTTATGCAGACACTGAATGCGTTTTGTCTCCTATTTCCTCTTGTTTTCCAAATAGTGACATTCCTAACTCTACATTAACCCATACACATATTCCTTACAGCATTTCTTTATACCTTCATTGTAATTTTGATAGTGATTTGTGCAGTTTTAAACTCTTTAGGGGAAATAATTGCATAGAATTGTTTGTAAAGGAACTTTATAGTATTGTAAATAAACTTCAAACATATTATTTATCAGCTAAACCGATGTTAAAGATGACGGAAAATGAAGAAAGATTATTTTTGATAAGTAAAATTTGTCATATATGCGAGAAACCGATTGCAGATAATGAACTCAAAGTACGCGATCATTGTCACATAACTGGAAAATATAGAGGAAGCGCACACTATAGTTGTAATTTAAATTACAAAGTGACAAAGGTTCTGCCTATAGCATTTAATAATCTAACGGCGTATGATGGACATTTTATAATTAAAGAAATTTGTGAGAAAGAAGATGGTGAGGTGTTACATAATCCTGGTCTTATAAGTTTTGTTAGCAATGAATATGGAACGTTATAAAGGGTTTACAAAGCATGTACGGGTTAAGAATGGATTCATTCTGTTAAGATTTATCGATACATATAATTTCTTGTCCTGTTCACTAGATCAATGTTCATCTTCGTTAAGTGAAGATTCAAAGCAAATAACTAGACGTTATTTTAATGATGATGCACAGTTTCGACTTACTGCGAGAAAAGGCGTGTTTCCATATGAATACGTCACAAGTATGGATGTACTTAACGAAACTAAATTACCTGAAATATCCAAGTTTTATAGCAGTCTTTATAATCAAACAATATCGAACGAGGAGTATGAGTTTGCACAATCGTTGTGGGAAACGTTTTCCTGTCAAACATTAGGAGAATACGCCGATTTGTATTTAAAAGTAGACACACTTCTTTTGGCAGATGTCTTTGAAAATTTTAGATCGAATGGCATGGAGACGTATGGCATTGATGCAGCTCATTTTTACACTGCTCCATCTATGTCTTGGTGTGCAATGAAAAAGATAACCAATGTTCAACTTGAATTGCTTCAAGATATTGATATGTTTCACTTTTTTGAACGATCTATTCGAGGAGGTAATGTTCAGTGTATAACACGACATGCGATTGCTAATAATAAGTATATGAAAACTTATGATGAGAAAAAACACGAGTCCTACATAATGTACTTTGAAGTTAATAATTTATATGGATATGCTATGATGGAATATCTTCCAACAGATGGCTTTAAATGGGTTGCAAATGTTGAAGGGTTTAATGTTTTAAATATTGATGATACTTCAGAAATCGGATATATCTTGGAAGTAGATTTGAGTTATCCTCAAGAGTTACATGACAAACATTCAGATTACCCTCTATGTCCAGAAAAGTTGACAAAGCTAATAGCTACCCTAGATAATAAAGAACGTTATGTTTTGCATTATAGAATGTTAAAGCAATGTATTCAATTAGGAATGAAATTAGAACGTATTCACAGAATAATCGAATTCAATCAGAGTCAATGGCTAAAACCATATATTGATGTGAACACAGAGAAACGAAAACAGGCAAAAAATGTTTTTTTTTATAAATTGATGAATAATGCAATTTTTGGTCGTTCACTGATGAATGTGAGGAAGTTAAGGGACATCAAATGGGTTACCAAATGGCATGGAGCCTATGGTGCTAAGTCTTTAATAGCTAAGGCTAATTTTAAACATAGAATTATATTCGATGAACAATGTATGGTCATTGAGATGAGCAGACTAAAGATTTTTCACAATCAACCAGTATATGTTGGTGCATCTATATTAGATTTGTCTAAATGTAAAATGAATGACTTTCATTACAATGTTATTTTAGCAAATCCTGAATCAAATGTGAGGTTGTTATACACAGACACAGATAGTTTTATGTATATATTCTATCATGATATTTATGAGTTCATAAAACAGCATTCAAATTTGTCTGATACTGGAAACTATGAAACAAACAATCCTTTTGGCATTGTCAGACAAAATAAAGGTTGAAATTGGTTTAATGAAAGATGAACATGCTGGAAGGATTGTTGAAGAATTTGTGGGGTTAAGACGCAAAATGTATGGAATAAAATTGTGTGATGAAATGAATAGCTTGTGTAAGACTAAAGGCATTAAGAAGAGCGTGAGTAAAACTATGAATATTGATGAGTATCGAAAGTGTCTTTATAACAGAGATCAAGCCAGCAAAGTTCAAGTTTGTATAATTTCAAAATCTCATTCTGTATTTACTGTTCGGCAAAATAAGTTGGCAATTTCATCAAACGATAATAAAAGACACATAACTGAAAACGGAATTGTTACTTTACCGTTTGGTCATTTTTCTCTGAAAAATGATTAGAAACAAATTTGAGATTAAAGCACTTCATCTCTCTTACTTACTTTATTTCTTTCACACACACACACACACACACACACACACACACACACTTTTATTCTGTTAATAATACTAATTTTTGTGTGTATTATTTACAACTCCTCCCCCCCCCCCTCCCCCACCATTCCCATTTTCCTGAAATATATATATATATATAGGAATTACATTATATTACTTATCATTTAGTAATGGTGCGTTGTAAGAGGAGCAACTCTGCCACTCAATATAAACGATCAGGAAGTGGATCAGTCATTAGTCGTGTACTTAATAAAACTATTGATAATTTACCTATGGGTTTACACATTCCGGGATATGAATATTGTGGACCAGGAACAAAATTAGAAAACCGATTGAGCAGTGGTGATCCAGGAATAAATATATTAGATAAAGCATGCAAAGAGCACGACATTGCTTACGCAAATCATAAAGATTCAAACAAAAGAAGAGAGGCTGATGAAATTTTAGCTTCAAAAGCTTGGTCTCGTGTAAAATCTCGTGACGCATCATTAGGAGAGAGAGCAGCTGCACTAACAGTCAGTGGCATAATGAAAGCTAAGTCTAAGCTTGGTGGAGGTAAACGAAAATTAAATATAAAAAAACAAGAAAAGATTAAAATAAAAAGAGCATCGAAAAAGCAAGGTGGTATTTTACCCCTACTTCCGATATTTGCAACCTTGTCGGGCTTGGGGGGGTCTAGCAGGCGGAGCAGCCGGGGTAGCGTCTGCTATGAACAAAGCGAAAGCTGCACAAGAAGAATTAAAAGAAATGAAAAGACACAATCGAATGATAGAAGCAATGCGAAGAAAAGCAGGTCAAGGCATTTATTTAAATCCTCCTGCATACAAAAGATAATTAACCAAATACCAAATAAAGCATTAAGTAATTTCGATTTAGCTAAATACGCACATCAATTAAAGATTCCAAATTTTAGAGGAGTCTTTATGCGAGATACGTTACCAAGACATCCTCGAAAAAATGAAAACTGTATTGTTAACCTTGAACCGATGGTTAAATCTGGTTCACATTGGGTGGCTTTCAGTAAACGAGGTAAATACGTGCATTATTTTGATAGTATCGGTAATTTAAGACCACCATTAGAAATTTTAACATATCTTAAAAATTGTGGTGTTTGAAGCCATATTTTCAGTGTTGCCTTAGTAAACAAGAGTTTAGATTAATAATCTCATGTAATTTATTTCAGGATTAGGGCATAACCCATCTCTTTTGGGTACATTCGTGTTGACCGACTGAAAAGCACTAAACTCTTGTCTTAAATATTGTTATCTACAATATAATTTTCATTCATATCAATTAATTACTTCTTCGATTTGTGGACATTTATGTTTAGTCTTCTTGTATTGTATAAATAAGGGAAACACAGACTGTCTTTATACATTTCAAAGATGGCTTTCGAAAGACGGATAACTCTTGAAGGTAAAGGCTCAAAGATTGATGTTACATTGGAGAAACCGCTTCATCTTGTAGGAGCAGATTTTTTGAAATAGGACTTGCAGGATTGTATACATCTAATTCTATTCGAAATGTTAGCAACCGAAATAATAAATTTCGCATTCATTTTACTAAATTTTTGTTATCAATTGATTTAGTGGTACCACCAGGTATTTATGAATTGACGATCTAGCCTCAACATTTGATGATTTACTTAGTTATCACTCATTGTCGAAACTTATAACAAATCATATACAAAAAACAAATCTTTATTTGGAAGAGGCTATAAATGGAAAAGGACGCAACCGTCTTGTTTTGTCTTCTCCGTTTAATATTGATTTCAGTGTACCCAACAGTGTAGCAGAGGCTTTAGGTATTGAAAAGAAAGTTTACCCTAAAGAGAATAAAAAAGAAATTGAGATTGATCGAAATAGAATCGAAAGTGAAGTAAAAATTAACGAAAATAATAACGTTTTAGCCATAAAGATGAACGATGTGGATACAACAATTTTAATAATACCTGATGCTAGCTATACGTTTCAACAAGTAAGTGCAAAGATTAATGAATTATTACTAGCACATTTATTATCAGTTTTATTAGGTGAAAAAGACAAATTTCCTTCATATATTTATATTAATTATGATAAAGTGTTCTCTAATTGTATACAATATTCGAAAAACTTTGCTATAGATTTTGGTGTTGCAGATTCTATTGCAGATTTGTTAGGATTTTCTCATAAAAAGTTCGAGGCAAACGCAACTCATCATTCTGAATATATGATTAAAATTAACACTGTTAATAGTATTCAAGTATGTTGCAACCTTGTGCTTGGTACTTCTTATTCGAACCATAAACCAACACACTCTTTATATAATTTTTAAGCTCATGTTCCTGCTGGTTATCCGATTGTTGTACAACCAACAACAATTAATTTTTTGCCTATGAACAGAAAGGTTATTCAACATGTATCTGTGCAACTTGAAGATCATCTTCAACAGCTCATTGATTTGCAAGATGAAGATTTAACTGTAGAATTAATTATACGTCCAGCACGTTATCTTGCTATATAAAGTAATGAAATACTGTTATATTTTCATTCTAGATGAGTAAGCTTACTAGAAAACATTCACAAATATGGTTATACTATATAATACTCAAAGTTTAAAAAAAGAAGTCGACTCTGATTCGAAAAAGAAATATAAATCAATCAGCTAAAAAAAAACAAAAAAAAAAAAAACAAAAAAAAAAAAAAAACAACGCCATCACATCTTAAAATCTAAGAAACAGTAATCGAGTAACAACAAACATTTCTTACAGTCTTTAGGCTATCCCGTACTTTAATTTCAATATAAATATATATGCAATTGTTAATCTTATTTAGTTTCTATCTATATTTGAAGCTGTTAACATTTTTAACATGTTTAACATAACGGATAAAAGAGAGGTTGACAACAGAGTTGTGCGACGAGAGGAAAGAGTTTACCAACCTTATTCAGCTAATAAATTCGAAAATAATGATGAAATTCGAATACCAATTCAAAATGAAGAAAACATAATTTTATTATCAGAAGGTGTTCTTCACTTAGAAGGACAAATTATTACTACTAACGTAAATTCGACTGCTTCTACTACAGAACATCCTGACCAAAATTTTGGGGCTAATCTTTTTAGCGAAATTCGCGTTACGTTAAATGGTAAAGAAATTGATCGTACACGCCATCTAGGTATAACATGTTCTATAAAAACCTTTGCATCATATTCAAAAAACGAATATACAGCTTTACAAAATGCTAGTTATTTTCGCTCTTTAACAACACCAGCAAGTGAAGCAAATATTGTTGATAGTATCACAAAACGTTTCCATGTAATACTTCCTTTAAGCAACCTGTTAGGTTTAGCAGAGGATTATAGAAAGCCAATTTTAAACTGCAAGCATGAGCTAATACTTCTCAGATCGTCGAGTGACGCACGTGCGTTGCAATCTGCAACCGAAAATGATCTTTCTAAGGTCAAGTTATTTAAAGTTTATCTAAAAATTCCCGTTTTATTATTATCGGACGAAGAACAAATTAAAAGATTAAAACTAATGCAGAAAAATATTCCCATTCAGGTTGGTTTTCGATCATGGGATGTTCATGTCTTGCCATCTCTTCCTAGAACAACTAAATATAGTTGGACTGTAATGACAACTTCTGAAACTCAAAAACCACGTCAATTTTTATTAGGTTTTCAAACTAAAAGAAATGTACTAAATACGTGCTCTTCCTATTTTGACCATTGTAACATTAAATCTATAAGAGTTTTTTAAATTCAATTTTTCATCCCTATCAAATGCCAACTTCTGAAATTGCTATAAATGACTACAGCGAATTGTATGACATGTTTGTTAAATTTCGTAATGTATATTATCAGATCGATGATTTTCGTTCAGAGACTCTAGTTTCACGAGATGAATTTAAGTCTCATTGTCCGATTATTGTAATTAATTGCCTTGAGCAAGTGGAGGCAGTGAAGACATCTTCAGTTGATGTGCGAATTGAAATCGAGACAAGTGAGAATATACCTGAAGATACAACTCTTTATTGTGTTCTTATTCATGATCGTCAAATATCTTACAGACCATTAACTAATGAAGTAATTATCTAAACCAATATTTGCTAAGTTATAAGCAAGCAAGTAAAGAAGTATTCTCACTTTAGTTGCAATCATGGAATTGACGACAACAACAAACTCTCCTTCTACTGATGCTGACACGTGGAATAAGAAGCAGCCAATAGTTGCAGACATTCGCAAGCTACCAAACGGCAGTTTGGAACTTGCTTACTGTATGTTAAATAACAGCAATATACCTTCATTCAGTCCTGTGTTAACGTGGGTCGCAGCGTATTGTGAAAAAACTCTTTCTTCTTTTTTTGACTCTATTAAAAATAAATATGAATATTTAGTTGTGTATAATTTGCCACAAGAATTCTCTTTGTTTGCACTAAAAACACTTTCCCCTGGGTCATTAATCGATCTTAATACGATTGATGGAATGTCAGATCTAATGTTGAAGCATAGCCAACGTTTACCTACAGATTGTCCAAAACATTTACCATCTGTTGCAATGGGAAGCAATAGTTGTGCTAAATTTAATGTCAATGCTGTTCAACATTGGTTAAATTCTTCTGATGGCATCATGAAAATCGTGTGTTCGATAATAAACAAGTTTCGAAACAATGGACTTCAAGGTTTTAATAAGTTTGATTGGAACTACTTTCCTATAAACATACTGACTATATGATATGATATGTTGATTGATATCAGATATATGAAGATTGAGAGAAACGAAATGATGGATGGAGACAAACATACCAGTGTTTAAACGCTGAAAAAAAAATAGCGTTGGGGAAAGTCGATGAAGACGATTAATTTAGACATAAATTTATTGTCATAGACATAGAAGGGATTCCGATAGGGACAAATAACTCGGGACGAGCAAGAAGTATTTATGCAATAAATAGCCTAGACCTAATTATAAATATTTCAAAATATTTTTATTTCCACACCAAGGGTAGGCCTCGCCTACACGTCTCCTCAGGATTTGTATATATTTAAGAATATGTACGAGCAGGTTGAATTATGTATAAAGAATAACTGAAATACTTCAAAACTGGAGGCAACAAACTACTGTAAATTTCTGCTATAACACTTGGAATTCAAAAGACATTAGCGATGCCATGCTGTTTTACTCGATTATCCTGTTGTTTCATGATAGGACGTCTAAACACGTAGCAATGACAAATGCCGTTGATCGCGATTGGACATTATCCAGATCAGAGATAATCGGGATCGCGACCGAGACGTCTAAATGGGGTATACTTCTAAAAGTGTACGCTGGTTTCTGTAATATTCAATTTTATCGTGTACTGAAAATCCTGTTAAATATTCATAGTAAAATTAGGCCTGTTATAGTGCTTATCATTCACGTGACTTCTTCATAATTCTCCTGTTTCAATCAAATTCCACGTAAAATCTGTAACCTGAACTTCCATTAAAATTAAGTAATTAATTCACATTAAATCCTAATTTAGTTCCATCTGCCAAATAACCCGTATCTCCGTAACCCACTATGCCTATTGCTAGTTAGCGTAATACAACCTGTGACAATAAAGTTCGGTGAATGGTCCTGTGCTGTCAACATGGATGAACAATGCACGACAGTGACCCTGTAGTCCTTCGAAATAGTCCCCTCCCGTAACTATGCAATGCTGAGATCGGCGATGCTTGTCCTGGAGACTTTGCAGGAGGGCGTCCTTTGGGAGGGAGTTCAAAGGCCTCGTCACGTTGTGTTGGATGTCAAGAATATCGTCAAATCTCTTTCTTTCAAAGCGAGTTTGAGTCTTGGGAATAGGGAGAAGTCTGGAGGAATGAGATCTGGCG
Organism: Meconema thalassinum; assembly: GCA_946902985.2. Classification (NCBI taxonomy): domain Eukaryota; kingdom Metazoa; phylum Arthropoda; class Insecta; order Orthoptera; family Tettigoniidae; genus Meconema; species Meconema thalassinum. Next base: position 97,601,100 of record OX336391.1, read on the forward strand.
AGTATGGTGGATGTTCAAGTTGCACCCCCCCCCTTTTTTTTCCATGATCTGTTTGACGATATTGGCTGTGTCTGGGCGAGCGTTGTCATGAAAAAAAAACCATGAACCTTGTTGTGCGTACTGGGGTCGTTCCCTGCATAGACGTTTCATGAAACGGGTCACAATGTCAATGTACCGTGCAGCTTTCAACGTCGTTTCTGAAGGAAGAAATTCCTTATGGATAATGCCTTGACTATTGAAAAAGGTGATGAGCATAGTTTTGATGTGTGACTTTTTGGCACTGACCTTTTAGTGACGAGGGGATCCTGGAGATCGCCATTTCATGCTTTGCCGTTTCGTTTCAGGGTCGTACCTGAGACACCAGGTTTCATCCTCGGTGACGGTGACAATACAGTTCAAGAAATTGGGTGTCGCATCCGCTATTTCGACAAAATCCTGTGAAGGCTCTTAAACGTGCCCGCTTCTGATGGTCAGTCAAGTGATGTGGTACAAGACGAGAACACGTTTTCCTCTTCTCTAACTTCTGGGTAACGATTTGTAGCACGGATTCATGATTAATCTGTAGTTCATCCACTATCATGCGCACAGTTAATCGCCGATCGTTCGTGATTAATGTCCTCACCTTCTCAGTGTTTTCATCACTGACTGCAGTCACCGGTCTTTCGCTACGGGGGTTGCCAGAAACAGTTCCCCGGCCTCCTCAAAAAGGGTGAACCACTCGTACACACACTTTAAGGACACTGCTTGGTCTTCATAAACACGTACCAGCATCGCATGAGTTTCTTTCGGTGTCTTGCCAAGCTTAAAACAAAACTGTACATTGATCTTTTGGTTGTTCATGTTCCTGTTCGCAGTTCAGAACCAACGCGCTAAACACGCACTGTGTCATACAGGTCTTACACGGCACACACACGTTGCTCAACTGAACAACGTTGGGAGCAGGTGGTCAAAATCTGCAGCTACGCAGCGTTGTGTGTCGCCAATGTTGCCAGGTCGACCGTTCTGACTATAGGCTATTCATCGAACGCAACTTGACGAGGCTTTTGAACACCATCCCGAAGGACGCCTTCTTGCAGGGTTTCCAAGACATGTATCGCATAGTTATGGGAGGGGACTATTTCGAAGGACAGTAGGGTCACTGTCGTGCATTGTTCATCTATGTTGATGGTACAGGACTGTTCACCGAACTTGATTGTCTGGATCTTTATGTGTTGCATGTACCTTCGATGTCATCCTCCGCTCCAAGAATGGCCCCATTTCCTCCTCTTTCGGACCTCAATCTTCTGCCTCCGACTCATCTCCGAGTCCCATGGCCTCCTTCCTAGTTACATGTCGGCGTCACGTCCTTATCGCTTCGTCGTCACGGCTTCCATCTCCTCCGACTTATCTAGACATCACTTTGCTTCGATAGTTCATGAAGAAATACTCGTAAATATGTCGCTATTGATAACCTTATTGCCCAAAAACTGCATCTTAATAATGTTCATATTATAGTATAACTCCTCTTAAACTCCTTTCAAGGGTCTGGAATGAAAAAGTGTAAATCGAGGGAAAGTGTAAAATGTGGGAAATCTTAGGTTTCATTTTTATATACTACTAGCAGGTACCCGCGGCTTCGCTCGCATCATAGTCATGCCATATTGTGTTCAATGAAATGCAGGTTTAACCCCGTTAACACCCCTTTAGAACTAGAATATCCAAAAATCCCTCCCTAGTAGACATTTTCGACACACAATAAACATATCCCCAAAATATCATTCTTCTAGCTTTAATAGTTTTGGTTGGTCGATGGGAGTGAATATCCAAAAATCCTTCCTAAGTGCATGTTTTTCCTCAAGAATTTCACCCCTCCCATTGGGCCCCTTAAATTGGATTGTTGAAAAAACAGTCAAACACCCATTTATTTAATTATTTATTTATTTATTTATTATTAAGCTGATTGTTTTCCTCCGAGTTTCAAACTCCTCGCCTATGTCGTTTAAGAGATACACGCTCCGTTAGGAATCCTTCGACCCCCACTTTTCACCCCTTTCACTCATAATATACACCACATGGAAAAACCATTAGACATGTGTCAGCTTATTTTTAATGATTAGTTTGGTTGGTTGGTTCTTAAGTTTAGGGGCTGCGACAACACGGTCATGTAGCCCCGTGTACTTTGGGTGTGTGTAGAATCTGTCTGTTAACTGGTGTTAATTGTCATGACTGTATTAGTGTGTGTTATCTGTTTTTTAATTCAAGTACTGCAACTTAGAATTTTTCAAATAGTTCCTACTTTTGCCACCAAGCGCCACCGTCAACGATTACTAGGCCAAGTTCAGAACTTAGCTACTAATGATTAGTTTATATGCCAAGTATCACATCCCCAAATGAAACCACTCGTGAGATATTGTTATTCAATGAAATGCACGTTTAACCCCTTAACACCCCTTTAGAACCTGAAAATCCAAAAACCTTTTCTTAATGGACGTTTTCGACATACAACGAACATATTTTCTCTAAATTTCATGTTTCTAACTTCAATAATTTTGGCTGGGCGATGATGAGTGAGTGAGTCAGTCAGGACATTTTCTTTCATTTATTTTTGAGAATTTCACCCCTCCCCATGAACCCCTTAAATGGGATTTATGAAAAAAAAACGATCGAACACCTTATTTTTTAAGCTAATTTTTTTCCGCTGAATTTCAAACTTCTCGTTAATGTCGTTTAAGAGATACACGCTCCGTTAAGAATCCTTCGACCCCCACTTTTCCCCCCTTTCATCTCATAATATACACCACATCGAAAAACCCTCAGACAGGTGTCTTCTTATTTTTAATGATGAGTTTATGTGACAAATATCACATCCCCAATGAAACAACTCATGAGATATGTTAATCAATGAAATGCAAGTTAAACCCCCTTAACACCCCTTCAGAACATGAATATCCAAAAATCCATCCTTAGTGGACGTTTTCGACATACAACGAACATATCCCCAAAATGTCAAGTTTCTAACTGCAATAGGTTTGGCTGGGGGATGATGAGTGAATATCCAAAAAGCCTTTCTTAGTGGACTTCTTTCCCCAGAATTTCACCTCTCCCCATGGGCCCCTTAAATTGGATTTATGAAAAAACGGTCGACCACCTATTTACTTATTTTTCAAGCTGATCTCCCCCCCCCGAGTTTCATACTTTATGCCTCTGTCTTTTAAGAGTTACTTGCTCCGTTAGGAATCCTTCAACCCCCACTTTTCACAAATACACCTCATAATATACACTACATCGAAAAATCCTCAGACATGTGTCTTCTTATTCTTATGCCGAGTATCGCATCCCTCAAGGAAATCAATTGTGAGATATTGTTATTCAATTAAATGCAGGTCTACCCCCTTAACACCCCTTTAGAACCTGAATATCCAAAAATCCTTCCTTAGTGGATGTTTTCGACGTACAACGATCATAACCCCAAAATTTCATGTTTCTAACTTCAATAACTTTGGCTGGGCAATGATGAGTGAGTAAATCAGGACATTTTCTTTCATTTATTTTTCAGAATTTCACCTCTCTCATGAACCCCTTAGATTGGATTTATGAAAAAAAAACTGTCGAACACCTATTTACTTATTTTCAAGCTGTTCTTCCCCCCTGAGTTTGATGAGTGTGTGAGTTAATTAGTTAGAACACTTTCTTTCCTGTTTTCTTTACCCAGAATTTCACCCCTCTCCAAGGGCCCCTTAAATTGTATTTATGAATAAACGGTCCAACACCTATTTACTTTTATTTCAAGCTGGTTTTTTTCCCCCCGCTGAATTTCAAATTCTCCCCTATTAGTGATGGACAGAAAAACGCCCAACTGTTTGGAGAAAACAGTTGTCCGATGAAAAACGAACGAACTGTTTTTGTATTCAAATTTTTAAACAATATTAGAAAACATACCATCACATCCATATCTCCCTTCTTGGAGTCCTAAGGTTGTTGGTTCAAACGAGTATCTTGGTGATACTGGAGAAATCGCCAGACAACATGTAAACATAACCTATAACTCTCAAATAGTAGAGAATACTTTCATTATATTATACAACATTTACCAAAGTGAGGAGACCGCCTAACAAACATTGTCTATTCATATCACGATACGTACTTTTCAGTTTTATTTATAATTGTCAAATACTAGAAATGAGGGCCGGCGCGATACAAACCAATACCGGTATAAGCATAAACTTATTACTCTACTTTTTTTTAAAGAATCGATACTAAGGATTGGAATATTCCTTTTATTAGCACAACCAAATGAAACTACGAAATAATTTCTCCAAAAACTCATTCGTAGTAAAAAAAAACGAAATGTTTGTGTTACCTGAAATGCCGGAGCATCGCCGTCAGGACCGATTTCTTGGTCTCCGTTTTCACTTACTTCACTATTATCATTGAAATTATCATCATTCTTCACTGACTAAAAACTCACTTTCACCACTACTAAATGATTCTGCGTCACTTTCTTCGCCTATATTGAGCTCGGTTTCATTATCTGCATTAATCAATCCCGCCATGTTTACGAACGAAACACCTGATCAGTGAGCACGGAAGTTCAGGATAGATTTACGCTATTGTTTTGTTTTCACTGCCTTGTGACTGCACATTCGTAAATGCTTTATAAACACTTTAGAGTTGAGAAAACTACAAACCTGACGCATAGATGGCAGACGTGTGCAGATAATGCAACCGACGCTAAGGACCGGAAGGATAAGTCAAGAGACAGGCTCTAAGGGCGGGATAGGGTTAAACTGTTTGCTAATGACGTCGTGACTCACTGGCACTGCTGTAACCTACAGTAACTCTGCTTTCTGGTCCGCCGGAGCTATTCGGCTGAGGTCGTCATCGTTCGACAGTATACCACTCCCATTCACTCTCTGTCAAATCAACTGTTTGCCCCGTATTAGCCAGCCAGGATACAACAGCTGTTGGGAAAAGCAGCTCTTAGCCAAACAGTTCTTCTTCAATGTTTTTGCTTATTGCTGTTTGGGAGCTGTTGGTGGATGATTCATCGGTGTTCTTAAATCTCCCCAAATCTCTCGCATAGCAGCCTGGGCGCCCGCCCGCAGGGGTTCGGGGGTTAGGGAGAGGTAGGGAGTGGGGGCAAGGTGTCGTCGTCCCCCCCCCCCCCCTGGATTCCCGAGAATATTTAGATTCTTCTTTTTCACACCAGTTTATTACATAAATTGAAGGAAGGAAGATTGTAGTTTAACGTGACCGTGAATCTTGTGATTATGAGCCACGGGACCTCCTTTTTACGTGGAATCCGAACCACAGGACATGGCATTTCACTTCGAAAATCTCACATGCATTGACTGAGAACCGAACCCAGTCCACCTTGGTGAGAGGCCAACAGCTTGACCGCTGCGCCACCAGGCCCCTATTACATAAATTGAAGTTACTGATAGTTAACTGATTTTAACTGATAATTTCACAATTTTATTTAACTTAGAGTAATTTGGAATTATTTGAAAATATCTTCAGTTATTTAGAAAATCGGCGAACTGGATTAACATTTAACATTACCATTTTAATGAACTGCTTGAAATTTATTTTTGTCGATACATGGTGATACCACTAAAGAAATGAACATTATGACGATGATTCACAAAGAAAAGCGAACTTCTATGGACAAAAACTATGAACTAAAAGAAAACAACTATTCCTCCCATTTATGCCATAAAGATAATGTACCCAACGGTTCCAGAGCAGCCAAATAACGAATATCACGAAGCAAGTAAGAAATGCAACGAAAATTGCGGGGGGCGATATGTCCCATTATCACCTAGTGACAGCTAGGTAATTAAATGAAAAATATGACCCCCCCCCCCCCTGGAAAAAGCGAAAATAAAAAGAGATAGAAAACAACAAAGACGAAATTTTAAACGCAATTAGTTCAGATTTGACTCCACTCGTCCCCCTCCAGTAGCAAATGCGCTGCCACCGTGCTACCCCGAAGGTCATCCAATTACGGATGGAAGATAGATATACTTTGTTTTGGTTCTCCATGAAACAACTAGCCTTGAGCCAAGACTCACTCTTACTTCACGGAAAGCATAAGAAGATGAAGAGGAAGAAGAAGAAGAAGAAGAAGAAGAAAATTATATCAGTGTTCCTGCTGACTGGTTTCTTGTTAATACTGCATATTAATTGGATTTCAATCTAAATTTTTCCAGTATACATTGACTCAAAGACTTGTTCTTTTTGAATTCTGCATTTTTTTGTTTTTCCGTAATTTCTGTTTATTTTTATAATTATTAGTTTTATTTAATTTTTTAAAAATTAATTTTCAGTCTTTTCAAATTTAGATGATCACCTCTAAATTTTAAATTCCATTCTAAGTTTGTATACTTTAATCTGTGTTGAGAGAGGCAGATGACCTCGTAGTTCCGCCCCTTAAAACAACAATAACTAATTTGATTGCATTGACTTTGCCTAAGAGTGGAATCTCACTCATCTTCCAGTTCTACCCGTGTAGTCTTCAGCTTGTGTTGCCTGTCAGTGTCTAATAATAATAATAATAATATTAATAATAATAATAATGATAATAATGTTATTTTTTACGTCCCTTTTAACTACTCTGGATTTTAGAGACGCCGGGGTGCCGGAATTTTGCCCCAAAGGGGATCTTTAACGTGCCAGCAAATCTACTGACAAGGCTCCCTCGCATTTGTGCACCCTCAAGCACCAATTGGCTGTGCCAGGATTCGATCCTGCAACCTTGGACGTAGCAAGCTGAGCCTCGCAGGTGTCTACTGTCTAGATATCACGCAAATTACTGTACAGTGAAAGGTGGAGAAATATCTTTCCTATCTCACAGCTCCCTTGTGCGTGTGACTCACTCGTCTATCACCGAGTCCCATTATGAAGTGTGAACGAATGGCCTGCTGTCTTCAAACTGTTTGCGAAAACATTTACTTCGTTGGTAACGCCGCTTCTGCCGTACTGATTTGTGAACGAATTTTATAACCTGTTGATTTCAAACTGTTTGGGAAAACAATTGTTTTTAACAAACGAACAGTTCGTTGTCGTTTTCCTAAAACAGCAGAAATGACCACCACTATCGCCTATGTCGTTTAAGAGATGCTCGCTCCGTTAAGAATCCTTCAACTCCAATTTTCACCCCTTTCACCTCATGATATGCACTACATCGATAAACCCTTAGACATATGTCTGCTTATTTTTAATGATTAGTTTATAAGCCAAATATCACATCCCCAAAGAAACAACTCATGAGATATCGTTATTCAATGAAAAGCACGTTTACCCACTTAACACCTCTTCAGAACCCGAATAAACAAAAATCCTTCCTTGACGTTTTCGACACACAGTGAACATATTCCCAAAATTTAATGTTTCCAACTTCAATAGTTTTTGCTGGGCGATGATGAGTGAGTGAGTCAGTCAGTTCATTCTCTTTCAATTATTTTTACCAGAATTTCACCCCTCCCCATGGGCCCCTTAAATTGGATTTATGAAGAAACGCTCGAACACCTATTAACTTATTTTTAAGCAGTCTTTTTCCCCTGAGTTTGATGAGTGAGTGAGTCAGTTAGGACACTTTTTCTCCTTCTTTTTTCAGAAATTCACCCCACCCCATTGGCCCCTTAAATTGAATTTATGAAAAAAACTGTCGAACACCGATTTACTTATTTTTTAAGCTGATTTTTTTCCGTTGAGTTTCAAACTTCTCGCCCATGTCGTTTAAGAGATACACATAGACCATATAAATGCCTAAAAAAATATGTATGTCTCTTCATTCAAAACTGGCAAAACTGCTCCTAAACTGCATAAACACCTGAAAAAGCTCCAAAACTACATAAGCGCCAAATATATTCCTTTATATCCCATTTCCCAAGTATGCACTCTCTCAAGGGACATAATAACTCGAAAACTATCATTATGTTGTGTTATATAGCGTCCAAAATTTGTGGATTGGTGAAAAGGACAATGCACCACAGTTTTTTGTGGTTGTACAACAATTAGATAATTTGGACTTACCTAGAGATTCATTTTGTATGAATTGCCTAATACATTTGTTAAGCTTCATTAAACCTATAGTGCGCGACAAACCATTGGAAGCCTGAAGGTCAAGGGGTCCTCCGCTCCGCTCTCCTCCCCGCGCCTGGCGGTGTTGCCATGCTATTGTACGGTACCTTCAGAGGAGTGCTGGATGCGAGAACGTACAGGACAACACCGCACCGACTACGCGTGACCTTCAGGCTTCCAATGGATTGTCCCGCACTATAAATAAAGCAAGGTCTCTATTTTTTTAGAACTTTTCTAGTGTAACTGTTAATTTTCTATTGACTAGTCTTTTTGGTTATTTGATTATTTATTTTATATATGAATGATATTACAAACTGTTCTGAAAAACATATACAGTGTGTTGAAAACTGTTTTTTAGGTTATAACTATTGAATTTTATCTCCTGATCTAATTCCCAATTCTAACTCTGTTTTTAAGTCCCAATGCTAATTAAATTTAATTTGATTAACTATCTAAATAGGTTACCTAAGGGTTTTCTTTGCTAACGATAAGGTGATTTTAAATTTTAACACAATAAGGTTAAAGTTCCTGTATTATTTGATCCCATGCTTTGATTTGCACCCTCAAACAGTCCGGTGTATCACATACTTTAAAAACCAATTCCCGACTACACAATCCTCCTTCTTTACCTTAATACAGCAGAAATGAAACCATTTCTCACTTAGTGCAATTTTGCATACGTCCCCCTTAAATTGCATTTTGTGACAATTTTGAATCTAAATTACATTTTGTAAGTATTTTCTATCTAAATTGCATTTTGTAAATATTGTCAATTCAAATAACAGTACAGTAAGTATGTAGTTAGTTTTAGTTGTAAGTAGGTAGTTAGTTTGTCTATTAGATATATGTCATAGTTCTATTAGACTGGGGTGTGTGAGTGTGACTGGTAGCAGTTGCATTGTTTATTAGTTATAGTTCATTGTTTCAGTAGACTGTGATGTGTGAGGGTGCATGTGAGTGTGCCTGGTGACAGACTGTTTTAGTGGTAGTATTTGTTGTTGGTGGAACTTAAGTTTTTTGTTAGTAGAATTTTGGTATTTAATTGTTAGTACGGTAGAAGGTTAGTATTTTTGTTAGTAGAACTGCTCTTTACTTATTCTGAAAGGGAGTAGCAGCCTTTCAGAATAAATCAATTCTTTACTAGTCTAATAGACGGTTAAGATATTGATAATATAAGCCAAATAATGGCTACACTGCGTCTTGCTGCACGGCTGAAAGCAACGGGAAACTACAGCCGTATGCTATTCCCGAGGATATGCACCTCTCTATGCATAATTACATGTGATGATGGCCTCCTCCCTTGTAAAATTTCAATCCGGAGGTAAACTAGTCCCCCGTTCGGATCTCCGGGTGGGGACTACTCGAGAGGGGGTTAACATCACAGAAGTGACAAAGAGGAAATCTGACATTCTACGGTTCGGAGCGTGGAATGTTAGAAGTCTGCTAGGAAGTGGAAGGTTAGAAAACTTAGAAAGGGAAATGGATAGGTTGAGGTTGGATTTGGTTGGGATTAGTGAAATGCGCTGGCAGGAAGGACAGGATTTTTGGTCAGGAGACTATAGGGTCATTAGCACTAAATCAAACAATGGCCAAGCAGGGGTTGGCCTCATATTGAGTAGGAAACTTGGACAGCGGGTGGAATATTATGAGCAATATAGTGAACGGATTATTGTAGCAAAAATCAATACTAAACCTACCTGCACCACAGTGGTACAAGTCTATATGCCTACCAGTCAAGCTGATGATGAGGATGTTGAAAAGGTCTATGAAGAAATAGACGAAATTCTGAGGTATATCAAGGGTGATGAAAATGTTATAGTAATGGGAGATTGGAATGCTGTGGTAGGAAAAGGGAGAGAAGGGAAGATAGTAGGAGATTTCGGATTAGGTGAAAGGAATGATCGAGGAAGCAGGCTGGTAGAATTCTGCACCGAGCATGAATTGGTCATAGCTAACACCTTATTCAATAACCACAATAGAAAAATATACACATGGATGAGACCAGGAGATACAGGGCGTTACCAAATCGACTTCATTATGGTCAAGCAGAGGTTTCGAAACCATATTTTGGATTGTAAAACATATCCTGGTGCTGACATAAACTCTGATCACAATCTGGTTGTAATGAAATGCAGATTAAGTTGAAGAAACTGAAGAAAAGTCAAAAGCCAAAGAGGTGGGCAATAGACAGACTGAAAGAGAAGGATGTAAACGAAAGATTCAAGAAGAGTATAAAGGAAGGACTAATGAAAAACCCTAAACAAACTTCAATTGCAGACGATTGGGCACTTTAGAAGAATGAAATAACAAAATCCGCAGAAGAAAACATTGGTAGGAAAGAAAGAATAGGTAGAAAACCGTGGATCACTCAGGATATACTTGAATTGATGGATGAAAGGCGGAAACACAAGAATCTAAGAGATGAAAAGGAGAAAGCAGAATACAGACGTCTGAGAAATGAGGTTAACAAGAAGTGCAAGGAAGCGAAAGAAGAATGGTTGAAAGAGAAATGTGCAGGTATAGAAAATTGTCTGAAATTAGGAAAAGTAGACACAGCTTATCGAAGGATTAAGAATACTTTTGGGGAAAAGAAGACTAAGTGCTGTAATATTAAGGACACAAATGGAAAGCCTCTAACAGATAGGGAAGAAAAGGTTGAGAGATGGAAAGCTTACATAGAGAGTTTGCATAAGGGAAAGGAGATTGAGAATCATGTAATGGAAAGGGAGGAGGAAATTGATGAGGATGCGAAAGGAGATTTAATATTGAGATCAGAATTTGATAGAGCTTTGGAAGACTTAAGCAGGAACAAAGCACCAGGCATAGATGATATACCGATTGAGTTGCTACGCTGCATAGGAGATGAAGGTCTGATCAGGTTATTTCACTTGGTGTGTAGGATTTATGAGACAGGTGTGGTACCCCCTGATTTCAAGAAGAATGTAATCATCCCTATACCAAAGAAAGTGGGAGCTGACAGATGTGAAGATTACCGTACAATCAGCTTGATTACTCATGCTTCATAGATCCTGTCTAGAATAATTTACAAGAGGATTGAAAGCCAGATAGAAACGGAGTTGGGTGAAGACCAGTTTGGTTTCAGGAGAAATGTAGGAACAAGGGAAGCTGTACTAAGTCTTAGGCTGATTTTGGAAGGTAGAATAAGGAAAGATAAGAGTACGTTCATGGCTTTTGTAGACTTAGAAAAGGCTTTTGATAACGTTGATTGGACTAAATTGTTTGACATTTTGAAATCTATTGGAATAAAGTACTGGGATAGGAGGGTGATATACAATCTGTACAGAAACCAGACAGCAGTCATTCGAGTTGAAGGACATGAGAGAGAAGCTGGTATTCAGAAAGGTGTAAGGCAAGGCTGCAACTTATCACCCATACTTTTCAATCTTTACATTGAACAAGCAATGAAGGAAATTAGAGAAAAATTTAAAGTGGGAGTGAAGATTCAAGGAGAAATAATTTCAACTCTGAGATTTGCTGATGACATCGTTATCTTGGCCGACAAGCCTGAGGATTTGAATGAGTTTTTGAATGGTATGGACTCCGTCTTACGGAAAGAATTCATGATGAAAATAAATAAATGTAAAACAAAAATACTGGAATGCAGCCGAGATAAATCAGAAACCTCTATGGAGATCAAATTGGCAGGTGAAAAGCTGAAGGAAGTAGGAGACTTCTATTACTTAGGAAGCAGAATAACCAGTGATGGACGAAGCAAAGAGGATATTAAAAGTAGGTTGGCTCAGGCAAAGAAAGCATTTCTACAAAAAAGGAATCTGCTGACATCGAATATAGATTTAGGTATTAGGAAGTCATTTTTGAAAGCCTTTGTCTGGAGCGTGGCGCTCTATGGAAGTGAAACTTGGACTATTGGAGCAGCAGAAAAGAGGAGAATTGAAGCATTTGAAATGTGGTGTTACAGGAGAATGATGAAGATCAGATGGGTAGATAGGGTTACAAACAAAGAGGTATTAAGACGAGTGGGAGAGGAGAGATGTTTCGGGCGACTGCTAATGAAGAGAAGAGATAGGTTGGTAGGACACATTCTAAGACACCCAGGAATAGCAAGCTTAGTTATGGAAGGAAGGGTCGAGGACAAAAACTGTAGGGGTAGACCAAGGTTAGAATATGTTAAACAGATTGCCTCGTATGTAGGGTGTCGGAGCTATGTAGTAATGAAACGATTAGCTCAGGACAGGGAGGCATGGAGAACTGCATCAAACCAGTCAAAAGACTGAAGACTCAAACAACACAACATGAGCCACAACGATTTCGTCTGGAGTGGGAACATCTACCAGATCATCTAAAAAGAAAATGTCAACTGTTTCATCTTCGCTGCAAATGTGATAACTGTAATCGCTATCTATAAAAGGTAATTCATTAAATCTACTAGTGTTGTTGACACATATACATATTTTGTTTTTGTTTGCTTTTTTAACACAGTGTATATTTTTTGTCTACAGAAAATAAACATCTGGACAACTAAAAGAACAAGATCATCTCAACACACACTCATCAGGACAACTAAAAGAATGAGATTACTTCAACACTCATACAAGAGAAATGAAATTGTATTAATTGTAATTCTAAATGAATAAAGAAGAAAAGGTCTTTGTACCACTTCATATTAAAGTTTCTTTAATGATCAAACACCTCCTCTCTCCACATGTATATAAAATAATATTGTCAGGTGAGGGATTCGAACCCTCGCTTTCAATTTCTGAAAATTAGATCTTAAGTCCAACGCCTTAGACCGCTCGGCCAACCCAACACACGCAAATCTTGCATATTAGCCAGCATATTTTATTGATTCATACCAGTTCACATTTAGCTTCGTGTGGGGAACATGTTTTTTTGTGAAGTAAAGCATCATCATGAAGTATTTTGATTGTGTAAAGTATTCCAAGAAACAGTTAATGCAAATGATATTGCGTCAAAAAGGAATGAATTTAAAATCTGAAAGAGATCGGCTAAAAACATTTAAGAACTGGTCTTCAGACAGTTTTACGAACACTGCATGGTTAGCAGCTGCAGGATTTTACTATTATGGATATAAGGATATGGTCAGGTGTGCTTTCTGTAATCTGCAACTTAGTTATTGGGAAGAAGATGATGATCCGTTTGAAGACCATAAGAAATGGGCTTTTTCTTGCCCTTACGTAAACAATATTTCTCCTAGCATAGAATTAAAATCTGAATATGAAAGACTTAAAACTTTTCAAAATTGGCCTCTTCCCTGTCCAAACGAATTTTGTTTAGCATCAGCAGGATTTTATTATACCGGTCATGGTGATAAGGTGAAATGTATATTCTGTAAGATTGAAATTGAAAATTGGAGAGTAAATGATATTCCTTTAAATGATCATAAAAAATGGGCACCATATTGTCCATATTTAAGAGGGTTTTACGTTGGCAACGTTGATTTAAATCCTGAAAATCCTACTATTATTCCATATAATACAAGTTATGATACGTGTAGAAACAATATATGTTGATGTGATGTGATTTTTTTGTGTAGTGTGCATTCTCAGACGTAAACGTTGACATGCTGAAGTTGGTTAAGCAGTCAAACACTCTACCAGTAATTTCATTTACTAATGGTGAAATCCAGAGTAAAAGTGAAAAAAGAAAGCATAGTGTTTTACTACCGAACACTATTCGATGTATCATTTGCGGTCCATCGAACTGTGGCAAAACAAACGTAATGATAAATTTATTATGTCACAAAAATGGAGTTTGTTTTGAAAACATTTATATTTATTCTAAATCACTTGCTCAAAGTAAGTATGTTGAATTAAAAAAGTTTTTGGACTCTATAAAAGAAATAAAAAGTGATTTTTTTCTGATAATAATGAAGTTATGCCTCCAGAAATGGCTAGAAAAAACTCTATATTTGTTTTTGATGATGTAGCCAGCAATAAACAACAACACATGAAAGATTATTTCAGTAGAGGTCGTCATCATTAAGTTGACGTATTTTATCTTTGTCAAACATATTCTTGTATACCTAAACATCTAATTAGATATAACGCTAATTTTTTAATTCTTTTTAAACAAGACGGAACAAACTTGCGTCATGTATATAACGATCATGTAAATACAGATATGAGCTATGATCAGTTCTTCGATATTTGTTCTTATTGTTGGCAAAACTCTAAGTTTGGCTTTTTGGTTATCGATAAAGACAGCGATTTACAAAATGGTCGATATCGCAATGGATTTGATGTTTATTTTCAGTTATAAATAATAGTTCAAAAGAGCTAAATGCTCATTAGCGTTATACACTTTGTGTGGTTAACAACCTAACTATGGCATCGTTTAACAAAATAAATAACGTGTCTATCAGACCACCAACTTCACGCCATGATATTACAACTAAATCGTATGTTGATGATAAGCTACTGGAATATGGAAATCAAGTAACTACAACAACAACTAGCGATGGGCATCTAAGTATTAACGGCAAACGGTTAAAAGATGTCGGAACGCCCATACATGTTGAAGATGCTTGCAACAAAGGTTATGTACTGAAGTTACTGAATGATCTAAATAAAATTGAGTCTAAAGAAGACATACAACGAAACATTAACGACCTTAAATGTTTAATTTTTTCAATTTGTAAAATAGAGAAACAACAACTTGACTTTGAAAACAAACGTCTCGCAGGCTTAGCTTTACCATCATCTGCAAATGATGCAGTAAACCTTATTGCAATGCAGCAACATACATCGAATACAAAAAAATATCTGTTACAACGAGTAGAATTCATTCATTCATGGTTTAGTGAGTGAATTTTCAGAAGATCACTTTCCGTTTGATGATGATAGTCTTGACTTGGGTAACACAAGAATAAGAAATGTTAAAGATCCAATTCAAAATCAAGATGCGATATCGTATTCTTTTCTTAAAACTCATGTAACAAAAGAACTCGATGAAATTAAAAAATCTCTTTTGAATATAAACAAAGATGATGAAACTGTAGATATGTTAAATAGAAGAATAACAAACATATCTCAACCAATCGATTCGTTAGATGCAATAAACAAACATTATTTAGAAAACTTTGCTGCTTCTCGAAAAGATCTAGAAGACTTAATCACTAAATTTAATAAACAAAACTTCTTAAACGTAGACGATGGTGGGACTTTAAATATGATGAGTAGACGAATTACTCACGTAAACAATCCCATATACGATAACGATGTTGCAAATAAGACGTTTCTTCAACAATATGCCGCTTCACGAGATGAATTTGAAAAAATGAAACAGACTGTAAACAATCTACAACATCAAAAACAAACAAATGTTGAGTTTCCTGTTAGCGACCAGGATGTGACAAATGAACGGTTTGTAGAACACTATGCTGCTTCACGAACTGAAGTTAATCAACTGAAAGAAATTTTAAGCAATTTACAAACTCGTATTGAGGGTGTTGCTAACAATCTAAATATTGTTAAAAAAGAAGAACTTGAAAGTTACGCTGCTGCATCCAAAGAGGAATATAACAAGTTAAAAACTGAACTAGAAAATATTGAGCAATTGGTTAACAAAGAACCACTCGAAAGTTTTACCGCATCCAAAGAAGAATATGGTATATTACAAGATGAAGTAAAGAAAAAGAACTTGTCGAAATTTATTCTGAAATTCTCCAACACACCATCAATCCATTCACCGGTATACACGCTTCATAATCATAATATACAATACCAACTTCCCTATAAAGGTATATTAAAACCAATTTTTGTTTCACCAAGATCTCCAATTGCGTATGCAATTTTAAATATACGTCAAGAGATTGAACTGGATGGCAGTGACATTGTAGTTGAAGAACAAGATGAAATACAGTTTCGACTTAGAGACCCCGAGAAACATAAAACCAATGATCTTCCTCTTCAAATTGATTTTGAATATACTATAAATAAATAAAACAACTACAATTTTAGTTTAGTCATGGAGAAGAGCTTGAAGATAAAAGCTGAAAGTCGAGTAAAGGATAAACTTTCTCGCTTAAAAAAAGATGTTAAGGACAAGTATCCTTCACTTCAAAATGATGTTAGACGTCAAGAATTAGATATAGAGACTAAGTTTAAACCAGTAACAAATTCATTAAATCAGCTTGTAGCTATTGCTAATACAACGTCAACTAAGAAAAAAGAAAATCAAAAAAGAAAAAAAAAATGTGATAATTCTGAATCAACTGTTACTTCAGACGAAGAAGATGGAGATAGCATCAAAATAATTACACTACTTAACCGCTACTTTGATCCGTTCATTAAACAAAACGTGGATAGAACATTTGGTATAACGATAAGAAATGATAAACAATACTTGGGACGTGAACGAGTTTTCTTTGATAAAAAGTGGATAAAAGTTGGTGGTGAAAAATTTCCTATATCAGAAGGTCTACTTGAATTGATTCAAAGGAAAGTACCAGATCACTCTCTAATCGATAGGAGTGATTTAAGTTCTTATTTGAAATTATTAAATGTTTCAAACGTGCACAAAAGAAATTATGCATGCAATGCAGCTCCGAGAGGAACACAATCTCATAAGTATAAAAATATAATCGAACCCCTTCTTACTGAAGACATAGATAGAATTATAAAAACAACAGATGAGAATGAAGAAGCAAATACTACGATGCATACTGGATATGGCCAAAAGAAACACATCACACCACAAGCCATTTGGAAATTCGAAGGAGGAAACGATATTGAATTTGTCCATTGGAATGAACCAAACAAATTAGTATCAAGGCTTAAAAAATTAATTGCATCGAAAGCTGCAGGTCACACAGGACTTGACAGCGAAATCTTTGCAATTGAAGAAGAACTAAGAAATGCAGGATATATTGAATAAAAATTCATACATTTGTAAAACAATGCACAGTATGTTATAAATCTTTGTTTAGAAATTAACTATGAACGAAATCAGACGAGAAATTGCAAAAGAACTTCATGCACCTCTTAGAAAAAAGTTTAAAAGACGACATGTTATTAGCAAAGGAATCGATGACCTCCATGAAGCTGATCTTGTGGACATGTCAAAACTTGCAAAATGGAATAATGGATTTAAATATTTATTAACCATTATTGACGTTTACTCAAAATATGCATGGGCAATTCCTCTTAAAACCAAAAAAGGAAGTGAGATTGTAAAAAGTTTAAAATTTGTTTATTCTCAAAGTAAAAGATTGCCCAATTATTTTCACACTGATCGAGGAACGGAATTTTATAACAGTGAATTCAAAACATGGTCTCAGAAACAAAATCTAAAGCATTATTCCACTGGGAGCTCCATAAAAGCGAGTGTAGTAGAGAGATTTAATCGAACTCTTAAGGAATCGATGTGGAATGAGTTCACAACACGTGGTTCATACCGATGGGTAAATATTTTGCCCGAGTTATTAGTAAAGTATAATCACAAAATACATCGCAGCATTGGCATGAAACCTATTGATGTAAAAAGAAACAATCAACCCCGCTTGCCAACACAATATAATGAAACTTTAAGAAAACCAAAATATAAAATTGGTGACATTGTAAGAACATCAAAAATCAAGAAACATTTCAGCAAAGGGTACGAAGCTAATTGGACTACGGAATTATTTACAATTTATAAAGTTCAAAATACAAATCCACGAACATATCTTTTAAAAGATAATAAAAATTTGCCGATATTTGGGGCATTTTACGAAGCAGAGTTACAACGAACCAAACATCCTAATATTTACTTAGTTGACAAAGTACTACGTAGAAAAGGAACCCAAGCCTTCGTATCTTGGCTAGGATTTGA
Organism: Meconema thalassinum; assembly: GCA_946902985.2. Taxonomy (NCBI): domain Eukaryota; kingdom Metazoa; phylum Arthropoda; class Insecta; order Orthoptera; family Tettigoniidae; genus Meconema; species Meconema thalassinum. The sequence continues at coordinate 97,618,977 of OX336391.1, forward strand.
TTCAACTCACAACTCTTGGATTTCGAACAAAAACATATTCTAATAAAAACAATGTAATTTTTTTTTAATTCATCGCAAAAAAATATTATTATTATTGTTATTATTAATATTATTATTATTAATGTGTCTCTATATATTTTCAGCTCACGAAAACCAACACACTCAAGAAAGAAAAGAATGATTGTACTTACCTTCCACACAAGATCACCAGCATATTCAACTCTGCAGACAGCATCTTCAATTCTCAGCATCTTGGCGGAAAAGAAGAACTACTTACCACTTTAAGAACGGAGATCATACCATTTTGTTTTCACTATTTCGTATTATATAATTAATGTAAACCACAATGATTGAAATAAATATATTAAAAAAACATACATTGAAAAAAAATCACTCTCTCCACCCACTGTCCTTTTTAAATAATTTCAACAACATCATCATCGTCCTCTTCCTCTTCTACTCGATGTTCTCCTTGCATATGCTCTTCCTCCTCTAGTGGAGGAAGATCAAGCAGGTTGAGTGGCCTTAACCAGATCGCTCTGAGTTTTTTAATTATTATATTTAAATTATGTTCCGTCACCCCGTTAAAAATAATCTCTTGAACGTGGCACGGGTCTCTCACCAACTCCAAAATCTCGCAATTAAAAATCTCCTTTTCACTTGCTGACAGTGGATCATACCACGCAGCCTCCTCCACTTTCGTGGCGCTGATGACGAAATTTAGTCCTTGCATTCTGGCGCTATTTGCCAACAACTTGATTGCTTGCAGTTTCTTCAACTTTTGTATTAAGCTTTCACATAGACTCATGTTGATTGTGATATCTAACTACTGCTCCATAGTAACCTCCTCTTATATAGTATAAACTTAAAGAAGCAAAAAGCTCTTTAATCGTATCACATGAATGAAGGTTTGTGAACTGATATCCAAACTTGTTCTCTCATTAAAATAATTTCAGAGTTCAATAATGATGGTTAAGAATTAAAAGCAAACAAGCCATTATTCATTTCATGCAGTCAAAGAACGGTCTATACAGAATGAGACCACAGAGCATGCAAACACACAAAAAATGTTAACTAACAGCTGCACATCCTATATGGAGTAGCAAGCCGGACCCCCCACGTTCAGCATGCTCTCGCTAGCCAAAGAACGATAACAGCCGCGCGCGGGGCAAAGGTTATCCGATTCAAGCGGTCAAGGGTCAATCTCTTCTTGCTACTAACACAAGCAGAGCACTAAGCAAACGCGTGTGGATAACCAAATGGGTGTCCATGAACGCCGCACCCGTACAGTCTCATTCAAATGTTAGTACACCTAAAACATTTCCGCTAACAAATACCCCATTTGAACATTTTTTTTTCATTTTTGTCCTATACACCTGAGAGTTGGTTTACTGGTAGAGGAGATAGAGAGCTTTCATTTATGTCAAACAAACTTTTTATAGATTTCCTAATTTTGGAAATATAGCCTATTTTCAAAATTCAATTTATTTTGTCCTAGAGAGTTGAAATTTGGTGTGGGGATAGAGCAGGTCAAGGCCATTCATTTATGTCAAACAAACTTTTTTGTCGCGAACACTGCAGACATATCACGTGATCGTACGCATGATGATGCAATATGTCCTCGCGATTACGCAATATTCAAAGCATAGAAAAGTATTCTACTTACAACTACATTAGCTTTTAACATTGCAGCTATGTCCTCCTCAATATCTGCCTTAAGAATTTTATTATGGTCAATAACCTGTGTTCGTAAAGTTTCTACGTTACCTTTTAATTCGACCAGAGAAGCTGTAGTTTTTATCGCATCGTTAACAAAACGTGTCGTTAAAGCAGTTATATTCTGTGTACACAATTCTTTAGACGCCTCTACTTCTTGTCTAATCTTATTAATGTCCACTTGGAATTTTGTTACATCCACAAATACCGTATTGACTTCTGTCTGTAAATTTCCTATGCCAGACTGTACATCAGTGACATCTGACTGCATATTATTTATGTCAACCTGAACATTAGTGACATCGGCTTGGACTGTATCTACATTATATTGGACATTGGATACCTCTACTTGGACTGTATCGACTTTACTTTGGACTGTGGATACATCTACTTGGACTGTATCTACTTTACTTTGGCCATGGGATACATCTGACCTAACATTACTAACATCGGACTGTCCTATGTCTACCTTGGATTGGACTGTATCTACTTTACTTTGGACAGTACCGACCTCTGTTCGTACACCACTTACGTCATCCTGTATCTGCTTTGAGCTGGCCTGTAATCGCGTGACATTTGCAACCATTTTAGATGCACTAGTATGTAAACCCTCTAAAGAAGTCTGAACTTCCTGAATTTCAGTTCTGAAACTCTCTTTGATACTTTCTGCAACTTTATCTGAAAGAGAATCAACAACTTTGACAACCACTGTGTTAAGGTCCTCCTTTCGTTCCCGCTTCAGTTTTTCCAGGTCCTTGCTTGGCTTCCTGAAATTTACCTTGCATATCTACCATATTTACCATGTTCGCAGATAGATTCTCGTTTATCTCACCTTTGACAACATTCAAATTTGCCTTCATTTCATTTTGGACATCCTTTAAATTGCCCTGCAGTTGCTCCTTGAATTTCTGCTGCCTACTTTCTTGCAACTTCATCTGCATCTCCTCTAACATCCTCTTTACATCCTCACTTACCATTACAATAACCCTTTATATAATGCTGTAGAGACATAAACAACAACAGAGCAAAATAACAACATCTGAGCAACGTCCTATTCCATATATAATTTTGAGCACCTTAATGTCTAAAAGGAACTTAAAATTACCTTAGTATTAACTTAAAGTACACCCTATGTTAAATGAACTCACTCAAAATGTTCGTTCTTCTGTGATTCACTTTAAATACACTATCACAAAGAAAAATTCTACCATTACAATCATCAAAACAAGTTAGCTTTAGTTTTAACATGACCTCGGCAATCGTCATGTCCCGGTAAACTAAAATAGATATCAGATCGTAGGTCATATTTTGGAAACTGTCTACCTACTACACCTCTCTCAGGTTTCTAAGATCTGATCTTTATCTGAGTGTAACCTTCCTAATATTAATTTAAATTAAGCCTATATAATTACACTCACATCCATCCGAAATTGGATAAGACATCCCACAAGACGGTAATAATTTCTTTCACTAGAAACGTTCAAACCAACTTTCATTAGAGACACTACGAAGCTAATTTCGTAGCCCCAAAGTTCATAGGCGCCATACCTACTGTACCCGATAATCCGGAAAGGATCGTGTTGGAATATCCATTGCTCCCGCTGGATTGCCTATTTCTAACTGCTCTGGCAAATACTACATTAGAAATCGCTTCCAACAAGGTCTTTAGGGATTTACAGACAGCAGTTACAAGAATATTGTGGATCAACAACCAACTACACGGGGCACTCACCTTTACTTACCTCGGGGACTGGGACTTCAGCTTCGCCTACACTACATCCACAATACTCTGCTGCTTATATTTAAAATGAATCACACTCCAACAACAATGGAAAACAATCAGAACAAAATTTATTAACAAAAGGGTAAACTAATCTACTTTATACAAAATAAAAATAAACGAATTTAACAATTGACATTAAAATTAAAAACACGCAATCATTCACACCTCCTTTCAACTATACATCTTACTACAATGCTGTTTTAAAAATTACGAGTATAGAATCTTGGCTTGCTCTAGGCCTGCACTGCGTAAACATAAAAACGTTTAATGAAGCCTCTTAATGGCATTCCATACACATGGTTTTATTCACTAGCCAGCGTTTGTAGAACGCACGTGCAGTAACTACGTTTCATCAATGAAATATCGGCACCACGCCAAACTCGAAACTGGTTTATACAATAAATACAAGGCTGTGAGTCTACACCTGGTTATACTATGTCATCGCTCTCCAATACTAACGGTGAATCATTCTCGCTAGCCCACAGAGGCTGCTTGTGTGTGCATTTATAAAACACTTAAAAATTAACATTTAGATCTTACAAAAGTTCATATAACTACTCTGTTTATTAACCAATCATTCTAAAAATTTATGTACACTCTTTCATTCGCACACCGCAATTTTCTAGACCAATTCGATTCCACATCTGCTCTTAACAATGAACAATCATTCACACCAAAAACATCCGCTCATAAACGCACACTATTCCAAAACAATTGATTAATAAATCCTACTAAAATATTTAACTAATTAAATCATTTCCACAAAAATATTTACATGTAATATGTTTATAATAATATCCATTATCTAAGGTTGCTAACGTGACACTTTCGAGATTCTAACCTCTCGGTTTCAATAAAAATCTTAACTAAATATATACACTGGTTTTTCACATAACCATCCTTTAACGTTCTGTAGTTTTAATGTACTGCTTACGCATCGTCTTATGTAGGTTTCATTACATTATGGATATAATACAGTCGACTAATTAAGGTAAACTGTACGTAATTACATAAATTCGGGTTAAATAAAATTTAATAATTGTATTATAGACGTGAGTAGACAATCTTTCTCAAGTTGTATTTCCGCTGAAACCCTCCTGTTAACACAGCTAAATCGTTAATTCACAAGAACTGAACTACTTGTATACAACGGCTCTTATCATGATACATGCCTTTTTGTCAAAGAACAACAATACTTTGACTTCCTTAAAATGCGGAATTCCCTCGCCTGAGCACTCATAGCTCTACAAATCCTCATATAACAGTATATATGGCATAAACAATTATCATCTACTATGTTAAACAATAACCAAAAGGGATTAATTGTTATTAACATATCTTATGTAGGAACTTCTCTCAAATACTGGCATGACCCTCAGCATCATTGCACATGACTACTGGACTACAATTATACATGCGTAAGTTCTTCAACCGAAACTTCGAATTGTAATGAACGATATTAGACAGTCGTGATTAACCTCCTAAAGTTTACTCCCCAACAAGATAATTAACTGTTAACTCGTCTGTCGCAAATACATGTAATAAAAATAATACTCCTGTTTCATCTCACTTGTCAAGCTTTACATTGTTTATCGTTTTAATATCATGTCCACAAATGACGTGATGTTACACAAATAGGATAAAATAACACACATGTTATTTATAATGTCAGATAGAATTCAATCTCGACCGGGATAAACTAGCTTTGAATTCCTAGCCAATGATTTGAATAATCTTCTATCAAAAGGTATTTCCTCTAACATATTAAATGAACAAAGCTCTTAGCTTTACAAATAATAAGAAGGTTTTGTCAATGTCGTAATGTTTTTCCACTCTACACAAAGAATGTTGATAGGAATTAAGACTTCGGTCTTATCAAACGACTAGTATTTCTTAGATCGTCGATAGTTTATATACAATAATGATATAACAATATAATTCGATGTTTCTTCTGTTCTTGAAGTTATATGTCGTTACATTAAAGTGCTCAATTTAAATTTAAAAAGAATTTAATTTGAAGCTATGACACAATGTCAGAATACTTGGTTTAAATGAAATTATTAAAATTCGAGAGTCGAAACGACTAGTCTCCTATGAGGCAATATGATTCCTCAAACAAAATTTTTAATGTCAGTTCCACAACTGATCCGTTGAATAAAATTTAAAAATAGATGAAATGCAATCATCTTCTAAATAATCTTGAAATATAAAAATCTCAACACACATCTGAAGTGTAAAATACATAAAAGCACTGAAATACATGAAATGTGAAAATGTAGAAAATATGGAATAAGATCGCTGAAAATATGGAATAAGATCGCCTGCTCAGAATGTTACTAATCAAGCTCTATATAACAATGAGATACACTAATACCTTATTTGGACGAAAACTTGAAGATCAATGTAAGTATTGCCACAATACTTTAGATGTCTCCTCAGTACAAGACACTGAGATGGATCTGCATTCGAACCTCGGATCTGCGACCTCAGAGATTAGAAATGTCTCTCTCTGGAATTCACCAATATTCACCTGGGCTCGAACGACATCCTTCTGGCAAATTCTTCTGTGTTGCTGGGCTACCCTAGCATCTTGACAAATCTCTTCTGTAAAGTCTTCATTCTCCGTCGTAAATATGTATCAGCTTCATCATTGGAATATAATTATGGAAATATTCATATAAATAGTGATTGAAATGTTTCCATTGCTAATTGATGTTATATTAGTGTTTGTAGACTGACGAAAATGCACAAGAAGGACCGTACACTACGTCTGTATTCAAGAATACGTTGTCTAACGAATCGTTGTATCTTAACTCCTGTTATCGAATATGCCTCTGGCGCATGACTGTTTAGTTCATCATATCAACAATATTAATTATGCTGAATGATAATGTTTGAAGAATAATAATAGTCATTCTAATAATGTTTATGTGTTGCGCCAATATTAAAAATTTTCCGCTACTGTTCACTTGAACTGCGTTCGTCAACTTCACGTTGCAATTTATAATGATATTCAGCTTTGTTTCCAACACATTTGGAAATCTAACTTGACAGGCTTATATTGTCGAACCGGTGAATATTAAAACGCTCGACTTTTCACAATATATAGTATGCGACCTGTTCTTAATATATATTCGCTTATTTAACTTCCGATCTCAATTATATATGAGATATAATCAATGCAATGTTCCTCGCAACTTCACGTAGAATGGAAGTGCGGTGATCTCTAACGTTCCACCTGGCTATCCTCGCGTCTCCAGAAGTCGACAGTCGTCGCACTCAGACTAAGCCTTGGGATCTCCGTTAAGCCAGTAAAATCACTTTCTCACTCTTCAAAGTCTGCTGGAATAAGAACCTCGCTCCTTGGATCTCCCCCTCCAAGTCGAATTTTTGGCGGCCATATCAATCTCCCACCATAATTTTAGCGCGTAGAATATCAATGCTTATTACTGCGTAGATTAACCGATCTGTGGTTTTTGAAGTATCATACATAATTTCTCTTAATATTCTCTTCATTACCAAATAAGAAAATCTTCTTCTAAGGGCCTAAATGCATAATTTCATCATATTGTGTAATTAAAGTTGATCCCGTCTTCAATAAGGCCTGTTCTCTTTGGCTCTGGGCTGGGATCCAATAGCATAATTTATAACAATATTTATAATATTAATTTCCAAACTCGCTGTTGCTATGCTAAATATAGCCTTCTAGAAGCGCCCATTGTGCAATATATCACGTGATCGGGCTCTCCCACAGTCTCGAGCTTGTAACACTATACTCTTGTGTTACACTTCCAGAAGTTATATTTGCTAGTTAAATTTTATCATGGGGACGGAAAATACTCTCATTTTGTCCCCAAATAATTCAATTTACGGGGGCAGTACTTGGTTAGTCATATAAGCAACGATTAATGCTTTTGGATGATGCTGGATTTGTCGTCTTACCCGTATATAACATTTGACTGAGACCCTTTCTCGTGCACTGAGAATAAGGGTCTAGAACAGGCGTACTCAACCTCTGTGAGATTGTGAGCAACATCCTCATGCCACACCAAGTACCCGATCACTATTAGATAAATAAATAACTGAATGAATAAATATATAAACAAATAGATGAATAAATATAACCAAACAGATGTACACATAAATAAATAAATAAATAAATTAATTAAAGAATCAATAAATAATGAGATAAGGAAGTAGATAAATAAATAATGAATGGATACATAAATAGACAAACAATTAGATCTATATTGTTAAGGGTCCTAAGGTCTTAGCGCCCTTAAGGGACATATTGGCATACAACTAATTACGGCCAAAATCTACATTCTACAAACATCTACAACTACTCCTTAGACACATACATTTATTTATTTATTAAAACATCTGTCCCACACCCCAACACGTATTTCACTCCCTAAACCCCTAAGCTGAAATTAACAGCAAATACAACACACTTCTAATTACACGAAGTCGGCAGAATTATGTAATGGATCTTGCCCAAGCTTGACACGCATCCACATGTACACAGGGGCTGCTTCAAAAACAGCTATTCAGCAACACTGCAGAGTCGGCACTTCAGAAACACTTATAAGGACCACCATTCTGAGGAAGGGGATCCGTTGACGCCGAAGACTCTGTCCGACTGCCTGCCAACAGCATACTTCCGGTAAGTGTGATTCTCAGATTCCACACACTCATAAGTTATACATCCTTCCTTTCGCCACCCCTGATTGATTGTACCATTTACACATTGTCACACTATCCCTGAATACAGGGAAACCTTCAGTACACTTTGGGTCCAATAAATAAGTGACCACCATTATTACAGATCATTTGTAATCTTTGTTTATTATCACTGTTTTTACCGCTCACCTCCCTACCTTGACCTGCCAGTGCATTGTTTCCAAAACCGCTGTGACAGCAATAGAAACACTTTCATTGCTGGCAGCCTTGATTTCTTGGTCGCGCGCCCACAGAGCGTAACGTTGCACAGTCATCAGATACTTGGATTACTAATCGCAGTACTTACTCTGCAGACTGATAGCTTCCGCCTTAAAAGTGCACCCCATTGGTTTGCAACCCTGATCGATCCGCCAACACACTCTCCAACACTCATTCAGAGTTCTCACACCTCCATTAAAACTTCCCCTAATTAAACACCACCCTCTACACATACCCTCATCCCCCCAGTTCGGCCAACCACCGTGAAGGGCCTGAACACTATATATAAAGCTGAATGTTTGTATGTTTGTTATTTATACAAATCTACAACGTTCCACCGTTCTGAAGCAAATTTTACATACTTACCGTTTGGAACCCTACGGGTAACACTGTTTACTTGATATTTCGGACAGCCCTCTTCATTTCCTGCATTTAGGCCTTTTGGCACAAATCTACACCGTTTCAACGATCTGAACCAAATTTTACATACTCACACTTTGGAACCCTGCGGGTAACACTGTCTACTTGGAATTTAGGACAGCCTTCTCCATTCCCTGCATTTAGGCTTTTTGGCACAAATCTACACCGTTTCACCGATCTGAACCAAATTTTACATACTTACCCTTTGGAACCCTGCGGGTAACACTGTTTACTTGAAATTTCGGACAGCCCTCTCCATTGCCTAGATTTAGACCGTTTGGCTTAGTAGAAGGACCAATCTAGGCTCTCATTACGCCTCGCAAAGCAAGAATCCAAACTCCTTACGTAACCTTTGCTTCAGTTTGGTGAAATGGTGCAGATTTGTATAAATAACAGACAAATGGACCTAAAAACCAGATTTTGTGATCCAAGAACTCACCGTGTCGGAAGTATTTCGGTGTTGTAGAAGGGATCCAGGGATGCAGGGAATTTTTATTATTTCTTTAGAATATTTAAATGAGTCTACTGTTGGCTGGCAATGCTGGCTGCGTCACGCCACCCATACCCGTGTTCTGGAGCAGAATTGCGAAAATAGTTACATCTTACGCTTCTTACAAATGGCAGTCACGTGGATTAATTAGTGAATTTCTTAGGCCTCTTAAAACAGTTATCATAATGGAAATGTTAGGCCTCTGTATAAGTGCGATAGTGTTGGCGCAGTATATTGAGGTTATCAGATGCAATACGTGTTCGTGCTTTCAAATACTTTAATATATTCCGATCATTATCCTACAGCGCTGTGGCGAAAAATAACACTTGCTCCCTCAGGAGCTCGGGACAGCCGAAGTTTTCCGATTATTTCCGATTATTTTCTTATGGCGCTATGTGGCAAAAGACGACACTATTGCTCTATACTTTCTCTAACAGCCGATGAGATACAGGCAGCGTCTTTTATATCAATTCCTCCTCTTTCTAATCATCTTTTTCAGTTTGTAGTAACTTACATGTGTCAGTACTGTAGTTAGAAAATAGCTGTTTCTCTGTTCAATATTAATATGATCATTAAAGGAAATTGACCTGCATGTTTCGTGCATTATATCACTTATCACCTCTCTGCACCATTGAACCCACATCTCACCCGCGGACATAACTACCTCGGTCTGCTGTTTACTAATACTGCTAACATCTCTCAGTCTGTAGAGTTAGAAATACCTGGTTGGAATCCATCTGACCATACTACTGTAATAGGGAACATTTAGTTTCACGACCCTAGTTTATTTCAAAAACCACCTCGTAGGGAAATTTTTAACTGGAAGTAAGCAGACATGAACAACCTGCAACTACTGCTGGATTATTGCCCTTGATCCTTCCTTGATATCAGGAACGACATTAATGAGAACTGAGAGATATTTTATGATCTCTTGACGTCTGCAGTTCAAGAAGCAGTTCCTCGTGTGAAGGTTAATCCCTACCGTTACCCACCTTGGTTTGACGGAGATGTAATCAGCGCTATACAATCGAAAAATAGGGCTCATCGTCAATGGAATCGCTCTTATATGGAATGCCATAGAATTGAATTTGTTGTCAGGAGGACCAATTTCAAAGAGATTCAGCGCCGCAAGTATGACGCCTACCTGGAAGACATAGACTCCAGTGTTATATCTAATCCGGACAGACTAAGGTCCTTCATTAGGCAGAGATCCAGGAACACCAGGTAACCGGTCTCACCCGAGTACGGCGGGCGTACCAGTACTGATGCAATCTCTGCCTGTGCGCTGTGTTCTGATTATTTCGAAACCTTATTCCTTCCTGTAAATTCTATATCGCCACCCTTACCCGATCTGCCTCCATCTAGGAACGACAGCATTTCTTACTTCCATATTTCCGAAGAATGCATCAAGATTAAATTACATAATCTATCCTCTGGTAAGTCTCCAGTCCTGATGCCATTCCTATAGAAATAATTAAACCTTTATTAATGATATTTATTGCAACCAATGGCCAAATACAATAATAATTAAAATTGCGCACAAAGAAGTCATGTACAGAATTCTGTTAATGTCACTGTTCTCTTACTACAAACTTTTGTATGATATCTTTCACACGACTTTCCACACAATTCACACATACCGTTCTCGTCTGGGTTATGGAAGACCTTTTTGCTGCACAGCTTGAAATGAAAACCATGAACAGCGAAACGTGTCATGAAATGGCGAAGTTCATACATAGAATTCCTTCACTCTGAGGTCATCATGGCTTCTGTCTGGTAGAAATCCCTTCAGATAAATCTTTATGCCACAAGCTATCTCGCCCACTCTACATTCTATTCAACCAAGCCATCACTGAATGAGTGTTTCCGTATTACTGGAAATCAGTCCTTATCACCCCAGTGTGGAAGAAAGGCTCCAGGCAGAAGGTAGTCAATTACAGACCAAGAGTCTTTGAATCAATTGTTCGGGACGAAGTGTACGCTCACGTGTCACCATTCATCACTGAACTACAGCACGTCTTCCTTCCTGCTACCAACCTAGCTGTCTTCACTCATAATGTGTCCACCTTTATGACTAACCGTGGTAGAGCTGATGTTATATATACTGATGTCTCTAGGGCTTTCGATAGCGTATACCACAACCTATTGCTTCAAAGACATTCAAACTTTGGTATAGCTGGTAATGTTTTACATTTCTTCAATAGATATCATTCAAATAGAACCCAATCCATTATAATTAATAATAATACGTCTACATCTGTTAACGTTATTTCCGTGTCCCACATGGTTCTGTATTGGGCCCTCTGCTCTTCATACTTTTTATGAATGATATCCCTCGTATAATTCATAATTCTAGGTGCCTGATGTACGCTGACGACCTTAAACTCTATATGCCCATCAGAACTTTAAATGATTGTGAGTTGTTGCAAGAAGACCTACAACAACTCAGAGAATGGTGTGAAACATGGAAACTGAATATTGAAAAGTGTAAAGTTTTGTCAGTTTCACTGAAACGTAACCTCCTACCCAGGTTTAATTATTGTATCAATAATGAAACGCTAGGCAGAGTGTCAACCATTAAGGATCTAGGGGTGACAATCACAAATAATTTCTCGTTCGATGAACATATTTCAAAAATATGTGGTGAAAGTTTCCGGTTCCTGGATTTCTTAAAAGGAATGGTTTAAATAATTTTTCGGACATACCGTAACTCTATCCAAATTATTTAAGCCACTCATTCGGCCTAAAGTAGAATACTGTAGTGTTACCTGGAATCCTTTTCACAGTAATAAAATTGACGCCATCGAACGTGTACAAAAGAATTTTTTTAAATGGCTCTGTTACAGAGGTGGACGATCCTACCATAGAGCGGAGTATGAGAGTTACTGCATCGCATACGGTCTTCCTCCACCTAGCAGTCAGCGCACACTTGGTGACGTGAGATTCCTTTGGAAGCTGGTAAATGGCGGAATTGACTCTAATCAGTCGCTAGCTGTCTTGGGTTCTCACGTCCCTCAGAGAACCACCAGACCGAAGCACAAGTTCGATGGGGTCAGATCGAGAATTTACTAATGTACATAACAATTGAAGCCTAATCCGATTGCAGTCAACATACAGCTTGATGGGGAGTAAAAGTGCTACGGTACTGATATTCACTTCGACTCTCTGTCAACTGTTATGAGAAACATCTCAAGTGGGCTGTAAAATATTGTAATGTATATTGTGTTCATTTATATTGGTGAATGATTGATTGATAGTTTGATTGAATATATGGTTGAATGAACGGTTCATTGATTTTCGATTGAATGCATGGGCGAGTGAAGTAATGTACTTTTATGTCTGCTGTTTTCTAGATCCTTGAATGGTGTTTTTTTTTCTCCCAGTTTCTGAACTTTTTCTTCCAATCTTTTCATTCATGTTTCTGCCTTTTTCCATTTACTGTAGATTGTGATATATCTGTAATAATTATTTTAATGTTTCTTGTACAAAGAGATTGTATGAATGAATGCTTGATATAGGATGTTTGAGTGCGTATCTGTATGGTTGTGGTTGTTGATATATAATATTGTATTTCTATTTTTGTTCGTGTTTGTTGTTGTTGTTTTGATCATCCACAAAACAAATAAATAAACACACCGGGTGAAGCCGGGTACTACTGCTAATATATACATAAATCAATCAATAAATTAATGAATACGGTATATGAAATAAATAACAAATGAATGATTAATGGATAAAAGAAAACATAAATGTCTGAATAATAAATGTAAATATATGAAAAATAGTTAAGGAATAAATTAAATAACTGAATATAAACAAATAAATGAATGCAAACATAATAAGTAGAAAGAAAGAACCAAACCACCTAAGGTTTCTAGTTACCCAGACTTGGAAAGTTTGACTTAGTTATTATTATTACCAACTGACAACGGTAGCTAGGGCCTAGGTATCTTCGGACTTCAAGAGACGTGAACCGATCCGCACCATCCTTGAAATAGTTCTCCGTGGTTTCCCCATTTTCAACTCCAGGCAAATGCCAGGACGGCACCTTATAAATAGGCCACGACTGTTTCCTTCCAATGCCTTGTCTACTTTCATTCATCTTCACTCATGTCATCTTTCATTAACTCATCTCATGAGGTTGGCGGCCGTAAAATCATCTACCACAGGAATGAACAAGAAGTTCCGTGACGAACTAAAGAGCCTACTTTTCTTAAAATTTAAGATTCATGCCAATGATTAATCTCTCTCTCTCTATATATATGGATCTATCTAGAATAATGACGAAATTAAGTTGGTAATATCGAAATTTCTAATTAGTTCGAAATACTGTATACCTGGCATAATGTAGCCTAATAGAGAACTACAGTTGGCAGCCCTGGTGACTTCTTAGTTCCATCTCTTAAGGTACAGAATACATAATTTGGTTGAAGTCCAATGGATAGCATGAACGTTACATGCAGTTAAACATTGGATCTAACAGCGCGCGTAAAATCATGTTGGCTACAATGACATACATGTATTGGTCAGATATAATCTGAAATAATATGATCTATTGTTGTGTCAATTTTGAATGAAATCCATTAGTTACTATAGAAGTTATATGCATTTTAAAATTGGACCTATCAGCGGGCTTAGAATCATGTTGGCAGCACTGGCGTAGGCCTATATTAGTTACTCCAAATTAATCTAGAATGCCAGGTACTATACGTGTGCAAAGTTTAAAGCTATTGGCTTGCATACTTTCTGATATATTGATGTTAGGGTAACAAAAATAGAGACAGTATTTATTAACAGTTGGCAGTCGTGGTTACTCTTAAGAATCGGCATAGTCATATCTGTTATGGTACACATAGCACACACAAAATTTGGTTAATATCCAAATGATAGTATAGAAGTTACATGTAGTTAAGGTTGGACCTCTCAGCAGGCTTAGAATCATGTTGGTAGCACTCACGTATATAAGTTACTCCAAATTAATATAGAATGCCAGGTACTATACGTGTGCATAGTTTAAAGCTGTCGCCTTGCATACATTCTGATATATGGGTATTTGGATTTAAAAAATGGGAGCATTTATTGACAGTTTGCATCAAAATGGCTCTTAAGAATACGCTCAGTCATATCTGTTTATGTACACATAGCACATACGAAATTTGGTTGAAATCCAATTGATAGTGTAGAAGTTATATGCATTTAAAATTTGGACTTATCAGCAGGCTTATAATCATTTTGGCAACACTGCCATGTATGGCCTCCTGGAAATTAAACTGCAATATTATTATCTATACGTGTGCAAATTTTGAAACAGCTCCCATTCATATCTTCCAAGATATCCAACATGGAGCTCAAATTTCAATTGCTATTTTTCAGCAATTGGTAGCACTGACATCATTTTCAAATATGGTCATGAGATATTCTGGTATAGATCTTTACTCCTACCCAATTTTGTTTCGATTGCTGCAGCCGTTTATAAACAACTAAATACTTTTAATTCCAAGAAAATAACTACAATAGCTCCCCCAAAATCTTCCAATATTTCTCAACACCGCAGCAAATAAATCGAAAACACTTCCTATATTTGAAGTTGGAAAATAAAAGACACCTAATGCTGACGTCTATTTGAAAATTACTAAAATCACAAACACAATCCGAATGAGAAGGATTCAATTCATGGGACATTTGGACAGAATGGACCCAACTAGGTTAACACATAAAATATATACGTTTTTGCAGAAAAAAAAAAGTCCAATTGGTACAAACAGGCGAAAAGGGACTTGGCTGAATTAGGTTTTCCCAATCTCAAGGATCGAGAGGAAATTAGGAAAATTACTCATTCACGGGATTTGAGGTAGAAGAGAGAACTACCAGACCCGTCTGGTCGCAACAACGATGACTCGCTCAATCGTTGCGCATGAAGAGTTATTGATCAAACATCAAGGCCAATAAGTGTTAATTCCGCGTGGTCCTACGAGACCCATTCGCGCAGAAGAAGAAGAAAAAGAAGAAGAATATGAAGAGGCAGCAATACGTCATATGTTTATTGAAATTATTTTCCTTTCCTTACGTAGACAACTATTCAAGGCAATTCAAGTTTCGAAATCAGTCACTGACAGTGGCCATCCTTGGTGTGGTGTTTGCTGGATTTTTCCCACTCTCCGTCTAGGGACATGTAGGAATGGCACCACACTTGAAGTCCCGAGGCATCTGCTCATTTCTAGACCATACTACAGGGTGCCAGGAAATGTTCTGCGCAGTGACTACGGGTTACGTTGGCAGCACTACTGTCGCTTGTATCAGAACAAACAAACAGTAAACTTTGTACTCACCACTATAACTCATAACAGATGCTGGAAGTGCTGATGACACACACGCTCGCTTATTGCAATACACAGCCTACAGCCCACACGTGTGGGATTCACCCTGTCAAGGACACCGTGCTGCCAACTAAACTGCTGATGCTAGTTCTGGCAGAGGCCTGTAGTCACTGCGGGGAACATTTCCTGGCGCCCTGTATACTGTATACAGCCATGCAATCTACTACAGACACCACACTAACACATGTTATCAGTAGGGCTCGGATTTTTAGGTGCTAAAAATCGAGAAAATATTTATTTTTTATGTATTAAAATACCTCAAATATGTAACAAAAAAGGAAAAATATTTAATTATAATTTAGTTTATTAATGTGAATATAAACAATATGCAGTACTCACCTATGCAATTTATTCTATGTCTCACTGACTGCTGAAGCATTACAATACACAACGAGATACATCTTTGGGTTGTCCATTACAAATGACCGACCATTATCGCGAAACTGCGGCAATATGATTCTTCCCCTTGAGGTGCTGTGTAACTTGAGATCGCTGTTCAGTCTTGATTGCTTTCCTACATGGTTGGCAGAACAGAACGCCCCCATCAAAAGTAAAATTATCTTTAAATTCTGCAACAGACGATAACTTGTAGTTGTTTTTACTTTAGGCATCGTAGGACTGCCGTACACTTCACAGTGCCAGAAATGAACTGCACGTGAGTGACACTGGTTCCAGGTAGCTGGGGGAGGGGGAGGTCTAGCACGTGGTGCAATATGACTATGTATAATGAAATCCCTGGCATCCACAGTGAGTGGCACGGGGAGACAAGTTAAGAATAACACAGTTGCAAGCTGACATACGCTCTGCATGAAGATTTGATAGCTCACAGGTTCTTCCCGTTGAAGTAACACAGAACAAAATTCCAATAAACTGAAAGATCTAGCATACTGATTTAAAAAATGTAAATATTATGTCATTTTATGTGCTAATAAGTGAAAAGCAGGAATTTATGTATTTATAGGAAAAATGCTTAAAATATGTATTTGCATAAAAAATTATTTATATACCTAAAAATCCGAGCCCTAGTTATGAGACAATTTTAACACACCCACAAATACACGGGGCAGAAGATCAAGATTTACCAAAAACAACCGCCATACTTATTTTTCAGTGCAGTGGCTACCATTCATGGCTCTGCCAAGAAATGTAATTTTAACCTGAGGGCTGGAACTGGGTAAGCTATACTCAGCTTAGTGAGCCAAAATTCAGAGGAGGAGCGTTCTATCCCACCTCAGGATTCCTGGAAGTGATTTTCTGTGTTTTTTTCACTTCACACAAATGCTGGGATGGTTCTTAACTTAAGGTCATGGTCGCTTCCTTCCTAATCCTCACCTGAATCAGAAACAAAATTTTTAGGACTATGGATACAGCATGACTTGAAATGGAATAAACATATACAATATCTGAATACTAAACTGAAGTCGATGTGCTTTGCGTTACGTATTTTGAAAACCTGCACTAGCATGGACACATTAAGAAGTACTTATTTTGCTTATTTCCATTCATACTTAAGATAAGGGGTCATATTTCAGGATATGTCGCCAGATGTACTAAGCACGTTTAGGATACAAAAGAGGGCGATTAGAATTATGGCAAATGTAGACACTAGAGAATCATGTAGACCTCTGTTTAAATATTTAAATATTCTCCCACTGCCCTGCATTCATATCTTCGAAAGTATTATGTTTTCAAAAAGAATTTAATGAATAAAGACGTTTTCCTTAAAACAAACAATGATGTTCATAGGCATAACACAAGACAAAATCAAAACATTCATATTTCACACACACACAAGCATATATCAAAGAGGAACTTTTCACACAGGAGTTAAATTACACAATAAACTACCACAGTACAGTATATAAAATTTGCCCCAAAAAGAAAAACATTTGAAAGAATGTTGAAAGCGTATCTGCAGTGCCATTGTTTTTACTCTGTAGTTGAATATCTTAGCGTATAGGAGCGATGATGTTGTTGTTGTTGTTAGGTAGTCAGCCCAAAGGCTGGTTGGATCCTCAAAAAGCACCGCCGTTACGTTATGTGAGTAGATACCCACAAAAACCCAAGGCAGCGCTATATTGAGGCGTTCTAGGCAAGAAGAGGAGTGAGGTAGTTTGCCATTGCTTTCCTCACTGAGTCAGAACAGTAGTCCTAACCCTATGAGTAGAACCTTTCACAACATCCACAGGCACTGACTGTGCCCTGAATGTCATTACTAAGCACCACCCATACCTCAGTAGCTTCCATATAATCACAGCCATGAGTGAGACTGAGACATCGGTGAAAAGCCACCTTTTACTCTAGCCTGTGCCAACTGACAAATGCAAATGTACTGTATTCATCAAGAGATGGCAAACAGGCCAAGGAGCGATGATATCTATATTTATATTTTACTTTTCTATTTTAATTGTAATACCGAGCTGTAAGTTGTATTTATAGAATTAAGTTTTCATATTGTGATAATAGAGTAAGGTGTAAATAGTTGTCCAATAAGATTGTACGGTATCTCTTAAGATCTGTTATTATAATAAGTTATAAATAGTTATAGTATTAGTAATATATACATGTAAGCTCTTTTATTTTATAGATGTAAATTCTGACGTGCCCCTTTATCAAAAATGTATTGTATACATGTAAATGACCAAGTGGATTTAATCCAAATCTAATCTAATCTACAAATACATATAGTACTAAAGACAGCACAGGTTATGAGATAAATTCCACTCGCAACCAAGTACACGGGACTGAAATAAGAGACCACGAAGCCCAAGCCCCTCAAATGAAACAATTTATTTTTCAATATATTAAGTTTTATACGACAGTTGCTGTGTTCGCATGGCAGATAATTGCCTCAATTTGTACAGCTCTCAAGAGAGCACATCTGGGAATTTTCAGAAAATAGCCGTAGATATCTGTAAAATTTTTCGTAATCCGGATTTAGTTTGCATGGCTGTATGGATAGCGGATACTTTTGGAGTAAGTTTGTGGATAGTTTTTAGAAAACAATGTTGAACTTATTCATAATGTTGAATTTTGGGCTTATGCCGTGTATTATTATATTAAAATTCGACGCGTTTCGAAAGAAACCATGTCTTTCTTCGTCAGGAATAATCTGAAATACGACAAAAGATTGCTAAGAGAAATCAACAAAGAACATATAAAAGGTGCCCAATGATGGACGCCATTATAGCCCCATGTAGGGACAACGAAAAGCAGCAGTGTATTACTTTCTCAGGGTTCTGATAATAGGTAGCCAGGATTCACTGGGATTGTAGCCGGTGTCGCGGTTGAAATTATCCGGGTGTTTACGTATTTCAACCGCCTCCCTGATGTTTCTGGGATGATATTGCTTTATACGGGCAAGAACATCCACTCCTTGGAACATGACATCATGGCCAGGTGTTAAAGCATGATCAGCAACAGCTGATTTATCAGGTTGAAGGAGCCTGATACATCTATTATGTCCCCTAATGCGAGTGCGAGCAATCTTTTGTTGTATTTCAGATTATTCCTGACGAAGAAAGACATGGTTTCTTTCGAAACGCGTCGAATTTTATTATATAATAATACACGGCATAAGCCCAAAATTCAACATTATGAATAGTATAACGGGCCGTGAAAGTCTAAATGATAATGTTGAACTTGCATAATATCATTACTAGGACCCGGATGATTATGATATTTTTTTTCATGACAAATGTTAGATGATGATTTAAGATAATCTCATTCAAATTATGTCATTAAGCATAATTAACACTCCGAACTGAAAAGGGTTGCAATTCTGGCTGCGTGATATTCATTTTAAACCTAGGACATGACATGCATCGCCCAGGGGAAAGACTTTCTCCTCAAATGCTAGATGTGTTGCTCAAATAATATTAGCAGTGCCGGATTAAGGTAAAATGAGGCCCAAGTCCCTAAGATTTTTGGGGCCCTTTATTTTTTCCAAGTAATTTTTATTTTTTAGCATCTGCACATTTAATAAAGTACATACAAGATGAATAATACACTTTTTTATTAAATCATCGTTATTTGATAACATTTCAGATGATTTGACGATCAAGTTAACAAATCATACTATTTTTTACCTCTGTAAAATGTAATCAATTTTTTTTCTTCTCTTTTTTCGGTCAATGAAATATTCTTCAATGTCATCAAAATCAATTTCCCGCAGAACATCAGACTCGATATACATTAAACTTAGCATGTCTAATCGTTCTCGTGACATGATACTTCTTTGCGCACTTTTGATCCGTTTCAATTTTGAAAACGAGCGCTCCGCAGAACAATTCGTTATCATGAGGTTCAGGAAAATGCGAAAAGCAATTTCAACATTCGGAAAACAGACCCAAGCTTGTCTCGAATAATAATTTCGTAAAGTTCAGAATGAGTGAACTCAGTTTTTAAAGAACATTGTAATTTAATATAGGCCTAAAGCTGAAACTGACTCAGTTCTGGATAAATTTGTTCTTAATCTTCGGAATAAAATTTTGGGGGCCCCAGATAATTGGGGGCCTTAGGCCTGGGCCTAGTCGGGCCTAATGGGTAATCTAGCACTGAATATTAGGTACGGTAGGTAATAAATTGAAAATATTATAGTGATGTCAGCGGATTCGGTTAACAAACCTACGGATACGGATATAAGTCGTGCGGATGCGGATAAGGTTATGTAGCCTATATCCGCGCAGGGCTTTATAACCTAAACTGTATGAACTGGATAACGTTTAAGTTTCACTATCTTCAGCGACATCTTTGCTTTCATCTTCAATCTAAGCGTGAATACGCGTTCTAAACGTGTACGATAATATTCTCACTGTGCTGTGTCCACACCATCCGCACACAAAATAATATAAAGGCCGTGTTGTGCCGCACAGCCTGTGCTGGGTGGAGTGCATAACTATCTGACGTTGGCACTTTTGTCGTTCAAGGCACAAAACTTGGCACAAAACTACTGAAAATACGTATTTTAAATAAGTTTTTGTATTTTCAATTCCTACTATTAAGTTTACTGTGTTCATCATCATCATCATCTTCATTTCTCCTTTTCCAGCTGACACTGGGTGGGGGCAAATATGGTTCCTCTCCACTTTGTTCTGTCGTTCCACTATTCCTCTTCCAACACGGTTTTCCAATCGAGGTTCCGTTTACTAATGCTATTCTTCACCGAGTCCATCCAACGCAATCTTGGTCTTCCTCGTCCTCTCTTCCCGGTCATCCGTCGTTCCAGTGCTCGTCTTGGTAGCCTTACTTCATTCATCCGTTTGACATGTCCAAACCATCTCAATATGTTTTGCTCCAGTTTGTCATTTAGTTTCTGTACTCCCAGTTCTTTTCGTATATCTTCATTTCTCACTCTGTCTCTCCTCGTTTTCTGGACCATACTTCTCAGGAATCTCATCTCAGCTGCTTGCACTCTGCTCTCATCCCTCTTAGTCATTGTCCAAGTTTCTGTTGCATATGCCATTATAGGAACATAATACCGGTATGCTTTGTACATAACTTCTTTAGCCTTAATTGGTATATCCTTATTCCATACTAGTCCCCGTACCTGTTGGTAGGAAGCACTCCCGAGTTGTATTCTTCTGCTAATTTCCAAATCTAGTCTTCCATCTTCAGTCACTTCACTTCCCAAGAATTTGAAGTGTTTCACCACTTCCAATTCCTTATCTCCTACTTTGATTACTCCTTTTCCTTCTTTCTTACCTCAACTCATCACCACTGTTTTACTCTTCTCCACATTTATCTTCAAACCCAATTGCTCAATCTTTTAATTTATTACGTCTAACTGTTCTTGTATCTCCATCTCATCCTTGCCCCTGATCACATCATCTTCTGCAAACAACATTACCTTTACCTTTGCCCTACTATAGTCTTTCATTGCTGCCTTCATGATGTCATCCATCACCATTAAGAACAATAATGGTGAAAACACACGTCCTTGCTTTAGTCCAGTGACAATTTTAAACCATTCCGTTGTCCCGACTCTAGTCTTCACACTACTGTAGCAATACATGCACATTCCTTTTATCATGTCTGTCAGTTCCTTGTTAAGCTTTCCCAAACTTTCGTTCTAGGGATGCTATCATAGGCCTTTTCTAGATCAATAAAAGTCATTACCATATCCTTCCCAAATTCCCAACTCTTTTCAATGTTCTATCTCAGAACGAAAATGGGTTCCACAGTTCACCTGTCCCCTCTAAATCCAAACTGCTCCTCCTCTATTTGGTTTTCTACCTTTACTCTAATTCTTTTTTCTAGGATTCTTTCCATTACTTTGGCAACATTCGAGATGATGGTGATTCCTCGGTAGTTACCACACACCTTCCTGTCTCCTTTCTTGAATATTGGCAATATTATTCCCTTTTTCCAGTCTTCAGAAACTTTCTTCTCTCTCCACATACTCCTGAGAAGTCTGTATGTCCACTGCAGTCCCTCTGGGCCTGCCGCCTTGATCATTTCCATTGCCACTTCGTCGATTCCCACAGCTCTCCCCATCTTCATCTTCCTAACTGCCCATTCCACTTCTGCCAGAGTTATGTCTGGTTCTTCTTCTATTTTTAGCCTATTTTCATTTATGAAAAAAAATAGGCTTATGAGATCACCTTTTGTCCGTGTGTCTGTCTGTGTGTGTGTGAGGATTTTTATGTGTCCCCCCCCTAATAGCTTCTGAACGGCTGGAGCGATTCCAATGAAACTCGGTAAATTCATAGCACTATTCTGGGCGACCCCGACCGAGCCCTTCAAATTTCGTTACGTCTCACCAATCCAACATGGCGGCTGTGCGAAATATTTCACCAGCATTCAATATCTCCGAAACGATTACCGATATCACCCTGGAATATTGTACGGTGATAAAGGGAACTACTAGATGTTCACCTATGTGACTTTTGAAAACCTGGTAATTACAAAACCAACATGGCGGCCAAGCGAAGTTGCGACTTTAAATAGACGTTTCTCCCGATTTAACCAACCAAACGCAATGAAACTCGGTACATTATATGTTTATTTACATTGTAATGCACCGACATCTAACTTCGTTCAATTGTTTACATAACCTCAAGATGGCGGCTGTGCGAAATATTTCACCGGTATTCTAAATCTCTGAAACTATTAGCGGTATCACCATGACATTTTGTACGAAGATAAAGGGCACTACTGGAAGTTCATCTATGAGACTTTCAAATAGCGGTTGAATACAAAACGAACATGGCGGCCAAGCGAATTTGAAAGTTTTTAAATAGACATTTCTCGCGATTTAATGATGCAAACGCAATGAAACTTGGTACAGCAAATTTTTATACACATTGTAATGCACTGGTATCTAATTTAGTTCAATTGATTACGTAACATCAAGATGGCGGCTTTGCGAATTTCGAAAATTAAGTTTTTATTTCTTGTGTTTCAATCATGCGATCGAAATCAACATTTGCAAAATGAACGTACACAATAATCATCATCTAATAGTACATAACTCTATGGCCTACGTATATTAAAATCCAACATGGCGACCATCCGAAATATTTAGACGGTTCTCACTATCTATTAATCTACTACAGTAATCAAACTGAAATTTTGTAAGTGTATACCTGCTATAAGCATAAGTTCACCTATGGGACGTTCAATAACCTGGCGAGTACAAATCCAACATGGCGGCGACGCGAAATTTAAATATTCAAATGGACGTTTCTTGCGTTTTAACCATCCGAGCGCAGTGAAACTTGATACGGTATATGCTAATACAAATTTTAATCGACTGGCATCTAATTCATTTAAATTATTTTCATAACCACAAGATGGCGGCTGAGCGAAATTTTCAAATCCCGCTATTATTTCTTGTGTCCTAATCATGCGATTGAAATTTGAATAAAACACCCACACAATAATCTTCATGTAATAGTACCGTACATAAATCTAAGGCCTATAATATAAAAATCCAACATGGTGACCATCCAAAATATTTAGACGGTTCTCACTATCTACGAATCTATTACAGCAATCAAACTGTCAATTTGTATGTTGATAGAGGCAATTAAAATTAGTAGGACATATGAAAATAGGCTGTTTAGTTCTTCACGGAACTACTTGTTTCCTCCTCCGTTTTGGCTGTTTGCGTAACTTCTCCGCATGTCTGGCGTCTCACATTCAACAGCTCGCTGAAATATTCTTTCCATCTGTCCGTTACCGTATCTCTTCTGGTTTTGTCAATATTTCACCTTCTTTGTTTTTCATTTCTTCTACTTTTTATAGTTCCAAATAGCAATTTCTTTCCACAATTTATATCCTCCCCTATTTCCTGAGTTCCTGAGTGAATTCTTTTCTTCTTTTCCTCTGCAATTACTTTCTTGCAATCTCTGTTTGCTTTTATATATTTTGCTCTCCTTTCTTCAGTCTTTTTTGCTCTCCATTCCTTCCAAGTTTTCTTCTTCTCCCTTACCGTACCTTTTCTTTCACTTTATCATTCCACCATTTTGTTGCCTTTTCCCGTACCTTTCCTGATGTTCTACCACATGTTTTCTCTGCACTGTTTACAAATGCACTCTTCAACTTTTCCCATTCTTGTTCCACATGGGTAATATCCGTCCTTGGTATCTGTTCTTGCAATTATTTCTTCAACTCTTCCGCAACCTTTTCCTTTAGTCAGTGCTGAATTACCCATTAGGCCCGACTAGGCCCAGGCCTAGGGCCCCCAAAACCTAAACAATGAAAAAAAGGAAAAAGCCATATGAAATGTTTTCAAATAACGATGATCGTTTCAATTGAAATGTATGTATGTGGGAATCTGAAAATAATGAACGTTTTGGGGTTTCCCGCCAGCCTCGACACTGCCCGGTGGTGCCGTGTAGCCTAGAGGAGTCAAGTGGAAGTCGCGAGAGACTAAGATGATCAGATACAGTTTTTGTGTCGAGTCATGTCACGTCAAGTTCTGTTAGGCTAAATCTCATCTTATGCAATCATACGTTTAAATGCAGTGTTTGTACTTAAAACTACTTCAAGACGTGTTCGGTTTATTCGCTTGCCGAAATCCATTCCCACATGTATATATGTAGGCCTATATATGATTTAATAAAAAGTGTAAAAAAAACCCTTGTATGTACTTTATTAAATGTACAGGTGCTAAAAATTAAACATTATTTGAAAAAATAAAGGGGCCCCAAAAATCTGAGGGACTTGGGCCTCATTTTCCTTAAGGTCTCCAAACCTTAATCTTTCTTTCCCTTTTTTCTGGTAATCTCATAACTTTTCCTACTTTTACTGTGTTATAGAACCACATTACTAGGCCTATCTAATGCATTATTGATGAACAATGCTATTGTTCATTTTATTTTTCATGAAAACAACTGCAAATTGTTTTATGATGAATAAATTTCAATACTTCCTTTATGTGTTTAGTTCAAAATGGTCGAT
This sequence comes from Meconema thalassinum, assembly GCA_946902985.2. NCBI lineage: Eukaryota > Metazoa > Arthropoda > Insecta > Orthoptera > Tettigoniidae > Meconema > Meconema thalassinum. The sequence goes on from OX336391.1 coordinate 97,644,109, forward strand.
GTGTGTTGAGAACAGTTGTACACCATTTCGTTTGTTCCGTTCCGTTGGTGCTAATTTTTCTTTGCATATAGAACTCCAAGCGTACCGTACCTTATATCTGGGTAATGAATCATTAATACTACGAATAAAACTGCCTGAAATGATTTGTTAATGTTAATGTTGGATTACCGTAAGTGATTTGTTTCAAATGTAGGCCTTTGATTTTTATGTGCACTCGTAGGTACTTAAACATTACTGGTATGGAGGAAGCTCTTTGCATCAAATGTGAGCCGGTAGAGGTGTCAGATTGTAAAGATTCCTTCAAATACGTGAGTATACAGATTATTAAAAATATCCACGACCCCGTAGACACAGAAATAATAAGTGGTAGAAACCAGAGTCTGTTGTATCTTAACCAAAAAGAATTATGCTTTGTCAACATATTCTAGGTATTGTGGTGTTTGAAGCCATATTTTCAGTGTTGCCTTAGTAAACAAGAGTTTAGTGCTTTTCAGTCGGTCAACACGAATGTACCCAAAAGAGGTGGGTTATGCCCTAATCCTGAAATAAATTACATGAGATTAATAAAACACTAGGATGACCAGTTTCGATCGTCAAGCGATCATCATCAGATCCAATACACTTAGGCTATAAAATATATGTTTGAAATACAGGTGAAAATATTTACAATATGTACAATTATTTAGTTGCAGTATTGGTACTGCAACTGTCAGTGTATGCTAAATGCAGTATATATGTTAGGTGAAATGCTAAATGGTGATGGCTATCCGGAGATTGTACTTTAGAGAGATTATATGGTTGTAAACTATGGTTAAACTATAAAATTTTAGGCTAACTACTTATCTGATTGTCTTCCGTACTACAGCTATTCGCAGTTTCCGTGCTCACTTGAACTCGCTGTGCGGTCGACTGCGGTGGTTCTCTTAACGACTGGTTTTTCCCTGCCTTCCCCCCCTGTCCCTACGTGCTGTGGGGAGTGATCGCGATGTGTTTATGTGAGGTGTTGCCAACCTAGATAAGATGTATGTTATTGAATTAGGTGGATCTACAACTATTAAAGACCGTGGATTAGTCCTCGCCACGCGTGGAGCATAACCCATTCGAACTAAGCGTTGACGGTCTTATGAGGACGTCCCGGCACCTTTAATACTGCCTCTAATATGGGCCTTGGTTTATTGCAGAAGAAAAGTACATCGTACACCTGATCCAGATAACATTTACCTATTAAAAACCCCCTAATTCCCCCCCTTTTTTATCTAGCTTGGCTGTGTCGCTAAATTGTGTTTTGTTTCCGACAGGGTGTGTTTTTAAGTAGCGTGAAGAGGGGTGAGCTCTCCATGAACGTGTGTTCATTTAGATTGTTGGGATTGTTTCGTTTGGCTAGGTGTATCTCGATTGCTTCCTTTATGTCAAGAGCTCTGCCTTTCGATTCGTGATGGATTATTTTATTATTTTAAGGTCCGACTCTATGTTGGTAAAGCTATGCCCTGCGTCACACATATGTTCGCACACGGCTGAATGTGTTCCGTATCTTATCGCATTTCTATGTTCATTATAACGTGTGTCTACTCGCCTTCCACTCTGCCCGATGTAATTAGCTTGACAATCGGTGTCTTGGCACGTTATAGAATATACCCCTGACCTTGAATACGGGTCACGTTTATTTAGATTACTATTTAGGAGGTGCCTAGCGGTTGTGTTTTTCGTCGTGAAAGCTATCTTTATGCCTTGCTTTTTGAATAGGTTAGTGATTTTATATGTATTCGCATTCACATAGTTAAAACGCGCAAATTTTTTCTCATTACTGTCCGGTTTGGGAATCGTTTTATCTTTATTTTTATGTTTGGCTATAATTTGATTTATTTTGCTTGGCGAGAAGTTGTTTTCCTTTGCTATTTGCATAATAGTTCTTATTTCCTTATTATAGTTGTCTTTTGACATGGGTATGTTTAAAGCCCTGTGAACCATTGAATTGAAACCCGCTAGTTTGTGCGTACTGGGGTGATTAGACTGATTGTCGATTGCATACGAATGTAAACAACGCTCTTAGTTTCCTACGTTCGTTGCCAAGAGCCGACTGCGGTGGCGTCTGGTAGCTAAGTTCTGAACTAGTAGTCGTTGACTGTGGCGTTTGGCGGCAAAAGTAGGAACTATTTGAAAAATTCAAAAGTCTGCAGTCCTTAATTGAATTAAACAAGAAGTTCCGTGACGAACTAAAGAGCCTACTTTTCTTAAAATTACGATTCATGCCAATGATTAATCTACAATATATGAACCTATCTAGAATAATGACGGAATTAAGTTGGTAATATTGAAATGTCTAATTAATTCGAAATATACCTGGTATAATGTAGCCTAATAGAGCACGACAGTTGGCATCCCTGGTGACTGAATATATTCTTAGTTCCATCTCTTAAGGTACAGAATACAAAGTTTGGTTGAAGACCAATGGACGTTATATGCAGTTCGACATTGGATCTATCAGCACGCGTAAAAGCATGTTGACAACAATGTCATGCATGTGCTGGTCAGAAATAATCTGAAATATTATGATATCTTGTTGTGCCAATTTTGGATGAAATCCAATAGTTAGTATAGAAGTTACATGTATTTTAAAATTGGACCTATCAGCAGGCATAGAATAATGTTGGTAGAACTGACGTATGTAAGTTACAGTGGCCTCAAGATAGCAAGCTGCCTGGTTCGCGCATGCGCACACATGGTGTGTCCCCCGCCCCGAGCGCTGTTGGCAGCCAGCTAACGGTACAGTTCGTTTCCACTGCTAAGTAGTAACTCATTCTGTTGAGCCAAGTGGTTTATCGTTGTCTCTGTCTGTGAGTGAACTGGAAAGAAATTAATTCGTTTACGAGAATTATTATTTGTTGTTGTGTTTTGCTGTGTTACGATGAGTTGTAGTAAATTACCTCCCAAAGTTATCAAGAGTCAAACTCGTCAGGTTATTCATAATGTGATGGAATTCATGAAAAAGGAGAGTGAAGGAGATGGATCTGTGATAGATGTGAAAAAGCTGAGAGAAAGAGTGTCGGCTGCAGTTGGATGTTCTAAAATTACTTTAACGAGGATAAGTCGTGAGGCCAAGAGGAAAAAAAATGAAGGTGAACCACTGTTCGAAACTCCGATTAAAAAAACATAAAACAAGTCGGTCCCAGGCCTGGATGGTTTTGATAACGGTGTTGTAAGGAGAATGATCAATAACTTTTATCTGACGGAGAAGTGTGTACCGACAATACATAAACTACATGCGAGGCTTGTGAAGGATTTAGGGTTTCCAGGCGGCAAAACAAGTCTGAGAACAATTCTCAAAGAGTTAGGCTACAAATGGAAGAAAACTCGGAACAATAGGCACGTGCTCGTTGAAAGGCAACACATCGCTTTTCAACGGTATAATTATCTGCATAACGTCACAAGATTGAGATCAGAAGACCAACCTGTGGTGTATATGGATGAAACGAACATTCATTCTACCCACGTTATTTCAAAATCGTGGTCAGATGACTCGACTGAAGGCATATTTACACCCATTTCTAAAGGAGGAAGACTCATCGTAATACAAGCTGGAGGGGAGATGGGGTTTATTGAAAATTGTATGACAATGGGGCAATCGTCACAATCGACAGGAGATTACCATAACGAGATGAATTATAATAATTACAGCAAGTGGCTCGAAAAGAAGTTAATCCCTAATCTCCCTGTGCTTGTGATAGATAACGCCCAGTATCACAACGTTCAATATAACAAATGTCCCACAAACAACTCCAGAAAGACTGTCCTGCAGGAGTGGTTAATGTGTAATAACATCCCATTTACCGACAACATGGTGACATTTCAGTTACATGAGTTAGTAAGGTTGAATGCACATAAATACCTTGTTTTTTACGTTGTATAAATGAACCTTACAAATGTGAAATATATGTCACGGCCCCACAGAAAAAATAAGCTGGGAGGGATGGTAGTATGTCAACTTGTCAAATAATGTGACTGTACAAGCATAGCCGAGCCGAGCTGACCGGGCGTGGGGCTCCCTCCAACGGCTGTGCTTCCACCCCTAACGTGGCAACTTCCTATCTTGAGGCCACTGTACTCCAAATTAATCTAAAATGTCAGGTACTATACGTGTGCATAGTTTAAAACTGTCGGCTTGTATACTTTCTGATATATTGGTATTTGGATAAAAATAGAGAGAGCAATTATTAACAGTTGGCAGCCCTGATGGCTCTTAAGAAAACGCTCAGTCATATCGGTTTATGTACCCATAATACATACAAAATTTGGTTGAAATCCAATTGATAGTGTAGAAGTTATATGCATTTAAAAATTGGACCTATCAGAAGGCTTAAAGGCAACACTGTCATGTATGGCCTCCTGGAAATTAAACTGAAATAGTATTATCTACATGTGTGACGATTTTGGAATAGCTCCTATGCATACCTTCCAAGATATCCAACACGGAGCTCAAATTTCTAGTGCGTTTTTTCAGCAGTTGGTAGCACTGACATAATTTTCAAATATGTGCTTGAGATATTCTGGTATACATCTTTACTCATACTAAATTTGGTTTCGATTGCTGCAGCCGTCTAGGAGTTGATAGGACACACACACACACACACACACACACACACACACACAGCCAGACAGACAGAAGGACAGACAGACACACATTTTCCCGGATCGATCTCATAAGTCTACTTTTTCCTCATTTTTGCAAAATGTGAAAAGTAGGCTAAAAACAGATAACACACATTAATACAGTCATCACAATTAACACCGGTTATCGGACAGATTCTACACACATCCAAAGTACACGGGGCTACATGACCACGTTGTCGGAGCCCCTAAACTTAAGAACCAACCAACCAAGCCCTTAGGTAAAATTCGAGGGGAATCAATAGTCCATGGGAAAGGGGGATTCATTCTTAAAATTTCATACCTCACACAAGTCTGTGCGTTCTGGTTCGGGATATGTAAGAGACGGATGACCTCGTAGTTTGTCAAAAATTAGGTAAATCTATAAAATAAGTGGTCCAAATTAAATGGGACTTCAAGCCGAGTAATTCGATACCTCACGTGACCATCTCCGATGATTGGTTCGGGAAGTATCGGAAAAACCCAAACGCAAGGTATAGTCGGGTTCAATAAAAAATGGGTAATGTAGGGCCCACGAAGGCTATCTATTCACGTTATTTAGTACTGTCTTTATTGTGTCATACTTTTATTATACTTACTACTAAATGGTAGGCTAATCAGGATCTGTTTACACATTATTTAGTACTGTTTTTATTGTGTCATTGCTTGCCACGGTGGGTGAGTAGTTATCGTGTCGGACTACCAACCCCAAGATTGCAGGTTCGCTCCTGGCCGTGGTAAGTTATTTTTTTAAAGACTACAAAAATCACGACACTCATGTCATACGTTGTTGGCATGTTAAAGGACCCATTTGAATTCAGTAGGCCGTGTTCATAATGGCAAAATTAATCTCGGGATTTTCCGCCATCACAAAGTTCCTCCATTCTCTACTAGAAAGCGCTGTAGTGTCAAGGAGTTTAGATATCTAACCTCCTTGACTTTCATAGCGTTCAAAGGAACGACGAAATTCGACATGCAAGCTGCCCTCTGGGTGTCAATTAACAAAGCTTGCACCAGGCATCCGAGGCCATACGATATTATTATTATTATTATCATATATATTATTTCAGTAGTATGCATCCCTCCTGCGGCGCTCACAAGCGACTGATCGTGACAAATGAGCATTCAAATGAAAGAGAATAGACATTAGCAGTGACTTATTGCACTATAATTTCATAAATATCTATAATTTCTTTAAAAAATGACTTTAAAAGAATTGTACTAAGTGTGCGATTTGCAAACACCATTGATATCGGAAAATACTCTCCATAATTGCTGTCCGCGGGCCGCTGTGACGCCTGTTTCATGTCATATTAACATTCTGAGGTATTTCCTTTATCCTGATATGTAAATAGTGTTCTATAATCATTTGGTTGAACTAAAAGCATAACCTTTCTCCTTAAATGTCTCATTATAAACCTATTGGGGAAATTGTGGTTTAAGAACATGCGAGATATATCGCACGGGTCCGCTAGCTATTATTATTATTATTATTATTATTATTGTGACATTCTTGTATTATAGTGACTACCAAATAGTAGGCTAATCAGGATCTGTTAACACGATATATAGTACTTCTTTATTGTGTCATGCTTGTATAATACGTTCCAGGGGTCACAAGAGCAGTTACACACTGATAACCTGCTGGACGAGGCTGCTGATATATTTGATGATAAGAGGATGGCAGTTAAAGTGGAATATCAGATACAGGTAACCATAGGTTCTATTTTCCCTCTCTGAAGGAATTTCACATTAAACTTTACTGGGAAGTTTTGTGTTGTTTACTTGTTATTGTATCGATATTGCATGTTCACTGTGCCGGACTGGTAGAGCTCGCGATAGATTTCCGTATACTGGCATCGAATAACTCACTGAAACGCACACATGTGACAAAAATGGTGGCAATTACGGAAAGTTCACGAAATCGTCCAACATACGATTATCAACATCAACACGTCACCCGTGCCGTTACCGCAGACTCCACAATCCCACGAACTGTAGGTGATCGCAATTAGTACTTGACCCCACTGAGCTGGCATCCTGGGCCGTGTTGTAGATAAAGACTACACCATATGTCAATGCCAAGGCATTTGAGATATCATTGCTTTGAAGTGTCTTTGTTTATGCCAGTGCTTGTAGGCTAGTTGTGCATCACTATAATCATGCAATCTCAGCACAGGTTTAAAGCAATCCTTAGATCCTTACTTGGTCAGGAATGGATTTTAAAATGAATTATATTCATCATCATCATCATCTTAATGTCTCCACATCTTCTTTTGCTTTCCGTTGAGAATGAGGCCGCCGTCGGCGCTCAAATCAGAATATCTTACGTTCCACACATTGATGCTAGGTGCAGTAGAGCGTCAAAAATCCGAACTAGTTGGGACTCGGGGGGTTCGTATTTCCGATTTGTTCGGATTTTCGAACTTAAACTCGAAATTCCTAGTTACACTAAAAATGTTAGGCCTAAGATAAATAAAAATAATCACTTTATGTAGGCTACATACATATTGTATTTGATTTATTTGCATCTTTAAATCCAGAAAAATGTACTCATTTTACAAAAACAATTCACTACATATTTACAAATTTACACGTGTACTGTACAAGGACGTGTACAAGGACAGGAATGGAAAGGAGGTCGAAAATATGGAAGAAGTAAAGGTTATCTGGAGAGAATACTTCAAGGAACTCCTAAATCCAACTAAAACCAGCGTAGTGGACATTGTGGAGGAAGAAACAGACAGTGACCAAGACATTTCAGAGAAGGAATTGACATGGAAAGAAGTGGAGGAAGCATTAAAGAAGATGAAAGGGGGAAAGGCACCGGGAATAGACGAAGTGAGTGTGGAGATGGTGAGAGCAGCAGGGGTGATAGGAACACAGTGGCTCTTTCGAGTAATGAAAGTGATATGGAGGGAGAAGAAAATACCAGAGGACTGGAAAAGAGGGATAATAATACCCATATTTAAAAAGGGAAGTAGGAAGGAATGCAAGAACTACAGGGGAATTACACTCATGTGCCACTGCGCCAAAATATTTGAGAAGGTACTGGAGAGAAGAATTCGGACAGAAGTTGAAGATGGGCTGAGGGAAGAACAGTATGGATTCAGGCCAGGAAGGTCAACAGTTGACCTCATCTTTGCAGTAAGACAGCTACAAGAACACCATTATGAATATGGGAAAGATCTGGTGATGACCTTCTTGGATATTGAGAAAGCATATGATAGTATTAATAGAAACAAGGTATGGGAAGCAATGAGAGCAAAAGCAGTGAACAAGGAGACAGTGGCAAGAGTGAAAGCAATGTACGAGGGAAGCAAAAGCTGTGTAAAGGTGGGAAGAGAGAGAACGGAATGGTTTCAACTGGAGAGTGGTCTGAAACAGGGAAGTGCCCTCTCACCCCTGTTATTTATAGTGGTGATGGATGAAATCATACGAAAAGTGGTAAATAGCATTGGGGAAAGGAAAATGAAGGCAATGTTGTTTGCTGATGACCTTCTGGTTTGGGGAGAGGATGAGGAAGAAGTACAAGAGCAATTAGATGAGTGGGAGAAGGTAGTGTTATCATATGGGATGAAGTTCTCAGCACAAAAGAGTGAAGTGGTCATCACAACGAGGAAGAAGAACAGACTGGATATGGGCATAACACTTGGAGGACAGCAGTTGCAGAAAGTAGAATGCTTCAAGTACTTGGGAAGCATAATTGAAGAAAAGGGAGGCAATAGGATGGAAATAAATGAGAGGGGAAGGTGCGCAGATGGATTTTTCAAGAGTGTTAGGGGGATGATATGGAATAAAGATGTACCACAAAAATGTAAAGGAATCATCTACAAGACCTACTTTGTGCCAATTTTGACATATGGTTCAGAAACATGGGTGATGAAGGAAAGGGACAAGAATAAAATACGAGCAGTGGAGATGAAGTTCCAGAGGAGTAGGGTAGGAGTGACAAGAATGGACAGAGTAAGGAATGAGAGAGTCAGGGAGATGGTAAGAGAGGAACCATTGCAAAATAGAATAGAGCGATCTAGGCTACAATGGTATGGACATGTGAGGAGGATGGAAGAGGAGAGGATACCGAAGAAGATGTTTGGAATGGAAATGACGGGAAGGAGGCCAAGGGGAAGACCAAGGGACAGATGGACAAAAGGAGTTAAGAAGAGTGTGGAGGAAAGAGGAGTGTGCTGGGACACAGTAAATGACGAGAGATGGTGGATGGACAGGAAACGATGGAGAGGCTTATGTTCCAGGCAGACCCGACCAGCGGTTGGAAACTGCTCAAGATGATGATGATGATGATGATGATGATGATGACTGTACGTATGTATACACAAAAAAATAAACAAAACTGTACGAAATCACTAAAATATTTTATTTGAAAACTTGCTAATTTTGGGTTGTGTGAGTTTGGAAACGTGTTTTTTGCCGGCCAAATTCTTCATTCGCTCAAGTAGCAGGAGCTGAGTTTGACAGCATTTGGGCAGCGCTTCGTACCAATACATCACTGTCTCTAATGACGTAAAAGCTTCAGAATGTGAAGGTACGGCGCCCAGTGGTCGAGATTGAAAAAAAAAGCGGACAAAAATATTTTCCGTTAAAAGAAATGAAATATTTTTGTGTAAAACTTTAAATTAGATGTTACTATAAGGTAAATTTGTCGCTGTGCATAAAATCACATCCCATTCTTGAAATTACTGGATCAGAGCTTAGCAATAGTTTATGGAACATGTCAAAATTATTGGAAATATTTGAGGATTTTCTGGTATGGTCTTCCCTATATTATTTTACGTCTTTGTTTCTAGACTATAAGACTTATTTAAACACAAATTGTGCTAAATGTTCCGGCATAACTCAACAAAATGACAGCGTTTCGCCCCGGTGTGCTATTGGGCTCTTCAGTTGGTTAAAGCACACCTCACCAAGATACTGTCAAGTACACACTGGGAAAGCCATTGCAAGACGTATTTGATACATGTGTATCCGCGTCACGAGCAAAGCCAGTGCACTATGGGAGTCGAAACTCCATTCCAAAGCAATTATAACCTTACCTTGGCATTGAATATACAATTTTCAAAAGAAAATTATGTATTGCCCGTTGAGCCATTATATATTTAAACACAAATTGTGCTAAATGTTCCGGCATAACACAACAAAATGACAGCGTTTCGCCCCGGTGTGCTATTGGGCTCTTCAGTTGGTTCAAGCACACCTCACCAAGACACTGTCAAGTACACACTGGGAAGGCCATTGCAAGACGTATTTGATACATGTGTATCCGCATCACGAGCAAAGCCAGTGCACTATGGGAGTCGAAACTCCATTCCAAAGCAATTGTAACCTTACCTTGGCATTGAATATACAATTTTCAAAAGAAAATTATGTATTGCCCGTTTAGCCATTATATATTTAAACACAAATTGTGCTAAATGTTCCGGCATAACTCAACAAAATGACAGCGTTTCGCCCCGGTGTGCTATTGGGCTCTTCAATTATAATTGCTTTGGAATGGAGTTTCGACTCCCATAGTGCACTGGCTTTGCTCATGACGCGGATACACATGTATCAAATACGTCTTGCAATGGCCTTCCCAGTGTGTACTTGACAGTGTCTTGGTGAGGTGTGCTTTAACCAACTGAAGAGCCCAATAGCACACCGGGGCGAAACGCTGTCATTTTGTTGAGTTATGCCGGATCATTTAGCACAATTTGTGTTTAAATATATAATGGCTCAACGGGCAATACATAATTTTCTTTTGAAAATTGTGTAGACTATAAGACCTCTTCTGAAAGGTCTCCATCGGCAAAATAGCTGCTTCTATAATGGAAGATCCATGGATAAGTATTTTATGGAGTGTTGGAGGCATGTAATACCACGGATATAGCCGTACATATAAGCTTGCTGTTTCGCTGCAGTAGAAATTGAACTGGAACTATTAATTTCTTACCAGATGAAATTGCTTTTAAAATAATTCCAAAACGAGTTATTAACTCACAGTCTACACCTGTTATTTCGGATGCTACTTGAGGTTGTTCAAAAAACCTTCGGGCAGTATTGCTATCATTGGTTGTTCCATATCCAGACTTCGGAATATCAACTAGAAGACCTAATCTCGTTCTGAATGAGTCGTGCACAATCTCTTCCTTTCTTTCTTTCTTATAAGTCTCGATTACCATCTTTCACGTTCACTTTACAGTTTTTAAAGCCCAGGCGGTATGAAGTATGCAGGAGACTCAAAAAATCGGATGTGGGCGTGCAGACCTGAAAATCCAAACTCAAGCTGTAAATTGTCGACGGGCTTTTGTGCCAATTTTTTGTAGATTGTTCATTTCGGAAATCTTCGCACCACAAATATAGCACTTCATGCTTGAAGACTGTGCTAAAGCATTGCATATTTTACCATCTGTCATTGACAATTTTAAGGAATATTGCACTTTGGTGTTGTTTATAACCAAATTATGTAAATTCTCAGTTTGATCATTTAGATACATCCTTTCCGTCCGTGTGATTGCGATCTTACATGAACCCACTGCATTCGAATAGGCGTGTAGATGAGGTTCTTGGATTTTTCCATGCAATAATTCCTGTTTTACTGTCAACGAGGCGCAGGGGCACGACAGATGGCATAAATAAGCTCTGGTCACTCTTTCCAGCTTCTGACCAGGTTTGTTTATATTGGGAATGGCCGGAGCTGCCATCAAAGCCCCATTTACAATATAATGTATAGCTCTTATCACTCACATCTGGTAACATTGATAAAATTCTGGAGGAAGTGTGGTCAAGCAAGTCTTGTATTTTCACTTCACATTCAATTTCCTTAATTATTACATTTTGTGGATGAGTAGCCTTTTTTGTATTCAAAATAGCATAATAGCTAGGGTATAGGTCATGGTTATGTGTATTAACTAATCTTCTCAGTCACATACTGGTGCTTGGATAATTTTGCTTTGATTATGAATGATAAGGCTTCTTCCACTGACATTTTTGTAGATCGTTGACCCCCCTTTCTCCATGCATCCCGTATTCGTTTTCCCCTTGTTGGTGTAGTCTTGGTAGCTTCTTTTAATAGCTTGGCTGATGAATCGTCTCCCTCTGCCCTTAAATTCATAGCGGTCGCATAGGCAAGCTCTGATGAAGTGGCACTCTGCCTTAGGCCTTTAATTTTCCTTCTTTTGCTTCTCTCCGTTGGCTATTCAAATTCTTTTGAAGGACGACCTCGATTTTCTGATTTTGTGGAGCCAGGCATGCTCGGAATTGATATCACAATTTCTTTTTTCAACCAGTCTGAATATTTCTTCAAAAAAGCATATTCTAAGAAGTGACACTTTTCCACCGGTCAAAATAAGGCAAAAAGAAAAAGGTTCATATATTATTATACACTGATTTCTCGACACTTGCGTCAACATTTAATTGGAATTTGTCAATGAGATATGTTACCACAAACTTTTCTTGACGCGCGTGAGACTGATTTTTGTTCTCTCGAATCTTGTTATGAAGTTCACTGCGACTAACAACTCTTCACAGCAGACACAACTACCACTAATCAATTACTTCTCGCGACTGAAGATTATTTTGGTTTCCTGGCCTCGAGATATCCTTTGCGTAACATAAACAAATGTCTCAACAGGCCCTTATCTCGCGCGAGCACGCAGTAATGTTCTCTCCCTTCTCAATCACGCATCTGACGTGTTCTGGCGATGAAACCTTTAAGGATGTATTTTCCAGTCTTCATTTTGAAACTTGCATAAGTTTCATGCTATACAGATGTATACATTATTTGTAGGACAAGCAAAATGTATTTTTCTTGAAGAAAATAATGCACTATAAAAATAAGTATAACAGTCCTTATAAGTGATCTGAAATCGAAAATGATGCTATAAACAAATATATCAGATCACAAAATACGTACAGGTACAGTATTATAGACCCCGAGTTTCATTTTGAAGTTAGAATGATATTTCAAAGTTTACTTAATGGAGTGTGGAGTTCAAAAACGAAGAGTTGCATCACTTTTGCAGTATTATATCTGAAGCAATTTCCAAAGAAAAAGTGAAATTAATGTACACTGATTAACATACTTCACTTGGAAGGTGGTTTGGCGTTTCTATATTAAAATAGAAAAATCGATTTCTGACCGGTTTATTACGGATCCGGACCACTGTGCGACGTCGACTGCCAAGGTCATTGTTCTCTCATAGCGCCGTGCAAAATACAGTTCAAATGTTTAAAGCGGGCGTTGGGATTCTTGACGTTTCGGATTTTTGACGTTTGGATTATTGACGCTCTACTGTAATTAAATTACAACCGGCCTATGCCTGTCAACTCACGATGTAAAGGAAGAGTTTACGGAGTGGTTTGCTCTCTCGCTAATAATTTGTATGAGTTTATATTTTATATGTATCAATGGAATACATATTAACTCCTCATTACTACAGCAGTAAGTATGGCTTCAGACCTACGGGACCTGAGTTGAGTCCCGCCAGTATTGTGCATTCTTTCAGTTCCTCACCTTAATTGACATTTTCAGTTTGATATTGCAACTTTTCCGTCGATCAACACAATATAATCCCCAATTGCTGGGACGTGCGAAAATTTAACGTGTCCATCCCTTCTGTGGCTGTGGTGGCTTCCACTCTTATGTTTGTTAATGTGGTGTAGGTCCACTCTTCGCCTTGATGATAGCCTACAGTGCATGCTGTGGCTGTCGGTATGTTGCTTTTACACCCTTCCCCTTGATGACAGCCTCCAATATAGCAGACTTACTGCTAATATTATGATTAAGTTTTCTCGTGTCTTCTCCGAGCGTCAAACGTAGGTGAAAGAGAGCAGTGGCACGAAGTTAAGGTGCAGAATCACATCAGCGATGGTCTATGGAAGTGTTTCTCACCATTTATTATACTGCGGATGAGAATTTCGTTAGGAAAATCTCTGCGGCTATATTCATTTTGAGTTCTCCATTTTTTATACAGTGCTTAATGAGCTTGTTCAATTATTACATGTGAATTGGTATTACGTACAATAGCAGCCACTGTAATTACGAATAAGTCGCGCGATTTTCCGTGCCCGTTAAATCGCACACCACGGCAGCAAGGGCAGCTGTAGCCAGTCCGGAGATCGTAGGTTTGAATCCCAAAGCTGACGGTGGCTATCCTGAGTTTGTCCCCCTACCCACACTCCCTCCAAGCAAATGCTGGGATATCTTACTTTCTGCCCCTAATATACAGGGTCATTCATATAAAATAAGAACGCCAAGCGGCTGCTTTGTTCTCCTCTGTTGCGGTGACCTTCATCGAGCATGTGGCGCGCCACGGCCCCCTGCTTTAAGCGTGTGTACAATCCAGATATGCTACAGATGCAGCGGCCTTGCTAGCGTGTGTACAATGCTGAAATCTTATTTCAGTTAATTAGTTAGTTATTGTTGTTTTAATGGGAGGAACTACGTGGTCATCTGCCCCTCTTAACACAGATTGAAGTATACAAATTTGGAATTAAATTTAAAATTTAGAGGTGGAAAGACCGAAAATTAATGAAACAAAAAAAAAACTAATTATTATAAAAATAACTAAAATTTACGGAAAAACAAAAATTCATCATTAAAAAACGAACAAGTCGTTGAGTCTTACCTTATAAAAGATGTTGGAAGTGTCGTCCTTCCTGGGTTGTACAAGCATTGTATCTGGTAACCACATTCTGGCTGACGCGAGCGAGTTCTGCCACTGTAATGTTCCTGATTGCCAGCGTAATGTTTTCTTTCAGTTCCTCCAATGTGTGAGGATTTGTTCGATACACTTGTTTTTTCAGTTTACCCCACAAGTAAAAATCACGCACTGTTAGATCTGGAGAACGAGGGGGAAATAGACCAACACTGATCACTCTGTCTGCAAACACTTCCGAGATTGTAAGAAGGGAATCTTCTGCTGTATGAGCAGGGGCTGAATCTTGTTGAAACCACCCTCGCGATTTTTCTTCTTCCGTTAACTGATTGACGAACGGCTTCAAAATGTTATCTTGGTACTGTACCCGAAACACTTACAGTAGGGGAGTGATGAGAGTTCTGCCCCCCCCCCCCCCCCCCCCCGCCACTACCTCTGACGTCACATACTAACCCGCAATACATTCAGGGGCAAAGTCAATATCTCTCAAACGCATGGTCCGATTTTGACAAATGAGGTGTCGTTGGACTCGGGCTGACGCCCTCTTTCCAATGGACTACTCATTTCAACCCCTAAATAAAACCTACCCCTACTAGGGGGTGAAATTGTAATTTTTTAGTGAAAGTCTCTTTTCAAATGCGACATGTATAAGGTACGCTGCTAAAATGAACTTAAACGTGGTTGCTCATATCGCGCATGCGTTTTACGAGATGCCGCTATGGATGAACATTTTGCTTTTGTTTTGTACGCATGCGCACTTGGGATTTTTGTAAGAGGGCGAGCTCTTTGAAAAAAATGATTGATAAGAAGAGGTTTTGGTGGTGAGGAGAGAACCAGATAGTCGCCTACTTTCCTACGAAGTTTGCCAATATCTCTCGAACGCAAGGTCGGATTTGGACGTGTGACGTGTCAAATTGCTTGTCTCGATGCTCTATATATGTTATAATAGGTTAAAGTTTTGAGAATGAGGGAAACAGGCTCTTTGGGGGTAAAACCATGATTTTAGACTTTTTCTGATATTTCACGAATGCATGGTCGGATTTGGTCCTATGGCGTGTCAAATGGCTTTTCTCGAAACCCTCTTTATTTTGGTAATAGGTTAAAGTTTTTGAGAATGAGGGAAACAATGTTTTGGGGTAAACACGTGTTTTTTGTAATTTTTGCAATATCTCGCGAACCAATCATGATAGAGGCGCGTACGAGGGGTCCAAGGACTCGGGCTAATGCCCCCTTTCAAATGTGGTAGATATTTTTTTTTTCAAAAAATAATTCACAAAGGGCCTAACGCCATACATGATGAAATAACGTTTTCTTTTTCTTTACCTGTTTATAAAGTTTATGAAGCGTGGTGGTTGAGAGAGACGATACGGCTGGGTGTGTGTGTTTCAACGAACCTGTCGCTGACCACGGAGGCTGTGTTCAATAGATTAATCGATATTTCGACGGGTCGGTTTATGACAGAGCGAGGGTGCGTTTTTTCACACCTTTTACCTTTGACGTGTAAACGGTAATGAGAACTTGGTTCTATGTTGGTCGAAGCGAGTACAGAAAACAAACTTGCCGAGGAGCAGGAGGTGAATGTCATTTGAGCTTATTGGATGGCGTTGATCTGACTTGACAACAGGTGACGCTTGAAGGTGAAATAATCTGACCATCGTGGTGGCAGGGAAGAGCGAAATGCATGTGAACACATGTGAAATCACATGAGGGCTAAACCAGCGACATCCTGTTTGCTTCGTACGTGACAAAATGCAAGTTCATGTGAAATTTGATCTACCGCAGGTGTTCACCTTGGGTGTTAGCTGTCCACGTGCACGATAACTGTTAACAAGTTACATCCTGTTTTGCTTCGTACGTGACAAAATGCAAGTTGACGTGAAATTTGATCCGTCACAGGTGTTCACCTTGGACGTTAGCTGTCCACGTGCCTGATAACAGAATGTTCGAGCGTGGGAAAAAAAAAGATTATACATGCAAGGTAACATATATAAAGACATGTCGGTATCATTCCACTCTCACTTAGGTAACTACCTTTAAACACACTGCGTTGCATGAAACCCCTGGTCTTGCTTAACAGTTTTGGTGTTGGTGGAAAATACTTAACCTTGTTGTGGGGTAGGTATATATTTATTCATTTATTGATTTTTATATAAATACATGCAATTATTCATTGATTGTTAAAGTTATAATTAAATGTTTATTTATTTATTTGCAGATAACCGGTATAGCCTACCTGTTGTATGAGTGTGTGAGAACGATATTAAAGAAAGAGAGAAAGACAGACAGCTAGAAAAGGAAACCATTTCCACACTAGCCCACGAGACTGAAATATAGCAAAGCATTACACGTCAAGGTGAGATTCGTTTTATTATATAATATAACCTGTTTGATTTTGTTTTGTTTATGAAATGCATAAACTATATGGAATGGATATACTTATGGTGGTTTATTTTATTTCTTTTTAGAGTGTTGGAAAACGCTTGACGTCTGTTGATAACCAGGAACGCGTGTGTTTTGGACAATTGTCAAGCAGTCTACAGCTGAAAACTCAGGTGAGAGTGTTCTTTCAAAATAATGTATTTTGCCACTGCTACCGATAGCCTAACTTGGGAACCCCTGAACAGTTGTTTCAAATCGCGTGTGTGCTCTGGCCGCGTAATGAATGTTAGAAAAAGTTTGATTCCCAAAGAATTTTTAGAATCTTGTTTTGAAATTTTTAAAATTGAAATTTGTACAGTGCAAAGGTTGCATACGGCTTTAAAGGTGAATACAGAACTGGTGTGCGATTTCATATATAAAAAGAAGGACGTAGAGCATAAAGAGACATTTTATATTTGCAGTAAAATGCAAGAGCTTCTGATAGCCGATAATCTGAACGAGTGGTATCATAGCCATGTGGTGAATGCCTTGCTATCAAAATTTGATAAACTGCAACAAGGACCCAGTGGTTTAGCGTTAGACAAAATTCATCATTTGCAAATCAACATTTGTCAATTCAACCCGTTGAATGCTGGGTCTAGCTATATTAAAACACCACCAGCAATAGCTTCGAAAAAGGCTGTGGTGAATATTGAAAATTTTGATGATGAATGTTTTCTGTGGGCTGTGGCTGCGTATTTTCAGCCAGCTCAAGATCGTCATGTTAACAGACCAGCAAAGTACAAGGCCAAGTTTGATGAATTAAAACAAACTTTAAATCTAACTCGAGTATCGTTCCCTATGGACTTAACCGAGATCCATAGGTTTGAACAAGATAACCAGGACTTTTCGTTCATGGTGTATGGCCTTGATGGTGATGTGATTGTGGGTCCTCTTTATGCCACAAAAGAACCGAAACGGCATCACATTCATCTTTTATATCTGTCTGAGGGGGAGGTGAATCACTATTGCCTCATTAAAAGCCTGAGTAGATTGCTAAGCAGTCAAGCGTCCAAGCATAATGGTAAGAAGTACATTTGCGACCGTTGCCTACAATATTTTACAACCCCTATACTTTTGGAACGTCATAGGGTAGATTGTGTTTCTCAGGAAGCGGTGAGATTGATATTGCCACAAGGTGACAAGGCTGTGTTAAAGTTTAAGGACATTCACAAGCGTGACACTGTCCCCTATGTGGTATATGCAGATTTTGAAGCACTCACCACACCCATGGCGGGATGTGAACCAGATCCCTCCATGAGCTCAACCACACCCATTCAAAAACATGAACCCTTTGCCATAGGATTTAATGTGGTGTGTGCCTATGACCCCACACAATCCGTTTACAAATACCGTGAGGGGCCAGATTGTGCCAAATGGTTCTTGGATGAACTTGTCAAGTTGGCTCATGATGTACAGGAATTACTGGACCACCCAATACCCATGAGCCCATCTCCAGAACAACAGCAGCAGTATGAGCATGCCACGACATGCCATATTTGCGAAAAGCCACTGATCACTGCTGAAGACACCGTTCGTGATCACTCGCACTTTACGGGGGAGTTTCGTGGAGCTGCGCATAGTAAATGCAACTTGAACTTTCCAGCTCCTCGTTTCATCAGTGTCTTTTTCCACAATCTGGCGAATTATGACATTCAGTTTTTGATTCGTGAATTGGGTCATGTCAACAAGGGCTCGTTTACCATTATTCCTCAAAACCATGAGCGTTTTACAGCCCTGACATGGAGGTTGGGCGACTTTAGCATTCGATTTTTGGATTCCTTTAAGTTTATGGCATCCTCGCTAGACAGCCTTGTGAATGGTTTGAATGAGGAGGAATTAAAAAATACTAGAATGCATTTTAATGATCCTGAGCAATTTCAATTGTGCATTCGGAAAGGTATATTCCCGTATGATTTTTGCAACAGCTGGGACGTGTTAAAGCAAAGAAAACTCCCACCACAAGAGAAATTTTACTCGAAACTAACACGCAGTACCGTTTCCGATGAAGACTATGCACATGCATGTCAAGTTTGGCGAGTGTTTGGCATGAAGACGCTAAGTGAATATGCTTTGCATTACCTAAAACTGGATGTATTGCTGCTCACTGATGTGTTTGAAAAATTCCGTAACTTGTGTCAACACATTTACGGTCTTGACCCGGCTCACTATTATACGAGTCCTGGGCTTTCGTTCGATGCCGCTTTGAAATACACTCAAGTGGAATTGGATTTACTCACTGACGTAGACATGGTTCTATTTTTTGAAAAGGGCATTCGTGGCGGCTTTGTGTCGCTTAACCAACGCCATGCCGAAGCGAACAATGTCTACATGCCTGATTATTCACCAGACAAACCAGAATCGTACTTAATGTACTATGACGTGAATAATTTGTACGGTTACGCCATGAGTCAGCCTTTGCCCTATGGGAAGTTTGCTTGGCTGACAGACAAACAAGTGTCAGAATTTGATGTGAACATGGCTAGCCAAGGAACAGGCCGTGGATATGTGCTAGAAGTGGATATTGAATATCCCTCATCCTTGTATGATGAACATGCCGATTTCCCATTCTGCCTTGAGCAAATGGTTCCCCCTGACAGTAAAGTGAAAATTGAAAAACTCATGGGCACACTTTACAACAAAAATCGGTATGTGCTACATATCCAAATGTTGGTGCAATGCCTCGCCCAAGGCTTGGTGTTAAAGAAAATCCACAGGGGTATTTCTTTTGCTCAAAAAGCATGGCTTGAGCCATACATGCGACTCAACACAGAGCACCGACAAATGGCAACACAGCAGTTTGAAATTAATTTTTTTAAATTAATGAACAACTGCATCTATGGCAAGTCTATGGAGAATGTCCGCAAATACCGTGACATTAAATTAGTGAATGTCTGGGAGGGGCAGTGGGGTGCCCGGCGGTACATTGCCAAGCCAAATTTCAAATCGATCAAAATTATCGATGAGGATTTGGCTACTATTGAAATGAGTAAGACCAGCGTGACCATGGATAAACCCATTTACTTGGGTCAAGTCATTTTAGACTTTTCTAAATCGGTCATGTATCGATTCCACTATGAGTTTGCCAAACGCCATTTTGAGAACGTCTCTCTTTTGAATATGGACACGGACTCATTCATTTACCACATTCGCCACTGCAATCCCTATGACGTCATGAGGCAACATAGTGACTGGTTCGACACCTCTTGCTATAGAGCTAACAATGTGTTTCAGCTGCCCATAAAAACAACAAGGAAATGGGCGTTTTAAAAGATGAATGCGGTGATTCCATTATGACGGAATTCGTAGGTTTGGCTTCAAAAATGTATGCTTATCGCACACTCGACTGTAAGGAAGCCAAAAGAGCAAAAGGTGTGGGTAGGGCAGTGGTAAAATCGCTACGTGTAGACGATTACTTAGCGGTTTTACGCACGGGCAAAGCTATGTCTCATACACAGTGCAGGATACAATCCAGCAACCATCATCTGTATCTTGTGGAACAGAGAAAACGCACCCTCGCCTCCATGGATAACAAGCGTGTGTGGGCTGATGACCTGCTCACTAGCCTGCCCTGGGGTTATGATCGCAAGGAGGAGGAGGTGTGATTTCACTGTATATTCGTTTATGGGACATAGCTTTATGTAACTTGTAGATTTAGTGTTTTGTAAATATTGGTTTCTGTCATTGTAAATAGTAGATTTTGTAAATAGTGGCAAACCACTTGGACCATTTGCTCTTTGAAAAGTTCTATGCAAACTTATTTTTTTTAAATTTTTTGATTGGTTAATAGTGTGATAATTTTAACTCTGTACAAAGTTGAGTTTTTTGTAAATATGAAATAAGTAAGATTTCTAGTAGCTTTTTTTTCCTTTTTTTTTGAAATTGTAAAATGGTAAACTAAAAAAAGTTTTTTGGGATGAGTGTGCATGTCGAGAATGTGCTTTTGGGAATAAATAAAGTGGTTGTGTTTGTTCCCAAAGACAGGTGTGAATGTATGAGTAGAGAGAGAAAGCTGGTGTGTATGGTTGACCAGAGCAAACACGGTGAGGTAGGGTGGGTGGGTGGGGAGGAGGTAAATGTCACTTTTATACTTATTTTGTTTTGTCATTAGTTTTGTTTTTCATTGAAATGTGGCAGTCAAAGGACATTATTTTTGTAAAAACAGTCTTACCTTCAGTAGTTGTAGACCTCGACGTTTCTCCAAACACCCATAAACACATTGCAGTATTATCAAGGTCAAGCACTCGCATGAACATCATTGTCAAATCGCAACTTTCGACATACACCAAATGGAAAATCCATGTTTCCATATCACCAAAAACTCAAAACTTAAAACGGACATTTAAAAAAACTGGAAATGACCATATGTGAAATATGAAAATTCAAAAAAACTTCAAACGGACATTGTTTAAAATGTGTCATCAGAAAAATGGAAAAATCCATATCATCAAAAACGTTAAACTTGAAACGAACGTTTTCAAAAACTGTAAATTGCAAATTGGCAAAATAACAATGTGTGAAATGTGAAAATGAGAAATCAGCCATCAACATCATGATTTTTAAAAATAATAAAAACACAAAACATCGTGCTCTGGCAAACCTTGGTTTTTATTTCATAACCATAAGGCAATTGACAAATGAAAAATAGAATACAAACACATCCCAATTCCTCACTCCTCAATTCCTCAATGTTTATGTCCATGCATCATCAACTTTCCTTTCATAGCACTCATGACAATCAGGGCTGCCATCTTTTCACCCACTGAGGCATGACTGGATGTGAAACGTTGTTTAGCTTTCTTTAATAACAATTTATCTGCCACATGTCTTAAACCAGGATGACTATGGCGATAAGAAAGGTCATGTTCCTTGCATGCTTGATCCAAAAGATTAATGGGTACATCACCACGTTGTAAACGTTTTTCGAGACGAGTTCCAGGGCCGCAAAAACGATAACCTGGAAGATGGATTTCGAAAGGTAAGTATTGAATCACTTTGTCAATGACGCCATTGCCAGTACAGGTCTGGCATATCCTTTTCCATCGATGGTAAAAAGGTTTTGGTCTTACTCCTCCTCTGTGGAGGATGTTTGTGTTTGTTGTTGTTGTTGCTTTTTCTCGCCATGACACCCGTGGAATGATTCAACAAAGTCTTTACATGGACTTTTATGACCGTGATACAGTTTCACTAGCTGGCAAGTCGCACACTGACGCATAGACGGTATTTTTGCCATGGCCACTTGCTTATGGTGATCGTAATCCGTACAGGGTTGCAATTCACTCAACACAGGGTCTTGAGTCCATGATTTTGGTACATGTTGCCAGATTTCTTTCACTGCGTTGGCGGCCACATAATAAATGAGCGACTTGGGGAGCGCCAAGAGTTCCTCTTTGGTAAAACTGTCTAGTTTCTTTTTGCACACAAAGAACTTGCCGATGGCTTTGTCCGTAGCATTGCCTTTCTCCATGGTATCACGTGCTGTAGATGTTTACACGTCACTTGTAGAAATCTCACTGGCGTCATTCACAGGTAAATCTTGAGTTATAATTTTGTTCAACAACTCCCAGCAGGCATGGGTGGTTAACCAATGAAAGAGATGCCACGCATGTGATAGGGCTGTATGGGTAATGTTGCCACAGGAACAAGTATCCATGAGCGTTTGCAGGGAGGGGCAGCCCAACTCCATGAGGTCGATACATTGGCAGTAAGACGCCAAAAATGGTTGCAACCATTGACGTTTTTCATTACCTTTCACAAATACCACATTGGCCGAGGACAAGTGTGCTTTCATGACCACGTCCAAATATTTATAGGAAATGGTTCCCTGATTCCAGTCTAGTTGCCTATGATTTTCAATCCACTGGGTTTGTTTACGGTCTTTTTCACACAACAAATCAAAAGCATGGGGTGGTTTAAATAGCAAATGCGTAGCTTGCGATATCCAAAACGTGGTACAATCGATCATGGCCACTTGTTTAAATATAAATTTGTTGTCACCAATTTTAAACCCTTGGCAATCCACAATGAGTGTGCGCAACATGTTGACGCTTGCCTGGACCAAGTTCAACTGACGACTGACTGACGATCAGGTGTGATCATGTCATGGACGTACCTGCCATGCTAGTTTCAAGTTGAGGTTAGGGTAGGACAGGGGGACATGCAAAAATTAGAATTTAAGAATTACATCATTTTATTATCATAACACGTCTTACAGGCTTTTCTCATTTTTGGATAAGGACGATAGCAACTAATACAGCAATATAGTCTCTTGTGTTTGTAACGTCCATAACACCGATGATGTCCCAATGTCTCTAAACTAGGCGTTTTTGATGGTGAGCTGCTCACTGAAGCACCATGGATACCATACGGTCCACACGTATCGTAACTTGTTTTTTTTTCATCACCCAGAGACACAAGTGAGGGATAGCTTGAATGACAGGGTATATTTCCCACTTCCATTCTACACAGGTAGGGGCAGGTGGGTGACCAGCGCTGATGTTCCTGCATGGGTTCATCGCCCTCCTGCCATTGGTCTATGATGATGGGACAAAAGGCACATTTCACTTCATCCCTTGTTTTTAAATAGTAGAATCCAGCGGCCGCCAAGGCTTGAGGGTTTATGAAAGGCACTGGCCCTGTGGCAAAAGTCTTGAAACGTTGTTCCTCAGAGTTTAAATTCATGGATGTAACGTCTCTTGAGGCTTTAAAGCAAGACATGACTGAGCGGCTTGACGTGGGTTGAGCTGTTATTTATACACTCGTCACTTGGTTGGACAGTGGATAATAGTTGGCTTGTTTGTGATGAATAATCAAACAGTAGGTCGTGGTATTGGCTGGTACATTGTCATGCGTTTCAAAATCTAGTCGAATGTCGATATTGGATGGCTTGACAGACTCTTCCAGGTAAGAACAGTCAAAAACAATCAGTGGTGCTCTTGCCTTAAACGCTTGGGGTAGTAGCATGGGGCCGTTCTCTTTTTGATAATACGACCATCGAAATTTAGAAAACAAGTCGTACAGGGGGCCAAACTTATTTTTTGAAAAATCCAAATCCAGTCCTTCATAGGGAAACACGGCTCCGTTGAGGAAAAGACGTGCATTTCTCAATTGCAGGTGATCAAATTGCGTGGCATCTTTGGTTTTTTGATACTTGCGATTCGTTTGAAAACCCACGATCAGGTAGAGAGGTCTCTCTGTATAGCGAGCTGTTTTTACAGACCAACTGTGTGTGTTGGTGGTAGGCAATAGCGGATACTCATGGAGTGCCCAGCTTCTAAATTCCATGGGTAGAGGCATATCTCTCTTTATCATTTTGAGTATGTCCAGTTTTTTGCTATCTTCAAGGGTCACATGGGGGACTTTCCATAGCAAGCGTTGTAGTTGAATTTTTGAATCGATGGGGGCATTGTCGGCTCCCTTGAGTGCATTATTATCACTCCTGTCTCTCACTAGGTAAAGCACTTGCCTTGCGTTGACCACAATGCGTTGGTGATCTTCGGCAAAGCCTAAAATCAGTTTAAGAGGTAAATATCCAGTAAAGGTCCCATCAGTGTGTACCATCCAGTCATTGGTCGAGTCAGGACACCAACCTGCCATGCAAAGTGTTTTACCTTCTTCCTCACTATAAGAGGGGTATAGTTTCATGACACAGGAAATGCCCACATTTCGAGTGCTATCCACCACGATATCGTTAATGACATACCGCACTTCAGAAAATAGGAAGGCCAAACCATGGTTGGCCAACTTGGATGTGGTGGGTGTAGAGCCATCGGCTTTGGTGAGCCGACCTTCAATCTGAATGACACTTTCATGCGGTAGAGTGTAAATATCTTGGTTGTTGATAACAAATTGAATTTCATCATTGTTATTGAGTCCAGGTGTTTGAGCTTGATAGGAATGGAGATCAATTCTTACCACTCCAGGTTGCTCCTCGATGCGGTTCGCTATCTCTAGGATAGAATTCATTATGAGGGTTGACGTGGTAACCCAAATGCTGTAAAATCTGCTTGCCTTGAGATGTTAACGTGTTTTCACGTGGCAAACAACTAACACCATTCCTAGACGGTGTTGTTGCTTTATACACAAACTTCATAGTGGCTTTAGCACCAACTTGTAAGTCACCGGTGTGGTAGAATCTAGATCAATGAGTTGTTGATCTCTATTGATCAGTCTTAATGTTATATTACTAATACTATCGACAGCCACAGAATGAAAAAGCACCACTGGAGGGTTTTCACGAATAATATACCCATTGGGCGATGTCACAATAAAGTCATAAAGTGAATGCGATGGTTCTTGATTGGTGTACACTTGGCTAATAATATTACACGTCACCGACATGATGGTCCTCAATGAATTTCACTTCATGGTCTGATTCATGTTTTTTGTTGGGCTCCAACACACGTGGTTTAAATCCTAGTAATGGGCCAATGGAATCGGGGTGTGTTTTGAAGTCAATGTTGAAGGTAGAGAAAATACTGCAGCGATGAGTGTTGGTATTGCCTACAAGTTCAAACTTGTGCGTTCCGTCGAGAAATGACTTTAAACCATATTGATTGATCAACACCACATAAATGTGTTCATAAATTTCATCGATCGTGTATCCGCCAGAGTTCAGGGTGAGCACAGAATCATCATAGTAAAACTTGTTGTTCACATTTTCACGTATGTTGTATATTCGATTGTACGTTTCAAGAGAAACAAGTCCTAAACCATAGGGTTTTTCACTCAATTCGATAGGCGGGTAAAAGTCTAGGCTGACTTCAGGTCCACGTCCGTGCAGTGTAAACGTTTTACTTTCTGCCGACATACTGGTGGCGTTTTAGCTTATGCTGCGTCTTATATAAAAAAATTAAACACAAACGTCCACACTGTTGGCTGTTAAACGTTTGCTCACGTTTCACATTATAATATATCTTGATCCTGTTTCCAAAATAGGTCACTAGTTCCATGGGCGGAGGCAAATTCCCAAAACTGTCAAAGTACCATACCGTGGATCCCTCTTTGACATAAGCTACATAATGCGTTCCTGGTCCTCGGTGATCATCCAAATTGACAACAGCACATTCCTGTTTCCAGGGTCGTGGGGGTAATTGGTTTCGCATAAACACACCTCGAAAATGAGAAAGCTTTAGTTGTTTAGCATAGCTTTCCACTTGTTGATGCGTCAGGGCATGTCTCGCTATGGCTGAGGTTATTTTTTTTTAATATTTCGAAATGGTGAAATCCCATATCCTTGTTGATAAAAGGCTGACTTTAAATTGGCATTTCTAGCCCCCATGGCGATCGCTTCCATCGTTTCATTGTGTCGCTGACTTTCTTTGAGTTGTTGCTTGCCCTGCTGCGCGGCTTTAATGGTTTTCGCCACTGCACTGGCACCGCCCAAAAGTGAGCCCAGAGCAGCCAAACCGGCAAATAATGCAGGTAAAAATCCCGCTCGTTTGGGGACGGGAATCACTCGCCCTTGGTTTGAACTCTGTCGCCGACGTTTTGGAATAACATGTCTCTGTGCTGCTCGAAGGGCTTTCCTTATGGTCAATACATTATTTTTTCTTTTTTTCTTTCGCAAGGGCTTGTCCACGAATGTTGTAAGCCCAGGCTTTGCCAAGGACAAAGTCCTTTTTTTAGTCTTTCTCACTGCATACCTTTGTTTCACCATGATGGTAATGACCAACAACCTTTCACAAGAAAGTTTAAATCACAACTAACGTTAGATGGTTATTTCATGGCTGTATATTCCAATTCCACATAAAGTGGGAAATCGTTTATGGTTTTTCCCGCTTGCTTTTCATCCCATGTCAACATGAGGTGAAAGGATAATTCGTCACCAGCATTGACCATTTCATGGTTATGGACCAACATCCTATGACCATTTATCTTTATTTGTAAATGGTTCTCATCAGGTATGGCATATTTGATGTGAATGGTTCCATCATAGTGTAATCGATAGTGGCTTAAACCCGAAGCAAGCACATAGGTCAAGTGCTGATCATGGACTAACGGTAAATGGTTTCTGTCATTCAAAGGTTTTTCATTTGTCAGATACACTAAAAATACAGATGGGATAAATTTATAAAGCCTTTTCATTTCATGGGTCACGTAACGCTTGGTACAAACATCGTCTTCGTCTTGCGGGTCTTCCACATGAATAATCCGATGGTGATTAGCGCTATAGCCATTCACCATAAGCTGGGGCACTTTGTCATAAAACTCATACACTTTGTTATCCACATACCTTTTCGTAGTAACGTCTGTAGACACTTGAGGATGTTTTACATGGATTAACCGCTTTCCCTTAAAGTCATAATCTCCCTGTTTTGTGCGTGGCACTACTGACCTATCCACATAGTGTTTATTAGCAGGATCTGTTTCTTGTTTAGGATCATGTATGGGGACAGACCTAGCTTTGGCCATCAACGCACGTCCAAAGACATCCATCGTCAACCTGTAGTACCAGTCTACTGTTTCTATGACAAGGCTCGGTGTCCTGTATATAGACAGCCTGCTAGCCTGTCTAAGCCTTAGTTGAAATGAAGATTATTAAGCAGCAAGAGTCATTCCCCGTGGGGGACATGGTTTCCCATCTCTGTCCCACATCACGTGAACAACGTCATGGTTCACTGTTTCCATCTTCCATTCGCTGCATCATTGTGGGGCCTTCCGGCTGTGGAAAGACAAATCTTTTGCTAACGCTCATCACAGCGCCCAATGGTCTGCGTTTTCAAAATATTTATATTTTTGCAAAATCTCTCTACCAACCCCTCTACGTGTTTCTGGATCAAGTCATGTCTGGATTACAAAAAGAGAATATGGGTTATTTTACATTTTCCATGCAAGAAAATGTGATTTCACCGGATGAGGTAAAGCCTGATTCACTCATGATTTTCGATGATGTATCCACT
Source organism: Meconema thalassinum (assembly GCA_946902985.2). Classification (NCBI taxonomy): domain Eukaryota; kingdom Metazoa; phylum Arthropoda; class Insecta; order Orthoptera; family Tettigoniidae; genus Meconema; species Meconema thalassinum. Next base: position 97,671,725 of record OX336391.1, read on the forward strand.
GAACGTCAAGGCATCATTCAAAGCTATTTCAGCATGGGTCGACACAAACATATCGATTGTTTCTATCTTGGGCAAACGTATTCTAAAATGTCCAAACAGTTGATTCGTGACAATGCCAATGTCATTGTTTTATTTCGTCAGGACGAGAGGAACAGTCGTCACATTTATAATGAACATGTGAATCCGGATATGACCTTTCAAATGTTTACACAATTGTGTGCCAAGTGCTGGAACACTCAACGTCATGCCTGTTTAGTGATTGACAAACAAAGTGAACTCAACCAAGGACGGTATCGCTTTGGGTTTGATCATTTTATTGCTATTTAAGGCCCTGTCTCATTTCCTCTCAAGTCATTTGTCACGACACCATGGCGTTAGCAGAGAGTCAATTGAAAAAGCATATTATTAGAGCAAAAAATACTATTCGCCAAAAGTTTCGTCAATTGAAACAATCACGTGCCAATCATGCTTTGTTTATTCAGCAACATTTAGCACCTTCACTAAAAGCCATGTTGAAACCCTCTTTCAAGCCATCTGAAACGCTACCCACCGTTTCACAAGCCACGCAGACGCTGCACGAGGACCCTGTGGAAGAGGAAGAGGAACAGGAAGATTTGACTAGTGTTAGTGAAGTTGAGGATGAAGAGGAACAAGTGTTTACGCCTCAAAAAAAGGCTGCACCCCTTGCAGAGTTTTTGAGAAAAAAGAAATCCTTGGCCATGGTCGATACACCTTGCCCTTCCAGGGCGTCTCCGTTTTCACAACTCTTGGCCACCCCTCAACATAAAGCACAACTGAAAACCATTTTAATAAAATATTATGGATCAACATTGGAACCCTATTTCACCGATCTATTTATTGGAAACACAGATACCACGTATGGTGTTCGCTATGAGGATGATAGTTTTAAAATTGGCGATTCATCCATTAAATTTGCTCGTACTAAAGCTGTCATTAAAAATATCAACTATAAATTAACGCCAGGACTGTTAAAGCTGCTCTTTTCTCGGACCCCCTCTTCGCATGATTATACGTCAGAGGACCTTGACAAATATAAATCCATTTTATTGTATACCCATGCTCACAAAAGACAGTATGATCCCACGCAACAAGTGAATGCCAATATATCTCAAAAATATAAAACCATCATTGCAAAAATGTTTCCCACTAGTCAAAGTACTCGTCGTAAAGTGTCCGCTTCGGGAGTGACATTTAAACCATTAAAACCCCTTGTGGATGTTACCTACTGGCACAATCCCAATAAGCTCGTCCAGCGGCTACAGTTGTTGCATGCCTCACGTCAAGCTGGCCATACCGGTCACGATTGGGAAATTCAAGAAATTGAACAAGAACTTCGAAATGCCAAAATTATTGTTTAAGCCCTCACCCATTAAAATGGGTATTGCTCACGAGTTGCATCGCCCAGCTAGGCGTCACTATCCACGACTCAAGGTGATTTCACGAGGTGTGGATGAACTTTGGCAGGCTGACTTGGTTGAAATGATACCCTATGCTTGCGTTAACGACTGTGTACGCTATATGTTGACCGTCATTGATGTCTATTCCAAAATGGCCTTTGTTGAACCTGTGCGTCGCAAGTCTGGCCCACTAGTTACCAAGGCCTTTCAACATATTATTCAACACTCCAAACGTCAACCTCAGCTGCTACAAACTGACCAGGGGAAAGAATTTTTCAACAAGGATTTCTCCAGTTTTCTCAAATCTAAGGATATTCACCATTACACCACGTACAGCAATCTGAAAGCCAGTGTGGTCGAGCGGTTCAACCGAACATTGAAAACCCATATGTGGAAAGCGTTTACCGCTCAGGGCACGTATCGCTGGTTGGACATGTTACCTGAGCTACTATCACGTTACAATGACACCAAACATAGAACGATTGGGACCAAGCCACGTCTCGTAACTAAAAATATTCAGCGATTGGATAAACTGTTTAACCCCATAAAATCAGCTGATCCTAAACGTCACCGACTGAAAATTGGGGATGTTGTTCGTGTGAGCAAATTTAAGTCTGCCTTCAATAAGGGCTACACGCCTCAGTGGGGGACTGAACTATTTCGAATTCGTCGAGTCAACTTGGACACTCCAGTCACCTATTTACTCGAGGACCTCAACCATCAACCCATAAATGGTAGATTTTATCTCCATGAACTTCAGAAAACAGCATTTCCTAAGCATTATCTTGTGGAAAAAGTGTTGAAACAAAAAGGAAATAAACTCTACGTCAAATGGTTAGGGTTTAACTCTACTTTTAATTCTTGGATCAATAAATTACATGTTGTGTAAACCTGTGCATTTTTTAATTTATTTATTCACACATGTTGTACACCCCCTATAGCTCTGTGTGTACAGTCCTCAGCTCCACATATTTATTTCTCTTTCCACCTGTGTTCTCTCATACATTACCCCTCCCCCTCTCCCTCCCTGCACCTCCCACCACTGGTGTTTGCAGCTCGTGCCTATCTATTGGTTGTAACATCATTCCGACAAGTTGCATCATACTTTTTACTGATTCAGCGATTCCCACGCTTTGAACATTCTGTTATCGGTCACGTGGACAGCTAACGCCCAAATTGAACACCTGTGGCGAATCAAATTTCACATGAACTTGCATTTTGTCACGTACGAAGCAAAACAGGATGTAACTTGTTAACAGTTATCGCGCACGTGGACAGCTAACGTCCCAGGCGAACACCTGTGGTAGATCAAATTTCACATGAACTTGCATTTTGTCACGTACGAAGCAAAACAGGATGTAACTTGTTTAGCGTACATGTGGTTTCACACATGTGTGTGCATGCATTTCACACTCCCCTGCCACCACGATGGTCAGATTATTTCACCTTCAAGCGTCACCTGTTGTCAAGTCAGATCAACGCCATCCAATAAGCTCAAATGACATTCACCTCCTGCTCCTCGGCAAGTTTGTTTTCTGTACTCGCTTCGACCAACATAGAACCAAGTTCTCATTACCGTTTACACGTCAAGGGTAAAAGGTGTGAAAAAACGCACCCTCGCTCTGTCATAAACCGACCCGTCGAAATATCGATTAATCTATTGAACACAGCCACCGTGGTCAGCGACAGGTTCGTTGAAACACACACACCCAGCCGTATCGTCTCTCTCAACCACCACGCTTCATAAACTTTATAAACAGGTAAAGAAATAGAAAACGTTTTTTCATCATGTATGGCGTTAGGCCCTTTGTGAATTATTTTTTGAAAAAAAATCTACCACATTTGAAAGGGGGCATTAGCCCGAGTCCTTGGACCCCTCATACACGCCTCTATCATGATTGGTTCGCGAGATATTGCAAAAATTACAAAAAACACGTGTTTACCCCAAAACATTCTGTTTCCCTCATTCTCAAAAACTTTAACCTATTACCAAAATAAAGAGGGTTTCGAGAAAAGCCATTTGACACGCCATAGGACCAAATCCGACCATGCATTCGTGAAATATAGGAAAAAGTCTAAAATCATGGTTTTACCCCCAAAAAGCCTGTTTCCCTCATTCTCAAAACTTTAACCTATTAATAGCATATATAGAGCATCGAGACAAGCGATTTGACACGTCACACGTCCAAATCCCACCTTGCGTTCGAGAGATATCGGCAAACTTCGTAGGAAAGTAGGCGACTATCTGGTTCTCTCCTCACCACCAAAACCTCTTCTTATCAATCATTTTTTTTCAAAAAAGCTCGCCCTCTTACAAAAATCCCAAGTGCGCATGCGTAAAAAACAAAAACAAAAATGTTCATCCATAGCGGCATCCCGTAAAACGCATGCGCTATATGGGCAACCACGTTTAAGTTCATTTTAGCAGCGTACCTTATACATGTTGCATTTGAAAAGAGACTTTCACTAAAAAATTACAATTTCACCCCCTAGTAGGGGTAGGTTTTATTTAGGGGTTGAAATGAGTAGTCCTTTGGAAAGAGGGCGTCAGCCCGAGTTCAACATTTGTCAAAATCGGACCATGCGTTTGAGAGATATTGACTTTGCCCCTGAATGTATTGCGGGTTAGTATGTGACGTCAGAAGGATTGGGGGGGGGGGCAGAACTCTCATCACTCCCCTACTACTTACCAATACCTGGAAAAATCCCTCGATGGTCAGTGGATCGTAGAACCTGAAAAATGCCCGGCGAAAAACCCTCCCAGGTCCTACCACCAAGTAGAGGAATGAATGGGGTACTAGTCATCCTATCAGGCTGTTTTAAGAATGACCATGGCTATAACGAACGAACGAACAAGAAACTAGCTCAAAAACACGAAAAATGACTCTAAAAAGAACTATCTCAAGGGTGGAAAACCCTGGAAAAAGAAAATCCAAGCGATGGCCATCTTAAAACGACCTCCAATCTCTTCGTTAAAATATCACACCATGATTTAAAATTGGGAAAACAATTTATTCCATGAGAACAAGGTAACAGACATGAAAATAAAAAATATTAATACCCTGTCGTCAAGAAAACAAAATCACAGCTAAATACAACTGTAGTAAGAAAATCCTACATGCTTCCAGAAATGGATTACGATCATCACCTACACGCTGGGGTGATTCTAAAAAAATAATATCTCACACTATGCAATAAGGAAATTAGGCATCAATCTCCTAATGATATTAGGAGGACTGGATGAAATGTTAGACGATGAATAAAGAAGATTTATCAAAATTTATACACGTGTATCATCTTAAACGATATTCCAAAAGTGTAGGAATATCAAGATTATATACAAGTATTTATAAGAATATGTACAGAAATGTCCTCAGACATTTACATGATCCAGCCTAAACAGCTGATCTTGGCCATAACATTCGCATCGTGATGTGCAATTAACATTCAATATAAATCGGGTTACCAATTTTTATCAAGCAATTAAGCTAAATAGTGTATCTATTGACTGTGTTCATGATTCAAATTTCAAGTAAACTTGTACAAAATTGTAGAGGTTTTAACGATTATATGCTGTGGAAATATCTTAAGTAGCTCGAACAGATTATCCAAGCGATACCTTTGATTAGGTGAAGAAAAAGCATGTAGGATCGCTCCATAAGAATGACGACGCCAATGTCTCCAATAGACATTAATGTACCAGAAAAACTCATCTATATTAACGTGACACCAAACACGGGTGTTGACTACTCGAAGTCACAAACAGATTGGCACTTACCGGCTGAAAAACCACTTACCGGTTCAATCTAAAATAGGCCTAATGCTTCAATAAGCATGACATCTCCCAAATATGCATCATCCCAGATGTGCATCCAAAACACAATACAACAAGGTTATACGAACCTTTTGGCTGAAAACATACCAGAAAAGCAGGGAAGCATTGGAAGTCCGGTAGGCCTGAAGTTGGCTGAGGATGACAGCCGGGGTCAAAGTCCCAAATTAACGAGCAACGCATTCCAACAGTACAGAGGAGAGACTTCCACACCACAACCAAACTTGGCACCCGCCCAAGTAATCCAAGTCATTAGGGGAAATGATTTCAAGCCCGATAAATTCAAGGAGCACTCAGGAACCACTCCCAAAGCCTTTTTACGACAGTTAACTGATTATTTTAATGACCAACATATCGGCCCCGAAAAACAGTTGAGACTCGTGGAGAAATTTTTAGAGGGACCAAGCTAACCTGGTTTTTAAGCTTTAAATATACTTTCACCGACATGGCTCAATTCCGAGAAGCGTTTTTAAAGAAGTTCTGGAGCCCTTCTTTACAGCAGGGGTTAAGAATGGACCTGTATACTCGAAAATACCACAGCACGCATCCGACCAGATTTTCGGAATTCTTTAGCCAACAGCTGGTAAAATTCCGCGACTTTGATGACCCCCCTAGCGAGCAAAATATGGTTCTAACCATCGGGAAACAACTTCCCATGCACATTCAACAGCTGTTAGTAGCCGGAAATATTCAGACCGCAGTGCAGGCCGAAGAATTACTCCGACACTTAGACGAGACGAGTATGGTCAGTCCACAGACGGGAAGGAGAAATATGGAATGTGTCAACACGGCAGAGGTGGTTCAGGGACTCCAAACTAGTCACAGCCAGGGGAACCAAACGAAAACTCAGTCCACAGGAACACAGTTTACACCGAGGAGGCAAGATTTCGATGGCCGGAACCAGTTCAACCAAAACAATTGAAATTTTCGGAATAACCGCGATAGATACAACCAAAACCAGCACAATCAATGGACGTACCAGCGGGAATACACCAATTGGAGGGGAAACCAATGGCAGGGTCGACCTTACCAAAGAAATGGAGATGGCAGGTGGAACAACGCGAGGAACTATCGCCAGGAAAATAGGGGAGACTATCGCAACAATTGGGATGAGCGGTATGTCGAGTCACAAAAATACTTAGATCAATTAAATGCCGAAGAGACGGAAAAGGAGAAGTGGGGGCGTGCAATGGCCAATAGACAGAGCCTAGACAATCACCATGGAGAAGAGAAGAGATCAGCCGACAAGCCGAAACAGAAAAATAATAGAGGAAATTCGCGGGACGAAGTTTCGGGCAAGGGCCTGGAAATATGGTAGCAGGAGAAGAAGATGGGGGAAGAAGAAGACGGTAGAAGAAGAAGATGGGAGAAGAAGAAGATGGGAGATGAAGAAGGAGAAGAGAACCATTTGATGAATAAGCAAGATGATGTATGCAGAATCAATATTGCAAAATTTTATTTTGAGAGCCAACAGTTGTGTGACCGATAAGGTACTTGATAACTTCGCACATGCAAACAAAATCCAACATGTCGTACATGAATTACATGATCTGAAAGTTGTCAATGTAAAGGATATCCGATCAATGCATAAACAAACTGAGGAATATGACAAAGAAATAGCACTGTACCTTAATATCGCTTTGAGGTTTTGTGGGTATCTACCGACCTACCTAGAGATCTCGGGTTCGAATCCGGGACGGGGTAGATACTTTTGCTACCAGATTATCATTTTAAATTTTGTAAATATTGTCAATTCAATTACAGTACAGTAAGTATGTAGTTAGTTTTAGTTGTAAGTATGAAGTTAATTTGTTTATTAGATATATGTCATTGTTCTATTAGACTGTGGTGTGTGAGTGTGCTGGTGAGGGTGCATGTGAGTGGGCCTGGTGACAGACTGTTTTAGTGGAAGTATTTGTTGTTGGTGAAACTTTAGTATTTTTTTCGTTAGTAGAATTTTGGTATTTAATTGTTAGTAGAAGGTTAGTATTTTGTAGTAGAATTGCTCTTTACTTATTCTGAAAGGGAGTAGCAGCCTTTCAGAATAAATCAATTCTTTACTAGTCTAATAATATAATAATGTTATTGGTTTTACGTCCCTTTTAACTACACTGGCTTTTAGAGACGCCGGGGTGCCGGAATTTTGCCCCGAAGGGGATCTTTAACGTGCCAGTAAATCTACTGACACGGCTCCCTCGAATTTGCGCACCCACAAATGCCAGCTGACTGCGCCAGGTTTCGAACCTGCAACCTTGGGCTCAGCAAGCGAGAACGTTACCCCTGAGCCACGCAGCCAGACCTTTACTAGTCTGATAGACGGTTAAGATATTGATAATATAAGCCAACTAATGGCTACACTGCGTTCTGCTGCACGGCTGAAAGCAACGGGAAACTACAGCCGTAATGCTATTCCCGAGGATATGCACCTCTCTATGCATAATTACATGTGATGATGGCCTCCTCCCTTGTAAAATTTCAATCCGGAGGTAAACTAGTCCCCCGTTCGGATCTCCGGATGGGGACTACTCGAGAGGGGGTTAACATCACAGAAGTGACAAAGAGGAAATCTGACATTAGCACTAAATCAAACAATGGCCAAGCAGGAGTTGGTCTCATATTGAGTAGGAAACTTGGACAGCGGGTGGAATATTATGAGCAATACAGTGAACGGATTATTGTAGCAAAAAATCAATACTAAACCTACGTGCACCACAGTGGTACAAGTCTATATGCCTACCAGTCAAGCTGATGATGAGGATGTTGAAAAGGTCTACGAAGAAATAGATGACATTCTGAGGTATATCAAAGGTGATGAAAATGTTATAGTAATGGGAGATTGGAATGCTGTGGTAGGAAAAGGGAGGGAAGGGAAGATAGTAGGAGATTTCGGATTAGGTGGAAGGAATGATCGAGGAAGCAGGCTGATGGAATTCTGCACCGAACATGAGTTGGTCATAGCTAACACCTTATTCAATAACCACAATAGAAGAATATACACATGGATGAGACCAGGAGATACAGGGCGTTACCAAATCGACTTCATTATGGTCAAGCAGAGGTTTCGAAACCAGATTTTGGATTGTAAAACATATCCTGGTGCTGACATAAACTCTGACCACAATCTGGTTGTAATGAAATGCAGATTAAAGTTGAAGAAACTGAAGAAAAGTCAAAAACCAAAAAGGTGGGCAATAGACAGACTGAAAGTAAAGGATGTGAACGAAAGATTCAAGAAGAGTATAAAGGAAGGACTAATCAAAACCCGTAAACAAACTTCAATTGCAGACGAATGGGCACTTTTGAAGAATGAAATAACAAAATCGGCAGAAGAAAACATTGGTAGGAAAGAAAGAATAGGTAGAAAACCGTGGATCACAAGGGATATACTAGAATTGATGGATGAAAGGCAGAGACACAAGATTCTAAGAGATGAAGAGGGGAAAGCAGAATACAGACGTCTGAGAAATGAGGTTAACAAGAAGTGCAAGGAAGCGAAAGAAGAATGGTTGAAAGGGAAATGTACAGGTATAGAAAAATGTCTGAAATTAGGAAAAGTAGACACAGCTTATCGAAGGATTAAGAATACTTTTGGGGAAAAGAAGACTAAGTGCTGTAATATTAGGGACACAAATGGAAAGCCTCTAACAGATAGGGAAGAAAAGGTTGAGAGATGGAAAGCTTACATAGAGTGCTTGTATAAGGGAAAGGAGATTGAGAATCATGTAATGGAAAGGGAGGAGGAAATTGATGAGGATGCAAAAGGAGATTTAATATTGAGATCAGAATTTGACAGAGCATTAGAGGACTTAGGCAGGAACAAAGCACCAGGCATAGATGATATACCGGTTGAGTTGCTACGCTGCATAGGAGATGAAGGTCTGATCAGGTTATTTCACTTGCTGTGTAGGATTTATGAGACAGGTGAGGTACCCCCTGATTTCAAGAAGAATGTTATCATCCCTATACTAAAGAAAGTGGGAGCTGACAGATGTGAAGATTACCGTACAATCAGCTTGATTACTCATGCTTCAAAGATCCTGTCTAGAATAATTTACAAGAGGATTGAAAGCCAGATAGAAACGGAGTTGGGTGAAGACCAGTTTGGTTTCAGGAGAAATGTAGGAAAAGGGAAGCTGTACTAAGTCTTAGGCTGATTTTGGAAGGTATAATAAGGAAAGATAAGAGAACGTTCATGGCATTTGTAGACTTAGAAAAGGCTTTTGATAACGTTGATTTGACTAAATTGTTTGACATTTTGAAATCTATTGGAATAAAGTACAGGGATAGGAGGGTGATATACAATCTATACAGAAACCAGACAGCAGTCATTCGAGCTGAAGGATATGAGAGAGAAGCTGGTATTATGAAAGGTGTAAGGCAAGGCTGCAACTTATCACCCATACTTTTCAATCTTTACATTGAACAAGCAATGAAGGAAATCGGAGAAAAATTTAAAGTGGGAGTGAAGATTCAAGGAGAAATAATTTCAACTCTGAGATTTGCTGATGACATCGTCATCTTGGCCGACAAGCCTGAGGATTTGAATGAGTTTTTGAATGGTATGGATTCCGTCTTACGGAAGGACTTCATGATGAAAATTAATAAATGTAAAACAAAAATACTGGAATGCAGCCGAAATAAATCAGAAACCTCTATGGAGATCAAATTGGCAGGTGAAAAGCTGAAGGAAGTAGGAGACTTCTGTTACTTAGGAAGCAGAATAACCAGTGATGGACGAAGCAAAGAGGATATAAAAAGTAGGTTGACTCAGGCAAGGAAAGCCTTTCTACAAAAAAGGAATCTGTTGACATCGAATATAGATTTAGGTATTAGGAAGTCATTTTTGAAAGCCTTTGTCTGGAGCGTGGCGCTCTATGGAAGTGAAACTTGGACTATTGGTGCAGCAGAAAAGAGGAGAATTGAGGCATTTGAAATGTGGTGTTACAGGAGAATGATGAAGATCAGATGGGTAGATAGGGTTACAAACGAAGAGGTATTAAGGCGATTGGGAGAGGAGAGATGTTTCTGGCGACTGCTAATGAAGAGAAGAGATAGGTTGGTCGGACACATACTAAGACACCCAGAATAGCAAGCTTAGTTATGGAAGGAAGGGTCGAGGACAAGAACTGTAGGGGTAGACCAAGGTTAGAATATGTTAAACAGATTGCCTCGGATGTAGGGTGTGGTAGCTATGTAGAGATGAAACGATTAGCTCAGGACAGGGAGGCATGGAGGGTTGCATCAAACCAGTCAAAAGACTGAAGACTCAAACAACAACACAACACTACTATTATATTTAATCTCAATATTCACACAAGAGCTACAAACATGCTTAACTCACACACTAACCTTAAGCATGTTGTTCAAAGTCGAGACACCGAAACATTCCACTAACAAATTCACCTATCTTGCCTCCCGATAATGTATATTAATAATACTTGTTCATTTTTCTTGATTCCAAGTCAAGCTTTCCTGGAATGATTTAATCAACTTTGTAAATGGTGTTCAAAACTGCTATACTATATCTCACTCACACAATTGCATTAAATGCAATTATTTACGTTAATACTGTGGAAAATACATGTCTCAAAATGACATCCTAAATTAATTTAATCTCAAATCAATACTTAATGGAAGGTAAAACTGATCTTTTCTTGAATCAGGATAGCCTGCAACTTCGGTGGGCTTCGAAGTATCAGTGGATAAAACTTACACCATGAAAGCATGTTAACTAATCAGGTTAATCCAATGACAATCATTAAGTAAATCCACTAATAAATCTGCACTCACAAAAGCGAATTGCTTTCCATAAAAATAATCCATCAGGGGGATTAAAACTATAAATGCAACGAACACCAAGATAAACTTTCCAAGATTCAAATCGCTGCGTGAAAGCGAAGTTCCTAACAGAACAGTAGTACATGAAAAACATGTACTGGCCTCAAATAAATCAGTGTTCCAAACACTGAGAAACAAACGCGATTAAAACTATGCTTAGACAAAATATTGGAGATCTTCCCCTAAATTCTCTTCACGGCAAATAAAAATACGCACTGCTAAATAAAGGAAATTACTGATTCTACTGATAAAATGATCCAAACTAGTAATACACAAGGGTTGAATTCGTTAAGCGAATACAAAATCCCAGGATCACAGCAAGTCAGGTTCGACAGAAACATCGAACCTAAACTTGTGAATACCCATTTAATCTACAAAAAAGAAATGACAATTGCAATTGCTAAGAAGTGCCTGCACTAAGCTACGTTAATAGAGTCTGCTGGTCCAGTACCTTTTGTTGCATCTTGAAGCGTCTTAAGCGTGATATATAAATATCTGATGAAAATCCAGGGTATCACCAGATAATACACTCTTCTTCTTCTCTGGATCTGGGAATCGAACCCGGGTCTGCAGCGCACACGCATACTGGTCAGACGACCATACGAGCCTAATCCCTTCATGCCAGAAATACTATCATCCGCTTGAGAAAAAGCACTGTCCTGCATGTCGCCGCTCATGAAAGCACTCGCGAACAACCACTGGAGTACGGTGAAAATATATTCCTCCCCAACAAGGAGAATGCAGTTGTGGCTGGCGGTCATTTCGCTGATGCATTTCTCATGAAGCTACCCCATTTAAATCTAGCCTGCCATTCTGGAAGTCATAACTATAACATTGACCTTCCCCACTGACATCTCAGACGATAATATGCGTTCTAGTGTCTGCATAATGTACAGCTTAACATGTCCTGAAGTTGGCATGTATCAGCACAACCATACACGTTACTATTACTCGTGATGAAGACCTCACAAGGTTTCGAAATGGCTGCCTTGGTAGTGGACACCGCTGGACAGAGACATTCAATCAGTCCGCGTTCCGCTTCGACACAATTCTTCTTGACCAAGATGGCAGTATACATTTACAACTGTTCGAATAATATCTCAGATCCATCATAAACTGGTAGCTTTAATAAATACTTGAGCACCGTACACGTCCGCTTGTCGAGACACGAAATACTCTGCACGTTTCTAACGCACTTTGAAAAAGAACTGTTCGGCTTCGCTGAGTATAAACGCGAGCCATCTCCACGTGAAGTTATCACAGCCTGCCTTGCACCTGCGATCTCGCTTGCTAGCCGAGTTGCGTAACCACACATATGACACTCCTAATACAACAGTACACGTCCAAATGAAATCGCCTTACTTGCAGCCAAACGCCACAGCAAGCAACCCCCACTACTGCCTTCCTTCATCGATATCTCGATGTGTTAATAACTCGCTTATGGCTTGATCATTATAGATGTTATTATTGCACGTCGCTTGTTATATTATATTCCTCATATGAAATAGCTTTCTGCTATGGTAATCTGCGTTCTATGTCCTTTGAAACGTCTTCTAATACTCTAATTCGCTTCAAAACAATAAAGATAATCCTGTAGCCTGGATCGATATATGACATGACGTCTTGTATACGTTTATTGATTGGTCTATCTGAGAGTCCATCCACTCGGGAATGCTCGTTACTTTCCGATCTTAAACCGAATGACACTTCTCATATTAACAGCGTGATATTTCATGACTTGACTCACGAGCTTGACAGCATCGCGTCTCTCGTCGTCTTCACTACAGTATTTCTGGCATAACCTTATGAAAATACACGGTAATGTACCTCTCTGCATTTACTGTCGTCTCGGAAAAAAATTGGCCCTATTATTCTTCCGGCACGAACAGCACACCAAACACCGATCTTCCTATCATAATGAGGGACTTCATAAACACCATTAGGGTTTTCTGCACACCAATAGTGAGAGTTATGACTGTTCGCACGCCCATTAAGGTGAAACCAGGCCTCATCCGAAAAGAACACAAGCTGTGGGTCAAATAAACGATCATTCAATGATGCAAGATATCACTCACAATATCTCACTCTTGTGGCTGGATCAGCAGGTTTTAAACATTGGGCCCGTGTAACCTTGTACTGTTTGATATGTAACAGCTTTGTAGCTCTGTATGCAGATGAAACCGAAACCCCTACTTGTTGTGCTAATTTTGTGAGTGATTTATTCGGAGACCGTTCAAGATTCTCGCCAATGTCATCTAACTTATCCTCTGTTAAAACTGTTAGTGTGCGCGTATGTTTTTTATTGAGCACCGAGCCAGTAGTGTCAAACTTATTTGCAATTACGTGAATCTGTGCTAGTGAAGGTGGCACTTCATCAGAAAATTGCTGAACAAATGCTTCACGTACCCGCCGAGCCGACTCGTACTTAAAATACGTTTTATATAAAAAAATACGATATTGCAATGATAACTGTCTCACCATGTTAGCACTTGAGGTTTAGACTGGCGATTGAACACCTGCACGCTCATTGCAAGGTCATGTTTGGTAATGTCAATCTGTTATTTTTATACAGTCCATCGGAACTCGAAAAAAAAAGAAGAAAAAAAAACAGCCTTCTTATGTACTAAGCGCGCGCTTTCAATACTACAGCAGGGGGCCGTGGCGCGCCACCTGCTCGGCGAAGGTCACCGCAACGGTGGAGAACAAACCCGCCGCTTGGCGTTCTTATTTTATATGAATGACCCTGTAGTTACACTCACTACTGTAGTCAGCACATAAATACAGGTTATCAGCCAATTTGAACTCACAACCAACTACATGGAGCTGATGACCAAGATGTCCACTGTCCCTACAATGAATTAAGAACAACAAACTTAAGAATAAACCTTGACCTCCTTTTCGTTTCCTTCAAATTTCTCCCTACCTGGAGCATCCTCAAGATCAATATTGCTTCTGAAGAGAGAAAACACACAACGCTCTGTACGAGATTTCTTAACTCAAAGTACACACATCAGAAAGAGTTATGTACGAAGGTAATTCCAAAAGTAAGGTCTGATTCGCCGTAAATATTTGAAAGCGGCGCCAAGGGCAGAACACGCATGTGCACCGGCTCCTGGCGTGCCTTGCGCGGCAAAAGCCGCCAGTAGCGTTGTTACTGTTGCTGTTGATAGTGTCAGTTCACAATGTTTAAGACAATTAATCAGCCCGCTGATTGTGAAGTAAGGGCAGTGATACGGTTTCTGTCTGCAAGAAACGACGTGCAATCCAGAATAAGCGACGTGGTCTTTTGTCGTCTGGAGTGTTGTTGCATGAAAATGCCAGACCACATACTGCGAATGACACGCAAACTCTAATCAAGAAATTTGGATGGGAACAGATGGACAACCCACCATACTTTCCGGACTTGGCGCCAAGTGATTTCCACCTGTTCCGCTACCTAAAGGAGTTTCTTGGCGGTAAGCGCTTCGACACAGATGATGAAGTGAAAGAAGCTGTTAAAGACCGGTTAGCTTCGCAGGCGGCCGAGTTCTACCACTTAGGCATTCAAAAGCTTGTGGAACAATGTGAGAAATGTGTAAATAAGTATGGAAATTATGTAGAAAAATAGAGAAAGACGTAAGGAATGTCAATAAAACTATTGTTTTGGAAACAATTTTTATTTTGGATGTTTTTTTAACCGGGCCTTAGTTTTGGAATAGCCCTCGTATGTTGCCTTTGAGCACAGTGAGGACGGGCTTATTTACTAAGCCTGCTCTACACAATTGAGATGGAGAGCATAGACAGGCCATTCCATTCTGTGAATACCATTCTCCTGAAGAAAGGCATTGCAAATGCGGGCGACCGTTATCGTCCACGAAAGTGAAATTTGGGCTGAAATTGTCAGCATAGCCTTTCACTACAAATGCCAGGATAGTATCCCTGTATCCAGTGGCGTACGCAGGATTTCCTTCTGGGGGGTTCATTCATAGTAATGTCCTATAATAAAAATGATTCGAATATAATTCATAAAAAGCAACAACTCAGTTAAATAAACACTACCGGACCCAAGCGAGAAATCTCGCATGTTCATAAACCACCCTTCCCCGATAGGTTTATAACGAGAGAATTAATTGCAGCATGTTAGCGCTCCAGTATTTGCAAATCGCACACGTCTAACAAAAATTGATATTTATGAAATTAGAATGGAATTCGTCACTGCTAATGTCATTTGTGTGCTGAGTCCATTGATTTATCTTAGCTGTAACACTCACCAGTTATTCGATATTTTTGACATTATACGATTTGAGTACTCATTCCTTTGACTTACTGTTTCTGAAATCCATGCAAAATGATAAAGGAAAGACCTCATAATATTAAAATGACACGAAACAGGCGTCACAGCGTCCAAAATGTGAAGTGGACAGCAATTACGGAGCATATTTTCCTACAGCAACAGTATCGAAAAATCTCACACTTCGTACATTTTTTAAAAGTCAGTTTTTAAAGAAATTATTGATATTTATGAAATTAGAGTGCAATTCGTCACTGCTATTGTCTATTCTCTTTCATTTGAATGCTCTTTTGTCGCGATCGGTCGCTTGTGAGCGCCACAGGAGGGATCTATACTAATGAATATATATATATATATATATATATGATGATTCTCTTTGCATGAAAACTATTTTAACTATATTTTTCAGCACTTTAAACAATATTACAAACACAATTGAAAACATAAAATATTAATAAAAAATACGGAAAAGAGTTTAGCCCAATATAGATATTGCACTAGATACAAACGGACAAAAGGAAATGTCTAAATTGTCAATCGGGCTAAACCAAGGAATCTGATTAAGTAGATATTTGCCCTGGAATTTGTTGAAGGACTTAGACAAGTCTACTTCAATCGTATATCAAGCCTTCTAGAATTGCCAGACAAGTCATTCAGTACTTCCTCAATTCAAACATCAACAGTATCATGAATGAACATCAAAGCTAATCCATTAAGGCCTTCTTCACTAGTTGAATTCCTTAAATAATTCTTCAAGAATTTTAAGGACAAAAACGATCTTTCACATGAGCAGGTTGTGACAGGTAAGGTAGCCATGATGACAAGCAGGTTATACACAACTGGAAACATGTTCTTATTGCATATTGACAAAGCATCTATAGCACTCTTGGGCTTCTTTTCAATAGATTTCAAAGTTTGTTTCCAGAGAAGTAGCTCGCCTCTAATATTAAGGGGAAGTCCATAAAATTCAGCTACATTTTCTACTTCAGCTATGCTTTGGTTGGATAGTTCGTCTTCAGTTGTGGTAACTAGCGTTTGCAATGGCTGAAGAGTTTCTTTATGGCAGACAAATTTATCATCAAGTGATGAAATAGTTTCTTCAAGAAATGGGATGAAAATAACCCGCCTATAATATTCTTCCGGATCGTTAGATGAAACGTTGTTCCTCATCGTTTGTCGAACAACAGTTCGAGGCTGAACTACAGGCACTCCAAATTCTTTGCAGAACTCTAAAACCGAATTATATGCACACAAAAACCTGGCGTCTGCATATGCCCTCATTTCTTCAAGAGACTTCTTAACATTCATGGAGGCGTTGATTGCTTGACTGAGATCCAAATTTTCAGTTTGAAGGTATTTGCTGAGAGGAAGTGTGATTTGAAATGCTTCATGAATGACAAATACACTTGTCAAGAACTCAAATTTGCTGATAGCGCACAGAAGTTGCGCATCTGTAGCTGCATTCTTATCAACCCATGCTGCTATTTTTTCTAATGCCAACAATAACGGTTTCAGAAGTGCAATGAATGAACGAACAGACTCGTGCTTTTCAATCCATCTCGTTGCACATAACTTCTTGAGTATACTCACTCGGAGTTTCTCTTCCATACTTGCAACTTCATTTGTCAACACAGCCTGCCTCTTTGGTGAAGTACTAAAAAGGCATAAGCTCTTTCAATTTTACCCATACAGTTCCTAATCTCTGCAACTCTACACCCTTCAGAAATGGCCAGGTTTAAACAGTGAGCACTACAGTGAACATACTGGGCTTTGGGAAACTGTTTTCGTACAATGGCCTGAGCACCTCTGTAGGATCCACTCATGGCACTAGCTCCATCATAACCTTGGCCTACGAGATATTCCGCATCCAGTCCCACACTTTTCAAACCAGACAATATGCTATACGCAAGGCCTAACCCAGAAGCATCATTGATAGCAATAAATTGCAGGAACTCCTCATGTACGGAATTATCTTGAACGAAACGGACACATAGTAACATTTGCTGCACACCGCTGATGTCTGTGGTCTCGTCAGCAAGAACAGAAAAGTATTTAGCTTTTTTCACCTGATCGACTAACCATTTCAATGTAATGTTATTCAAAGATGAAATAATTTCATTCTGAATCCATGGACTTACGTATGTTGCATTTAAGGATGCTGTCATCAAATGTTCCTTTAGTATTGTATCACCAGCTTCTGCTCGAAACTTGAGAAGAGACCTGAAATTTCCCTCCCCTTTCATGAGAGGCTCATCTAAATTTACAGGTCCCGAATCCCTGTGACCACGGAAAGCAATGCCCATTCGAGCAAGGAAAATCATAGATTTAATTATTGGTATGAGTTTCTCCCTGTTACATAATATGTTGGACACCCCTATCCAAGCTTACGTCAACAGCAGGTTTTGCACCTTTGTATATGGCGAGAAAGTTCGCAGCCTTTTCCGTACATGCCATATGATACTTGGTTTCTTGGTGTTCATGTAAGGAAATTTTACTAGTTTACCTGGCGATGAAGATTGTTTCCCAACAACGGTGCAAAACAACGAACAATATTTACAAAAGGCTCCGTTCTTTGAAGGAGAATAAACTAGCCATTTCCACTCTGATAACCAGTTCAATTGAAATTTCAGATTCCTTGGACCCGATAAAGGGAAATTAAAATTGCTTCCAGGTGTCCAGGCATTTTCCAACAGTTCATTTTTCAGATAATCATCAATCTAAAGAAATAAGTAAATCACAACATTGAAATAATTAACATGTACCGACACATACGTAGGCCAAGGCCATACAAATACCGGTATAACATAATAGGTAAAGCATCGAAATGCAAATCAGTTACAGAAATAGCGATTATCATGAATCATATTGTAAACACACCTGTTGGCCACCATAACCTCCTAAGTCTGTTCGATGTAGCCTATTTGGTCGGTAGCCGGCTTGGTAGTAGCCGATAATTCTTCAAGTTCATTTTCAATTCTTAAAGATGAACTACTTGCAATGGCAGTGTTGCATGTAACATCTACTCTTGGTTTTTTAATAATAAATCGATCCATTACGCATTACAAATAAACTCGGAAAAAAGTGCGACTCACGATCTGGCAGTTCACAGATATGCACGTTTAAAGTAGCACGAATTTGCGTTACGATAGTTACCAATCGCACACTTTAACAGTAAAATGACAATTTTGTTATTTCGCCTAGTGTAGTTAAGTTATTATTGCTTTAAGTGTAAGAACAGCGAGGTCATCTGCCCCTCTTGCTCCGTTTAACATGTAGTTTAAGGGTGTTTACCCCAGGCCATAACCAGTAGCTAGCGCCAAAGCTGGAGAAGTCTCGTTGCGAGTTGAGTGGAGGTCATTTACCACGTGAAGAACGTGTTCACATTAAAAATGTATTACAAAGGAGTAGCCTAAAGAAGCCTCACTGGCAGCAATTCGAAACATTTTCCAGGTGATAGATGGGACAATATAAGGAGTCATGTAAACTAATGTCTCTGGGGGGTTAAACCCTAAACCCCCCGTCGGTACGCCACTGCCTGTATCGTATGACTGTCATATGCCCTGGAATGTACACAAGATGTATTGGTCGTGCATACGTTCATCGGGTCGTCTAAACACTCGCACAGAACTATCCTCATTGACACAGACGAGTGTACACAGCCTATAGGCTACACACGACTAATGGGTTTGAGACCACTACGACTCTTGGCCAGCAATATGCAAAACTCTCTTTGGTGTTTGTATATCAACATGAGAACACCCCTTTCTTTAGCATTCTCACAGGCGTCAGACAAGGATGCATTTTGTCACCAGTGGCGTACGCAGGATTTCCTGCTGGGGGGTGGGGGGTGGGGGTGGGGGTGGGGGTGGGGTATTAATAAAGTAGGGTAATTAAGCACAATATTAAAGGGACAGATGACCTTGCTGTTCCGCCCCTTAAAACAACAGTTATCATCAAAATTAAAATGACATTTCGATTAATATTCATAAAAAGACAATAATTAAATAACCGTTCTCTATGCATGAAAACTATTTTAAGCCTTATTATTTTTTCGACACAATGAAAAAATGAAAAATATGGAAAACAGTAACTAAATATTAAAAGTGAAACGATGGAGTGGTATCATCATGACCAAATTTACGTGGTCGCTTATATTATTGATATTATGCGAGAGAAGGATAATGTTTCGTTCTGCATGCTCCTACTGCCATTACTATTGACTCTCAAAATCTGCCTATCTTGATGACTTTTTCCGTATTATTAATTGGAATAAATTGCAGAAGCTCCTCACGTACTGAGTTATCTTTAACGCAACGGTCACCCAATTAAAACAACCCGAAGCGACGTGTACAAGGTTACCGATCGCACACTTCAACAGCAAATGACTTGCTCCAACGCTGAAGGAGTCTCGCTGGGAGTAGAGTGCAGAACATTATTACCAAGTGAGGAACGTGATCACATTTAAAACATATACAGGAGTAACAAGCCTCAATAGAGGTAGCGTAAAACACGTGATAGATGGGACAATATAAAGATTCAAGTAAAGAAATGTCTCTGGGGGAGGTTTAAACTCTGATACCCCCTATCGTTACGCCACTGTTTGTCACCATTCCTATTCATTTTGGTTATAGATTTTGTAATGAGAAAAGCTATGGACAATCCCAATATGGGGATACGATCGAATGAGGAATCTAGGCTAACGGATCTGGATTTTGCTGATGATATCGTCCTTCTGGCAGAAACACCACAAAGTTTACAATTAATGACACCCAAGCTGGATGAAATGGCCAGTTCTGCTGGACTACAGATAAATAGTGACAAGACAAATACAATGTGCATAAAAAGTGGGAATGTATCTACACAAATTATAGTGCAACAGAAGATTCTACAAGATTTTGACCGATTTTATATCTCGGCAGCCTTATCTGTAGTAATGAGGACGTAGATGCAGACATCAGCAGCAGAATTGGGAAAGGTTCGGCAGTCTTGCAACGAATGCGATCCACATGGCAATTAGACTCTAAATGAATGTCCACAAAGATTCGGCTATATTTCTCTATCATCTTACAGATCGCCATATATACATGTGAGACCAGGAAAATATCAGTAAAATCAGCACACAAGCTCATCATTTGTCACCAACGATGCTTGAGGCGAATTTTGCAAATCAGTTATCGTGAACACATAACAAATGATGAAGTACTGAGAAGAACTGGTCAACGCAGCCTGCACAAAATCGTTGCTGAAAGAAGACAGAAGCTCGCGGGACATGTTCTACGGATGAACGACAGAAGGATACCCAAATCAGCACTGTTGTGGGAACCAACGGAAGGATACCGAAGTAGAGGAAGATCTCGTAACACCTGGAAACGAACTTTTACAAAGGATCTTGAATGCATGGATATGAACTGGGAGGATGCTGAAATCCAGGCAGCTGATAGAGTTCGCTGGAGGAAATTTGTTGCCCGATATGCTACCTAGCATTGGAGGACCTAAATCCTAATAATAATCCTAATATCAACGTTGCTTGTCTCTTGTTCATGATATAAATTAACGTTATATGGAAACTGTGAGTAACTACACTCACACCGCGAAGTCTTAACACACGCACTCAACGCTACATTTGGCGAGTGCACACGAACTGAAATATTTCCTGGTATAAAGTCCACTGAACTTGTATGATTTTGCCGATTTTCTGTTGACGTAAGAAAACTATGATTGCAAGGTTGAATTAATTTCAGTAAGTTATTTTATTTCTTGATTCCTTGAGTGCAAGTTTACATGTCATGTGTGAGATATAATTCCAACTATACAGAGGAACATATTTGTGAAACAATATTTCTGCATTTCTCCCAGGACGATACGGATATTAAGATTGAGGAGTGTTCTATTCCGGATATCGTTCCATGCAGAAAAACAGAAACACTATCTTCAGATGTGGAAGAGGTAAGTACCGACATCTCTTTATCATCTAATAATGTTTCAGGATTAAGAGTTGCATGTTTAGAAAAGTATTGATAACTAACGGAAGTGTTTTGCACATAGAGCATAGACCATTTTGTTGAAAGGCTGGAGAAAAAATATATCTGATTTATGTGGGGCTTGAACCCGCCACCGTGGGCTTTGTGCGATGTTGCTCTGATCACTGAGCTAATGGGGGATGCATTTTGGGCAGAAGGTTTATTACGTGAAGCTAGCATATGTTAGGTGCAATCACATTGTATAAGTTGGCCACTGTGGTCTGGGTATACCAATTGATTTAGGTTGTCTTTATTCTGATCAGAGATAAAGGTTTCATTACCAAGGTAGGTTTGACTGCGCTCTGAAGTTGTTTTCTGTAGTTTTTCACTTTAACTCCTGGCAAATGTTGGGATGGCTCTAACCTATGACAGTGAACACCTGCTTCCCTATCCTGATCTTCGCAAGAACATGCATTAGACCTAGCATTAAGATGTTTTATAATTGAAGATAGGAGTTAAAATAACGGAATTCTCGAGAACCTTACGGAGAAAGTAAGTGTTAATTCTTCTACTTGTAAGTACGAACTGTAAAAGCCTTCTTCCATACCACATTTCTTATAATTCTTAAGTAATCCCATTATTGAGGTGGCAGAGAGGAGTTGAAATGTGCAGCTGTGGTTTTTAATGCCGTTCGCCCTCTAGTCTAGCCTATAAGTGGTGTTAATGAGGATTGAAATAAGGTAAGGAGTTGGAAGGAAGCGATCATGGCCTCTTAGGAGTCACCATCTGAGCATTTTCTTGGAGATTAAAATAGTGAACCATTTTAAAGATAGCTGAAAGTAGATACCATAACCTCTCGTGTTTGGAGATCGATTACATGGTCTGGTGTATGTAAACTGTGTATTATTTGAAATGTACTTAGTTCTTATTCTATAAGACAGGAAATATACAGGTTGGATTCAATACACAAATTCAAGCTGGGATTCATACTGTATATTGCTGAATGTCAATTAATTGTAATGATGGTTGTGAATCCCTCCTTGAAAGCATTATATGTGTCTACATTCACAAAAGCATTAGGAATAGACCTCTCTGACAGTGCTCCATTCGCTTCCTCGACCTATAGATTAGATTAGATTTTTAATTATCCATTTGATCAATTACATGTATACAATACATTTTTGATAGAGGACACATCAGAAATTACATCTATAAAATAAAAGAACTTACAGGTATATATTACTAATACTATAACTATTTATATCTTATTATAACAACAGATCTTAAGAGATACAATCTTATTGGACAACTATTTACACCTTCACAATAGGAAAACTTAATTCTATAAATACAACAACTTACAGCTTAGTATTACAATTAAAATAGAAAAGTAAAATATAATTATACATTTCATCGCTCCTACACGCTAAGATATTACTACAGAGTAAAAACAATGACACTGCAGATAAGCTTTCAACATTCTTTCAAAGGTTTTTATTTTTGGGGCAAATTTTATATACTGCGGTAGTTTATTGTATACTTTAAATCCTGTGTGAAAAGTTCCTTTTAGATATATGCTTGTGTGTGTGTGTGTGTGTGAAATATGAATGTTTTGATTTTGTCTTGGGTTATGTCAATGAACATCATTGTTTGTTTTAAGAAAAACGTCTTAATCATTGAATTCTAAAAAAAAACCATGATATTATCAAAGATAAGAAAGCAGGGTAGTGGGAGAATGTTTAGATCTTTAAACAGAGGTCTACATGATTCTCTAGTGTTTACATTTGCCATAATTCTAATCGCCCTCTTTTGAATCCAAAACGTGCTTAGTACATTCGATGACATATCCATTGTACACCAGTTAGATGTCTTTACCAGGTACATTGATGTTACAGTAGATCCCCTCTCTAGGCACTTAATTGACTTAGTCTAAATTCTTTTGTAAATGCAATTGCTTTAATTTGCATTGTTTTGTGAAAAATGTCGTGGCTTATCTGTTTGATTTATACCTAGTTGCTAGCTACTCAATGATACCAGGACATGTTAGTTGCAATGTCTCAAAATATTAAAAAATAAATGTTCAATTGTCTTGACTCCTTAACGCTATTACTTCCATTAAGCTACTGATCTCAGCAATTTCTCTCACTCTTAAGATTCACTTGGACTCTAGAGGAGGTATTTTTAGAAGTAGGGTAGACATGACCACTGAATGTTCATCTCTTGCAGTAAGATGTGATGGAAAGTATGAAACATGTTCAGTGAATATATCTTCTGAGCTGTGCTGTACAATTGCATGTTTTGTCATTTGTGTAGAAAGTGATAGCAAAGTAATAAACTATTCCATCTGATCCCTAGGGAGAGAAAGATGGAACCCAGGATGAAGAATGTGGAACAAGTGGAAATCATTTAAATGAGTAAGTGATCAAAATACAAGGAAACGTGATCATCCACTTTTATGTCTGCACGACTGAAAGTTATCTTAATGAAGAAGTATTTATATTGTATATTTTACAGTCGGTCAACACAATATAATTCCAATTACTGGGTATGACATAATATCATCATCATCGTCATCATCAAATTCCAGCTCCAGTCACCCGGGTGCTGTTAACGAGCCCTCGGCACCTTTTCCTGTCCATGAATAGTTGGTCTTCACGGGTCCTTCTTCTTTTGTCTTCAAGATCATCCTTGATTTGGTCCAACCATTTCGTCTTGGGTCTTCCTACTGGTCATTTCCCTAGGATAATCTTGTTGAAATAAGCTTTTGGTGTCCTCTCATCTCCCATTCTTTGAACATGCCCATACCATCCTAATCGTTGCTTCTGCAAATATTTTATAGCACTGATATCTATGCCAGCCTCTGTTCTATTTGTTTCGTTCCTTACTTTGTCTCTCCTTGTCCTTTGAAGCATTGTTCTTATAAACTTCATTTCGGATGCCAGGATCCTACTCTCTTCTCTTCTGGACAGGGTGCATGTTTATACTCCGTAAGTTAGAATTGGGATGTAGTATGTCTTAAACAGTGTATGTTTACACTTCCTGGGCACTTTATTATCCCACAGTAGTGTTCTAACTTGTGCATAGAAGGTGGCTGCATTACTACTTCACTGTTGTTGTTGTCCTTACACAGTGTGCTACCAAGATATTTAAATTGATCAACAATTTGTAGAGGCTGATTATTTAAGTAAATGGTTGCATTAGACATAAAATAACCTGAAAAAACTGCATGTGATAAATATATACTTATCTATTCAAAAGGTAACCAGTAACTGATTTTATAAAAGGAACCTAATAATTTGGAAGTGATTCTTCATAGAGACCTTATTTACATCAGAAAAGTGGTTGTCTGAGCAGTTTGAAGATATTTTACAATTTCAGATAAGTCTCCATATCAACACGGTAGTAGACCATGTTGCAAGACTGAGAAATGGCAAACAGTCTCAGTTGGTGCTGTTCTAGCTATTTACAATCATCTCAGCAGACTTCTAGCTCATTTCTGCATTAATTTACAGTAGTTTAGGGGTATTTGGGGGTGCTGATAACGTGTAATATCACTTGTTTTTCTCTGACAGAAGTTGGCTATGCTATTGAGGAACTCAGTACCTTCTTGAATAAGCTTGGAATTTAATATAACGCCATTTGCATTGTTTAAAGTTGTGTCTAATATTGCCGACAATAGCATTTATAGGCTGGGGTCTCGTCAGCATCCCGCATACCCTGTTCCGTTACACATCGTGCCTAGTTGGTTTCTACTTCGCAAATAGAGCTGTCGCTTCTGTGTGGTGTTGAGATTGTGTGAAATGAATACTTCTTTGGATGAAGTGCAGAAACGGATCAGTTTACATATTTGTGTTTGTAAATAATTGTTTGGAAGTAATGAAGAATTTAGCTTAAAAATGTACATGCAGTACGAAACCTAAATATTAAGACTTTGGGATTGTAAATCAGTAAGTTATTTATTTTTACAACTGTGGTGCCAAATATCTTATGGTAATATTTGTATGGTAGTTATAAAGATTGTATTTGGTATGTTTGGTCTTTATTTAACATTTGTAAAATAATAGTGCAAGTTTTAGTTGGGGTGTTACGAGTATCACAGCAACAGTAGATTAGTTAATAATAATAATATCGTATGGCCTCGGGTGCCTGGTGCAAGCTTTGTTAATTGACACCCAGAGGGTAGCTTGCATGTCGAATTTCGTCGTTCCTTTGCACGCTATGAAAGTCATGGAGGTTAGATATCTAAACTCCTTGACACTACAGCGCTTTCAAGTAGAGAATGGAGGAACTTTGTGTTGGCGGAAAATCCCGAGATTAATTTTGCCATTGAACACGGCCTACTGAATTCAAATGGGTTCTTTAACAAGCCAACAACGTATGACATGAGTATCGTGATTTTTGTCGCCTTCAAACATCTTTTACCATGGCCAGGGGCGAACCTGCAATCTTGGGGTTGGTAGTCCGACACTATAACCACTCACCCACCGTGGAGGAAGACTGTTTGCCATTTCTCAGTCTTGCGACATTGTAGGTAGCGTATATAAAATAGTTATTTTATCGTATGCTTAATGCTTTAGTATTTTACCGGTGATAGTGCCACTCTTTCTTAGATTTTGACAGGTATTTTGTTTTAGGAGAGCAGTGACTGCCAATGGGTGTTGGTTTGATAGTGTTTTGTAGATCTATTTTGTCTTACATTATTTTGATCTGATAATGCTCGCTTAATGAGAGAAACATGTCATTCATCGTTCTTTAGTTGTCTCCCTTTTCTTTAGTCCATAACAAATACATATAGCCTATATCTTAATCACAGGTTGTTATATTGCGTTGCCCGACTGTAAAAGTCTTTTTTAAAGTATGACTGTGATTCGTTGGTGGTGAAGGGCTATAAGTGTGCATGTAATGAAATCATTTCATTGTAATTAGAGATGTGGGACTTGAGTTAGTATTTTTAGCCTGTGTTCATTGTATGGGATCAACGTTTGTCCTTGTATGTGTATGTTTCCTTTCGATAAAATCTTAACGGTTGGAACGATTTCAAAAAAACTCGGTTACAAGTTTCACTAATTCAACATGGTGGCCGCGTGAAATATTTTACTGGAATTCAATATTTTGATAGACTTCTTTCGCGGACTAATCAGCTGAGCGCAGCGAAATTGGCACGGCAAAGACATCATAGACTGCTATTCAATTTAAAGCAATGTTTTGATAAAATCAAGAAGAGTGCGTTATTTTAAAATTATATTTTTTAACCTACTTTTCACATATTGCAAAAATGAGGAAAAAGTAGACTTATGAGATCGATCCGGGCAAATGACTGTCTGTCTGTACTTCTGTCTGTCTCTCTGTCTGGCTGGCTGTGTGTGTCCCCTCCTATCAACTCCTAAACGGCTGCAGCAATCGAAACAAAACTTGGTATGAGTAAAGATCTATAACAGAATATCTCAAGCCCATATGGAGCTATTTCAAAGTTGGCACACGTATAGATAATAATATTTCAGTTTAACTTCTAGGAGGCCATACATGGCAGTGTTGCCAAAATGATTCTAAGCCTGCTGATAGGTCCAATTTTTAAATGCATCTATCTTCTACACTATCAATTGGAATTCAACCAAATCTCGTATATGCTATGTGTACATAACTGAGCGTATTCTTGAGCCACCAGGGCTGCCAACTGTTAATAAATGCTCTCAATTTCTTTTATCAAAATACCAATATATCAGAAAGTATGCAAGCCGACAGCTTTAAACTATGCACACGTATAGTACCTGACATTTTAAAATAATTTTGAGTAACTTATATACGTCAGTGCTACCAACATGTTTCTTAGCCTGCTGAGAGGTCCAAATTTAAATACATGTAACTTCTATTCTAACAAATGGATTTCATTCAAAATTGGCACAACAATAGATCATATTATTTCAGATTATTTCTGACCAATACATGCATGACATTGTTGCCAACATGAATTTACATGCGCTGTTAGACCCAATGTTTAACTGCATGTAACGTCCATGCTATCCATTGGACTTCAACCATATTTTGTATTCTGTATCCTAAGAAATTGAACTAAGACTATATTCAGTCACCAGGGCTGCCAATTGTAGTGCTCTATTAGGCTACATTATACCAGGTATACAGTATTTCGAACTAATTAGAAATGTCGATATTACCAACTTAATTTCGTCATTATTCTAGACAGATCCATAAATCATTGGCATGAATCTTAAATTTTAAGAAAAGTAGGCTCTTTAGTTCGTCACGGAACTTCTTGTTACTTCTTGTTTCCTAATCAAGCGGTCGAAGTAAAATATTTCATAATAAACCTACACAATTATTATTATCTATTGGTATACAACTCTGATGTCTAAATGTAAATATGGCGGCCATGTGAAATGTGTAACTGCTTAGCAATATCTACGAATGTATTACACCAATCAAAGTGAAATTTCTTATCTATTTCACTGGCAGTAATCTGACAAGCACAAAACCAACACGCTCACGTGAACTTTATGTATTTAATAGTGAATTTCTAGTAATTGAATTATCCGAGTGCTGGAAAAATTGCCTCAACAAATCGATATACGCAACTTAACATACTGGCTTTTTTTAATTGTATTTCATTTGACCTTGAAAATGAAAAAAATGCGGCTGTGTGAAATTTCAAATTCACGTTCTTTCTTGGGTCTTTATTAATTAATCGAAATAAATATTTGTAAAATGAACCGATCTCTCACGATGGTATTCTCATCTTGACGTGATGTGGGGGCTTGAGAGCCCAAATGATCCTGCGAGCTATGCCAGCTGGAACGTAAGCTCCTGGTAGGGCCTCCCATGCCGGACAGATCAAAGGTGATGGGTCAGACAAAGAGGGATACCCTGGTCCTCCAGGTTGGGGGTTGATCATGGGGCTAACAACCCCATATCTAAAAAAATAACCTGTTATGAAATTCCAATACAATAATAGCCAGACTGATGATAATGGTAAACGACCTATGCAAGAAAAAGGAAAATGTAAACGGAAAAAAGATTTATGTACACAGCAACCTGGAATGTGAAAACATTGAGAAAACCTGGAGCGTTGAAGGCCCTTAAGGAAGAGATGGAGAAATATATTATAGGAGTGGCAGCGATCCAAGAGATGAAATGGAGAGGAGATGGTATATTGAGAAGTGATAACCATACAATAATGTATAGTGGAGGCGACAGTGGAAGAATAGGTGGCACAGGCTTCCTCGTGGATAATAGATATAAAACATCAGTACTGAATTTTAAGCCTGTAAATGAAAGGATATGTACTTTGAGGATGAAGGCACGATTCTTTAATATCACCTTTTATGTGTATATGCTCCCACAAAAGAGGATGAGGTGAAAGACACGTTCTAAAGTCAGCTTGAACAGGAACTCGAGGGTATAGCAATGTCAAGATGTAAAAATCGTGTTAGGTGATTTCAATGCGAAGGTGGGAAAAGAAGAAGCATTTAGAGGGACAGTAGGAAAGAAAAGTCTGCATGAGGTATCAAATAATAATGGACAGAGACTCATCGACTTTGCCATGGGAAATGAAATGATGGTGAAAAGTACATGGCTTCAGGAAAGGATATAAAGAAAGTAACGTGGTGCTCACCAGATGGAACCACATTCAACCAAATTGACCATGTGGTAATTGATAGAAGACACGCATCAGATATACTCGAAGTTGATAGTTGTAAAGGAGCGGATTGTGACTCTGACCATTTCATGGTAAGAGTAAAATATGGAGAGTATATAGCAGTGTACAGATCTGGAAAGATGAGGAAAGACCCTAGAAGGTATAATGTCTTAAAACTAAAAGAAAAGAAAACTGCCGAACAATCTGAGACACATTTATGGAAGAAGTTGTAGACTAAACAAAATTGGGATTTAGAGGAAGTAGAAGGAAAATGGTGTATAATGAGGGACGCACTACATGAAACTGCAGAAGAAGTACCGGGAACGGAAGAAAGGATTAAAAGACAAATCTGGTTCGATGAAGAATGTAAAATAGCTATAATGGAGAGGAATGCTCGTAGGGAGAAAATTATAAGTGCACCGACGAGAAACAATACAGAAGATCATAAAAAGAAAAGGAAAGAGGCAAATAGAATTTGTAGAAGAAAGAAACGGGAATCAGAGAAGAAATGGATTGAAGAGCTAGAAGAAGAATACAATAATCATGAAGTAATAAAGTACTATAAAAGAATACAGGAAGTGAAGAAGGGCTTTCAACCTCGTGCAGTTTTCTGCAAAGATAAAGAAGGAAATATCATAGGAGGAGAAGAACATATTTTAGATCGATGGGGTGAATATTTCAGCGAGCTGCTCAATGCTACTGCAGAGACGGTGTTGCTAGAACAGGAGGATCAAGAGAATGACCAACCATGGTGCAAGGATAACACTGATGCAATGCCAGTACCCGTACCGACGCTGGAGGAGGTTAGTTTGGCAATTAAAAGCTTGAGGAATAACAAAGCCCCAGGAGGTGATACTATTTCAGCAGAGATGATTAAGTGTGGTGGGGAACATTTGGCAAAGCTGGTACACCAGTTGATTGTGGAGATATGGAAGAAGGAGGTGATGCCAGAACTGTGGGACACGGCCATTATTTGCCCAATCCATAAGAAGAAGAATAAAGCAAAGTGTGAAAATTATCGTGGCATAGCACTGCTTAGTGTGGTGTATAAAATCCTAGCCATGGTAATGGCTATGAGACTTACACCTCTTGTTGAAGAGAGACTTGGAGAATACCAGTGTGGATTCCGACAGGGTAGATCGACGACGGAGCATATCTTCACAATAAGGCAAATAATGGAAAAGTGTTACGAATATAATGTGGATGTGCACCAACTATATGTGGATTTCAAACAGGCTTATGACAGTGTAAGAAGGAAAACTCTGTATCAGACCTTGATGGACATGGGATTCCCACCCAAACTAATCAGATTGGTGCAAATGATTCTTACTGGCACAAAATGTCGAGTTAAAGTTGAAGTTTTTGAGATAAACCAAGGTTTACGACAGGGAGACGTACTGTCCACGCTGCTGTTCAATATAGTACTAGAGAGAGTAATGAGGAAGGTAGATATTAACAATCCAGGAAGCACGCTGTTAAACCGTATGATGATTATGTAGGTATGCTGTCACGAAGACTGAAAGATCTTGAAGAAGGGTTGGGACGGTTAGAAAAAGAATCAGGAGAAGTAGGATTACGAGTGAACTACAACAAAACTCAATATGTATTATTATCTAGGAGAAATACTGTAGAGAAAGATAAATATATACATTTATAAACCTAAATGGGGTGAATTTTGAGAGGTGTGAAAGTTTCAAGTATTTAGGAGTACTGGTTGCTGAAGATAATAGCACAAGAGAAGAAATAAAAGCAAGAATTGCAGCCGGTAATAGAGATTATTGGGCACTGATAAAAATCCTCAAAGCGCGCATCCTCAGTAGAAGATCAAAGGTGACAGTGTACCGAACAGTTATAAGACCAGTGGTAATGTACGGCCCGGAAACATGGACTATGACTGTGATAGAAGAGAAGCTTTTGTAAGATGAGAAAGGAAAATACCGAGGAAGATTTGTGGAGCAGTGAATGAGGCAGGAAGATGGAGAATTCGGGAAAACAAAGAATTGGAGGAACTGTATGGTCATCCTGATATATAAGGTGCGTTCAAAAAGTAACGAGCCGGAGTCTGGACTACGCAAACCGGTGACGACATGGGCTAATCGTGGGTGTGTAACGAGGTGTGGTTCCGACCAGAGCGTGGAAGATCACAGCCCGTCGCTAGAGGGCACGCCTGCACGTCGCGTGACGATACATAGCGAGCAGCAGCTAGCATCAATCGTCCAACGCTGCCAGTCGCATTGCAAACAGTGACATGGAGGCGTCAACTGGAGAGCAAAGAGGTGTTGTTCGGTTCTGACAGCGGAAGGAGTAGGGGGAACGGACATTCATCGCCTAATGTCACAAGTGTACGGCGAACCCTGCATGTCCCTTTCAAGGGTCAAGGCGTGGCACAAGCGCTTCAGGGAAGGACAGGTGTCGTTAGCCGATGACGCCCGGTCTGGGGCACCCCCTGCATTACCGATGAGAACGTCCAGCTGGTTGATGCACTCATTACCCAGAACCGCCGAGTGACAGTGAACGCCATAGCCGCCGTGGTCGCTCCACGACAATGCACGACCTCATATGGCCAACCCAGTCGTGGCACTCCTGCAGAAATTCAAATGGGAGGTTCTCGGCCACCCTCCATACAGTCCAGACCTCTCTCCCTGAGATTACGCCATGTTTGGTCCCCTGAAAAGGGCTCTGCGGGGCCAACGATTCACCTCGGACGCCGACGTCCAGCTGTACGTGCAGAACTGGTTCATATCGCAGCCCAGGGAATTTTATGAGACAGCCATTCACCGCCTCGTGTCATAGTAGGACAAGTGCCTCAACAGCCAGGGCCAATACTTCTTACATACAGGTACTGGTTTCTGTAATTATTCCTCCGGCTCGTTACTTTTTGAACGCACCTTATAGTTTCGGAAGTAAAGAGTAATAGGCCAAGATGGCTGGGATATGTGGAGAGAATGGCAGGTGATAGAGAGGTTAAAAAGACCTATAGAGGAAATCCAGATGGAAGAAGATGCAAAGGAAGACCTAGAAAACGATGGTTGGATGACGTGGAGGACGACTTACGCAAGATGGGAGTAAGAAGATGGAGGAAACGTACAGAAGATCGTCAGGATTGGGCAACGATTGTTGGAGAGGCCAAGGTCCTACACGGACTGTAGCGCCGAGGAGTAGTAGTAGTAGTAGTAGTAGTAGTAGTAGTAGTAAAATGAACCGATAATATAATCGTCACCTGGTGGCATATAATTTAAAGACTTAGGTATAAAACAATCCAACATGGCGTATTTAAGCGGTTCTGAGTTCCTGCGGAACTATTACAGCACTCAAACTGACATTTGTATGCTGATAGAGGGCTGTTTAATAAGTACATGAAATACAATAACACAACATTCAAAAACCCGATAAAACTAAAAACAACATGGTGGGCATGCGAATTTTAAATGCTTCTTATGACGACGTTGTCATTCGAGAGCAGTGAAACTTGGCACAGCGATTCATTATTCAGAGCTTACTATTTAAAGATTTAAATTCAAGATGAGGTTAGTTCTAATTTTAAAAGAAGCATTTTCAGCCTATTTTCATTTTTGAAAAATAGGCTTATGAGATCACCTTTTGTCCGTGTGTCTGTCTGTGTGTGCGTGTGTGTGTGAGTGTGTGAGGATTTTGTGTGCCCCCCCCCCAATAAAATCTAAACGGCTAGAGCGATATCAATGAAACTCGGTAAGTTCATAGTACTATTCCGTGCGACCCCGACCGTGCCTTTCAAATTTTGTTACGTCTCACCAATCCAAAATGGTGGCTGTGCAAAATATTTCACCAGCATTCAATATCTCCGAAACTATTACCGATATCACCCTGGAATTCTGTACGGTGATGAAGGGAACTACTAGTAGTTCACCTATGTGACTTTTGAAAACCTGGTTGCTACAAAACCAACATGGCGGCCAAGCGAAGTTGCGACTTTTAAATAGACGTTTCTCGCGATTCAACCAACCAAACGCAATAAAACTTGGTGCAGTATATGTTTATACACATTGTAATGCACCGACATCTAACTTCGTTCAAGTGTTTACATTACCTCAAGATGGCGGCTGTGCGAAATATTTCACCGGCATTCTATATCTCTTAAACTAATACCGGTATCACCATGATATTTTGTACGGAGATAAAGGACACTACTGAAAGTTCACCCATGAGTCTTACAAAAACCGGTTTACTACAAAACGAACATGGCGGCCAAGCGAATTTGAAATTTTTAAATAGACTTTTCTCGCGATATAATGATCCAAACGCAACGAAACTTCGTACAGCAAATGTTTATGCACATTATAATGCACTGGTATCTAATTTAGTTCAATTGTTTATATAACCTCAACATGGCGGCTGTGCGAATTTCTAAAATTTAGTTTTTTTTATTTCTTGTGTTCTAATCATGCGATCGAAATCAATATTTGCATAATGAACCTACACAATAATCATCACCTAATAGTACATAACTCTATGGCCTACATATATCAAAATCCAACATGGCGACCATCCTGAATATTTAGACGGTTCTCAATATATATTAATCTACTACAGCAATCAAACTGAAATTTTGTAAGTGTATAGATGCTATAAGCATAAGTTCACCTATGGGACGTTCAATAACCTGGCGAGCACATGTCCAACATGGCGGCGACGCGAAATTTAAATATTCAAATGGACGTTTCCTGCGTTTAAACCATCCGAGCGCAGCGAAACTTGGTACGGTATATCCTTATACAAATTTTAATCGACCGGCATCTAATTCATTAAATTATTTTCATAACCACGTAATGGCGGCTGAGCAAAATTTTAAAATTCCGCTTTTATTTCTTGTGTCATAATCATGCGATTGAAGTTTGAATAAAACACCTACACAATAATCTTCATGTAATAGTACATAAATCTAAGGCCTATAATATAAAAATCCAACATGGTAACCATCCAGAATATTTAGACAGTTCTCAATATCTACGAATCTATTACTGCAATCAAACTGACAATTTGTATGTTGATAGAGGCAATTAATATTAGTAGGATATATGAAAATAGGCTATTTAGTTCTTCGCGGAACTACTTGTTGTATCTCGTGATTAATTCAAGCACTTGATGAAGACAAGCTTTGTATATTCAACTGAAGCGGCTGCCAAATAAGTGTCTACGTTACACACAGCGTGTTTCGAGTTATGAGCTTGCAAAGGTTTCAGTATCCTTGGCGATAGGCAAGGGCGTACGTAGACCCTTATTCTCTTCGTGAAGTTGAGTCGGTTTTGTTTCTTCTCTGTCGAGTTACTTTAATTTAACACACGTCAAAAGGAAAAGAGTCTGCTCATCAAACGTGCCGAGTTATAACAATCCATAAATAGGGACAGTTTCTGCTCTATTGTGACTATTTTACATCCGAAGTTTCACAATTGATATTTCCATATGGTTTTCTTATGGCCCATGCAACTTTACCTTTCTTGTTAACACATTGCTTACGGGCATTTCGTAACCATTTCAGCTGTACGTCCTCCCATTCTGTCATATTCAACTTCCTTCGCATTACTTTGTTAATGCATCGCAGATCATTAGGTGAATGATTTGTGAATGTGCATGCTTCCGCTGTTGTTAACACTGCTCTTAGTCACTAATTTTTTAAAACATAGCCCTCCGCACTGCGAGAATGAACGAAAACTCGCAATGCAATGCTCTTTGTTTATCTTACCGACAGACATCGGCCCACATCAGGTAGGCCTACTAACTCAAAGATAATGCCTCACTTAGACCCTTATGGAGCTACAACCCGGAGGGAGGAAAGAATTCTCGTCCCAGGGAATAACAAGAGTATTGACCTCCGAAATACCCTGAAGTAACTCCAGAGCAGCCTGTTGCCCATGGTGGCAGCCCCATCATCAGGCTAATAACCTGCACCCCTTAAATTTATTTATTACTGAAACTGAAACAAGAGCAAATCGGACGGATCTCACGATTACGAATTTCAGCATGAAGAGGAAAAAGATAATTGGTTTATGGAATCTGAGAACAATGTGGGAGACAGGAAGGAAATGGAGATGGATAGACCACACCCTAAGATGGAGCCCAGCGAAAATCCCGAGGCAAGCATTAGATTGGAACCCACAAGGCAGCTGGAAAAGAGGAAGACCAAAGAAAACCCGGAGAAGAACTGTGGAAGAAGAACTTTCCACCATTGGGAGGTCCTGGAACGGGGTGAAGAAGACTGCAGTCAACAGAGCGCGCTGGGAAGCTCTTGTGGAAGCCCTTTGCTCCTTGGAGGAGCTTAAAAGGACATAATTCAAGTTGACCCATATACCACGAAAAAGATATGATTTTGCCTGAGCATACAAGCTGCATTGCACAGCCATCTGCCGGCATGTCAGTAAATAAACTTGCATAAATAGTGTAGGAGAGTCCATAAACTTCACTCCGCAAAATACTCTTCATAGGTATAAATGTAACATAGACCCAGTGGCGTACGCAGGATTTCCTCCTGGCGGGGTTTCATTAATATAATAGGGTCATTGTGTACATTATTAAAGGGGCAGATGACCTTGCTGTTCCGTTTTTTACGATTTTGTTCAAAAAGTAGAAC
Source organism: Meconema thalassinum (assembly GCA_946902985.2). Lineage (NCBI taxonomy): Eukaryota > Metazoa > Arthropoda > Insecta > Orthoptera > Tettigoniidae > Meconema > Meconema thalassinum. The sequence goes on from OX336391.1 coordinate 97,707,298, forward strand.
AGCGTCGAAGGTGGTTTTGCGCCAACGCGAACGGTCCTCCGCAAGGGTACACCATATATCTGGATTGATAGATACAATTTTGATGTTTTCTTTTAGCAGATCTTTAAAACGTTTCAAAGGTGCACCTGTTGGTCTTTGGCCCGTGCTGAGTTCACTGTACAAGATCTGCCGAGGAAGCCTGTCATCACTCATACGCTGGACATGGCCAGACCATCTAAGCTGATGGCCGATAATGATGGACTCAATACTCTTCATTTTTGCTCTCTCGAGTTCAGTGACATTTGGTATGTAGTCATCCCATTTGATGTGCATAATGGAGCGGATGTTTTGCTGGTGGAAGCGTTCCAATTTTTGGATATCCTGGTGGTATACAGTCCAGGTCCCACATCCGTAGAGCAGCGTAGTGATGACAACAGCCTTGTATACCATCAGCTTTGTTCCCATTCTTAGGTCTTTGTTCTGGAATACACGATGTAAGAGGCGTCCAAACGCAACATGCGCAGCGTGAATTCTGTTATCCACATCTTTTTCGACAGTACATTGGGTCGACAGAATGCTCGCAAGGTATAAGAAGTGATCAGCTCGTTCCAAGGAAGTGCCAGAGATGGTGATATCAAAGTCAGGGGAGGAGGTTCCAGGGACAGGTTGAACTAGCACTTTGGTCTTCCAGATGTTTATGGTCAGGCCAAAGCGTGCGTATGCTCTCTCGAAGCAATTAACAGATTGTTGCAACTCTTCAGCTGTGAGGGCTGGTGAGGCGTTGTCGTCGGCGTATTGCAATTCTGTAACCAAGATGGTAGAGGTTAATCTTTTGGAGCGGAGCCTGGTTCGGTTGAATAGCCCTCCATCATACCGATATCTAATCTCCACGCCAGGGATGTTCGCAGGCGATGTCTCATATAGCATGGCCGCCAGGTACACAGCAAAACGTGTAGGTGCAAGAACACAGCCTTGCTTGAGCCAATTGGTAATAGAGAATTCAGCAGAGATGTCATTCTGATATTGTACCTGTTCAACCATAACATCGTGGAGAGCTTGAATCAGTCCAACAAAATGCTCAGGACAACCAAAGTGCCTTAAAACCAAAGACTTTTTCAAGATCGTAAAAGACTAAGAACAGAGGTTTCATTTGCTCCCTGCAATTCTCCTGCTGTTGTCTTACACAGAAGATCATATCAATTGTTCCCCGGGAAGCACGGAATCCACACTGAGATTCAGGGTGTATTCTTTCTGAGATGGTGTGTAATCGATTCAAGAGGATTCTAGCAAATATTTTTACCACTATAGAGAGAAGGGAGATACCGCGGTAGTTTCCAGAGATACTTCGGTCGCCTTTCTTGAAGATGGTAACAATGGTGGCGTTTTTCCAATCAACAGGTACTTTTTGTGTTTCCCAGATCAGAAGGATAACGTGAAAAAGTCTGGTTTTCAGGGGTAGACCTCCGCTTTGAATGAGTTCCAGAGGAATGTTGTCTGGTCCTGGGGCCTTCCTTACTTTAAGACTGCTCAAAGTTATGACAAACTCTTGGAAGTGTGGGTGCATCGCCATCCAAGGTTGAGGTGGATGTTGTGGGACAAGGCGCAGAAAGTCTTTAGCTGCAGTGGAGCTACGATTTAAAAGAGAGCTGAAATGTTCCTTCCATCTATCCAAAACTTCTTGAGTGCTGGTGAGAATGGTGGTATCATCAGAACCTTTCAGTGTTCCTGAAGAGGATTGAAAGGGTCCTTATAACTCTTTTAGACCCGCGTAAAAGTTGCGTAGATCTCTGCAGTCTGAATATCTCTAGAGCTCCTCAGCCTTTTTGTGCCACCAGATGTCTTTTATCTTCTGGATTTCAGCTTGACACTTCTGCTTTAGTTCGTGGAGATGGTTTAGTTTCTCTGTGGAAGACGGGTCTAGTGCAAGGGAAAGGTAGGCTTCCCTTTTATCACTGATTAGTTTCAGTATTTCTTCAGGATTTTCCTCAAACCAGTCATGTCTCCCCTTTTTCTCAAAACCAATAGTGTCTTCCGCTGATTCTGTGATGATTTTGTGAAGCGTGGTCCTTTCACCATCAACCTCCCCGTTGAATGGGTGGAGGGTCAACTGTTCTTGAATAATTCTTCGGAATCCATCCGCGACAGTTTCATCGTACAGCCTTGAGGTGTTGAGCTTCTTTCAGGGTGGATTCATGCAGTGGGTGCGTGGTCGATTTTGCATAGAGAACCTGAGTCGACTGATCAAGAGTCAGTGTTCAGTCCAACAGTCATCAACATTTCTTGCAACCTTTGTGATAAGGAAGTCATTCTTGTCACGTTTTCTGGTGATAATATAATCAATCATGTGCCAGTGTTTGGATCGTGGGTGCATCCGTGTGGTTTTGTAGCGGTCGGGTAGTCGGAAATGAGTGTTGGTGATGTAGAGCTCATTCTCAGCACAAAGCCCAAGAAGTAATAGGCCATTGCTGTTGCAATTCCCTATACCATGATTTCCCATGACCTTCTCCCACAGATTTCCGTCTTTGCCCACTCTTGCATTAAAATCACCAAGCAGCAGAAGCTTGTCGTTGCGGGGCACCTTGGTGAGGACTGTGCTTAGGAGTTCATAAAAGCAGTTTTGGAGTCCTCATCGTCCATAAGAATGGGGGCATATGAGGAGATAAGTGTGATGAATCTGCCTCCCGAAAGGGGAATACGGAGGGTCATGAGCCTTTCATTTATTACAGTGGGAAAATGAATGTACCAGCCCCGAAACGATTGAGCTAGGCGAAGTATGACCATATGTTATTCCTACAGAAGGATACAGTATACACCCACCGAGCTCTCGGTCCACGAAATGTGGTTCGTGTAAAGTTATATTTGAAAACGAGAATCGCTAGTCTTGTGGTTGCACTTCTCATCTGACAGTGTGATTTCATTCAGTGCCTGTCACAAATAGGGTATCTGGTGTAGAAACCACTATCTTTATTTTCTGCCCTCTCCTAATCTATTTATAAATGCTCTTGCTTTCAATATTTGATAGCAGACGCGCTGTTATTCACCACTCTTCTATTAACAAAGGTATCTGGCTTTTATATTCGGTCTACAGTACTCAGTTCTGTTATTGTTTGTTGGTCCCATATATACACGTAAGGTAATATTAGCACTGTGGGTGGTAGAAAATCTCTTCAGAGGCAACTTATCTTCCACAGGGCTAAGAACACCTTAACAAGTGATATAAACAGTGCCACATTCATTCATCGTAGTAACTTGAAGAGAAACATACAAGTCGACAAGGGCCAGGAACCATATTTTCTTGAAACCAAATTTGTTAGAGAAAGTAATTTGAAGTCTCACTTGTTGAATCATAGTGATGTGAAACAATACCCTTGTAATGTGTGCGAAGCAAAATTTGTTAGCAACAGTGGTTTGCACACTCACATGTTGATTCATAGTGGTGTGAAACCATATTCGTGTACTACATGTGTTAAGAAATTTAAACGGAGCTATGCTCTGAAAATGCACATGTTGACTCATAGTGGCGTCAAACTATACTCTTGTAGTAATGCGGAAAACAATATAACTATAAAAGTAATTTGATAAGACACATGTTTTCTCATAGTGGCTTTAAGCCGTATTCATGTGACTCCTGTGGGACAAAGTTTGCTCAAGAAGGTAATTTAAAAATGCACATATTACGTCATAGTGGCCTTAAGCCATACTTGTGTGCTATGTGCGGAAAACAATTTCGTCTAAAGGGAGACTTGGAATCACACATGTTTATTCATAGCGGTCAACATCCTTATTCGTGTAGCACATGTGGAAGACAGTTTGCTGTAAAGAGGTATTTGAAAAGTCATGTATTACATCATTGCGGTAAGAAACCGCTTTCATGTAATACATGAGGAAAGCAGTTTGCTGTGAATGGAAGATTAGTAAAACACATGTCAATTCATAAGGATCAGAAGCCATATTCAAGCGGTAGATGTTGAAAGGTGCTTACTCGAAAGCAAAGTTTTGAGAGATATGTTGCCTCATGACGGCCAGAAGTGGTATAACTATGATGAATAAGTAGCAGTATTTTGTCTTAACGAATATGTTCATTTGTAGTGGTCTAATATCGTATTCATGTAGTATGTGCAACATTTCAAGTATTTGACAGATTGAAGAGTTGATACATTGTGGTATCAATGTCGTAATCACACTGTTCTAATGCTTGGTTTTCAGTCTTCTGCGTAAAATCTTAGTTGTTGTTTCCTAGCTGTACAATCGAGCAGTTGGTACTTTTCGCATCGTAATCCTCATAGCTTTCATATAAATTGAATATTTGCGTTGTGAGAAATTCTTTACTTACAGATTCTGAACCAATGTATAGCCTTTCTAGCGTATTTGTGTCGCAGCGGGAGGTTACTTTCCTCCCATTCTTTCATATTCATTGCCGGTGTTGGATGAAATTCTTCATCTAATACTATTTCCCTATCTCTCATGTGGGCTTCATATGCTGGCGTTAGGAGCAGGATGTCTTTTATCACTATCTCCCCGACGAAAAAATTACGAGCCTTACAGTAGTCGCATATGATGTGTAACATCTGACATGTTACCCTACTATGAAATTGAGATGAAATGTATGTGAAGTCATCTGACATGTTATCCTACTCGTGTACTACACAGCTTAAACATTCTTAAAATATTAATTTACGCTCAGTTTTCATACTGGTACTATGATGAATGTATAGATTGAATTGGAGATATGCTACTGTCACACTTGTTTGAACAAACATCACATATTATATTGTAAATTAAGAGGAGGCATGAAACCATAGTCTCTAGCCTATCTATATACTACTAGAAATAATGTTCGATACAATCAAATTTCCCAACTCGTGCTTAGTGCAAAGTATTGTAATTATAATTAGATAAATCGTAATTTAAAGTAGATTCTGTTAAAATGACGCGTAATGTTATGATATATATCGTTTAAATCGATAATCCAGTAGCAAAAATAATTGCCGGGACTGGGGGTTCGAACCTGAGACCTCATGATTCGCAGACCAAGATGCTATCCACGCAGCCATTACAACCACAGACATTTTGAGTACAAGACAGGTACTCATTTTCACGTGCCGGTAATAATATGGAAGTATTTTTTTATGCTCCATTAATATTTTGCTTTTTTCGATAATGTTCCTTCGTGGTATTGAGTTTTAAATTAGTTATGAATACGCCTACTTGACAGTAATGTGAATTCCTGTAGTGGTCTATGAAAGGCTAGCCCAGTTCCCGTATAAAATCATCGATATAACATTGATCACTGCATTACCGCAATGTAGGTTAATATCTGAATAGCAATTGTGCAGAAACATAATACCGGCTTTGCCGACTAGTTAAAATGTTTAATATAAAAGCATATCATCATTTAAATACTGATACGAAGACATGTGGTTTGTGTTTCAATGAGTTGACACCAGAATTCGCATGAGCGTTTACCGTTCAGTATGAAAGTGTTGGGGGAAGTTACTCGGCGAGTGGATGCCGATCACATTTATCCAGAGATTGAAAAATAGACTCTTAATGAATCATAATTGTTTTCAGCAAATATGATTTAATGAATATTTTTACACCTTACAACGACAACTTGATAATGATTCATTGTAGAAATATCTGTAATGGCGCCTCCAAACATTGAAGTAACCCGTATGTTTACGGATTGCACACTTCCGTCCCATTTTTCAAAATCACTCCCACAAAAATATCCAGCAACCGAGAGGAAAGATGTTACACATCAAAAGCCGCTGGCGGCGCAGAGGTACATAAGTTTATACCTTATTCTAATTGATAGTCGAATTGTTCTGTTAAGGTAGGTTACTTTAACTGCCTCAAGTCGCCTGAAATTTGCGGGAATGAGGTTGGACAAAAATTGAGTTACTGCATAACGAGTTTTCGGGGGCATTATTGATGTGAAATAGACTCAATCCCATTGTGGCAGCGAATCCTGTAGAGACAGGATGAAATATGTTATCTCTGTACACCAGACCAGCCTTGTGACCATGGATAATAATTAGAGGCGTACGTCGGCCAAGCATAGTTCCACCCCAATGCATAACTGAACCGCCCTGCAGTTAGTGGCGCTCCTGGACGAAGGGCCCGTGAAATCCCTCGCCCACACTCCGCCACACTGGAATCCATCCAATGTATGGGTGCAAGCAATGGAGACTTCATCCGGGAACGACACCAACAGCAAGGGAGTTCTGTCATGTTTTGGGGTAGAATCATGTTTGTTCGACGTATTCCTCTCCACTGTAAGATGACTGGTCTGGTGTACAGAGACAACATCCTTGAACTCATCGTTACAGGATTCGCTGCCACAAATGGGCGAGGGCTTCACACTAGTGGACGGTAATGCTCGTGCCCGTCGAGCTAGGTTGGTCAGTCAGTTCATTCAGATGCATGGTGTGCAGAGAATGGAGTGGCCTGCCTACTCAGCGGACATGAACTGTATTGAACAAGCATGGAAAGAGCTCATGAGGGCAATTTTGCACCGTCCCAATCATCCAAAAAACAAACAAACAGCAACTGATTGAAGATTCCATCTGAGAGTGGGATAATCTGCCCCAATCCACTTTAGATTCGTTGGTACTCAATATGCCTCGTCGTCGGCATCCATGCCTTAAAGTTCATGGTGTCCATGCACTGTATTGATATGCCCCAACATGAAAAGGACGTTTGTGTGCTCCTTCCCACATCACTTTTGCTATTCGATGTGTGTTTGTCTCTTTTGAAGACCAGATTGTGAGTTTTTTACACTGTATGTAGCCTTTATTCTATATAATGTGATAACTTACACATAGCAAAATAAACAAGTCACTAAATTGCAATAAGCAGTGTACTTTGTAAGGTATTTGTCAATAATAATAGAAATTTCCTCTTTGAGCATGCTCTAACATTGATGCATTGACCTACGGTATATAAAGCATGGCCTTCGGATTAGCCTACCACATCTGTTATACAGGGTGCGGCAGAAATACCTGACGAATTTCAAACGTAAATAACACAGCAACGCAACACGATATTCACAAATTTATTGCGGAGTTTAAAAGAGCAATGTTTGCCATTTGTATCATATACACATACACACTATGTTTTGAAAATGATGTCATCCAAATGTCGACCGCCCCTTTCGATGCACTTCTGAAGCCTCTCCCTGAAGTTCTGCATGACCCTCCTAGTCATGTATAGAGGTTTGCCTCGATTTCCTCACAGATAGCAACTTTCAGGTCGTGTAGTGTTCGAGACTTACGTTGGAAGACGCGAGCTTTCAGGTATCCCCAGAGAAAGAAATCGCAAGGGATGAAATCTGGGGAACGGGCTGGCCATGGAATGTCACCCCATAAGGAGATTAAACGTTCTGGAAACATCTCTCTGAGGAGATTGCGTAAAGGCATGTCTCACTGTACGGATATTCTCTGGTGTTCTAACGCTATGAGGCCTACCAGGCGGTTTCGTTTTAACACTTGAACCAGTTCCTCTCAAATTATTCACCCATACCAGAATGGCATTCCTGCTTGGACCTTTCGCATGTCAATGTAACCTAAAGTGTCTACGAAATATACGCTGGGTTGTGGTCAGCATTTTTGAAGTAAACGTTTCAATCACGAAACCTCGCTGCTCACCACTCCACGCCATGCTAGCGACTTACTAGCCCTGACAAAGCGATGCACGTGTTCTCCCTGGCCGCGCGCACATCGACAATAACACCTGCTTAAGCGCTGTGGCCAATACAGGTGTTTGATCTGCCGCTCCAATCCATGTAACAAAAATGGCAAACACTGCTTTTATAAACAGCGCAATAAATTTGTAAATATCGCTTTGCGTTGCTGTGTTATTTACGTTTGAAATTCATCAGTTATTTCTGCCGCACCCGGTATTTTAATGTGTACATGAATTGGAGCATCTTGGGGTACATATTGGGTCAGAATCCAGTTCCTAAGGCTTTCTAATTCTCGCCTGTGGTTTGGAACAAGGTACTCGCACCTTACGAGGAAAAACAGAAGAGATGGGTTCGATCCCCATGTAAGCCATCTTAGAAGTAGTTTCCTGTGATTCTCCAATTCAATTTCAGGGAAATACTGGGATGGTTCCTATAAGCCCATAGCCACCTTCTCCTTAACCCTGGCGTCAATTACAAATACACAGACACACAAACCCATGATATCAGACACATTATACGCATACCGGTACTCAAGTACATGGGGTTGATGACCCTGAATGAAACAGCAACAGCCTGTTTCTTGACTTTCACCTAGAGTACCCAAGTAACTCTTTTTTCAAAGGAAATTCAAAGATGCCTTGAGGGACTATGCTGAAGCCAAAATAGAGGCCTAGCCAAGAAATTCAATTTATTCGAAATCATTAACTGACCACCATATCTTATTTAATTTCTCTGGACAAACAAAAGTGGCGAGATTATATAAATTTTTTATCCAATACTCTTTCCATTTAATGTCCGGCGTGTCTCTCCAATTAATACAGTCTGAAGCAAAATCGTTTTCCATACAGAAATCACTATTTTGCGTTTTATATTTTTTATTCATTTTAGGGTCTTGGGACATCTTGGTAATCAATCTCGTGCATTTAGATTGCGTATTATAGACCTATCATTAGTGTGCATGTTTGTATCTAACCATTTTTAACCCAATAATGAGGCCAGGAAACAGTATTATTACAAGAAGCCATCCACTGCGTGTTGCTTGCGTATTCCTAAGGTACGATATATGGGCTAATAGTTTACTTTACATTACCTGTATTGTAGGTTGTTTAGGGTCGTGTATCAGTACTGGAAGTATGGAAGTCTTGCATCAATATAGGCTAACAGGCTAATCGTGTAACTTATGTATAACCTAATTAATAATAAACAGGTAGGCCTACATATCATTCTCATACGGTACTGGTATATAAGCAACCTATCGGTAGGCCTACGATATAAATTACAGTTTTCAGTCTGTCAACAAACGGACGGGAGCCAAGTTATCGTGGTTGATGAACATTAGTACAATAGATCGAGACAGATTTCCGCAAACGACGACTGAGAATTCAGACTTACAGTCTGAGTTACACAGGTCCAAATTGATCCCAGAAGTGCCAATATCATATCAACAGATACCGAAGATAGAATTACATTAAGACATAAGATACACAGTTAGGAAGTTACAACTGAAGATCGACCAAGGAGAACGGGACGGAGGAACGTCCAGTTCGTCATAGCGAAACAATGAAGGAGTTTTGGAAGACCTAGAAAAACTGCACCAGATCATAATATGTTTTATGTGATCCTATGGGTCTCTCTCTTAATTTAACAGCCCTGGGGCTGGTTTGCAGCAACTCGCCAATCTTCTCTATTCTCCGCCATCCTCTTCTATTCACGATGTGATTTTGTGTTCATGTCTGTCATTATCTGTGTGATGTATGCAAGTGGTGGTCTTCCTCTCGTGTTTTCCCTTCTAACATCCCTTCGATGACTCTTGCTAGCAGGCTATTATGTCTGAAAATATGTCCCAACATATTTGCTCTTCTTGTCTTCAGACTCTTCATAAAGCTTCTACTTTCCCCTGCTCTTCTGAATACCTCTTCATTTTTCATATGTTGTATCCAACTGATCTTAGGCATTCTTCTCCAGCACCAAGCCTCAAAAGCCATCAACTTCTTCTCTTCTGATTTCTCTATTGTCCACGTCTCACTACCATACAAAGCCACACTCTACACGTACGTCTTCAACAGTCTTTTCCTTATTTTTAGGTCTATACTTCAGGATGTGAAGAGATTTTTCTTTCTATAAAAGGCGTTCTTTGCCTGAATAATTCTACTCCGAATTTCTCTTTTGCTGGTTCCATCATACGTTATCAAGCTTCCCGGATACTTATATTCCTTCACATGTTGTATTCTATCATTCTCGTTATAAATTGCTGGTGCTCTTCTATGATCTTCCTGGTTCCGACTGCATACGAGTATTTTTTTTCATCTTCATGTTAAATTCGTTTTTAAGGATGTTATTCATTACATGAATTATCTGTTGAAAATCATCTTCATTATCTGTTGTTAAAGCAATGTCATCTGTGAATAGGAGCATGTCAATCTTTTCCCCATGTATATTTACTCCAACTTGAATCTCTTCTCTTATCCTATATATGGCATCTTGGACATACAAATTAAATAAGTAAGGAGATAGCGAGCATCCTTGTCGTACTCCCTTTTTATTTCAACCACTTCCTGGTTATTGCCAGATCTTATTATTCCCCTTTCATTCTTATACTATCTATGTATTATTCTTCTATCTCTATAAGAAACTCCCACTTTCTTTAGCAACTTGAACAGTATATTCCAAATCACTGGAAGTGATTGGGATTCGCTATGTTGCTGCAAGGGTTTTATTGTGAAACACAATATTTTATTTGTATAAAAATAATTTTTATTTCTGTTTGTAAGGTTGTCCATTTCGATTGATTATCTATTTTAATTACAAATTTATTATATAGTTTTCTGACACAACATTCATAAAGTTAAGAACATAGTCTTTGAACAATCTTCTATTTTTATTATTGACTGAAGACGTAGGTCGAAACATGTGTCAATAACATCGTATAATCCATAATGGAGAATTTTATACCACATGCACATGCTGTGCAAACAGATCTTGTAATCCATAATGGAGAATTTTACACCACATGCACAAGCTTTGCAAACATATCTTATAATCCATAGTGGAGAGCGTTACACCACATGCTGTGCATGTTCACTCTGCTTTCACCTAGGCCCTCTTTTAAGTGAATCCTACTTCACATGATTACCGACAAACTTGATTGAATAATATTGTAATTATCATGAGTTCTAATCACATTGAATTCCCCTAGAACATTTTAGAGATCATTGTTGAGTTACGAGAATTTATTTCTTATCTTTAAAAATACTTTGAGGGCTAAGAGAGTCCAATGTGTTCAGCATCTAAGCATCTTATTTGACATTATACTGGGATTATACGTCACTTAATTTACCTTGACTTCATGAGATAATACTGTAAGCGTGTAAATTATTTTAAAGCAATACTATTCCTTAATATACAGCTATAGTTGCCTACACACTGCCCTATGTGCAGGAATAAGTCATTTCTCATTATTCACGCTAATTTTGCGGGATTGAAAACCATATTTGATTCTAAAATGCTGACTGTTATCTTCCAATCATTCCTATTCCTATTAAGAAGGTAGGTGCAATATTTTAAAAATAAAAAGAGATAACTATATGAACACTGCTATAAGACGTCTTAATTACCCCATTACATAAAAAATATACGCTATGGGGAAAGTAATTGTGAGACTAAGTTCTCCAGGAGTAGTGCATTATACATCCATTTTTACTATTGTTGCATTCCCTGCTAAGTTTTTTTGCTCCACAGTACTTTTCGACTATGTTTACACTGATTTAATTGCACTTGAGTAACATCAGAGCTGAGGAGAACCCTGTTCCAATAGGGGTAGATGATCTCGTAGTTCCACCCCTTAAAACAACAAAAACTATGTTCTTAACTCAATTACGGGCAAAGTAAATATATTCGATGAAATATATTGGCATGTATATTTCTATAGCATATAAAGAGACGGGCAACGCCGGGTACAATGGTCAGAGTTTACTTTTAATAAGAAAATACACACAACGTATGGACACTGTAGCTTTGCATCGACGAAAAGGAAACCGTGGCATATTTTCATCAACTAATCTACCTTTCCAGAAAACTGAGATTTGCTTGCGCGTGAGACGGGCGGAGAGTGATTAGTCACCTACATTTAGCGATAACACAAGAACAGGACGGAAAGTCCCGAATGCTAGCATTGCATTTCTGACACACGCAGCCGACAATATACCTTAGTTAAGACTTGCAGTGAACTACTGAAGGCTATCTCGTATTTCATGAACATGGTTATATATGGAACAGAACAACGCATTTTTCTAGTGGAAACTTACACTAGTGGCCACAACTATGGAAATAAACAAATACCGACGAGGTGATTCTAGATTAAATGCTCTTCCTATACATTGGGGACTTGAGCGTAGTATTCAGCAAGGTGGTATACCATGCAATACTGCTAAGATTACCGTAATATGTCGTGGTTATATGACAGGAACATAACGATTTTAAAGAGGCTTGAAAATAGTTTGGATTTTTATCCGATTGAAAAACTCAGGTCAAATTTGATAATTTTTGAGTCAGAAAAATCCAAGCAACACGGTTTAGTTCATTGAGACCATTGTCAACAACTAGTTTCCAGTATTAACTGGAAGATGTGGAATATCCTAGGGACTCTTCGCTTGATGTGCTTGAAAGACAAAACTTCTTGAGCGTAACATGTATTTACACCATGATTCAGTTTAAAAAAAAATACTACTTTAAGTAACTAAACGTACTGAGCAATACATGCATTTTTGTTATCATTAGGTTTAAAAATAACACTTTTAATAATAATTAACAATACTTCATAATACTTTAGTCTTTGTTCATTCAAGTGATTGTGCAATTGTAAAAGGGTCCCTATAAAGTGTGCGCCTGAAAAAATAAAATTACTGCATTTGTTACAAATTTTCCAGAATTTTGGCCACTAGTGTATCATCTAAAGAAGAAGTCTAACAGTAAATTAAGGTGTTCATAAGTTTCAGCGCAGTGCGATGTTTACTTCTGGGGTAATCTCAAACTAGGAGTTTACCATACACGCCTAGGTAAAAGCCGCAATAGTCCTTTTCTCTCTCTCTCAGTCTTAGAGCAGCTACCCAAATCTTAGACCCTATATCAATTACAATAACACAGGTTGATAAATTTAAAAGGGTTTGAGGAAACACCTAGCTCAAAAAATTACAGTCAGTCTGAAAGACTAGACGTTATATCATTTCAAATGACGCATGCTACAAATGCTACACATGTTAGAAAGGCTCAGGAGGCCTTCTCGCTTCGCTCGCAGCCCCAGGACTCTTTCAACAGTCTCCATTACACATTAACTTAGGCTTCCCGCGCGGGCACCTCTTTAAGGGTCACCCTGTATTTGAATGTGACATCTATTAGAACTCTTTAAGGGTCACCCATTATTCGAATCTGATATCTTGCAAACCTCTTTAAGGGTCACCCTGTATTTGAATTGAATCTAACATACTGTACACCTTGTTAAGTGTCACCCTGTATTTTTCTCTGACATCCTGCACACCTCTTTAGGAGGCACCCTGTATTCCTATCTAGCATCTTGTATATCTCTTTAGAAGTCACCCTGCATTCTTGTGTGACATCTTGTACACCCCTTTAGAAGTCACCCTGTATTCTAGTGTGACATCTTGTACACCTCGTTAAGTGTCACCCTGTATTTTGCTCTGACATCCTGCACACCCCTTTAGGAGGCACCCTGTATTCTTATCTGGCATCTTGTATATCTCTTTAGAAGTCACCCTGTATTCTTGTGTGACATCGTGTGCACCTCTTTAGGAGTCACCTGGTATTCTTTGCCATCTTGTACACCTCTTTAGGAGTCACCCTGTATTCTTATCTGGCATCTTGTATATCTCTTTAGGAGTCACCCTGTATTCTTATCTGGCATCTTGTACTGTATTTTGCTCTGACATCCTGCACACGTTTTTAGGAGTCACCCTGTATTCTTGTCTGACATCTTGTGCACCTCTTTAGGAGTCACCCTGTATTCTTATCTGGCATCTTGTACACCTCTTAAAGAGTCACCTTGTATTCTTATCTGGCATCTTGTATATCTCTTTAAGAGTCACCCTGTATTCTTATCTGGCATCTTGTACACCTCTTTAGGAGTCACCCTGTAATCTTTTCGCTTCGCTCGAAACCCCAGGTCGCTCGATGCCCCAGGACTCTTTCAACAGACGCCATTAACCAGTAACTTAGGCTTCCCGCGTGGCTACATGACGTCACTGTCTCCGTCTCCGTAACGCATAACTTTTGAATGAAGCATAACGATGAAGTCGACAAGATCATTTGAAATGATAAAACCAAGGTCCTCTGGTCTGAAGAAAGGAGGAGACTCGGCGAACGCATGAAGAAATTCTGGGAAGAGAAGAAGAGATTGACAAGTCGGCCGATTGTTCAACGCGGTCCACAGTAGGCCAAAATCAACAGAAGAAGAACACAGGCCATCGCACATGAGCACACGGAACTGATGACCGTATTCTTTCCTCCAGATCCACTAGTAAACAAGACTGTTCTGTTATTGCAGCCCGACGGTCACAGGTATAACTTCAGACCAACGTGTTTATGCTAACCAGGTGAGCCTCATTCTGGCTCCTTGCTCAATGACTGGTTCAAATTAGACCCATGGGACATTCTGGCCATCAGCCCCATGCACTAGGATGTACGTTCCTATGAACAATATTATCGTGTGGAGATCAGCTTAGGATAGGAAAGCAGGTAGATATGCTGCTCTTAACAGATCCATCCAGCTGCAAGGCCAGTTAATAGTTTCTGTGGTAAGGAAGGGCATGACGCTGTGAAAACTATGTCACACCGGAACCTGTAGGAATGGGCATAATGTGTGTAGAACATATAGATATTATATTATGATGAAACATGGTCCTTCAAAGGAACTTTGGTGAAGAGATTTGGACCCAGAACACTCTGTAGATTGGGTTACCAATGCAGACGTTTAAAATGTGCGAAAGTTGGACAAGAAATGGTTTGTGTGGTATTGCCTACCTTGACCACCTACATAGAAACAAATGATACTGTTATAACAGCTTAGGCTTTCACGGCCGGCGTTCATAATTAAGTACAAGTTTTTCGGGCTTGTAGGCCGTGGTCCAGACAGGATATCTCCCGACGTTTCACCGGAAACTGCGTCCGGCATTATGAAGGGTTCCGCTCCTTTTATTGGTCAGCAGTGGAATGAGGAAGAGGCATGAAATAATGGGTGATGAATTAACGGCTGGAAGGCAGTTTGGATCATCAAATTAGCATGGTGAGCCGAGCGTTCTCTTCGCATTCCGGCTGGATCGTCTGGTCTCACGTACATGTTGCGGGGTGCGGTGTGTGCTCCGGCTTCGGCGACCGAGCTTGCGAGGGTCAGGTGTTCCCTGGGTTACTGCCGGGCTGTATCGGGAAGGTTCTTCAGATTGACGTATGCGTGATATCATGGCCTTGGTGTTCTTAAGGGCCGGGATCCATGTATTACGCACACGTTCAATTTCTTCCTTTCGATTGAAGTTGTCGGGGTGTTTGAATATTTCTATGGCTTCCCGTTGCAGCCTGGCGTGGTAGTGTGTGGTCGTGGAGAGTATCTCCATGTCCCCGTACTGTACATCGTGACCGGGCAAGAGAGAATGCTCAGCGACTGACGATTTCTCAGTTTGACCCAGGTGGCTGTTTCTGTTATGTTCCTTGAGTCTGGTGTTCACGCTCCTCTTCGTCGTTCCTATGTACACCTGCCCACAGGAACACGGGATTCTGTAGACACCTGCAGTGGAGTGTGGGTGGCGCTTGTCTTTAGCGGATCGCAGCAAGTCCCGGATTTTGGCGGTGGGTTTATAAACCGTTTTCACCCCATAGGTCTTAAGTAATTTGCCTATCCTGTCCGTCACCTTGTTCACGTACGGCAGGAATGCGGTGGCCACCGGAGTTTCCTCTGATTCTTTCCTCGTGCTCCGGCGCCTGGGATGAGAGGCTCGCTCAATCTCCTTATTGCTGTATCCGTTGGCGCATAGGGCCCTCTTTAGATGTTGCAGCTCTTGGTTGAGGTTGGATGGCTCACAGATTCTCCTAGCACGGTCTACCAATGTTTTAATGACTCCGTGTTTCTGTCGGGGGTGGTGATAAGATGTCTTGTGTAGATACCGGTCGGTGTGAGTGGGTTTCCGGTATACGGTGTGCCCCAAGCGCATGTCATTAGTCCTGGTGATTAGCACGTCAATAAAGGCCTGGCAATTGTCTTTCTCCTTCTCCATTGTAAATGTTATGCTGGTGTTGAGGCTGTTGAGGTGGTCCAGGAAACGTTCCAGCTCTTCCTCTCCGTGGCTCCAGACTACGAATGTATCGTCAACATAACGTAGCCATACTTTCGGTTTGAGGGGTGCAGTCTCGATCGCCAACTGCTCGAACTTTTCCATGTAGAAGTTCGCAATCACAGGGTTTAGTGTGCTACCCATGGCAACCCCCTCTATTTGCTCGTAGAAGTTCTCGTGCCATAGGAAGTAGCTCGTGGCGAGGCAGTGGCGAAATAAGTCAGTGATGTCTTCCGTGAAGAGCTCGGCTATCTGGTTTATGGATTATTTCATAGGCAGCTTCGTGAAGAGGGATACTACGTCAAAGCTGACTTGGCGGTCTTCAGATTCCAGACGATCTTCCTCAGCCAATATACAATCAAATAAAACATGGATAATAGTACATTATGCAACGAGCCTATAATGGCTATAATTAAGACACGAGTATGTTTATAAAACGAGCGTATGCGAGTTTTATAATTTCCATACGAGTGTCTTAATTACCATTATAGGCGAGTTGCATACGACTGTTTATGTTCGACGATAATTATAACTTTATTGTATGTTTTAACATAAATATTCATAAATATCTGTTGAGAGTCAGCTACGGTACTTGAATTTTGTGATCGCAGAGCGAGCGTTGGGTGATATATCTCTGTCTTTCAAGATCTTTGAACGACCGACGCATGCGCTCTGTGTGCTTGCAATGCCATATGCAGGCATATTGTGACCGTTTAGTTGATGTCAACAACCACGATGACTCAACTAACGACACATAAATCGAATAAAAAGAAAGTACCGTGAGGATCAGGTGACCTTCCATAAAGGCTAAAGCGGCACGAGAGTCCGTAGTCCACAGGGATCGTGGTACATGGTGACGATGGTCATAGACCGCCTAAGGAAAGGTTCACCTTAAAACTAGACTGAGAAAATAAACATCCAGACTCATGTAAAACACCGTGAAAATTTATTAAAATTCACAAGCCCCTAGCCTAGTTCGGAGGGTTATAATCGGCTAGTCCGCAAATTAATAAATAAACAAAGATAAAGAACAGGTCCCCCACCTGAGAAGTTACTGAAAACCCTCACGAAAGATCTAACTCACAATGATAAAGCAACAACAGCAACGCTAGGAATATGGCACGACGCAAGTCTCTAGTTCAAGTTACAAGATCAAGCTAATATCTGAATTTACATTTAACAGGGTAGCAAAACAAATCTAGGTTAGGATGGTACCATTTCGACATTTAAATTTAACATTAATTCAACTAGCTAAGTCCTATCAATTAACAAAATTTACGGCGATGACGTCCGTAAAAGAAAACAATTACATCCAAAAGCTAAGTGTACAGCCATGAAAAACAAACAATTTAATTATGCTTAATAACTATGTGCTAACAGCACACAATAAAGTAACATGTAGGGTTTAATACACTTGACATCATAAATTAATAACGAAATAGACACAGTAGTTTTATTAAAAATTCCTGCCTACACCTTGGTTTACTCTTTGTAAACCATAGTCATCTAATGTGTATAGTTACGGTGACGAATGCGCAGTTGAGACCACGTCTGACATCGCATGGCCTGAGCTCCACAAGCTACGAACTCTAGGTTCGCACATGCTTCAGGTCGCTACAAAAATGTCAACTGTCCTAGTCATTTCCTCACAAGGAAATTATCTTCAACTGCACGGCTATGTCAACAGTTCCAGAATGCAAAGAACAAAGTTAGATAGAAAGAATCGTTAGTTAGGCTTGTTTTACAACAATTATGCATTTTATTATTAGAATGTCGGTTTATAGGTTTATCGTAGGTTTATGGCGAATAACATTGACAATAGCCTGGGCACGGAGTGTCTCCAACTGAGATCATTCTCCACCAAAAAGCCTCGACTCAACAGTCGGAATATAATCATCGAGTATAACAACTCGGACACACAATAACACGGGTTACCAGCGGCGCTAAGCTCGCGTTCAATAACTCTGGGATAGGCCTGTACAGCAGTTACCTTCCAGTAACATCTGGTCAACGGGATCATCCCCGGACAAAGCATACAATAACATCCTGCTATAACAGGGTAGACTTCACCATCCTATAGAAAACCTTACATAACTGTACCTGTCATACGACAATACACGCAACAGAGCGCTAAACTAACAAAAACCGATCCATAAAACAAGTGATCAAATACAAGAGTGGAAACTGGTTTCCATAAGCAAAATAGCAATGAAAGGAAAAGCGAATACAAAATGTACTCTGTCCTCGTCTATAGTAGTTTTGTCTCACAATGAAGCAGGCGTGCTCTAGGTCACTGGGTTACATAACCAGTTTATTCAAGGCCGGCGATTTAATCAATACAAAACCTGCACTTGGCCGGTTCATAAAAAACATTACCATGTGTTACGGATCTCTACAGAGTCCGTGTATCAAATGCACGCTATAAATCTGAGTATAGTAATACACTCCCGTCTTTCTACCAAAGACGTCTAAATGAAAGTAAACTTACAATAACTGAAGCTCTTTGCTTTAAAAATGCAACTCAGTAGTTGCTAGAACATCAAATAAAAACGTGTCTCACACGACACAAGGAAAATATGATAAATGTGGCACAGATTCACACACTAGATCTGCTTAATGATACGTTGGGAACCGCGTTCGATGCTAGGCAACGAAACATTCCTTCTAGTTGTTAGGTTCAAACATGACCAAGAATAGCTTCTGAGCTTATTCAAAATGAAATATAATGCATTTACAAACTGGTAGTTACTGTCGACTACCTAAATGATACGACCGTTCTAACGACAGTCAGGGGTGTAACAAAGGATGGCTGCGAAGAATGCAGTCAATCAATAACCAAGGCATCTGATTGCCATAACTACAGTCAGCAAAGACTTGAAAATTACCCCAAGTAGGGTTGAACAAAATAGCCTCAAAATGACTACGATCAGGTTCAGCAAAAAGGTAGGCATTGACGTTCCACGAAGTTCACCAAGCTGCACCAGGGCTGACCAAAATGTCTGACCCCAAAGGTGTCTCACTCTAAACTGAAATAAATGACATCTAACTAATCTAGTTACATCCCTACCTAGAAAAATGGCTGACACTGAGTGTGGTTGATTCACAAACTACATTATAACTACTACACCACCAGAAACTAGAACAAAGAAGGGTTGTGACAAAAACTCACGAAATGGAGGAGCTCTCACTCAGCTCTCTATTCCACAACAAGGGTTGTACATAAACCTCTCTGGCTCTCTGGATCGGTATCCTCCTCATCAGGATTCCCATCTGGACTCCCCCAAAGACCAGGGTTCGATTTGTCCCTGTCGACATCTTCGTGGATATGCCTGGAAATGGCATTTTGGCTCCTTCCCTCTCGTTCATCGTTCTGGAAGTTCCACCATCATGCTGGTTCCTGTAGAAACGTCACCCCCCCCATACTGGGATGGTATTAGCCCATGTTGACTGCTTCAACCATGGTGAATAAAAGTCCAATCACGTGGGTAGCGAAATAAGTTGCGTGATTATTCATCCTCTCACTTCCAAAATTATAATGTCCGTCGTGACTATTATAGGCTTCAATTATAAAATACGACACAGCCTTAATCTTGCAGATGTGGATTAGCATGTGAGCTAATACTATTTTATAATGCTGCACGTGCTAGTGACGCTACTTTTGTATCACGCCGCATCCGTGAATTATACGACGCTTCAAAGATGAAATTTCCACTTTGGCAATATAAATATCTCATACTATTATAATCACACTTATTCAGGATAATTGTAACACTATTACCTGTATATTTCCACTAGGCATCTGCCCTCCACATACGCGTGGGTAATATGTGATGTCACAGCAATGTTGTGCAATACACTATACTTGCCAATAATTATTTCCCAAGCTTCTTATTTAATTCACTGGACTTCATCGACAGTGAATATTAGTATTTGCTTGCTCGATGGCACCTTATAATCACTTTTAACGCTAAACAGCGGATATTCTTCTACGTCTCGTAGGACACATGTAGTTCCACGCCTACACAAGGCGGATTCTCAAGACGCAGTGCTCCGGTACTGGGTGTCTCTAGAAAGTAGGTCGTCAAAACGAAAACGTTGAGCGACTACTTACGTTCCTTTTTGCGTATCTGCAAGGGTATTACCTTACCTAAAGTAAAAATAAACATTCTCCAAAATGTTTTAATAATGCAGCATGACGAAATGGAATATTCTGAGTCTCGTAGGAAAGATAAAAATAATTAATAAGACCTCAGATAATAATTAGCAGTTTACACCAAAGTCAAAAGTGCGATTCACCGCTACTTCAAAGTATCGCGTGATCTCTCAGCTTCACGTGGCTTCCTGGGTGTGTTCAAAAGTACAACATCCCCTCATAAATGCTCTGTCATAAAAAAATATCACATGAACCATAGCTCAGCGGGTTCAATATGTTTACATCTGCCGTCCCTCAGTAATATTGTCACCGGTGTCATTTGAAGTCAATGCGCTGTGCAGAAATTAGCTTTGGTGATTTTAATGTACAGTGCTATTGCTTGTCTCATATTCGCCAGTTTATTTACGCGAACATATGGATGGTGCGTATTCCATGTCGGTAATTTATTATAGTTCGATGTTGTGTTTATGTCCGACATGTTGGATTTTGAGCGCATGCGCGATGGTATCGTTACCTAATTGGTCAATGAACGAGCTCTGATTGGCTGGAGAAACTGTATCATAATGGAAAACAGTGTTATAATGACCATCATTATGATACAGTTTTCTGACACGTAATAGTGAGGGTCGAACATAAACACTTATAAATACACCTAGCCCATTAGACTTAAATATAAAATTGACACTAACTTAATTATTATTAAAATTTCATTGTTGAAAATAACTTGCTAAATATTAAAATATGCACTTAAAAACTTGTTGAAAACTTGGATCCATTAATTCATATCTGCAACGTACAATGCGGTGACGGCAACTGCGCTAGGAACGGAAAATGTTAAAATATACCGGTACCTATACGCTGACAATATGGTCATTGGTTCGAGTTCCTTACATGAAGTGCAAAAAGCCATAACAAATCTCGACAGTTGGGCAAAGGATAACAAGATGAAAATTAACACAGAGAAAACAGTAAAAATGACGTTTAGGAAAGGTGGCAGAGAGGCCTCGTGAGACAGGATATACCTAGGATTGAATCCCCTCAAGACAGTAAATACTGTACAGCCTCCCAGGGGTATGCACCCCTTGGAGACCATCCCCCCATCATCTGCCTAAATCTCCTAACAGGCAACCCTTGGAAAGCCGGGCCAACATCCATAAACGTAGCAAGGACAGCTTGCCACTCTAGAAAGCAGCTCAGTCCTTGCACAATGGTTACACACAGCGACATACTATTAACTGGGGCAGCAATGCCAACACATTGCTGACAGCATAGCGCCGAAGAGTATAAGAAGGCGTCTTAATCAGGTCAAGGGATCTCTCCATTATCAGTGCTTCAACGATACGGCCGAAGGCTACGCCGGTGTCATCAGATGTGAGTCAGTCGTGTTCAGGCATCCTACTTTTGTAACCTTTAACCCACAACTTGTACTTTACATTGTGAACATAATTACATTCCCTACAAGGGACTCATACTTCAGAATAACAGACCAATAAACACTTGGTAAACACATCACACTAGTCTTACTGTCCATACGCCTCTTTACAGCCCAACGCCCTTCCTTATTCCCGTCACGGTTGGACGTGACAGACGGTAGTCTAATAGCGCTAGCTCAGATACCATTGTATTTCCCGAGCCGGCCCGGCTGCTAGCAAGCAGCGCGTGCCACTCGGCTGATACGAGCAGATTCAGTTACATAATAAGCCAGTCAGCTGAGCGACCAGCACAGTGACCCTTGCATTGGGTCCCATCCCTTCAAACACTACTACATTATTTATAGGAACGCCCCCTAGTTCCTAGCACACCACAACACTTTACACTGGTCAGCTTACCCTGCCAAGGGAAGCTACCCTTTTTAGGCACAGCTTTATAAATTAGTACAATAACTCTTCCTTTTAGATCCACCCCCAAATAAGGGATCTAAAACACTGGTGGAGGCGCGGGACTACGCACAATAGAACGGGACTCAACCAACGAGCCCTCGTAGTCAAAACGACCCCTTGCGTACCGCAAAAAGCCAAGCGAATAGTGAAAATTTTTTCCCCAGACAGAAAGTAGTTTTTTTTTGCTCCAAAACTAGCTACACAGGGGAGATTCTTACTAAACCAACCCCCCAGCCCCAGAAAGAACCAAACAGATACGAAAATACACTGTCAAACACGCGCAGATTTTTTATTTTATTTCAGTCGCATATACTTCAGTCAAAATGGCGCCTCATGCAGAGATTGCAAGCCATATAGGCAGTAGGGGTACGCCAATATTATTAGCATTATTGTCCAGATGCCAGAGACACATACAAAGCCGGCAAACGCAAATACGGGCACTCCAAACAAAAATCGGGGCAATACAGGGCAAACAGCCATACACTCCGTCAGAGGGTAGGACAGCGCGATTAAGATGCGCACATACGCTCTTGAATCACATACATAAACACCTCAAAAGGATCCACATCCAAAGGCACGGAATACACGGCCAGTTGATCACCACACAGGGTCCCGTAATAAATAATGCAACCCTCGAGAGGTTGAGGTGCACTACGCGACTTTACACGCTCAGTACAGGGAGTTAATTCGCGAGCAAACGCTTCTCCAACTAGCGGCCACAAAACTATACAGAACACAGAAACATTAATACAGTAATTTGCAAACAGGCCATATGCCTCCACAGGCAGTACGCCCAAATTTGGGGCGGACACAAGGAACTCCGGGCTCACTAGGCCATTTTTTTTGAATACATGGCAGGGCCACCAGCCCAGCAGAGAGAGGACGTAAGCGTGGATACGCTGACTCGACAATTTACGAGGATGTCCCTCTCGCCATGTACTGCCACACATAGGAAGGAGGTCACCATGGCTACAGTCAAGAAGACGGCCAGGTTAGGCTCCAATAGGCTAAAAACACAAAGTTACACGAACACATGTCCTTCAGCTCCGGATCGGAAGGCAATTTTGCCAAACCGAGGGGCAGAGCCTAGAACAACCCCCTCGGAACAAAGGGACGAGAGGGAGTTGAAGCCAGGACTCTCAGACACACATAGCACGACAGAGAGACAACGGGACGTAACCACGTCATGGGCAGACGACATAGAACCCGTCCCACTACACATAAAGCCTACATACGCCCACACAGATAGGCTAGCGCAATGGCAGGAGTCTGCCGTGGCCACAGGCCGAAAAGCGGTCAGACTACACGCCACCACATTGCTAGGCCAGACACAAGCCATTAAGCAACCTTTACCGCCAGTTCAAAGGGCAAATTTGCCAGAACGAAGGCGAACACCGGTATTAGTCCCTCAGGATGCACGATACACGCACGCACATTTTGACCAGGGACACACATAAGTTCCTCTACACGGGGGAAATACGCCAATAAATACATACAGACTCACTAACGTAAAATGCACATTTTTTTCTCTCTCTCTTTCTCTATCTGCCTTCTTTCATGGATATGCAGTGCAACTTGGCTAGATCAGAGGTGCATGATTCAAAATCCTTGTTTTGTTTTGTTTGCCCCTGACATTTTTTCTCCCAGGCCAGTAATGATTATTGGTCGGAGTGGTCATCACCATAAATTGGATAACGTAAAGTTGCTACTATTCAAAGCCAAGTAGAAGCCCATCAGGTGAGCTACGCGGCTTAAAGCCGGAAAGAGATATTTTGAACATCGCTTAAACATCAAATCACAGCATAGAGCTTAAGCGAGTCTTTCTAAGCAGAAATGACTAAATGTTCTATGTAGAGGGCAAAAGCCATAAGAGTGGCAAGAATTAAAAAATCGCAAACTAATTTTCAAAAATTTGGTGAGGTGTGCTTTAACCAACTGAAAAGCCCAATTGCACACCGGGGCGAACCACTGTCATTTTGTTGAGTTATGCCGGAACATTTAGCACAATTTGTGTATAAATATATAATGGCTCAACGGACAATACATATTTCTCTTTTGAAAATTATATATTCAATGCCAAGGTGAGGTTATGATTGCTTTGGAGTGGAGTTTCGACTCCCATAATGCCCTGGCTTTGCTCGTGACGTGGATACACATGTATCAAATACGTCTGGCAATGGCCTTCCCAATGTGTACTAAACAAGGTCAGTAGAGTCCCCTGAGATGTAACCAGATTACTATAGTGCTAACGTCACCTACTAGGTGCATAGTACGATCAGGACCTACTTACCATTTTTTAAGCATTTTTTTTTTCATAGTGTTTACGACACAATTTTGACAGACTATCGCCGTCCGGCAACCCACTTTAGCAAAGCATACAGCAGTGGGCAGGCGACATACAAACATATATTCTATACCTTTTCAAAATGCTCTCTTAATACGGAGCGGGGCATAGCTCATTCTTTTTTTCTCCTCTTTCTCTGCCTCAGTCATTAGGCCCGATGAAAAAAAAAGGGTGGCCAAGTTGAACGGTATGTATTTAACCCATAGGCATACGTGACACGTTACATTGCCTGTAATATAATTTTTTTATCATTTCCACAACAACACGCAAGCTAAAACGCTAACACACCGTAGGATGAAAACCCCAGACTTTGGGAAGCCCTGCATATTTTTGGAAATCACACAATCAATTTACATAGCCTCATGACAGTAAAATACTACCAAACTGTCCCGGAGACACAACCTGAATAGTGCCAGAAACAATTACTCTGGGTAAAAGACGGTCTCAAAACCCGCAACCTTCTGAATACCAAGAATATAAGGTTGGGTAGCTATCCAGTTCTAGAAAAGAAAAATGGGAAAGCTAAGACAGATTGGGACAGTCCCACTAACAGCGGGTCATAAATGAAACACAACAAAATCGCCTCTGGCATCTAGTCACCAAACACGCGACTAGCGGACCAGACACACTAGTGTATAACGACATTTGGTACAACAGATAGGAATATACTTGAACCACGTTACAGTAACACACAATTGGGGACACAAATGTAGTTAGTAAGAGGTTCTTTTCCAATACGGCCAATGCATGTGAGACTTTCGAAGTGAAAGGCCACGGCCTGTGGTTTGGATTCCACGTAAAACGGAAGTCCCGTGGCGCATGATCTACAGATCAACGGTCATGTTAAACCACAAGTTTTTTTTCTACAATGCGAGAGGCACTGCTCGCAATCACTACAGACAGCAATCAAGTTCACACACACACACGTGCAGGAAACAAGGACGTGGGCAGAACATAAAACAAATGAAAGCACACAACATCGTAATTCAACACCGTCGCATCAGCACTAACATACTCCTCAATGAGCAAGACTGCTCGACACAGACGAGCCGAGCCAACTCCTACTGGACAGAAACCAACGCATCATTCACGGCCGATCTAAGGACCCTATAACTCCCAAAATTACACTACGAGGAGAGTTCAAAAATACGCAAACTCCTCACAGTATTGAGTACTTTCGTTTGCGCATAGCAGATACACAGTACATGTGCCATAATATATCCGGTACAGAGAGGGTCACACCAAGTCTTTACAGGCAACCGGATTCGAACCCATGACCACACACCACACTCGTACCAAAAACTAACTATCCAATGGTATTTTTGGTACACGAAACACAAGCAAAAAACCACACTGGGGAAGCCCCAAGCCCTGAAACACAACGCAGACATAGAACACAGAGAATGACATGAGGTCACGGGTTCCAATCCCAGTAAACATTAGACACCAAGGAAGGCAATCATCCAGGCTTGCAACCACACCAAAATTGGCCCATACCGATACATGAACAGGAAATACCACATTTCTTCACGCCAAAAACCGGGCATAAAATTTCAAAATACACCTCACATGAGAAATACATTTCCCAGGCACAGCTAGGATAATTTCGGAAGACAAAGGTCTTACGGAATGGTGACCACACAATAGTATTGGCAAATAGTATGCATTGCCACATTATGGCCGCCAGGAATCTAAAACAATGACCACACTTGCATACGTGCAGGAAAGCACGTGCCAGCGGATGACAAACAATAACATCCCAGCCTGACATTACACATACAAACTGCTGACTTGCAGACTATTCACACTGCAATACTGCGGTGACAAGACACTATTGCGTATCGCCAGTGACCGTGAAATTACAAACACATAACAATTATAACACCATACATTTTTTTTCTTCTCCACACTGCAAAAACATTTGGCAATGAACAAGACGTGACACAGCGGAACTTATCTTGGGCCTATAAGAGCACGTTCGCAAAGACGTTGGCCGGCCACGGGCGCCTCCTGCCCACACATGCGATACATATTACGACTTAGCCTGCAACAGACCAACCGTCCGCGTGGTGTGGCGGAACATAGTCACACACACGCACACGCACTCAACAATTAGGAGCAAACACAGACAAGATCTCCCCTCTAATAACTTCTCTTATCGATCGTAAGGCATAGGAGTCATTACAGATGACTAGCACATGACCAGTCGCACTACGACCACTGGCCACATCTACACTACAAATGGCAGACCAGATTAGGTCATGAAGCTTTACTATCCCAAGGCGCGGATAGAAAGCCAACATGGACCAAGGGAGGATGACAAACCATAGGTGGATAATCCCAGAGGGATTACCGACATACTACAACAGGCTACCATAGTTAATACCCAATTCCCTTCCAATAACCCTCTCACGCCCAACATAAACCAACGCAGACACATGTACACGACCAAAAACAGCTACACTACATTACAAAGTACACACAAGGGGTTGATGGACTTCATGCGTCTAAAGAGAAGGCATGCTACGCCTTGCACCACGATGCTACCACCTGAGTATTAGGGGTGGGTCAGCAAACATTAAATAAGCATAATGCGCCTCTCCAAATGAGAGAGGAGGCCATAGATATATATTAACCATTCTTTAGTACTTAAACACTCCCGCATGACAGGAATATATTGGTAGTATGCCCCACCCTACACCTATCCGTAAATGAAGGCAGACACTTCATATCCAGACACATGCATGAGTATCCCATCCATTAACCAGGGATTTTAATATCAAACCTGCATGAAATTTTCGTATCTTTGCAATCCCCGGAATTACCTCCCCAGTCCACTCACTATAGGAGCATCCCAACGCCATCACCGGTTCCAGGCCACCACTAACGTGGAACCCAAAGGTGCGCAACCCCTTCCTGCCTTGTTTCAGCCCACTCGACAAATAACTACCCCCAGATCCTAATAACAGGGTACCTGACATTACAGACCCTACTAACACCTCCATTAAGGTAAAGAAAGCATTATTGCTGGAAAGCTGACGTAGCAATGGTAGACCAGAAGTAGCCTATGTACTTAGAAGATCTACAACCCCGCAACACTGGAAATATTTTACATTTTACACAGAGATTAAACCATTTACACAGGTTACGCTACATTTTTTTTTACAAAGGAATCTGATACGATCTGATTGATGACAACGGTGTAAGCCGAAGGTCGGAGGGACCACACTGGAGCAGAGCTGGGGAAGGCGATGTGGACCCTTACCCCAGTTGGCTCAACAGCGCAGCGACCTCACTTAACTTGACGGCTGGACCAAACAGACGAACCACGTAAGGTCAAAGCATTCGCGACCTGGCGCGGGCAAACATCGAGATCTAGGGGTGCATGTCGCTTATCCCCCTTGTCGGAGAAGGTTACACCCACTATATGCCACGGTCGTCGAAGCCAAGACCTGCAGGGAGACTTTCTGGGAATGGCGGGAGAAATAGCTCACTCAGCGCCAGACTCGGGAACTATCCCTAGAGACGACCCCATTATGACTAGACTTCTAGTTAAATTTAAATGTAAGTAGGCACGGCTTCCATAGCGGGAAGCAAAACTCCTGTGCGTTGGAGAAGAATACTAATGCGAAAAGCATACCACGATTGCCGATACAGGCGAAGATTACTGCGAAAAGCAAACCACGATTGCCGATACAGGCGAAGTTTATTGCGAAAAGCAAACCACGATTGCCGACAAAGGCGAAGATTATATTATGCCATTGGACGACAATGTCCAATGCCCACATAAATGGCGCCACAGCGGGCAGTCAATGGGCATTAAGAGAGGGGCATTGCGAGCGCCTCATAAGGGCTACGTGGGCGGCCCAACTACGACTACACACGCAATGGCAACGATCAAAGAAATGGAAGGTACAGCAGGCGAAACGGTTTGCTTAGTGGCACCGTAAGCCGCCTGTGACTAGGTTAGTACTAGTAATAAGACCTAAAATAGATGTCGACAATAGGATTAAAACGGAGGGGACTACGAGGCATTGTTGGGTTCCGGTCCCGACAATGTACTACAAGGGCGCCACCGCGAGAGAAATCAAACGGACAGCCTCCATCTAAATTTTAGTACTTAAGTCATAGTGCCATTTTCAGGTCACTTAGATATAAGCAAAATTACTAACCGCTGTTGCTAATAATAGCACAGCACATTTCGGCTTTAGAGTAAGGTCCACTCGGCATGTACATACAGTATAGTTTACATTTTATTAACTTTATTAATAAGTAAGATAAGTAGTCTTAAGATAACGCCGGTCGGCGCCTGATGGCCCAGAAAACCGTCATCAGGGTAAGTCCGACAACTCATGATAAGGCATGATAATTCGTTGTAAGGTAGCATAAGCCTACATTTAAGGAATTTTTTTTTATATATATATAGATCACAATAGAATATCTCGGCACTTGGTGACTCAAAATGCGTTACCAAGGTAAGCCCGACAGCACTAGGCTAGAATAGGTTAAAATAGGCTAACCTAGGTTAAGTTAGACTTCGGTGGCGCTACACTTAGTTTCCAAAACTAAGCGCTACCAAGGAAGGTTATATATATATACCTGTAATGAATTATAATGTATTGTACTGTCCTATTCATAACTAATCCACTTTTCACCCACACAGGAAGACCACGGAGCTACGAAGAGATAAACATCTTTATATGGATGCATTTTTTTGTTTTGATTTACAGGTAACCAAGAACGTGAATATGTCTGTGGTAGATATATTACCAAAATACACATATATGTCATACACAAGTACACTCCTCATCAATTTTAGTTGCACCCTTAAAGGTGACAACGCCAGCGGTCAGCGGTGGACAGCATACGTGGGATGATGACCATCGCTGAACGCAAACACATTTCAGCATACGCAAATAAAGCGTTACTTCAGGCTCAAAGGGCGACACAAGGTTTGTAAGTGCCGGACCTTCGACCCTAAGGTGGGATTCCGACCCACGACGGAAACCACGAGGTTATGTGATAAGTACAGGGAGAGAATAGTGGACTAGCCACTAAACCGCACCAGGAACGGCCGATTAGAGAACGGTCGGCGAGGCATGACAGTACGGTGCGCACCAAGTATAAGAGGTATGCAGTAACTGGCCAGGTAACAGAGCTCTATAAGATATATATATATATGATAGTGATAATTGGAAAGTGTAAATTATTTTGTATTTTCTCGCCATGTCATACAATTGCAAGGTTCCACAAGAGTGGCAAGGATACTTGTACGTACAGGGTACCAACATGGCAACCATTATTTTTTCTTTGTTAATCTTTATTACTATGTTTACTATGTTCAATTATAACTTGTCAGGAATTTTACAAATGTAAGGATTACTATTATTATTATCGGGTCATATCTGTTACCATTATCAAGACCACCAATGTACATAATGTCTATGATTTGTTTTCTTTCATTTTTCCTTCTTCTAACTTCCCCATTTGTCAGGGTGTTCCGTTTCATCCCGAACCAATAAATACACTTTGATTATATCCCTTAAATTATACCCTGGAACACCCATTTTTTCTATTCTCTCCTATCTTTCTCTTTGCAGGGAGCACTTTTTCCCCAAAGTAAAGCCAGACGACACAATTCCTCGTCTAGCTGGGTTTTTCCTCCCTGCACAACTATGTAACGAATCACCATCAAAAACCATGTTTTTTTTTGAAAACTAGCAATATGCCAACAATGTCATTTTTTTTCTTCCAAAGTCATTTTTTTTTTCGATGACAATTTTTTTTTTCAATGTCAGTTTTTTTTTCTTTTTCAACGTCCATTTCTATTGTCACAATGCCAATGTCAATGTTATATATATATCTCTGTACATCCCATAACCCTCCCCTATGAACACGGGCTGACCTCACACCCACACTTCGATACGACACCACCAGGAGATACGAGGGGGTTTCAAGAACCACTACGTCAACATCCCAACCTCCAGTTCCGTTCCCGTTCGCGAGGACGCGAACAAATGAAGGAAGACGCTTGTACAGCCTCCCAGGGGTATGCACCCCTTGGAGACCATCCCCCCATCATCTGCCTAAATCTCCTAACGGGCAACCCTTGGAAAGCCGGGCCAACATCCATAAACGTAGCAAGGACAGCTTGCCACTCTAGAAAGCAGCTCAGTCCTTGCACAATGGTTACACACAGCGACATACTATTAACTGGGGCAGCAATGCCAACACATTGCTGACAGCATAGCGCCGAAGAGTATAAGAAGGCGTCTTAATCAGGTCAAGGGATCTCTCCATTATCAGTGCTTCAACGATACGGCCGAAGGCTACGCCGGTGTCATCAGAGGTGAGTCAGTCGTGTTCAGGCATCCTACTTTTGTAACCTTTAACCCACAACTTGTACTTTACATTGTGAACATAATTACATTCCCTACAAGGGACTCATACTTCAGAATAACAGACCAATAAACACTTGGTCAACACATCACACTAGTCTTACTGTCCATACGCCTCTTTACAGCCCAACGCCCTTCCTTATTCCCGTCACGGTTGGACGTGACAGACGGTAGTCTAATAGCGCTAGCTCAGATACCATTGTATTTCCCGAGCCGGCCCGGCTGCTAGCAAGCAGCGCGTGCCACTCGGCTGATACGAGCAGATTCAGTTACATAATAAGCCAGTCAGCTGAGCGACCAGCACAGTGACCCTTGCATTGGGTCCCATCCCTTCAAACACTACTACATTATTTATAGGAACGCCCCCTAGTTCCTAGCACACCACAACACTTTACACTGGTCAGCTTACCCTGCCAAGGGAAGCTACCCTTTTTAGGCACAGCTTTATAAATTAGTACAATAACTCTTCCTTTTAGATCCACCCCCAAATAAGGGATCTAAAACAATACATTCACATACTTAGGATTGACAATCCAAACAACAGCTAGAGCCTACAGAGTCCACATCAAGTCTCGTGCAAAGGCGGCAACTAAAGCCATATATGACATTAAATCACTCACGAAGCTCTATTTGGGAACCGCTATGAGATTATTTGACGCGAAAATAGCGCCCATCGCCACATACGGGATTAACATTATTAACAATTTTGAATAGGTGCCAACTCCGTAATGAAGAGGATTCAACTTATTTAATCAAGCGCCGAATTGAATTATTTTATTGATTTTAGAACTTGATTTTTCTAAATTATTTTGTGTATATTGATAAAACATTTTAAAGCATAACATTTTTACACTCACCGTTAATAGTTCTCATTTTCTAACGACTTCTTCTAAAATTATTGTAAAAAGACCAATCTTATATTTATTTAATTAATACTACTTTGTAAGGATATCCATTTTATTACTAAATTTTATTTATTACAATTATTATCATTAATTTTTCATTATAATTTAGATTTAAGTCACATATGCTATTTTAGTTTTGAATTCTTAATTGACTTTCTCTTCAAGCTGAAGATGACCTCATTGAAGGTCGAAGCATGTCCAAATATATAAAATATATATATATATATCGTTTATGTATTGATTTGGCGTATAATTTTAAACGTTTAATTCTAACATCAATACAGATATTTAAAAACATTTGTTTTCAATGGCAAATGTGTTTGCATTCTATGATAGAACTTTTCAAAAACACGCATTTTTACACTTTACCGGGTTTTCTAGCTTTTCAACTTTTGTCAAAATCGTCAAAATGGCTTAACTAACTTTCTGCTAAACTGGGCCCCATAGTGTGAATAACAGCTTCGGTGGCGAACTGCTGAACTGCTATGCCCTAGATCACGGGTTAAAACCCGGCCCAAGTTGTTGGATTTTTAAGACCGTTAAAATCCTTCAGTATGCCTTCCTTCGGAGGGGAACTAGCCTATGCCATGTAAAAGAACCAACCACTACAATTGGTAGTGTGTTGCCAAATTTGTAGATTACAGTGGAACTTGGATAATTCGAACCTCAAGGAACCAGTAAAAAATTCGAATCATCCGAAAATTCGAATTAAGAAAGTTCTTTGAAAAGGGTAGAGAAAATATATTGTATTACGTCTACATAATGATTTACGTTCAACAAAGCAGACAACGGTACTGTATATTCACTGTGTCGTGAATAACCTCAAAAGTTTCAAATGAAAATGAAAACCAAAATGTACTATTCACCTTTTTAACGACAGTAGTAATCCAACAATCTACGTAAGTCTCAAATAAATCTACTGTTTTTCAAAATAGTTTGAGATTTTTACCTGTTTCCTACAATTAAGTCTCTCAGCCATCACAAAAGGATCTACCAAATTTAAGGAACGGAAAACAGAACTACTTACGTCATTCGACATTAAAAAAACGCGTAAGTTCTGTGATGTGGCTTGTTGCTTGGGCTGCACTCGGAACAGTTTTTTCGGGAATTGTCCCAACTGTTTGGCTTCCGATTGGCTTTTTACACCTAAAAACTGCGAATTATGCAAAATATAATTCGAATTAACCACGATTGTTTAGCATTGATTGTATATAAAATGCTGGGACCAAGAGAAAAATTCGATTTAAAGAAGATTTCGAATTATGGAAGTTCGAATTAGCCACGTTCCACTGTATTTGGTTAGAAACGTCCTATCGAGTTCCAACGTTGTCAGTGCCAGTGAAGCCGGTCTGTGCCACGCTGACACTCGAATCACCTTTCTGTGGCTTCCAAGCCACAAGGGAATTGCGGGAAATGAGTTAGCAGATCAAGCTGCAAAAGAGGCGGTATCACTACCACCTCGACCAATGGGTGTACCCGCTAGAGATGTTCGCTCTGAGTTACGCCTACAAGTTCTGGCATTTTGGGAGAGCCAGTGGCTAGCTGACCCACTGTCCAGTAAACTGAGAGCGATCAAAGGAACTACTCGCGTGTGTCGGAGCTCTTTCCGGTCACGGAGAGAGTCCGTCATTTTGTGTAGGCTAAGGATAGATAGGTCATACAAGATCCAACCACTCGTATCTGATGAGAAGGGAAGACCCCCCACTTTGTACCTGTGGAGCCGTTTTCACCGTGGCCCACATTTTAACCTAGTTTGTGGATCTTGCTGACTTACGAAGAAACCTTGGTTTGCAGATGACACTCGCACTTATATTAGCCGATGACGCGGTGGCTGCTGATCGCGTTATCCGCTTTATAAGTGAGAGTGGGTTAGGGCCAGCAATCTAAATTCTCCAGTGAACATTGACTCAACGACTTGCTCGTTTTTGAATGATGTTTTGTTTTTCCGTAAATTTTGTTTATTTTTATTTAATTTTTTGTTTTTGTTTTTTTAATTTTTAGTCGTTTTAAATTTAGGGTCCACCTCAAAATTTTGAATTCAATTCCAAATTTGTATTTCTTTAATCTCTGTTAAGAGGGGCAGATGACCTCATAGTTCCGCCCCTTAAAACAACCATAACTAACTAACTCAGTGCCAGTGGCAGTGGCACCTGGTGGCCAAAGTTGGAACTGCTTGTAATTGAACTTGCTGGGAGCCTACGGGCGTGCAATTAAAATGCCCTGCTATGGCCATTGGCTGCAATTCAAGTGTAATATAGTCTGAATGCTCTCAGTGTCATTTCAACAATGCTTTACAGCCTTGGTGACCTATTCAACATGGTACACGGGTCATCGTTTAAATTTAAATTATTGATTTGTTTAACAAACATAATTCTCGCACATAGACCTATTTACATTAAGGGGATGATCCACATAGCAACAATGCTGATTATACTTTATCTCCGTTGGTCAAAATCTTGTCAATCTTACAAAAGTTTGGTGCTTTTCAGTCGGTCAACACGAATGTACCCAAGAAGAGCTGGGTTATGCCCTAATCCTGAAATAAATTACATGAGATAAATAAATACACTAGGATGACCAGTTTCGATCGTCAAGCGATCATCATCAGATCCATTACACTTAGGCTATAACATCTATATTTGAGAATACAGGTGAAAAATATTTACAATATGTACAATTATTTAGTTGCAGTATTGGTACTGCAACTGTCGGTGTATGCTAAATGTAGTATATCTAATGTTAGATGAAATGCTAAAACGGTGATAAAAATCCGGAGTTTGTTTGTTTGGGGTGATTATATGGTTATACAAAATCAACTATGGTTATACTGTAATAATACAGGCTGATACTTATCCGGTTCTCTTCCTTACTGGAACTTCGAGCAGTTTCGTGTTCATTCTGGCACCAGTTTTGTACATATTGTAAATATTTTTCACCTGTATTCTCAAACATAGATGTTATAGGCTGTGTAATGGATGTGATGATGATCACTTGATGATCGAAACTGGTCATCCTAGTGTATTTATTAATCTCATGTCATTTATTTCAGGATTAGGACATAACCCAGCTCGTTTGGGTACATTCGTGTTGACCGACTGAAAAGCACCAAACTTTTGTTTACTTAGGCAACACTGAAGATTGGCTTCAAACCTCACAATGTCTTGTCAATCTTTGTACTGTCATTTCATGTCAAATGGAACAAAGCTCTACTTGTATAATTCATGCTTGCCAATATGAATACAATGCGACAACTAATAACTTTAGAGTATCCTTCATTCTGTTTAATGATGAAAATTATCATCCGATTTCTGTAACAAATTCCTTCAATATTTCATCACTTGGATGTGCATTAAATATCTACATATTATGCTCTATCATGAGAATCAATTTGAAATCTCTTTATACAAAATTAATTATTATTCTGGCAATATCATATTTAACCATGGCAGTCCAACAAATACAGCGCACACCACATGTCCATTCGACTATTAATATTTCAACCTTGTCTGTTGCATTTCCACTAAGGGGAACTGTGAAGGAGAAATTAAAAGAAGAACTGGTATGGCTAAGAAAGCACTAACAAGAATATGGAAGGATCATCATATTACCTAGGAAGCAAAGATGCGACTGGTTCAAGCGTTGGTATTTCCTATCGTCACGTATGGCTCTGAGTCCTGGACCATAATGCTGCATGCCGTAGACGAATCGAAGCCTTCGAGGTGACGTGTTATCGAAGAATGCTACGAATATCGTGGGTAGCAAGAAGTACAAATGATTCTATTCAGAAGGAGCTAAGGATTGCTCCTAAAGCACGCTTGCTCCTGAACAACCAAAGGCAAATATTGAGATTTTTCAACCATGTCATCCGGCGATACGGCATGGAGAAGTGTATCATCCAGGGTAAAGTTGACGGCAAACGGCTGAGGGGACGTGCCCTGAACCGGTACCTTCACCAGATAAAGAGCCTGACTAATCTGCCACATCAGAAATTAATGCACACAGCAGAAGACCGCGCTGTATGGTGGGATTAATGTTAACATAATTGCGTGAAGAGTCACGACGTTCGAAATCAAACTACGACCTAGAGGAGGAGTCTGGTCATTCCTATTTGTAACACCATTGTTAGGTGGAAACGTCTATATACCATTAAAATGTGCTTTCATGAATGCTTATCATATTGGCTGGATGAAACCATTGGCCGCTACTGGGAAAGACCACTGGCTGGATGAAACCATTGGCCGCTACTGGGTTAGACCACTGGCTAGATGAAACCATTAGTCTACTGGGTAAGACCACTGGCTGGATGATACTATTGGTCGCTACTGGGTTAGACCACTGTCTGGATGAAACCATTGGCCGCTACTGGGTTAGACCACAGTCTGGATGAAACCATTGGCCGCTACTGGGTTAGACCACTGGCTGGACGAAACCATTGGTCGCTACTGAGTTAGACCACGGGCTGGATGAAGCCATTGGTAGCTACTGGGTTAGACCAC
This sequence comes from Meconema thalassinum, assembly GCA_946902985.2. Taxonomy (NCBI): domain Eukaryota; kingdom Metazoa; phylum Arthropoda; class Insecta; order Orthoptera; family Tettigoniidae; genus Meconema; species Meconema thalassinum. Next base: position 97,743,473 of record OX336391.1, read on the forward strand.
TGTCTGGATGAAACCATTGGTCGCTACTGGGTTAGACCACTGGCTGGACGAAACCATTGGTCACTACTGGGTTAGACCTAGGGCTATATGAAACCATTGGTCACTACTGGGTTAGACCAATGGCTGGATAAACCCATTGGTCGCTACTGGGTTAGACCACCGTCTGGATGAAACCATTGGCCACTACTGGGTTAGACCACTGTCTGGATGAAACCATTGGCCGCTACTGAGTTAGACCACTGGCTGGACGAAACCATTGATCACTACTGGATTATACCAATGTCTGGATGAAACCATTGGCCGCTACTGAGTTAGACCACTGTCTGGATGAAACCATTGGCCGCTACTGAGTTAGACCACGGTCTGGATGAAACCATTGGCCGCTACTGGGTTAGACCACTGTCTGGATGAAATCATTGGCGCTACTGAGTTAGACCACTGGCTGGATGAAACCATTGGTCGCTTATGGGTTAGACCACTGGCTGGATGAAACCATTGGTCGCTACTGGGTAAGACCACGGGCTGAACGAAAACATTGGTCGCTACTGGGTTAGACCACTGTCTGGATGAAACCATTGATCGCTTATGGATTAGACCACTGTCTGTATGAAACCATTGGTCGCTACTGGACAAGACCGCTGGCTGGATGGAACCATTGGTCGCTACTAGGTTAGACCACTGTCTGGATGAAACCATTGATCGCTACTGGGTTAGACCACTGTCTGGATGAAGCCATTGATCGCTTATGGGTTAGACCAATGTCTGGATGAAACCATTGGTCGCTACTGGGTTAGACCACTGTCTGGATGAAACCATTGATCGCTTATGGGTTAGACCACGGGCTGGAAGAAACAATTGATCGCTTATGTGTTAGAACACTGTCTGGATGAATCCATTGGTCGCTACTGAGTTCCACCACTGGCTGGATAAAACCATTGGTCGCTACTGAGTTAGACCACTGGCTGGATGAAACCATTGGTCGCTACTGAGTTAGACCCCTGGCTGGATGAAACCATTGGTCGCTACTGGGTTAGACCGCTGGCTGGATGAAACCACTGGTCACTACTGAGTTAGACCACTGGCTGGATGGAACCATTGGTCGCTACTGAGTTAGACCACGGGCTGGAAGAAACAATTGATCGCTTATGTGTTAGACCACTGTCTGGATGAAACCATTGGTCACTACTGAGTTCCACCACTGGCTGGATAAAACCATTGGTCGCTACTGAGTTAGACCACTGGCTGGATGAAACCATTGGTCGCTACTGAGTTAGACCCCTGGCTGGATGAAACCATTGGTCGCTACTGGGTTAGACCACTGGCTGGAAGAAACCATTGATCGCTACTGAGTTAGACCAGTCTGGATAAAACCATTGGTCCCTACTGAGTTAGACCACTGGCTGGATGAAACCATTGGTCGCTACTGAGTTCCACCACTGGCTGGATAAAACCATTGGTCGCTACTGAGTTAGACCACTGGCTGGATGAAACCATTGGTCGCTACTGAGTTAGACCCCAGGCTGGATGAAACCATTGGTGGCTACTGGGTTAGACCACTGGCTGGAAGAAACCATTGATCGCTACTGAGTTAGACCACTGTCTGGATAAAACCATTGGTCGCTACTGAGTTAGACCACTGGCAGGAAGAAACCATTGATCGCTTATGGGTTAGACCACTGCCTGAATGAAACAATTGCTCGCTACTGAGTTAGACCACTGCCTGGATGACACCATTGGTCGCTACTGAGTTAGAACACAGACTGGATGAATCCATTGATCGCTTATGGTTAAGCCCACGGTCTGGATGAAACCATTGGTCGCTACTGAGTTAGACCACTGGCTGGATGAAACCATTGATCGCTTATGGTTTAGACCACTGTCTGGATGAAACCATTGATAGCTTATGGGTTAGACCACAGTCTTTATGAAACCATTGTTCGCTTATGGGTTAGACCACTGGCTGGATGAAACCATTGATCGCTTATGGGTTAGACCACTGGCTGGATGAAACCTTTGATCGCTTATGGGTTAGACCACGGGCTGGATGAAACCATTGGCCGCTACTTCGTCAGACCACTGTTTGGATGAAACCATTGGTCGCTACTGAGTTAGACCACTGGCTGGATGAAGCCATTGATATGCTTATGGGTTAGACCACTGTGTGGATGAAACCATTGGTCGCTACTGGGTTAGACGACTGTCCGGATGAAACCATTGGTTGCTACTGGGCTAGACCACGGCCTGGACGAAACCATTGATCGCTTATGGGTTATACCACGGGCTGGACGAAACCATTGATCCCGTATGGGTTAGACCACGGGCTGGATGAAACCATTTATTGCTTATGGGTTAGACCACTGTCTTGATGAAACCATTGGTCACTACTGAGTTTGACCACGTGCTGGATGAAACCATAGGTCGCTACTGAGTTAGACCACTGGCTGGATGAATCCATTTATCGCTTATGGGTTAGACCACGGGTTGGATGAAACCATTGGTCGCTACTGGGTTAGACCACTGTCTGGATGAAACCATTGTTCACTACTGGGTAAGACCACGGGCTGGACGATACCATTGGTCGCTACTTGGTTAGACCACAGTCTGGATGAAACCGTTCATAGCTTTAGGGTTGACCACTGTCTGTATGAAACCATTGGCCGCTACTGGGCAAGACCGCTGGCTGCATGGAACCATTGGCCGCTACTGAGTTAGACCTCTGGCTGGACGAAACCATTGATCACTACTGGATTAGACCACTGTCCGGATGAAACCCTTGGTCGCTACTGAGTTAGACCACGAACTGGATGAAGCCATTGGTCGCTACTGGGTTAGACCACGGGCTGGATGAAACCATTGATCGCTTATGGGTTAGACCACTGTCAGGATGAAACCATTGAACGCTACTGGGTTTGACCACTGTCTGGATGAAACCATTGGTCGCTACAGAGTTTGACCACTGGCTGGCCGAAACCATTTGTCGCTTATGGGTTAGACCAGTGGCTGGATGAAACCATTGGGGCTACTGGGTTAGACCACTGTCTGGAGGAAACCATTCGTCGCTACTGGGTTAGACCACTGTCTGGATGAATCCAATGATCGCTTAGGGTTAGACCACTGTCTGGATGAAACCATTGGTCGCTACAGGGTTAGACCACTGTCTGGATGAAACCACTGGTCGCTACTGGGTTAGACCACGGGCTGGAACAAACCATAGATGGCTTATGGGTTAGAACACTGTCTGGATGAAACCATTGGTCGCTACTGAGTTTCACCGCTGGCTGGATGAAACCATTGTTCGCTACTGAGTTAGACCAATATCTGGATAATACCATTGGTCGCTACTGAGTTAGACCACTGGCTGGATGAAACCATTGGTCGCTTATGGGTTATACCACTATCTGGATGAAACCATTGGTCGCTACTGGGCAAGACCACGGGCTGGATGAAACCATTGATCGCTTATGGGTTAGACCACTTTCTGGATGAAACCATTGATCGCTTATGGGTTAGACCACTGTCTGTATGAAACCATTGGTCGCTACTGGGCAAGACCGCTAGCTGGATGGAACCACTGGCCGCTACTGAGTTAGACCACTGGATGGACGGAACCATTGATCAATACTGGATTAGACCAGTGTCTGGAAGAAACCATTGGTCGCTACTGAGTTAGACCACGGGCTGGATGATGCCTTGGTCGCTACTGGGCTAGACCACGGGCTGGATGAAACCACTGATCGCTTATGGGTTAGACCACTGTCTGGATGAAACCATTGGTCGCTACTGGGATTGACTACGGCCTGGACGAAACCATTGATCGCTTATGGGTTAGACCACGGGCTGGATGAAACTAGTTATCGCTTATGAGTTAGACCACAGTCTTGTTGAAACCATTGGTCGCTACTGGGTTAGACCACGGGCTGGATGAAACCATCGATCGCTTATGGGTTAGACCACTGTCAGGATGAAACCATTGAACGCTACTGGGTTAGACCACTGTCTGGATGAAACCATTGGTCGCTACAGAGTTTGACCACTGGCTGGCCGAAACCATTTGTCGCTTATGGGTTAGACCAGTGGCTGGATGAAACCATTGGGGCTACTGGGTTAGACCACTGTCTGGAGGAAACCATTGGTCGCTACTGGGTTAGACCACTGTCTGGATGAATCCAATGATCGCTTAGGGTTAGACCACTGTCTGGATGAAACCATTGGTCGCTACAGGGTTAGACCACTGTCTTGATGAAACCACTGGTCGCTACTGGGTTAGACCACGGGCTGGAAGAAACCATAGATCGCTTATGGGTTAGAACACTGTCTGGATGAAACCATTGGTCGCTACTGAGTTTCACCACTGGCTGGATGAAACCATTGTTCGCTACTGAGTTAGACCAATATCTGGATAATACCATTGGTCGCTACTGAGTTAGACCACTGGCTGGATGAAACCATTGGTCGCTTATGGGTTATACCACTATCTGGATGAAACCATTGGTCGCTACTGGGCAAGACCACGGGCTGGATGAAACCATTGATCGCTTATGGGTTAGACCACTTTCTGGATGAAGCCATTGGTCGCTACTGAGTTAGACCACTGTCTGGATAAAACCATTCGTCGCTACTGAGTTCGACCACTGGCAGGATGAAACAATTGATCGCTTATGGGTTAGACCACTGTCTGTATGAAACCACTGGTCGCTACTGGACAAGACTGCTGGCTGGATGGAACCATTGGCCGCTACTGAGTTAGACCACTGGCTGGACGAAACCATTGATCACAACTGGATTAGACCACTGTCTGGATGAAACCATTGATCGCTTATGGGTTAGACCACTGTCTGGATGAAACCATTGGTCGCTACTGGGTTTGACCACGGCCTGGACGAAACCATTGATCGCCTGTGGGTTAGACCACGGACTGGATGAAACTATTTATCGCTTATGGGTTAGACCACTGTCTTGATGAAACCATTGGTCGCTACTGAGTTAGACCACGTGCTGGATGAAACCATTGGTCGCTACTTAGTTTGACCACTGGCTGGATGAAACCATTGGTCGCTACTGAGTTAGACCACTGGGAGGATGAAACCATTGATCACTTATGGGCTAGACCACTGCCTGAATGAAACCATTGGTCGCTACTGTGTTAGACCACTGCCTGGATGAAACCATTGGTCGCTACTGAGTTAGAACACTGTGTGGATGAAACCATTGGTCGCTACTGGGTAAGATCACGGGCTGGACGAAACCATTGCTCGCTTATGGGTTAGGCCACTGTCTGGATGAAACCATTGATCGCTTATGGGTTAGACCACTGGCTGAATGAAACCATTGATCGCTACTGGGTTAGACCACTGTCTGGATGAAACCAATGGTCGCTACTGGGTTAGAACACGGGCTGGACGAAACCATTGCTCGCTTATGGGTTAGACCACTGTCTGGATGAAAACATTGATCGCTTATGGGTTAGACCACTGGCTGAATGAAACCATTGGCCGCTACTGGGTCAGACCACTGTTTGGATGAAGCCATTGGTCGCTACTGAGTTAGATCACTGGCTGGATGAAACCATTGATATGCTTATGGGTTAGACCTCTGTGTGGATGAAACCATTGGTCGCTACTGGGTTAGACGACTGTCCGGATGGAACCATTGGTCGCTAGTGGGCTAGACCACGGGCTGGATGAAACCATGGATCGCTTATGGGCTAGACCACTGTCTGGATGAACCCATTGGTCGCTACTGGGTTAGACCACTGTCTGGATGATACCATTGGTCGCTACTGGGTTAGACCACTGTCTGGATGAAACCATTGTTCGCTACAGAGTTAGACCACTGTCTGGATGAAACCATTGGTCGCTACTGGGTTAGACCACTGTCTGGATGAAACCATTGGTTGCTACTGGGTAAGACCACGGGCTGGACGAAACCATTGTTCGCTACTGGGTTAGACCACTGTCTGGATGAAACCATTGATCGCTTATGGGTTAGACCACTGTCTGTATGAAACCATTGGTCGCTACTGGGCAAGACCGCTAGCTGGATGGAACCACTGGCCGCTACTGAGTTAGACCACTGGATGGACGGAACCATTGATCACTACTGGATTAGACCAGTGTCTGGAAGAAACCATTGGTCGCTACTGAGTTAGACCACGGGCTGGATGAAACCATTGATCGCTTATGGGTTAGACCACTGTCTGGATGAAACCATTGGTCGCTACTGGGATTGACTACGGCCTGGACGAAACCATTGATCGCTTATGGGTTAGACCACGGGCTGGATGAAACTAGTTATCGCTTATGAGTTAGACCACAGTCTTGTTGAAACCATTGGTCGCTACTGAGTTAGACCACGTGCTGGATAAAACCATTGGTCGCTACTGAGTAAGATCACTGGCTGGATGAAACCATTGGTCGCTACTGAGTTAGACCACTGGCTGGATGATACCATTGATATGCTTATGGGTTAGACCACTGTTTGGATGAAACCATTGGTCGCTACTGGGTTAGACGACTGTCCGGATGAAACCATTGGTTGCTACTGTGCTAGACCACGGCCTGGACGAAACCATTGATCGCTTATTGGTTAGACCACGGGCTGGACGAAACCATTGATCGCGTATGAGTTAGACAACGGGCTGGATGAAACCATTTATCGCTTATGGGTTAGACCACTGTCTTGATGAAACCATGGGTCACTACTGAGTTAGACCACGTGCTGGATGAAACCATAGATCGCTACTGAGTTAGACCATTGGCTGGATGAAACCATTGGTCGCTACTGAGTTAGACCACTGTCTGGATGAAACCATTGGTCTCTACTGGGTTAGACCACGGGCTGGATGATTCCATTTATCGCTTATGGGTTAGAACACGGGTTGGATGAAACCATTGGTCGCTACTGGGTTAGACCACTCTCTGGATGAAACCATTGTTCACTACTGGGTAAGACCACGGGCTGGACGAAACCATTGGTCGCTATTGGGTTAGACCACAGTCTGGATGAAGCCATTGATTGCTTCTGGGTTGACCACTGTCTGTATGAAACCATTGGCCGCTACTGGGCAAGACCGCTGGCTGCATGCAACCATTGGCCGCTACTGAGTTAGACCTCTGGCTGGACGAAACCATTGATCACTACTGGATTAGACTACTGTCCGGATGAAACCATTGGTCGCTACTGAGTTAGACCACGGTCTGGATGAAGCCATTGGTCGCTACTGGGTTAGACCACTGTCTGGATGAAACCATTGATCGCTTAGGGTTAGACCACTGTCTGGATGAAAACATTGGTCGCTACTGGGTTAGACCACTGTCAGGATGAAACCACTGCTCGCTACTGGGATAGACCACGGGCTGGAAGAAACCATAGATCGGTTATGGGTTAGAACACTGTCTGGATGAAACCATTGGTCGCTACTGAGATTCACCACTGGCTGGATGAAACCATTATTCGCTACTGAATTAGACCAATGTCTGGATGAAACCATTGGTCGCTACTGTGATAGACCACTGGCTGGATGAAACCATTGGTCGCTTATGGGTTATACCACTGTCTGGATGAATCCATTGGTCGCTACTGAGTTAGACCACTGGCTGGACGAAACCATTGATCACTACTGGATTAGACCACTGTCTGGATGAAACCATTGATCGCTTATGGGTTAGACCACTGTCTTGATGAAACCATTGGTCGCTACTGAGTTAGACCACTTGCTGGATGAAACCAATGGTCGCTACTGAGTTACACCACTGGCTGGATGAAACCATTGGTCGCTACTGAGTTAGACCACGTTCTGGATAAAACCATCGGTCGGTACTGAGTGAGACCACTGGCAGGATGAAACCATTGATCACTTATGGGCTAGACCACTGCCTGAACGAAACCATTGGTCGCTACTGAGTTAGACCACTGCCTGGATGAAACCATTGGTCGCTACTGAGTTAGAACACTGTCTGGATGAAACCATTGGTCTCTACTGGGTTAGATCACGGGCTGGACGAAACCATTGCTCGCTTATGGGTTAGACCACTGTCTGGTTGAAACCATTGATCGCTTATGGGTTAGACCACTGGCTAAATGAAACCATTGATCGCTACTGGGTTAGACCACTGTCTGGATGAAACCATTGGTCGCTACAGGGTGAGACCACTGTCTGGATGAAACCATTGATCGCTTATTGGTTAGACCACTGCCTGGATGAAACTATTGATCGCTTATGGGTTAGACCACTGGCTTGATGAAACCATTGGTCGCTACTGGGTTAGAACACGGGCTGGACGAAACCTTTGCTCGCTTATGGAATAGACCACTGTCTGGATGAAAACATTGATCGCTTATGGTTTAGACCACTGGCTGAATGAAACCATTGATCGCTACTGGGTTAGACCACTGTCTGGATGAAACCATTGTTCGCTACTGAGTTAGACCACTGGCTGGATGAAACCATTGATCGCTTATGGGTTAGAACACGGGCTGCACGAAACCATTGCTCGCTTATGGGTTAGACCACTGTCTGGATGAAAACATTGATCGCTTATGGTTTAGACCACTGGCTGAATGAAACCATTCATCGCTACTGAGTTAGACCACTGGCTGGATGAAACCATTGATATGCTTATGGGTTAGACCTCTGTGTGGATGTAACCATTGGTCGCTACTGGGTTAGACGACTGTCTGGATGAAACCATTGGTCGCTACTGGGCTAGACCACGGGCTGGATGAAACCATGGATCGCTTATGGGCTAGACCACTGTCTGGATGAAACCATTGTTCGCTACTGGGTTAGACCACTGTCTGGATGAAACCATTGGTCGCTACTGGGTTAGACCACTGTCTGAATGAAACCATTGTTCACTACTGAGTTAGACCACTGTCTGGATGAAACCATTGGTCGCTACTGTGTTAGACCACGGTCTGGATGAAACCATTGGTTGCTACTGGGTATGACCACGGGCTGGACGAAACCATTGTTCGCTACTGGGTTAGACCACTGTCTGGATGAAACCATTGATCGCTTATGGGTTAGACCACTGTCTGTATGAAACCATTGGTCGCTACTGGGCAAGACCGCTAGCTGGATGGAACCATTGGCCGCTACTGAGTTGATCCACTGGATGGACGGACCATTGATCACTACTGGATTAGACCACTGTCTGGATGAAACCATTGTTCGCTACTGAGTTAGACCACGGGCTGGATGAAGCCTTGGTCGCTACTGGGCTAGACCACGGGCTGGATGAAACCATTGATCGCTTATGGGTTAGACCACTGTCTGGATGAAACCATTGGTCGCTACTGGGATTGACTACGGCCTGGAAGAAACCATTGATCGCTTATGGGTTAGACCACGGGCTGGATGAAACTAGTTATCGCTTATGAGTTAGACCACTGTCTTGATGAAACCATTCGTCGCTACTGAGTTAGACCACGTGCTGGATAAAACCATTGGTCGCTACTTAGTAAGATCACTGGCTGGATGAAACCATTGGTCGCTAGTGAGTTAGACCACTTGCTGGATAAAACCATTGGTCGCTACTGAGTAAGATCACTGGCTAGATGAAACCATTGGTCGCTACTGAGTTAGACCACTGCCTGGATGACACCATTGGTCGCTACTGAGTTAGAACACAGACTGGATGAATCCATTGATCGCTTATGGTTAAGCCCACGGTCTGGATGAAACCATTGGTCGCTACTGAGTTAGACCACTGGCTGGATGAAACCATTGATCGCTTATGGTTTAGACCACTGTCTGGATGAAACCATTGATAGCTTATGGGTTAGACCACAGTCTTTATGAAACCATTGTTCGCTTATGGGTTAGACCACTGGCTGGATGAAACCATTGATCGCTTATCGGTTAGACCACTGGCTGGATGAAACCTTTGATCGCTTATGGGTTAGACCACGGGCTGGATGAAACCATTGGCCGCTACTTCGTCAGACCACTGTTTGGATGAAACCATTGGTCGCTACTGAGTTAGACCACTGGCTGGATGAAGCCATTGATATGCTTATGGGTTAGACCACTGAGTGGATGAAACCATTGGTCGCTACTGGGTTAGACGACTGTCCGGATGAAACCATTGGTTGCTACTGGGCTAGACCACGGCCTGGACGAAACCATTGATCGCTTATGGGTTATACCACGGGCTGGACGAAACCATTGATCCCGTATGGGTTAGACCACGGGCTGGATGAAACCATTTATTGCTTATGGGTTAGACCACTGTCTTGATGAAACCATTGGTCACTACTGAGTTTGACCACGTGCTGGATGAAACCATAGGTCGCTACTGAGTTAGACCACTGGCTGGATGAATCCATTTATCGCTTATGGGTTAGACCACGGGTTGGATGAAACCATTGGTCGCTACTGGGTTAGACCACTGTCTGGATGAAACCATTGTTCACTACTGGGTAAGACCACGGGCTGGACGATACCATTGCTCGCTACTTGGTTAGACCACAGTCTGGATGAAACCATTGATAGCTTTAGGGTTGACCACTGTCTGTATGAAACCATTGGCCGCTACTGGGCAAGACCGCTGGCTGCATGGAACCATTGGCCGCTACTGAGTTAGACCTCTGGCTGGACGAAACCATTGATCACTACTGGATTAGACCACTGTCCGGATGAAACCCTTGGTCGCTACTGAGTTAGACCACGAACTGGATGAAGCCATTGGTCGCTACTGGGTTAGACCACGGGCTGGATGAAACCATTGATCGCTTATGGGTTAGACCACTGTCAGGATGAAACCATTGAACGCTACTGGGTTTGACCACTGTCTGGATGAAACCATTGGTCGCTACAGAGTTTGACCACTGGCTGGCCGAAACCATTTGTCGCTTATGGGTTAGACCAGTGGCTGGATGAAACCATTGGGGCTACTGGGTTAGACCACTGTCTGGAGGAAACCATTCGTCGCTACTGGGTTAGACCACTGTCTGGATGAATCCAATGATCGCTTAGGGTTAGACCACTGTCTGGATGAAACCATTGGTCGCTACAGGGTTAGACCACTGTCTGGATGAAACCACTGGTCGCTACTGGGTTAGACCACGGGCTGGAACAAACCATAGATGGCTTATGGGTTAGAACACTGTCTGGATGAAACCATTGGTCGCTACTGAGTTTCACCGCTGGCTGGATGAAACCATTGTTCGCTACTGAGTTAGACCAATATCTGGATAATACCATTGGTCGCTACTGAGTTAGACCACTGGCTGGATGAAACCATTGGTCGCTTATGGGTTATACCACTATCTGGATGAAACCATTGGTCGCTACTGGGCAAGACCACGGGCTGGATGAAACCATTGATCGCTTATGGGTTAGACCACTTTCTGGATGAAACCATTGATCGCTTATGGGTTAGACCACTGTCTGTATGAAACCATTGGTCGCTACTGGGCAAGACCGCTAGCTGGATGGAACCACTGGCCGCTACTGAGTTAGACCACTGGATGGACGGAACCATTGATCAATACTGGATTAGACCAGTGTCTGGAAGAAACCATTGGTCGCTACTGAGTTAGACCACGGGCTGGATGATGCCTTGGTCGCTACTGGGCTAGACCACGGGCTGGATGAAACCACTGATCGCTTATGGGTTAGACCACTGTCTGGATGAAACCATTGGTCGCTACTGGGATTGACTACGGCCTGGACGAAACCATTGATCGCTTATGGGTTAGACCACGGGCTGGATGAAACTAGTTATCGCTTATGAGTTAGACCACAGTCTTGTTGAAACCATTGGTCGCTACTGGGTTAGACCACGGGCTGGATGAAACCATCGATCGCTTATGGGTTAGACCACTGTCAGGATGAAACCATTGAACGCTACTGGGTTAGACCACTGTCTGGATGAAACCATTGGTCGCTACAGAGTTTGACCACTGGCTGGCCGAAACCATTTGTCGCTTATGGGTTAGACCAGTGGCTGGATGAAACCATTGGGGCTACTGGGTTAGACCACTGTCTGGAGGAAACCATTGGTCGCTACTGGGTTAGACCACTGTCTGGATGAATCCAATGATCGCTTAGGGTTAGACCACTGTCTGGATGAAACCATTGGTCGCTACAGGGTTAGACCACTGTCTTGATGAACCCACTGGTCGCTACTGGGTTAGACCACGGGCTGGAAGAAACCATAGATCGCTTATGGGTTAGAACACTGTCTGGATGAAAACATTGGTCGCTACTGAGTTTCACCACTGGCTGGATGAAACCATTGTTCGCTACTGAGTTAGACCAATATCTGGATAATACCATTGGTCGCTACTGAGTTAGACCACTGGCTGGATGAAACCATTGGTCGCTTATGGGTTATACCACTATCTGGATGAAACCATTGGTCGCTACTGGGCAAGACCACGGGCTGGATGAAACCATTGATCGCTTATGGGTTAGACCACTTTCTGGATGAAGCCATTGGTCGCTACTGAGTTAGACCACTGTCTGGATAAAACCATTCGTCGCTACTGAGTTCGACCACTGGCAGGATGAAACAATTGATCGCTTATGGGTTAGGCCACTGTCTGTATGAAACCACTGGTCGCTACTGGACAAGACTGCTGGCTGGATGGAACCATTGGCCGCTACTGAGTTAGACCACTGGCTGGACGAAACCATTGATCACAACTGGATTAGACCACTGTCTGGATGAAACCATTGATCGCTTATGGGTTAGACCACTGTCTGGATGAAACCATTGGTCGCTACTGGGTTTGACCACGGCCTGGACGAAACCATTGATCGCCTGTGGGTTAGACCACGGACTGGATGAAACTATTTATCGCTTATGGGTTAGACCACTGTCTTGATGAAACCATTGGTCGCTACTGAGTTAGACCACGTGCTGGATGAAACCATTGGTCGCTACTTAGTTTGACCACTGGCTGGATGAAACCATTGGTCGCTACTGAGTTAGACCACTGGGAGGATGAAACCATTGATCACTTATGGGCTAGACCACTGCCTGAATGAAACCATTGGTCGCTACTGTGTTAGACCACTGCCTGGATGAAACCATTGGTCGCTACTGAGTTAGAACACTGTGTGGATGAAACCATTGGTCGCTACTGGGTAAGATCACGGGCTGGACGAAACCATTGCTCGCTTATGGGTTAGGCCACTGTCTGGATGAAACCATTGATCGCTTATGGGTTAGACCACTGGCTGAATGAAACCATTGATCGCTACTGGGTTAGACCACTGTCTGGATGAAACCAATGGTCGCTACTGGGTTAGAACACGGGCTGGACGAAACCATTGCTCGCTTATGGGTTAGACCACTGTCTGGATGAAAACATTGATCGCTTATGGGTTAGACCACTGGCTGAATGAAACCATTGGCCGCTACTGGGTCAGACCACTGTTTGGATGAAGCCATTGGTCGCTACTGAGTTAGATCACTGGCTGGATGAAACCATTGATATGCTTATGGGTTAGACCTCTGTGTGGATGAAACCATTGGTCGCTACTGGGTTAGACGACTGTCCGGATGGAACCATTGGTCGCTAGTGGGCTAGACCACGGGCTGGATGAAACCATGGATCGCTTATGGGCTAGACCACTGTCTGGATGAACCCATTGGTCGCTACTGGGTTAGACCACTGTCTGGATGATACCATTGGTCGCTACTGGGTTAGACCACTGTCTGGATGAAACCATTGTTCGCTACAGAGTTAGACCACTGTCTGGATGAAACCATTGGTCGCTACTGGGTTAGACCACTGTCTGGATGAAACCATTGGTTGCTACTGGGTAAGACCACGGGCTGGACGAAACCATTGTTCGCTACTAGGTTAGACCACTGTCTGGATGAAACCATTGATCGCTTATGGGTTAGACCACTGTCTGTATGAAACCATTGGTCGCTACTGGGCAAGACCGCTAGCTGGATGGAACCACTGGCCGCTACTGAGTTAGACCACTGGATGGACGGAACCATTGATCACTACTGGATTAGACCAGTGTCTGGAAGAAACCATTGGTCGCTACTGAGTTAGACCACGGGCTGGATGAAACCATTGATCGCTTATGGGTTAGACCACTGTCTGGATGAAACCATTGGTCGCTACTGGGATTGACTACGGCCTGGACGAAACCATTGATCGCTTATGGGTTAGACCACGGGCTGGATGAAACTAGTTATCGCTTATGAGTTAGACCACAGTCTTGTTGAAACCATTGGTCGCTACTGAGTTAGACCACGTGCTGGATAAAACCATTGGTCGCTACTGAGTAAGATCACTGGCTGGATGAAACCATTGGTCGCTACTGAGTTAGACCACTGGCTGGATGATACCATTGATATGCTTATGGGTTAGACCACTGTTTGGATGAAACCATTGGTCGCTACTGGGTTAGACGACTGTCCGGATGAAACCATTGGTTGCTACTGTGCTAGACCACGGCCTGGACGAAACCATTGATCGCTTATTGGTTAGACCACGGGCTGGACGAAACCATTGATCGCGTATGAGTTAGACAACGGGCTGGATGAAACCATTTATCGCTTATGGGTTAGACCACTGTCTTGATGAAACCATGGGTCACTACTGAGTTAGACCACGTGCTGGATGAAACCATAGATCGCTACTGAGTTAGACCATTGGCTGGATGAAACCATTGGTCGCTACTAAGTTAGACCACTGTCTGGATGAAACCATTGGTCTCTACTGGGTTAGACCACGGGCTGGATGATTCCATTTATCGCTTATGGGTTAGAACACGGGTTGGATGAAACCATTGGTCGCTACTGGGTTAGACCACTCTCTGGATGAAACCATTGTTCACTACTGGGTAAGACCACGGGCTGGACGAAACCATTGGTCGCTATTGGGTTAGACCACAGTCTGGATGAAGCCATTGATTGCTTCTGGGTTGACCACTGTCTGTATGAAACCATTGGCCGCTACTGGGCAAGACCGCTGGCTGCATGCAACCATTGGCCGCTACTGAGTTAGACCTCTGGCTGGACGAAACCATTGATCACTACTGGATTAGACTACTGTCCGGATGAAACCATTGGTCGCTACTGAGTTAGACCACGGTCTGGATGAAGCCATTGGTCGCTACTGGGTTAGACCACTGTCTGGATGAAACCATTGATCGCTTAGGGTTAGACCACTGTCTGGATGAAAACATTGGTCGCTACTGGGTTAGACCACTGTCAGGATGAAACCACTGCTCGCTACTGGGATAGACCACGGGCTGGAAGAAACCATAGATCGGTTATGGGTTAGAACACTGTCTGGATGAAACCATTGGTCGCTACTGAGATTCACCACTGGCTGGATGAAACCATTATTCGCTACTGAATTAGACCAATGTCTGGATGAAACCATTGGTCGCTACTGTGATAGACCACTGGCTGGATGAAACCATTGGTCGCTTATGGGTTATACCACTGTCTGGATGAATCCATTGGTCGCTACTGAGTTAGACCACTGGCTGGACGAAACCATTGATCACTACTGGATTAGACCACTGTCTGGATGAAACCATTGATCGCTTATGGGTTAGACCACTGTCTTGATGAAACCATTGGTCGCTACTGAGTTAGACCACTTGCTGGATGAAACCAATGGTCGCTACTGAGTTACACCACTGGCTGGATGAAACCATTGGTCGCTACTGAGTTAGACCACGTTCTGGATAAAACCATCGGTCGGTACTGAGTGAGACCACTGGCAGGATGAAACCATTGATCACTTATGGGCTAGACCACTGCCTGAACGAAACCATTGGTCGCTACTGAGTTAGACCACTGCCTGGATGAAACCATTGGTCGCTACTGAGTTAGAACACTGTCTGGATGAAACCATTGGTCTCTACTGGGTTAGATCACGGGCTGGACGAAACCATTGCTCGCTTATGGGTTAGACCACTGTCTGGTTGAAACCATTGATCGCTTATGGGTTAGACCACTGGCTAAATGAAACCATTGATCGCTACTGGGTTAGACCTCTGTCTGGATGAAACCATTGGTCGCTACAGGGTGAGACCACTGTCTGGATGAAACCATTGATCGCTTATTGGTTAGACCACTGCCTGGATGAAACTATTGATCGCTTATGGGTTAGACCACTGGCTTGATGAAACCATTGGTCGCTACTGGGTTAGAACACGGGCTGGACGAAACCTTTGCTCGCTTATGGAATAGACCACTGTCTGGATGAAAACATTGATCGCTTATGGTTTAGACCACTGGCTGAATGAAACCATTGATCGCTACTGGGTTAGACCACTGTCTGGATGAAACCATTGTTCGCTACTGAGTTAGACCACTGGCTGGATGAAACCATTGATCGCTTATGGGTTAGAACACGGGCTGCACGAAACCATTGCTCGCTTATGGGTTAGACCACTGTCTGGATGAAAACATTGATCGCTTATGGTTTAGACCACTGGCTGAATGAAACCATTCATCGCTACTGAGTTAGACCACTGGCTGGATGAAACCATTGATATGCTTATGGGTTAGACCTCTGTGTGGATGTAACCATTGGTCGCTACTGGGTTAGACGACTGTCTGGATGAAACCATTGGTCGCTACTGGGCTAGACCACGGGCTGGATGAAACCATGGATCGCTTATGGGCTAGACCACTGTCTGGATGAAACCATTGTTCGCTACTGGGTTAGACCACTGTCTGGATGAAACCATTGGTCGCTACTGTGTTAGACCACGGTCTGGATGAAACCATTGGTTGCTACTGGGTATGACCACGGGCTGGACGAAACCATTGTTCGCTACTGGGTTACACCACGGGCTGGATGAAACCATGGATCGCTTATGGGCTAGACCACTGTCTGGATGAAACCATTGTTCGCTACTGGGTTAGACCACTGTCTGGATGAAACCATTGGTCGCTACTGGGTTAGACCACTGTCTGAATGAAACCATTGTTCACTACTGAGTTAGACCACTGTCTGGATGAAACCATTGGTCGCTACTGTGTTAGACCACGGTCTGGATGAAACCATTGGTTGCTACTGGGTATGACCACGGGCTGGACGAAACCATTGTTCGCTACTGGGTTAGACCACTGTCTGGATGAAACCATTGATCGCTTATGGGTTAGACCACTGTCTGTATGAAACCATTGGTCGCTACTGGGCAAGACCGCTAGCTGGATGGAACCATTGGCCGCTACTGAGTTGATCCACTGGATGGACGGAACCATTGATCACTACTGGATTAGACCACTGTCTGGATGAAACCATTGTTCGCTACTGAGTTAGACCACGGGCTGGATGAAGCCTTGGTCGCTACTGGGCTAGACCACGGGCTGGATGAAACCATTGATCGCTTATGGGTTAGACCACTGTCTGGATGAAACCATTGGTCGCTACTGGGATTGACTACGGCCTGGAAGAAACCATTGATCGCTTATGGGTTAGACCACGGGCTGGATGAAACTAGTTATCGCTTATGAGTTAGACCACTGTCTTGATGAAACCATTCGTCGCTACTGAGTTAGACCACGTGCTGGATAAAACCATTGGTCGCTACTTAGTAAGATCACTGGCTGGATGAAACCATTGGTCGCTAGTGAGTTAGACCACTTGCTGGATAAAACCATTGGTCGCTACTGAGTAAGATCACTGGCTAGATGAAACCATTGGTCGCTACTGAGTTAGACCTTTGTCTGGATTAAACAATTGGTCGCTACTGGGTTAAACCACGGGCTGGATGAAACCATTGGTGTCTACTGGGTTAGAAAACTGGCTCTATGAAACCATTGGTTGCTACTGGGTTAGACATATGGCTTGATGATACCATCGGTCCCTACTGGGTTAGATCACTGGCTGGATGAAACCATTGGTCGCTACTGGGTTAGACCTCTGGCTGGATGAAACCATTGGTCGCTACTGGGTTAGACCACTGGCTGGATGAAAACATTGGTCGCTACTGGGTTAGACCTCTGGCTGGATGAAACCATTGATCGCTTCTGGGTTAGACCACTGTCTGGATGTAACCATTGGCCGCTACTGGGTTAGACCACGGGCTGGATGAAACCATTGGTGTCTACTGGGTTAGACCACTGGTTCTATGAAACCATTGGTCGCTACTTGGTTAGACTTCGGGCTGGATGAAGCCATTGAACGCTTCTGGGTTAGACCACTGTCTGGATGAAACCATTAGCCGCTACTGGGTTAGACCACGGGCTGGATTAAACCATTTGTGTCTACTGGGTTAGACCACTGGCTGGACGAAACCATTGGCCGCTTGTGGGTTAGATCAATGTCTGGATGAAACCATTGGCCGCTACTGAGAGAGACCACTGGCTGGATGAAACCATTGATCGCTGCTGGGCAAGACCACGGGCTGGATGAAGCCATTGATCGCTTATGGGTTAGACCACTGTCAGGATGAAACCAATTTCGCTACTGGGTTAGACCACGGTCTGGATGAACCCATTGGCCGCTACCTGATTAGACCACGGGCTGGACGAAACCATTGGTCGCTTCTGGGTTAGACCTCTGTCTGGATGAAACAATTGGTCGCTAATGGGCAAGACCACTGGCTGGATGAATCCATTGATCGCTTATGGGTTAGACCACTGTCTGGATGGAACTATTGGTCGCTTCTGGGTGAGACCTTGGGCAGGACGAAACCATTGATCGCTTATGGGTTAGACCACTGTCTGGATGAAACCATTGGTCGCTACTGAGTTAGACCTCGGGCTGGACGAAACCATTGATCGCTTCTGGGTTAGACCACTGTCTGGATTAAACCATTGGTCGCTACTGAGTTAGACCATGGGCTGGATGAAACCATTGATCGCTTATGGGTTAGACCACGGGCTGGATGATACCATTGGTCGCAACTGTGTTAGACCACGGGCTGGTCAAAACCATAGATCGCTTACGGGTTAGACCAATGTCTGGATGTAACCATTGGTCGCTACTGAGTTAGACCACGAGCTGTATGAAACCATTGATCGCTTATTGGTTAGACCACTGTTTGGATGAAACCATTGGTCGCTACTGAGCTAGACCACTGGCTGGATGAAACCATTGATCGCTTATGGGTTAGACCACAGGCTGGATGAAACCATTTATCGCTTATGGTTTAGACCACTGTCTTGATGAAACCATTGATCGCTACTGCGTTTGACCACGTGCAGGATGAAACCATTGGTCGCTTCTGAGTTAGATTACTGGCTGGATGAAACTATTGGTCGCTACTGAGTTAGACCACTGTCTGGATGAAACCATTGGTCACTACTGGGTTAGACCACGGGCTGGTTGAAACCACTGGTTTCTACTGGGTTAGACCACTGGCTCTATGAAACCATTGGTCGCTACCGGGTTAGACTTCTGGCTGGATGAAACCATTGGTCGCTACTGGGTTTATTCATCTGGCTGGATGAAGCCATTGAACGCTTCTGGGTTAGACCACTGTCTGGATAAAACCATTGGCCGCTACTGGGTTAGACCACGGACTTTATGAAACCATTGGTGTCTACTGGGTTAGACCGCTGGCTGGACGAAACCATTGGCCGCTTCTGGGTTAGATCACTGTCTGGATGAAACCATTGGCCGCTACTGAGTAAGAACACTGGGTGTATGAAACCAATGATCGCTTCTGAGTTGACCACTGTCTGGATGAAACCATTGGCCTCTACTGGGTTAGACCACAGACTGGACGAAACCATTGGCCGCTTCTGGGTTAGATCACTGTCTGGATGAAACCATTGGCCGCTACTGAGTAAGACCACTGGCTGGATGAAACCATTGGTCGCTACTGGGCAAGACCTCCATCTGGATGAAACCATTGATCGCTTATGGGTTAGACCACTGTCTGGATGAAACCAATTTCGCTACTGGGTTAGACCACCGTCTGGATGAAACCATTGACCGCTACTGGGTTAGACCACGGACTGGACGAAACCATTGGTCGCTTCTGGATTAGACCAATGTCTGGATGAAACCATTGGTCGCTAATGGGCAAGACCACTGGCTGGATGAAACCATTGATCGCTTATGGGTTAGACCACTGTCTGGATGGAACCATTGGTCGCTACTGGGTGAGAACACGGGCTGGACGAAACATTGATCGCGTATGGGTTAGACCACTGTCTGGATGAAACCATAGGTCGCTACTGAGTTAGACCACGGGCTGGACGAAACCATTGATCGCTTCTGGGTTAGGCCACTGTCTGGATGAAACCATAGGTCGCTACTGAGTTAGACCACGGGCTGGACGAAACCATTGATCGCTTCTGGGTTAGGCCACTGTCTGGATGAAACCATTGGCCGCTACTGAGTTAGACCACCGGCTGGACGAAACCATTGATCGCTTATGGGTTAGGCCACTGTCTGGATGAAACCCTAGGTCGCTACTGAGTTAGACCACGGGCTGGACGAAACCATTGATCGCTTCTGGGTTAGGCCACTGTCTGGATGAAACCATTGGCCGCTACTGAGTTAGACCACGGGATGGATGAAACCATTGATCGCTTATGGGTTATGGCCGATAACCTAGATGTTAGGCCCCTTAAAACAACACAACAACGCTTATGGGTTAGACCACGGGCAGGATGAAACCATTGGTCGCTACTGGGTTAGACCACGGGCTGGACAAAACCGTTGATCGCTTATGGGTTAAACCACTGTCTGGATGAAAACATTGGTCGCTACTGAGGTAGACCACGAGCTGGATGAAACCATTGATCGGTTATTGGTTAGACCACTGCCTGGATGAAACCATTGGTCGCTACTGAGTTAGACCACTGGCTGGATGAAACCATTGATCGCTTATGGGTTAGACCACTGGATGAAACCATTGGTCGCTACTGGGTTAGACCACGGGCTGGATGAAACCATTGGTGTGTACTGCGTTAGACCACTGGCTGGACGAAACAATTGGCCGCTTCTGGGTTAGATCACTGTCTGGATGAAACCATTGGCCGCTACTGAGTAAGACCACTGGGTGGATTAATCCAATGATCGCTTCTGGGTTGACCACTGTCGGGATGAAACCATTGGCCTCTACTGGGTTAGACCACGGGCTGGAAGAAACCATTGGTCGCTTCTGAGTTAGATTACTGGCTGGATGAAACTATTGGTCGCTACTGAGTTAGACCACTGTCTGGATGAAACCATTGGTCACTACTGGGTTAGACCACGGGCTGGATGAAACCACTGGTGGCTACTGGGTTAGACCACTGGCTCTATGAAACCATTGGTCGCTACTGGGTTAGACTTCTGGCTGGATGAAACCATTGGTCGCTACTGGGTTTATTCATCTGGCTGGATGAAACCATTGATCGCTTCTGGGTTAGACCACTGTCTGGATGAAACCATTGGCCGCTACTGGGTTAGACCACGGGCTGGATGAAACCATTGGTGTCTACTGGGTTAGACCACTTGCTCTATGAAACCATTGGTTGCTACTGGGTTAGACTTCTGGCTGGATGAAGCCATTGAACGCTTCTGGTTTAGACCACTGTCTGGATAAAACCATTGGCCGCTACTGGGTTAGACCACGGGCTGGATGAAACCATTGGTGTCTACTGGGTTAGAACACTTGCTCTATGAAACCATTGGTTGCTACTGGATAAACTTCTGGCTGGACGAAACCATTGGCCGCTTCTGGGTTAGATCACTGTCTGGATGAAACCATTGGCCTCTACTGGGTTAGACCACTGGCTTGACGAAACCATTGGCCGCTTCTGGGTTAGATCACTGTCTGGATGAAACCATTGGCCGCTACTGAGTAAGACCACTGGCTGGATGAAACCATTGGTCGCTACTGGGCAAGACCTCTATCTGGATGAAACCATATCGCTTATGGGTTAGACCACTGTCTGGATGAAACCAATTTCGCTACTGGGTTTGACCACCGTCTGGATGAAACCATTGACCGCTACTGGGTTAGACCACGGACTGGACGAAACCATTGGTCGCTTCTGGTTTAGACCAATGTCTGGATGAAACCATTGGTCGCTAATGGGCAAGACCACTGGCTGGATGAAACCATTGATCGCTTATGGGTTAGACCACTGTCTGGATGGAACCATTGGTCGCTACTGGGTGAGAACACGGGCTGGACGAAACATTGATCGCGTATGGGTTAGACCAATGTCTGGATGAAACCATAGGTCGCTACTGAGTTAGACCACGGGCTGGACGAAACCATTGATCGCTTCTGGGTTAGGCCACTGTCTGGATGAAACCATTGGCCGCTACTGAGTTAGACCACGGGATGGATGAAACCATTGATCGCTTATGGGTTATGGCCGATAACCTAGATGTTAGGCCCCTTAAAACAACACAACAACGCTTATGGGTTAGACCACGGGCAGGATGAAACCATTGGTCGCTACTGGGTTAGACCACGGGCTGGACAAAACCGTTGATCGCTTATGGGTTAAACCACTGTCTGGATGAAAACATTGGTCGCTACTGAGGTAGACCACGAGCTGGATGAAACCATTGATCGGTTATTGGTTAGACCACTGCCTGGATGAAACCATTGGTCGCTACTGAGTTAGACCACTGGCTGGATGAAACCATTGATCGCTTATGGGTTAGACCACTGGATGAAACCATTGGTCGCTACTGGGTTAGACCACGGGCTGGATGAAACCATTGGTGTGTACTGCGTTAGACCACTGGCTGGACGAAACAATTGGCCGCTTCTGGGTTAGATCACTGTCTGGATGAAACCATTGGCCGCTACTGAGTAAGACCACTGGGTGGATTAATCCAATGATCGCTTCTGGGTTGACCACTGTCGGGATGAAACCATTGGCCTCTACTGGGTTAGACCACGGGCTGGAAGAAACCATTGGTCGCTTCTGAGTTAGATTACTGGCTGGATGAAACTATTGGTCGCTACTGAGTTAGACCACTGTCTGGATGAAACCATTGGTCACTACTGGGTTAGACCACGGGCTGGATGAAACCACTGGTGGCTACTGGGTTAGACCACTGGCTCTATGAAACCATTGGTCGCTACTGGGTTAGACTTCTGGCTGGATGAAACCATTGGTCGCTACTGGGTTTATTCATCTGGCTGGATGAAACCATTGATCGCTTCTGGGTTAGACCACTGTCTGGATGAAACCATTGGCCGCTACTGGGTTAGACCACGGGCTGGATGAAACCATTGGTGTCTACTGGGTTAGACCACTTGCTCTATGAAACCATTGGTTGCTACTGGGTTAGACTTCTGGCTGGATGAAGCCATTGAACGCTTCTGGTTTAGACCACTGTCTGGATAAAACCATTGGCCGCTACTGGGTTAGACCACGGGCTGGATGAAACCATTGGTGTCTACTGGGTTAGAACACTTGCTCTATGAAACCATTGGTTGCTACTGGATAAACTTCTGGCTGGACGAAACCATTGGCCGCTTCTGGGTTAGATCACTGTCTGGATGAAACCATTGGCCTCTACTGGGTTAGACCACTGGCTTGACGAAACCATTGGCCGCTTCTGGGTTAGATCACTGTCTGGATGAAACCATTGGCCGCTACTGAGTAAGACCACTGGCTGGATGAAACCATTGGTCGCTACTGGGCAAGACCTCTATCTGGATGAAACCATTGATCGCTTATGGGTTAGACCACTGTCTGGATGAAACCAATTTGGCTACTGGGTTTGACCACCGTCTGGATGAAACCATTGACCGCTACTGGGTTAGACCACGGACTGGACGAAACCATTGGTCGCTTCTGGATTAGACCAATGTCTGGATGAAACCATTGGTCGCTTATGGGCAAGACCACTGGCTGGATGAAACCATTGATCGCTTATGGGTTAGACCACTGTCTGGATGGAACCATTGGTCGCTACTGGGTGAGAACACGGGCTGGACGAAACATTGATCGCGTATGGGTTAGACCAATGTCTGGATGAAACCATAGGTCGCTACTGAGTTAGACCACGGGCTGGACGAAACCATTGATCGCTTCTGGGTTAGGCCACTGTCTGGATGAAACCATTGGCCGCTACTGAGTTAGACTACGGGATGGATGAAACCATTGATCGCTTGTGGGTTAGACCACGGGCTGGATGAAACCATTGGTCGCTACTGGGTTAGACCACGGGCTGGACAAAACCGTTGATCGCTTATGGGTTAGACCACTGTCTGGATGAAAACATTGGTCGCTACTGAGGTAGACCACGAGCTGGATGAAACCATTCATCGGTTATTGGTTAGACCACTGTCTGGATGAAACCATTGGTCGCTACTGAGTTAGACCACTGGCTGGATGAAACCATTGATCGCTTATGGGTTAGACCACTGGATGAAACCATTGGTCGCTACTGGACTAGACCACGGGCTGGATGAAACCATTGGTGTGTACTGCGTTAGACCACTGGCTGGTCGAAACCATTGGCCGCTTCTGGGTTAGATCACTGTCTGGATGAAACCATTGGCCGCTACTGCGTAAGACCACTGGGTGGATTAAACCAATGATCGCTTCTGGGTTGACCACTGTCTGGATGAAACCATTGGCCTCTACTGGGTTAGACCACGGGCTGGAAGAAACCATTGTTCGCTACTGGGTTAGACCACGGGCTGGACGATACCATTGATCGCTTATGGGTTAGACCACTGTCTGGATGAAACTATAGGTCGCTACTGAGTTAGACCACGGGCTGGACGAAACCATTGATCGCTTCTGGGTTAGACCACTGTCTGGATGAAACCATTGGTCGCTACTGAGTTATACCACGGGCTGGATGAAACCATTGATCGTTTATGGGTTAGACCACGGGCTGGATGTAATCATTGGTCGCTACTGGGTTAGACCACGGGCTGGACGAAACCTTTGATCGCTTATGGGTTAGACCACTGTCTGGATGAAACCATTGGTCGCCACTGAGTTAGACCTCGAGCTGGATGAAACCATTGATCGCTTATTGGTTAGACCACTGTCTGGATGAAACCATTGGTCGCTACTGAGTTAGACCACTGGCTGAATGAAACCATTGATCGCTTATGGGTTAGACCACTGGATGAAACCATTGGTCGCCAGAGGGTTAGACCACGGGCTGGACGAAACAAGTGGTCGCTACTGAGTTAGACCTCTGGCTGGATGACACCATTGATCGCTTCTGGGTTAGACCACTGTCTGGATGAAACCATTGGCCTTTACTGTGTTAGACCACGGGCTGGATGAAACCATTGGTCGCTACTGGGTTAGACCACGGGCTGGACGAAACCATTGATCGCTTATGGGTTAGACCACTGTCTGGACGAAACTATAGGTCGCTACTGAGTTAGACCACGGGCTGGACGAAACCATTGATCGCTTCTGGGTTAGACTACTGTCTGGATGAAACCATTGGTCGCTACTGAGTTAGACCACGGGCTGGATGAAGCCATTGATCGTTTATGGGTTAGACCACGGGCTGGATGAAATCATTGGTCGCTACTGGGTTAGACCACGGGCTGGACGAAACCATTGATCGCTTATGGGTTAGACCACTGTCTGGATGAAACCATTGGTCGCCACTGAGTTAGACCACGAGCTGGATGAAGCCATTGATCGCTTATTGGTTAGACCACTGTCTGGATGAAACCATTGGTCGCTACTGAGTTAGACCAATGGCTGGATGAAACCATTGATCGCTTATGGGTTAGACCACTGGATGAAACCATTGGTCGCTAGTGGGTTATACCACGGGCTGGACAAAACAAGTGGTCGCTACTGAGTTAGACCTCTGGCTTGATGAAACCATTGATCGCTTCTGGGTTAGACCACTGTCTAGATGAAACCATTGGCCGCTACTGGGTTAGACCACGGGCTGGATGAAACCATTGGGCGCTACTGGGCAAGACCACTGGCTGGAAGAAACCATTGGTCACTACTGGGAAAGACCACTGGCTGGATACAACCATTGGTCGCTACTGGGTTAGATCACTACCTGGAGGAAACCTTAGGTCACTACTGGGCAAGACCACTGGCGTGATGAAACCATTGGCCGCTACTGGGTTAGACCCCTGGCTGGAAGAAACCATTGGTCGCTACTGGGTTAGATCACTACCTGGATGAATCATTAGGTCACTATTGGGCAAGACCACTGGCTGGATGAATCATTAGGTCACTATTGGGCAAGACCACTGGCTGGATGAAACCATTGTCTGCTTACCTGCGAACGTAGCCGTCGAAAATCTACTAAGACCGCTTTCAGTATCACTAGTTAGCCTACTTTCGATTTTTGCAAAAAATGAAAGTAGACTTGTGAGATCCCTACAGGGCCAAAATAGCGTGTCTGTCTGTGTGTGTGTGTTAGTGTGTGAGTGTGTGAGTGTGTGTACTCTGAATGTCTGCCCCCCCCCCCCCTATCAATTCGACCACCGTGAATCCGAATTGAACGACATTTGGTACAGAGGTAGCGCTGGCAAAAGGCACCTCAGTGTCATGTATCATAATTGCCGCCATCTTGACGTAAACGTAATGGCGGCCACACAAATGTTCAAAGATCTCTACCAAATTTAAGTATGAAGAATCCTTTGACCAAACTACGAGGTCATCTGCCTAATAATTTGCGGATGGGGGCCATATTTGTGTGCAAATCGTTTCCCCCTATTTTTTCAAACACGGTGTAACCAAATTGAACGAAATTTGGTATTGAACTCGAATTCAACCCAGCTTAGAACCTTTGACCGAGCCGACGTGCAAACGACTTGTGCACCATTTGAAGGAAAAATTGGAAATTTGGAATTAATATAATTTAATAAATATATATATATATATTATGGGATGAAAATGATGCATAATGATGCATGGAGAATTTTGAAGCATTTTGAGGAATTTATTGTTTGGAAATATTCTGGTAAATGAGATTTTAACTGTGGAAGAATTCGATCATTCGAAGCTGGAAATTGTACAAAGCTTCATGTTTGGCACTAGAAAACCAGTTTTGGTTAGCAAGGCGATCATAACAAAGCGATGCACACGACCCGTGGATAAGAGGCTAGACCCAGGAGCCTTTTTCATATTATTTCAACAGCCAATCAAATAAAAGCACACATTTTTTAGGGAATCGCTTTTATATAAATTTGGCAGATATAAAGAGAAATAAGCACATCTACAGGTGTAGAATGCAATATGAAATTTATTTCGTTGAAAAGAAATATAAATTATTGAATAATAGAGCAAATATGAGTATATTTCTATTATTATACATGTGTGTGAAGCTAGCTGAGCTAGCCTGGCAGTGACTCGCGCCGCGGAGAGGAGAAGCGTGGCTTGACTCTCTCACAGCGACTGGACACGAGCGGACGCGTTGACGCACGCGCACAGCAGAGAAGCATTTATTGCACGCAACATAAGCCCGGTCGACAAGCACCGTTGTACTGTGGAACGAACTTGGGATCGCCGAGGAAGTTCAGAAGAGGAGCCGGCGAAATGAAACTACATTAGTATTGGAGAGACCAGCGTTTATAAAAGTATAACATCATTAGAACAAGACTTGTTTTATAAAACAGCACTTTCCAGAGAAGTAATAGCTAACAGCATTATCTACTGCAAGCTTCAATATTGCTACGACGAATTCAATTGTATAATTCAGCATTATTTCATCACAATCTACATTAAAGTCTACATGATGGCAGCGAAGTTGAGTCGGGGAGGAAAAGCTTATTCTACGTTTATTGAAGAGAATATTATGGAGAACTAAATAAAATGAAAGGGATTAATCTATACCATGGATTGGGAAGTCAAAGTGACTTGGAAATTCTAGGATCGACACAGCTACAACTGCGCAATAACTTGCAGTATTCCAATATGTGTTTCTACACTAGAAGCAAGATGTCCAACAACATCAGGATGAGATGTCAACTCAGGACTTGCGGATCTACGATGGCGAGACCACTCTGCAGGACAGAGATAAGAAGCAGACGACCGTTTACAGCCAATCGAACCAAGGAACGCACTTCCCTGGCCGCTGGCCTTGAAGATGGCAGATCTACCGTTAGCAGCTCAAGCCGAGACGCAGAGCAGGTGATTGCAGGCAGAGTGAGTTGGGTCGCCCGCGGCTGATTTGCACGTGCTTGGCTGTAACTGGTTTCACTAGGAGGCGAGCGATGGCAGCTTCGACGGAATATCAGGAACAGCTGATAGAGGTATTCCTTGGCTGTAGAAGACGTCTCAAGGTAGAACTACCGTTTGATCTAATATCTGTAGTTTTGTTGTAACAGTAGAAATCCATTTTGGAGTGACCATTTTCATTTGTAGTAATTCTCATCTTTATTCTTTGTTTTTAAGTAGCGTGTGTGTCGTTTGAGACGTTATTTCATGCATATTTATCTTAGATTTGCGTTTCTCGTATTTTTATTTTGAAGGAAACGTTGTAAGATTCCCACTTTCGAACGATACTCGTTTTATAAGAGGAATGCTTTGACTATTTGTTCATATGGTATCTCAAAGAGATTATTCGATTATTAGATAATATTGTATCTCGGAGAGAAGGCTTCGATTACATTGTATTTTGGAGAGAAAAGCGTCAATAGTGACATATTTGTAAGAACATTTAAACATTATAATTGTTATTAACAATTTCTATGCGTAACAGCGAAAGTATACATTTATATGTCTATAATGCATTGTTATCAAGTAAAGCATTATTGTGAGATGCTATAATTCTATGTGACAATCATTTTGATGGTAATACACATCTGATATATTTATTTATAACAATTTGAATGTTATAAAATAGCGGAATACAACTTATTAGACATCTAAATAGTATTGGACTATTTATACTACGAATATACATTATAAAATAGGATCATTGGTAGTGACAATTGAGGTCAAATGATGCTTATATTTATCAGCAATTAAATAGTAACATTGTTTAACTGAGAGGAAAAGACCAGGGGATATGTTAGTCTACCTACGGTCTTGTATGTTAAAAACAACATAAATATGAATTGTTCATATATTTAAATGTACACAAGAAGCGTGAGGATATGTGTTTATTTTTATTAACAACTAAAAGACGCGTGAACTACAAATTAACATTGTTAACGTTTGGTAACGCGGAAGAATAAGTTTGTTATGGATCAAAGAGAACGAATAGCGCTAACGAAAGGAATAAGAAGTACTTTGTGAATTGTATTATTGTGAACGAACATGTAATTGTTGTTATTTGTTGCACGAGGTTTAATAATTTAGACAGGAGTTGAGAGTTAGGAGTGCATTCTGAACGGTAGCATACTCTAGAGTAGTTTCCTAGTAAATTCACTCATTCTTCTACAAGTGTGTAGCAAGATGTTTTTTTTATGGAAATAATGCCGTGCGGATTTGTGGGGATTGTTTATAGAGAGGAAAGGAAGGAAGTATGACATGTTTGGAGCGTAGTAAGACGCCTTTGATAAGTATTGTTCACTGTATTGCGGAAGGAAGGAATATATTGCTATGTGGAGCAACGAATTGTTACAGAATGAGTAAAAAGCGCTAACGCAAAGGTTAAATGTTTGAATTGTTTATGTCTGAGAATATTTGTATATGATCCACGTAATATATAGAGTTTTTAAGTAATTTCGCATCGCTCTTTATCCTATTGTTTTATTTATTGAGACGGCATTCCAAGCTGTATTTAACTTAAGTGTTTGATACTCAGGCTTATTTATTATGACTTACCACTAGAAGTACCTGAGAATTTGATCGTTGGTTGAAACATTGTTCAAAGAACTGTTTATGTAACAGAGACACTATGAAGCTGTCAGATCGCGACTAATAGTGTTAATAGTATATTTTTAAACCGTGTGATACACGAGAACTGTAGATAATGTAAACATTTAAACCTCATATTATTAATAACAGTATTATTAGAGTAGATATTCACATTTTACGCACGCCCGTGTATAATGTGGTTTTTTTAACCTACTTTTCACATTTTGCAAAAATGAGGAAAAAGTAGACTTATGAGATCGATCCGGGAAAATGTCTGTCTGTCCGTCTGTCTGTCTGTCTGTCTGTCCTTCTGTCTGTCTGTCTGGCTGTGTGTGTGTCCCCCCCTATCAACTCCTAAACGGCTGCAGCAATCAAAACCAAATTTTGTATGAGTAAAGATGTGCACCGGAATAGCTCACGTCCATATTTGAAAATGATGTCAGTGCTACCAACTGCTGAAAAAAACGCACTAGAAATTTGAGCTCCATGTTGGATATCTTGCAAGGTATGCATGGGAGCTATTCCAAAATTGGCACACTTGTAGATAATACTATTTCAGTTTAATTTCCAGGAGGCCAACCATGACAGTGTTGCCAAAATAATTTTAAGCCTTCTGATAAGTCCAATGTTTAAATGCATATAACTTCTACACTATCAACTGGATTTCAACCAAATTTTGTATGTAATATCTGTACATAAACAGATATGACTGAGCGTATTCTTAAGAGCCACCAGGGCTGCCAACTGTTAATAATTGCTCTCTCTATTTTCTTAAATCCAAATACCAATATATCAGATAGTATGCAAGCCAACAGCTTTAAACTATGCACACGTATATTCTGACATTTTAGATTAATTTGGAGTAACTTATATACGTCAGTTCTACCAACATGATTATAAGCCTGCTGATAGTACCAATTTTTAAATACATGTAACTTCTATACTATCAGTTGGATTTTAACCAAATTTCGTATGTGCAATGTGTACCATAAGAGATATGACTATACGTATTGTTAAGAGCAATCAGGGCTGCCAACTGTTAATAAATGCTGTCTATATTCTTTTTACCCTAATATCAATATATCAGAAAGTATGCAAGCCAACAGCTCTATACTTTGCACACGTATAACACCTGACATTCTAGATTAATTTGGAGTAATTAATACAAGGCGGTGCTGCCAACATGATTCTATGCCTGCTGATATGTCCAATTTTAAAATACATGTAACTTCTATACTAACAAATGGATTTCATCCAAAATTGGCACAACAAGGTATCATAATAATTCAGATTATTTCTGACCAGCACACGCATGGTACTGTTGGAAACATGCTTTTACGCGTGCTGATAGATCCAGTGTCTAACTGCATGTAACGTCCATTGGACTTCAACCAAATTTTGTATTCTGTACCTTAAGAGGTGGAACTAAGAATATATTCAGTCACCAGGGCTGCCAACTGTAGTGCTCTATTAGGCTACATTATTCCAGGTATATTTTGAACTAATTTCGATATTACCAACTTAATTTCGTCATTATTCTAGATAGGTTCATATACTGTAGAATAATCATTGGCATGAAAAGTAGGCTGTATAGTTCTTCACGGAACTTCTTGTTTGTAATGTTAACTTCATTTTTATGAGTGAACAGCTGATTTTTAATCAGACTATTTCAATGACATAGCCACAGGGTGACTGTCAATTTACGTAAACATTTGGTGAATCTTAATATAACTATATTGTTGTAACGAGAATGTTCAGAAATATTTATTCTACAGATAGTAGAACTATCTGACGTGTGTAACAGATAACTTTAACATGTTTACCTATTTTAATGGTGATAGGGATTTTTTCCCTTTTTGTATTTGTTTGGAAATAATAATAAATAAATCTCAGGCATTAGTTTTTGTTTGCCTGATCGTTTTTTATTAATCTGATCATCATTTCATTCTTGCAATCGACATGCGATAATACGGCGAATTAGTTACTAGAATTCATGTTAGTCTCAACTTTCACCGTTCACACCCGAGATCCGAGATTCTCGTCCTACCATTTTGTGTTTAGGATAGTTTATTTTCTTTGTAAATGTGTAACTAATCGGTAGTGTTGTTGCATGGCCGGTATGCATCGAGGGTTCCCTAGTCATTATCTTAGTAGGGTAGTGTTTGTTAACCTGGCTGGGTGTCGACCTCCCTACAATCCTTTTCTATCTTCGTGGATATAGGCTATGACTATGCGGGATTCGGATGCATATAGGTGGTAATTTCTTGGCACCCAAACGTGTTTTGGCATCGATTGTGTTGAGACAGCGTAGTCTGCAACGACAACCGTATAAGATATTTGTTAGATTTTGTATTTATTTAGAAATGCCGATCCCAAATTTTTGGAAAGTTGTTTAAGTGAATAAGCACTGCCAAATGTGAGGAGTACAGGTTGTCAGAGGCATGTTTGTTTATCCAGCTAATGACATTTTGGTCATATTAAGTCAAATTTAGTTAAATTCTTGTTGTCGAAACGTAATATTAGTTAGGGATTGCGAGGTGAAGGAAGATCAGTTTATTAGATTAAGGCTAGATAAGATTGTAGACGTTAAGTTATTGAATTTTAATACGTATATCAAAGTATTCCTTTGTAGAATTTAAATGAGTTGGTCACTCTGACATGTCCATGAAGTAGTATAGATGATACCTCCTTATTTCTCAAGTGTGAAATTATTATGTCGTCGGGAGAGAAGAGCCATATCAGGGCTATCCTGGAAAAGATCCAGGAATGCCAGAACCAGTTAACAGGAGATGTAGACGCCCTCCACAAATCCATACACGAAAGTACTAAGAAGTTAAATAGAGAGATAAAGCAGTCAGCAGCTACAGTTAAATCTGAGATGAGGAGAGAGTTAGCATTAGCTCAGTCAGTTACTAAAGCTAGTATATCCTTAGTTCAGGATGAGTGTAGGAAGACTCAAGAGAAAGTACAGGAAGAAATAAGAAAGGCACAAGAGAAAACACAAGAAGAAAATAGAAAGGCTAGAGAAGAAGACAGAGCAGTCAGAGAGAAAGCTAGAAAGGTGCAAGAAGCTATAAGAAAAGCCCAAGAAGAGGCCAGGTTAGCACAAGAGGAAGCACAAGAGAACGTTGAAAGGACACAGGAAGAAATTAAGAAAGCCTTAGAGAAAGCCCAAAAGGAAGGAAGATAAGCACGGGAGCAAAGCAAACTAGCGCAGACTGAAAGTAGAATCTCTGTAGACCAAAGCAGGAGAGCTTTGGAAGAGACCAAATCAGCTTTCAATCAGGTGAAAGAAGATGTGGCCTCTACCAAGATGGAAATAAGCTCACTTAGAGAGGACGTTAGCCAAAAGGTAGTAGAAGCTAGAGTCCAATGTAATGACAATATTATTAAGCTAGAAGGAAAGATACAGGAAAGCATAGGGAAAGCCACAATAGAGCAGTTTAAATACAATGATTCCATGTTAGGTTCCCAGAAGAAACTCACTGATAAGCTCAGTGACCTGAACATCACTGTTGGTAACTTAGAAGGTAAGTTGAAAGACCAACAAAAGCTGATAACAGAGGGTATAAATGTTGACATCGCTTCTTGTATAACTAAATATGTTAGTGATATAAGAGATGAGGTTATTAAGTCTAATAGGGATTACATGCAGGAACTGCATGGTAAAATATTGCTGGATGTTAACCAAATTGAGAAAAATGCTAAGACTCACAGGGATAATTTGAAATTAGAACTGTATAAGCGTATAGAGGAAAGTAGAAAATCGAACATTACCGAAATGAGAGGTATTGTAAATAAAACGGAGTCGGAAAAAGTGAGGAATTGAACGTTATCCGCGCGACAGCTAACTAAATAAATCTTGATCTCGCGAAAGTAAAATCTAGTCAGGAAAGCGAACTACGTGATATTAGTAGCAAACTCAACGCACTTACTTTAGCAGAACCATGCGACCATGAAGGTTTGATGGAATAGATAAGATTAGGACTGCAACGGGATATTACTCAATTTTTCCTAAGTAGAGAGGAGAGATACAAAGAAGAATTAGGAAGACTTAGTAAACCAGAAGAAAGAAACGAAGAAGACACAGAAAGCATCTTTAGTCGAAGACAGGAGCGGCCACATATGATGCAAGAACCGGAGCGTATTCAGAGGGAATATGCAGGACTGGGAGGATTCTATGACCAAGGAAGTAATAGAAATAACCAGAATGTTATCGTAATAAGGACTATTGACGATAAGCCAACTCGTTTCAGTGGAGTAGGAAACATCACAGCAGTCGAATTTCTTAGAGACATGAGACATAATCTCGATGATGATCGCATACCGAAGGACCGAGAAATGCGTGTAGTTGAAAAGTATCTTGAATCTGAGGCCCTAAGTTGGCATAGAGCTTTTAAATACACGTACACCAATTTCGAAGAGTTTGCGGATGCCTTACAACGCAGATTTTGGAGTTTAGAGAAACAGCAGGACATTAGAGCTGAGGTATACTCTAAATAATATGCGCACTCTACTCCTACGCGTTATGCCACGTTCTTTACATCGCAACTCGCAAGGCTTCAGTATCTGGATCCACCATTGGCTGAGATAGAACTGATTCATGCCATATCGAGACGGATGCCAAATGATGTCAGAAGACATTTAATCGCGGCAGATGTGAAATCTCTGGAAGGCATGGCAGAAATATTACGAAAGCTAGATCATCCTAGTTCCACGCCGAATGCGACGCCTAGTAACAATACTAGAGGAAGACCGGAGCATAGAGAAGTTCACACCGTGCTGGTAGATGAGACACAGCAGACGGAGGAGAACCGTAGTAGACCAGGTCCTAGTAGAAACAATGCATATGGGAGGAACCGTTATGAACCGCCGTATCGCAGATTTCGAGATGGAAGGTCATACCAGGCAAGAATCTGGAATAATGATCAGAGAAGGACAGGATACCACTGGAACAATGACGCACGGAGGTACGACTATTACGACCGGAACAATAGAGGCACATCAGGAGGTTATCGCCGATATAAAAATTGGAACGACGATAATTATGCCCGCCAACAACAACAACAACAACAGCAGCAGCAGCAACAACAGCCAAGGCAACAACAACAACAGAGAGGTTGGCGCAACAACGAAAACGTTAGACAGTATTACCAAGACCGAGACAGGGAAAGTCAAGACTATAGAAACAGCCACAGGGAAAATGAGGCAAGAAATAGCCAAGGAAGAGCACTTGCATAAACAAGCGGAGAAACGGCTGAAGAGAGGTTTTGGAAAGAGGTACAGTAGACCACTGATACCCGGAGAATTAGTCCTAGTTAGGATGCCCATCAAAGCTGACGTTTTGAAGAAGACATATGTCAAATTTGCCAATGTGTTCAATGGCCCGTTCAAGGTTGGCAGAGTTTTCAACAACAATTGCTATGAGATCGTCAGGATTGAAGACGAACGACCCATTGGAAAGTACAACCATTCAAAATTGAAAAGATTTTATCCAAGGATTCATTAAGGATGAATTCGATTTCCAGTATTTAACAAGTCGAGTGTTAAATAAGTCGGGTGAGGATCTGAACTCGAAATCAGCCCAGCTTAGGACCTTTGACCGAGCCGAGGTTCGAACGACTTGTGCACCATTGGAATGAAAAATTGGAAATTTGGAATTAAAATAATTTAATAAATATATATGTATTATGGGATGAAAATGATGCATAATGAAAGTATTTTGGAGAATTTTGAAGCATTTTGAGGAATTTATTATTTGGAAATATTCTGGTGAATGAGATTTTAACTAAGGAAGAGTTCGATCATTCGAAGCTGGAAATTGTACAAAGCTTCATGTTTGGCACTAGAAAACCAGTTCTGGTTAGCAAGGCGATCATAACAAAGCGATGCACACGACCCGTGGATAAGAGGCTAGACCCAGGAGCCTTTTTCATATTATTTCAACAGCCAATCAAATAAAAGCACAAATTTTTGAGGGAATCGCTTTTATATAAATTTGGCAGATATAAAGAGAAATAAGCACAACTACAGGTGTAGAAAGCAATATGAAATTTATTTCGTTGAAAAGAAATATGAATTACTGAATAATAGAGCAAATGTGAGTATATTTCTATTAATATACATGTGTGTGAAGCTAGCTGAGCTAGCCTAGCAGTGACACGCGCCGCGGAGAGGAGAAGCGTGGCTTGACTCTCTCACAGCGACTGGACACGAGCGGACGCGTTGACGCTCGCGCACAGCAGAGAAGCATTTATTGCACGCAGCATGAGCCCGGTCGACAAGCACCGTTGTACTGTCGAACAACCTAGGGATTGCCGAGGAAGTTCAGAAGAGGAGCCGGTGAAATGAAACTACATTAGTATTGGAGAGACCAGCGTTTATAAAAGTATGACATCATTAGAACAAGACTTCGTTTTATAAAACAGTACCTTCCAGAGAAGTAATAGCTAACAGCATCATCTACTGCAAGCTACAATATTGCTACGACGAATTCAATTGTATAATTCAGCATTATTTCATCACAATCTACATTAAAGTCTACATGATGGCAGCGAAGTTGAGTCGGGGAGGAAAAGCTTATTCTACGTTTATTGAAGAGAATATTATGGAGAACTAAATAAAATGAAAGGAGGTTAATCTATACCATGGATTGGGAAGTCAGAGTGACTTGGAAATTCAAGGATCGACACAGCTACAACTGCGCAATAACTTGCAGTATTCCAATATGAGTTTCTACACTAGAAGCAAGATGTCCAACAACACCAGGATGAGATGTCAACTCAGGACTTGCGGATCTACGATGGCGAGACCACTCTGCAGGACAGAGATAAGAAGCAGAAGACCATTTGCAGCCAATCGAACCAAGGAACGCAGTTACGAGGCCGCTGGCCGTGAAGATGGCAGATCTACCGTTAGCAGCTCAAGCCGAGACGCAGAGCAGGTGATTGCAGGCAGAGTACAGCTGATTTGCACGTGCTTGGCTGTAACTGGTTTCACTAGGAGGCGAGCGATGGCAGCTTCGACGGAATATCAAGAACAGGTGATAGAGGTATTTCCTGGCTGTAGAAGACGTCTCAAGGTAGAACAACCGTTTGATCTAATATCTGTAGTTTTGCTGTAATTTGTAGAAATCCATTTTGGAGTGACCAACTTCTTTTGTAGTAAATCTTATCTTTATTCTTTGTTTTTAAATAGCTTGTGTGTCGTTTGAGACGTTATTTCATGCATATTTAACTTAGATATGCGTTTCTCGTATTTTTTATTTAGAAGGAAACGTTGTAAGATTCCCACTTTCGAACGATACTCGTTTTATAAAAGGAATGCTTCGGCTATTTGTTTATATGGTATCTCAAAGAGATTATTCAATTATTTGATAATATTGTATCTCGGAGAGAAGGCTTCGATTACGTTGTATTTTGGAGAGAAGAGCGTCAATAATGACATATTTGTAAGAACATTTAAACATTATAATTGTTATTAACAATTTCTATGTGTAACAACGAAAGTATACATTTATATGTTTATAATGCATTGTTATCAAGTAAAGCATTATTGTGAGATGCTGTAATTATATTTGACAAACATTTTGATGTTAATACACATCTGATATATTTATTTATAACAATTTGAATGTTATAAAATTCCAATAGCGGAATACAACTTATTAGACATCTAAATAGTCTTGGACTATTTATACTACGAATATACATTATAAAATAGGATCATGGTAGTGACAATTGAGGTCAAATGATGCCTATATTTATCAACAATTAAGTAGTAACATTGTTTAATTGAGAGGAAAAGACCTGGGGATATGTTAGTCTACCTGCGGTCTTGTATGTTAAAAACAACTTAAATACGAATTGTTCATATATTAAAATGTACACAAGAAGCGTGAGGATATGTGTTTATTTTTATTAACAACTAAGGACGAGCGAACTACAAATTAACATAGTTAACGTTTGAAAACGTGGAAGAATAAGTTTGTTATGGATCAAAGAGAACGAATAGCGCTAATGAAAGGATTAAGAAGTACTTTGTGAATTGCATTATTCTGAACGAACATGTAATTGTTGTTATTTGATGCACGAGGTTTAATAATTTAGACAGGAGTTGAGAGTTAGGAGTGCATTCTGAACGGCAGCATACTCTAGCGTAGTTACCTAGTAAAGTCACTAATTCTTCTACAAGTGTGAAGCAAGATGGTTTTTTTTATGGAAGTAATGCCGTGCGGAGTTGTGAAGATTGTTTATAGAGAGGAAAGGAAGGAAGTATGACATGTTTGGAGCGTAGTAAGACGCCTTTGATAAGTATTGTTCACTGTATTGCGGAAGGAAGGAGTATATTGCTATGTGGAGCAACGAATTGTTACAGGATGAGTAAAAAGAGCTTACGCAAAGGTTAAATGTTTGAATTGTTTCTATCTGAGAATATTTGTATATGATCCACGTAATATATAGAGTTTTTAAGTAATTTCGCATCGCTCTTTATCCTATTGTTTTATTTATTGAGACGACATTCCAAGCTGTATTTAACTTAAGTGTTTGATACTCAGGCTTATTTATTATGACTTACCACTAGAAGTACCTGAGAATTTGATCGTTGGTTGAAACATTGTTCAAAGAACTGTTTATGTAACACAGACACTACGAAGCTGTCAGATCGCGACCGATAGTGTTAATAGTATATT
This sequence comes from Meconema thalassinum, assembly GCA_946902985.2. Taxonomy (NCBI): domain Eukaryota; kingdom Metazoa; phylum Arthropoda; class Insecta; order Orthoptera; family Tettigoniidae; genus Meconema; species Meconema thalassinum. The sequence continues at coordinate 97,781,831 of OX336391.1, forward strand.
TTTAAGCCGTGTGAAGCACGAGAACTGTAGATAATGTAAACATTTATCCTCATATTATTAATAACAGTATTATTAGAGTAGATATTCACATTTTACGCACGCCCGTGTATAATGTAGGGTTTTTGTAATGTTAACTTCATTTTTATGAGTGAACAGCTGATTTTTAATCAGACTATTTCAATGACATAGCCACAGGGTGACTGTCAATTTACGTAAACATTTGGTGAATCTTAATATAACTACATTGTTGTAACGAGAATGTTCCGGAACATTTATTCTACAGATAGTAGAACTATCTGACGTGTGTAACAGTTAACTTTAACTTGTTTATCTATTTTAATGGTGATAGGGATTTTTTTCTTATTTGTATTTGTTTGGAAATAAATCTCAGGCACTAGTTTTTGTTTGCCTGTTTGTTTTTTATTAATCTGATCATCATTTCATTTTTGCAATCGACATGCGATAATACTGCGAATTAGCTACTAGAATTCATGTTAGTCTCAACTTTCACCGTTCACACCCGAGATCCGAGATTCTCGTCCTACCATTTTGTGTTTAGGATAGTTTATTTTCTTTGTAAATGTGTAACTAATCGGAGTGTTGTTGCATGGTCGGTATGCATCGAGGGTTCCCTATTCATTATCCTAGTAGGGTAGTGTTGGTTAACCTGGCTGGGTATCGATCTCCCTACAATCCTTTCCTATCTTTGCGGATATAGGCTATGACTATGCGGGATTCGGGTGCAGTACAGAGGTAGCACTAGCAAAGGGCACCTCAGTGTCATGTTTTATATCGCTGCCATCTTGACGGAAACGTAATGGCGGCCACCCAAATATCCAAAGCTTAAATCAAATTACGACCAACCTATTTATCTGATCTCTACAGAATTTTGTAACATTATACCTTTATGTATGAGGAATCTTTTGACCAAATTACGAGGTCATCTGCCCAATAATTTGCGGATGGCGGCCATGTTTGTGTGCAAATTTATTCCCCCTATCTTTTCAAACACGGTGAATCCGAATTGAACGAAATATGGTACAGAGGTAGCACTGGCAAAGGGCACCTCAGTGTCATGTTTTATATCGCAGCCATCTTGACGTAGACGTAATGGCGGCCACCAAAATGTTCAAAGCTTTAATCACATTACGACCAACCTATTCATCTGATCTCTACCAAATTTTGTAACTTGATACCTTTAAGTATGAAGAATCCTTTGACCAAACTACGAGGTCATATGGATGCTGGCCATATTTGTGTGCAAATCGATTCCCCCTATCTTTTCCAACACGGTGAAACCAAATTGAACGAAATTTGGTACAGAGGTAGCACTAGCAAAGCGCACCTCAGTGTCATGTTTTATATCGCTGCCATCTTGACGGATACGTAATGGCGGCCACCCAAATATTTAAAGCTTAAATCAAATTACGACCAACCTATTTAACTGATCTCTACCAAATTTTGTAACGTTATACCTTTATGTATGAGGAATCTTCGAGGTTATCTGCCCAATAATTTGCGGATGGCGGCCTTGTTTGTGTGAAAATTGATTCCCCCTATCTTTTCAAACACGGTGAATCCGAATTGAACGAAATATGGTACTGAGGTAACACTAGCAAGGGGCATCTCAGTGTCATGTTTTATATCGCCGCCATCTTGATGAAAACGTAGTGGTGATCACCCAAATGTTAAAAGCTTAAATAATATTACGAACAACCTAATCATCTAATCATTACCAAATTTTGCAACGATATACCTTTAAGTATTATACCCGTTTCCCAGACCTCACGTCGGCCCGGAAATCAACGTGATGTCAAAGAAATGATGAATGGTCGTTAAAAAAAACAAATTAGGAGTCCCTGAAATATATATCCGGAAAAACTACCAAAATTCAACTGCAAACACGGGCAGGCAAGAAGTCTAGCATCTAGGGTCGTTTAACGGGATAGGTGAGAAAGGTTGCCTCAGATATATATTTCTTAAATAAAATAGGATAGTATCACTCAGTCAGGAAATGGAACAAGCTGCAGGAATAATTTAAGATAACTAACATCAAATGGTCTCTCTTTATTTAAGATCAGACGAAACGAAATGAATCAAATTGGTTTTATGCTTACGTTGGGATCATAGATCCATAAATCCTAGACTACCAATTTGATTGTCCTATATAATTTCTGTGGGTAATGTGAATCGAAGTTAATGTTCCAGTGTTCGTCGAGTAAGCCGAATAAAATGAAATACAATAATTTTTTCGTTGCACTGCACTGTCACTGTTTTCAGCTTTTGAATGAATAAATTAAATTTGGCGTATCACATTATTCACTTCCCCATAAACACATATTTCTAAATACACTGAAAATTAACACATACATTTAATTAAAGTGAAGGATAATTATCCTACGATAATTACGAATTTAAATTATCGTAAAGAAATAATTTACAAATATTTACAATTATCATCTGATATTGTAGCAGAGTAATGTGCAGATAATGTTGAGATAATCTCATATTAAATGAATATTCATCAAAAACCATTGTTATAAATAATAAAATAATTATGATTATTATTATTATTATTCCGAATCCTGGACCATATTATATCAATATGCTCATCAAATGCAAATACTATCATTTAATTCCAATATATAAATTGTTATAAACAAATTATCATAAATTCCTTCCGTAACTTTATTATAATTAGCGAAATTAATTAATTAATTAATCAAGATAGACATGTTAATCAACAATTTAATTGGTTATAGATCAGCTATCCATAATTTAATTATGCAATCCTGATAATGCAAGGCCAGATTTGGCTGAATCCTAGAAATTAATATAACTGTTTCATAAATTCGTATCAATAGCTCTTCGATCACAGCATTTAATACTGCTTTATTTTAATCGTCGAATACTTTAATCATGCATCTAACAAATTACTAAATGAGGATTGTGTTACACAGACACATCCTTCAAACATCAAACGCACAAATACTAGTAGTGAAATTCTTATTATCTCACACTTCCAATCTTTAAATATTCATATTATTATTCTTCATGGATAGACCACCTGACTCGCATCCATAATGTTGCCACAAAATAAGACCACTTATTTAAAAAGAGTCCACAACATAATTATAACTACATGCTTTCTTTTATATGTGCTATGCAAAATATATCATAATTCAAAAATGCTTGATACGACTCGAATCTGTCAGCATAATAATCCAGCATATTATAATTACTAGGTTCGTTAACCAATAAATTAGTATTATTATTAACTGATCTATAATGCATAAAAGATCATCTAATAAAATCGTTCAATTAGATAAATACGATCAACTATCGGTGTTAAAAGCTCGGAAATATCGTCTGCAATCGCATCAAAATTTAATTGTGTGGAAATATTCACAATATACAATTTTCATAAGAAAATATGCATTGTCCGTTGAGCCATTAATATATTTAAACACAAATAGTGCTAAATGTTCCGGCATAACTCAACAAGATGACAGTGTTTCGCCCCGGTGTGCTATTGGGCTCTTCAGTTGGTTAAAGCACACCTCACCAAGACACTGTCTAGTGCACACTGGGAAGGCCATTGCAAGACGTATTTGACACATGTGTATCCGCGTCACGAGCAAGCCAGTGCACTATGGGAGTCGAAACTCCATTCCAAAGCAATTATAACCTTACCTTGGCATTGAATATACAATTTTCATAAGAAAATATGCATTGTCCGTTGAGCCATTAATATATTTAAACACAAATAGTGCTAAATGTTCTGGCATAACTCAACAAGATGACAGTGTTTCGCCCCGGTGTGCTATTGGGCTCTTCAGTTGGTTAAAGCACACCTCACCAAGACACTGTCTAGTGCACACTGGGAAGGCCATTGCAAGACGTATTTGACACATGTGTATCCGCGTCACGAGCAAGCCAGTGCACTATGGGAGTCGAAACTCCATTCCAAAGCAATTATAACCTTACCTTGGCATTGAATATACAATTTTCATAAGAAAATATGCATTGTCCGTTGAGCCATTACTATATTTAAACACAAATAGTGCTAAATGTTCCGGCATAACTCAACAAGATGACAGTGTTTCGCCCCGGTGTGCTATTGGGCTCTTCAGTTGGTTAAAGCACACCTCACCAAGACACTGTCTAGTGCACACTGGGAAGGCCATTGCAAGACGTATTTGACACATGTGTATCCGCGTCACGAGCAAGCCAGTGCACTATGGGAGTCGAAACTCCATTCCAAAGCAATTATAACCTTACCTTGGCATTGAATATACAATTTTCACAAGAAAATATGCATTGTCCGTTGAGCCATTAATATATTTAAAAACAAATAGTGCTAAATGTTCCGGCATAACTCAACAAGATGACAGTGTTTCGCCAACTAAGGAGCCCAATAGCACACCGGGGCGAAACACTGTCATCTTGTTGAGTTATGCCGGAACATTTAGCACTATTTGTGTTTAAATATATTAATGGCTCAACGGACAATGCATATTTTCTTATGAAAATTTTATATTCAATGCCAAGGTAAGGTTATAATTGCTTTGGAATGGAGTTTCGACTCCCATAGTGCACTGGCTTGCTCGTGACGCGGATACACATGTGTCAAATACGTCTTGCAATGGCCTTCCCAGTGTGCACTAGACAGTGTCTTGGTGAGGTGTGCTTTAACCAACTGAAGAGCCCAATAGCACACCGGGGCGAAACACTGTCATCTTGTTGAGTTATGCCGGAACATTTAGCACTATTTGTGTTTAAATATATTAATGGCTCAACGGACAATGCATATTTTCTTATGAAAATTGTATATTCAATGCCAAGGTAAGGTTATAATTGCTTTGGAATGGAGTTTCGACTCCCATAGTGCACTGGCTTGCTCGTGACGCGGATACACATGTGTCAAATACGTCTTGCAATGGCCTTCCCAGTGTGCACTAGACAGTGTCTTGGTGAGGTGTGCTTTAACCAACTGAAGAGCCCAATAGCACACCGGGGCGAAACACTGTCATCTTGTTGAGTTATGCCGGAACATTCAGCACTATTTGTGTTTAAATATATTAATGGCTCAACGGACAATGCATATTTTCTTATGAAAATTGTATATTCAATGCCAAGGTAAGGTTATAATTGCTTTGGAATGGAGTTTCGACTCCCATAGTGCACTGGCTTGCTCGTGACGCGGATACACATGTGTCAAATACGTCTTGCAATGGCCTTCCCAGTGTGCACTAGACAGTGTCTTGGTGAGGTGTGCTTTAACCAACTGAAGAGCCCAACAGCACACCGGGGCGAAACACTGTCATCTTGTTGAGTTATGCCGGAACATTTAGCACTATTTGTGTTTAAATATATTAATGGCTCAACGGACAATGCATATTTTCTTATGAAAATTGTATATTCAATGCCAAGGTAAGGTTATAATTGCTTTGGAATGGAGTTTCGACTCCCATAGTGCACTGGCTTGCTCGTGACGCGGATACACATGTGTCAAATACGTCTTGCAATGGCCTTCCCAGTGTGCACTAGACAGTGTCTTGGTGAGGTGTGCTTTAACCAACTGAAGAGCCCAATAGCACACCGGGGCGAAACACTGTCATCTTGTTGAGTTATGCCGGAACATTTAGCACTATTTGTGTTTAAATATATTAATGGCTCAACGGACAATGCATATTTTCTTATGAAAATTGTATATTCAATGCCAAGGTAAGGTTATAATTGCTTTGGATTGGAGTTTCGACTCCCATAGTGCACTGGCTTCCTCGTGACGCGGATACACAGGTGTCAAATACGTCTTGCAATGGCCTTCCCAGTGTGCACTAGACAGTGCCTTGGTGAGGTGTGCTTTAACCAACTGAAGAGCCCAATAGCACACCGGGGCGAAACACTGTCATCTTGTTGAGTTATGCCGGAACATTTAGCACTATTTGTGTTTAAATATATTAATGGCTCAACGGACAATGCATATTTTCTTATGAAAATTGTATATTCAATGCCAAGGTAAGGTTATAATTGCTTTTGAATGGAGTTTCGACTCCCATAGTGCACTGGCTTGCTCGTGACGCGGATACACATGTGTCAAATACGTCTTGCAATGGCCTTCCCAGTGTGCACTAGACAGTGTCTTGGTGAGGTGTGCTTTAACCAACTGAAGAGCCCAACAGCACACCGGGGCGAAACACTGTCATCTTGTTGAGTTATGCCGGAACATTTAGCACTCTTTGTGTTTAAATATATTAATGGCTCAACGGACAATGCATATTTTCTTATGAAAATTGTATATTCAATGCCAAGGTAAGGTTATAATTGCTTTGGAATGGAGTTTCGATTCCCATAGTGCACTGGCTTGCTCGTGACGCGGATACACATGTGTCAAATACGTCTTGCAATGGCCTTCCCAGTGTGCACTAGACAGTGTCTTGGTGAGGTGTGCTTTAACCAACTGAAGAGCCCAATAGCACACCGGGGCGAAACACTGTCATCTTGTTGAGTTATGCCGGAACATTTAGCACTATTTGTGTTTAAATATATTAATGGCTCAACGGACAATGCATATTTTCTTATGAAAATTTTATATTCAATGCCAAGGTAAGGTTATAATTGCTTTGGAATGGAGTTTCGACTCCCATAGTGCACTGGCTTGCTCGTGACGCGGATACACATGTGTCAAATACGTCTTGCAATGGCCTTCCCAGTGTGCACTAGACAGTGTCTTGGTGAGGTGTGCTTCAACCAACTGAAGAGCCCAATAGCACACCGGGGCGAAACACTGTCATCTTGTTGAGTTATGCCGGAACATTTAGCACTATTTGTGTTTTAAAAAATATTCACAATCCAAAAAATATTAATTTAAATTTATAGAACAAGACGAGAAATTCAAAGTTATTATGATCGAAGAAAAATGTGTGAAATTATATTAAATTAGCAGGATCTTATTCCTGAAGTGCTCTAGTATGTTCGAAAAACAGGCATAATTTCAAAGTCATCTGAAAATAAAACAATCAATTAGTCATGGTCATGGTTTGTCATGCGGTTGCAATGAGTTTAGAATGGACTCACTGCCCTTGAATTTGGTGTTATGTCCCACGATGTCATGGTGTTTAAAGATGCCTAATTCTGCTGGATCGATGATGTAGAAATTTATAAAACGCCAGCATCTTCGTGTAGATAGTAAGGTGTAATTGTATCTTCAAATCCCGGTGTCCATCCATGTTCGTAAATTTTCCCTTAATGAATCTAAGCTGTCATCATCATCATCATCTTGATGTATTAAAGTTCATAAGTGTTCCCACGAGATCCATTGTGTGTGAAGTTAGCATTCCAGAAAATTCAAGTTCCCAATATGTCATTTGACTGTTCGCCACTGATATATTCATTTTCCACTTTCTGTAAATCTTGATGCTCTGTTGTAATAATAACAGTGATGTTCATCTAATTGTGTTCTGTTCCTAATGTCTTGTAGAATAATACTCTTCTGAAACTAGTAGTGTAATCTCTTCTTTAATGAAGTTGTGATTTTAGCATGACCAAACTGTGCTAACATGTGAAGTTGAACTGTTCGTAAGTGTCAGTCTTCATGATGGTGTATACTTCCCATGTGGTGTCAAATAATGTTAAATAAGACTATCCCGGGCGCGATATGAAACTTCACGACCACGATAAAGACAGGTGTGAGCTCCATGCGTGAACAAGCCTCGAAATGACATTCTGCACGTCAACTGCTATTCGGTTCAGAGAGGCACTGCCTTCCAAATCACGTGGGGTAGGTAAGAGGCACGCTCACATTCACTCTGATGCTGACGTCATATCCAGCGGAGCTTGACACCTTATAGCTTTTACAAACAAACCTGGCCTTTTGCCACTATAAAGATACAATTATAGATGTATAAATATTAATACCAATTCGTATTTTACCCATAACATAATTTCGTATCAAAGATGCCACAAGAATCGTGGAGAGCCTATGCTTCCAATCTCATCACAGCTGATGTGATCATAATTCAATCTTTATTTCGGTCACAGTATGAAGAAACTTTTGACCAAACTACTAGGTCATCTGCCCAATAATTTGCGGCTGGCGGCCATGTATGTGTGCCAATCGATTCCCCCTATCTATTCAAACACGGTGAAACCGAATTGAACGAAATTTGGTACAGAGGTAGCACTAGCAAAAGGCAACTCATATTCATGTTTAATATCCGTATGACACTTATTTCAACAAGCTACTACAGCCAAAATTCAATTATACTCCTCGGAAAGGACAAAGAATTATAACAATACCCATGCATTTAGGAGAAAGTAGGCTATATGTTCTTTACTGAAAATCTTGTTTATCAATATACTTACGGATCCAACAAATAAGTCCGTAAAAATGGAATAAGCTATAGGCTTAACAGTTGCAGCAGATTTAGGCTATCCTAGACAGTAAGCCAAATAGGCCTAGGTATCGTCACATGCTAACCCTGGTAGGCTTCGTGTAACTGTCATTATCAAGACCTAATATAACGTTGTGGGCTACCTGGACTTCAAATAGAGCATCGGCCTCGAGAGTGTGGAAAAAGCTTGAAAACAGGCTCGGGATGGCTGCTAATAGCGCAAATAACAGAAGTGCATTTACATGAGCACCATCATCTGTGTTATCACCAAAAACAAAAATAAAATAAAAGGGAAAGAGTGGGAATTACGCAAATAAGTTTCAGTTTGAATTAAGGAGATATTTTCGAACCGGAATCTCGTAATGGACATAATTGTGAATTATCTTTGGTTAGAAAAAAATGGTCATTACGGTGCCTTCAGAGCAGACGCGAGAAATCTAAATACCCTTACAGACATGCATCGTTTAATTTTTAAATACAACATTATAAATACCGGTAGTTTAATCTATAGGCTATATAAATCATTGTTACGTGATTGTCTGTATGTATGTCCCTTATGCGTTCATATACCATTCATCCGATTGCGATGAAATTTGGGTGAGCAGTTGTGTGCACTCCAGGGAAGGTTGCTGGCTACACATTATTTGTTGTTGTTTGAGTCTTCAGTCTTTTGACTGGTTTGATGCAGCTTTCTATGCCTCCCTGTCCTGAGCTAATCGTTTCATCTCTACATAGCTCCGACACCCTACATCCGAGGCAATCTGTTTAACATAGAATGTCAGATTTCCTCTTTGTCACTTCTGTGATGTTAACCCCCTCTCGAGTAGTCCCCACCCGGAGATCCGAACGGGGGACTAGTTTACCTCCGGATTGAAATTTTACAAGGGAGGAGGCCATCATCACATGTAATTATGCATAGAGAGGTGCATATCCTCGGGAATAGCATACGGCTGTAGTTTCCCGTTGCTTTCAGCCGTGCAGCAGGACGCAGTGTAGCCATTATTTGGCTTATATTATCAATATCTTAACCGTCTATAAGACTAGTAAAGAATTGATTTATTCTGAAAGGCTGCTACTCCCTTTCAGAATAAGTAAAGAGCAATTCTACTAACACAAATACTAACCTTCTACCGTACTAACAATTAAATACCAAAATTCTACTAACAAAAAACTTAACATTATTTGTGAAACACAAAAGGGTGAGGGACTTAACAGAAAGCATTAAATCCCACAGTAACCCTATTGCACAATCTGTATACTTATCACACCGCAATGCAAGGTTGTGAGAAAGGCTTGCTGATTAATCGCGAGGTGCCATGTCCCGACATGGATGTCTCAGCACAGCCTATAGCATAAGGACCGGGGCACCAGACAGATCAAAGCATATTGTTTATCCAAAGGCACTTCAGTTTCTATCTTTCTTGCGCAGGCTGCGTGGCTCAGCGGTAACGTTCTCGCCTACTTTGACGAAGATTGCAGGATCGAATCCTGGCGCAGCCAATTGGCATTTGAGGGTGGTATATTCCTTCAGAGTATACGTTATCTGGTTTAGTATCCCGCTTTGGGTTCTCTTTTGTTTTTCAACTTCCCCTGCAAACCACTAACACACTTGTTTATGTTTTCTTACTGTGCATTCTCTTATATTTTCTGAAAGTATGCTTCAGATGCGATGCTTTCTCTTTGTATAAGACCGTTCTGCAGCTCTCCATGCGGCAGGTCTCTGAAGCTTTGGATTCCTGGCCCCTCAAGAGTTTTTTCAACGCAACTCAAGCACAGGGAATCAGTGTCGCTTCCTGCATCTCCCATGAAGACTCTACCTATTTTTTGGATTCTTCCTAAAAATCGATTATGTACACAATTTATTTTCGTTATGTTGCCTGTATGTTTTCCCCCTCAACCACTATTAGTTTAATGCAATTAAAATTGCTCTCATTCGTTGGAGCTTTACTCAATTCTTAGGCTTAGGCCACGGCCGCCTTCTGTACGTATCAATTGTTGCTTGCGTATCATTGCTGGAAGCGCATGATATGTTGGGCATTTACTTCCCCATTTTTAGCCTACTTTCGATTTTTGCAAAAAATGAAAGTAGACTTATGAGATCACAACAGGGACAAATATTGTGTGTCTGTCTGTGTGTGTGTATGTGTGTGTGTGAGTCTGTGTGTGTTTGTGTGTGTGTGTGTGAGTGTGTGTACTCTGAATGTCTGTCCCCCTCCCCTATCAATTCGAACACGGTGAAACCGAATTGAACGAAATTTGTTACAGAGGTAGAACAAGCAAAGGGCACCTCAGTGTCATGTTTTATATCGCCGCCATCTTTACCAAATCTGAATGGCGGCCACTCAAACGTTCAAAACGTAAAATCAAATAGCGACTAACCAAATTATCCGATCTCTACCAAATTTGGTAATAACATACCCTCATATAGGACGCGTCTTGTGACCAAACTACAAGGTCATCCGCCGTACCATTTCAGGATGGCGGCCGTGCGAATTATGCAAACTTTATAATCCATATCATGGGACCCACCAGTTCCGATTATCGAGCCGAGAATCGATTTAACTGTTCTAAAGGAAGAGGCACGTTCGAAATTAAAATTTTATTTTGTAATACTATAGTGTAGAAGTGATTTTAAAAAGCTGAGCCGTCTCGGTAAGAAGACAAGATGGCAGCGGATATCTTGTGCCTGACTTATATTTCACTAATTTGAGTATTGCATGCAATATAGCGTACTGATACAAAATAAATAAACTTAGTATGAAATGCTTTATACATAAATAATATACTCCACTGATGAAATCGTTAGGTCTAAATCATTATTTGCTAACAAGTTCTATGTAAGTCATTTTATATAGATCAATGTTCGTTGGCACAAATGGCTCCGTGGTAAATCGTTAGTCTGTCATTCATATGCCTATGGTTCAAACCCCATCAGAGTTTGGTTTTTTGCTTGAAATTTTACATATTTGTTGCTTTGTAATGACTCAGACATTTTAAAATTAAGCCTTATATTGTGCATATTACGGTGCAAAACATATATTTAATTAAAACATAATTCGCCAGCAGATTTTCTCGAGACATCTAGCAGCCAAAAAGGTAACTGCACGCCGGCCTACTTATTAACTTCCAGATTTTATTGAAAAGTTTCTTCTTATGGCCGCTAGAAAGCACTCGCCCTGTTAGGATTATATTGTTCGATATTTCTCCACTAGATTTCACGACTGGTCTACATGGGACTCCATTGATAGTATACCATTGGCATTCTATGCGCATCGAATTTGAAGAATGACAGGATGATACTATGATACGTTTTTACTTCTTATTTTAAAGGGTTTGTTACAGCCTATCGTGCGTTATTTGAAAATGTTATTTGAAGTAAAGAACAAAACGATTTCACATAGTAACTGAATTCTAGCCGCTGGTACTAGTTCAGGTTATTAATACTTTTATTTCAGGCAAATAGCAATCGAAAATATCCACATAGTTTGTATACACACGTCTCTGTAGGGACACGGAAAGATTTGTTAATTCAATTAGGGTTGTGAAAGCCATGCACAACCAGACGTGTAAAGACATGCCTCAACTCAAAGTTGGATGTTGCCCACGGCAGGTCGATTATGTAATAATAACAATAATAATAATGTTATTTGTTTTACGACCCTTTTAACTACTGCTGCTTTTAGATACGCCGGGGTGCCGGAATTTTTGGCCCGAAGGGGATCTTTAACGTGCCAGTAAATCTACTGACACGGCTCCCTCGCAATTGTGCACCCTCAAATGCCAGCTGACTGCGCCAGGATACGAACCTGCAACCTAGGGCCCAGCAAGCGAGAACGTTACCGCAGAGCCACGCAGCCAGTCCGGTCGATTATGTCTCCAGATCCATAACATTCTTGAGATACTTCTTATCTATCTTTCTTCAATGATGGTAGTAGTTTTTTTTTCTATGTGGTGGCGTTTGGTAGAGGTAAATAGTTTCCAAGGTCTTCAACCAAGAAATGATTCTATTATACTCTTTGATAATAACGAGTTATAACTATACTCATACATTTAGGAGAAAGTAGGCTATATGTTCTTTACTGAACATCTTGTTTCGTACTACTTTCTGCACTTAATGTAACAATTGCAATACTCCATGCTGATTGCACAATTATTCCCTATCCTTTATCGTGTTCAGGGCGAAACTCCTTTTGATGTTTTGTATAAAGTTTTTTTTCTTGCAATTCCTTTAACTTGTTAAATGCGGGTACAGTTCGCTCAGCAAACTTCCTACTCGAGGTAATTATTACCTTCTCATGTCAATTTACTTTTTGGGTATGGTTTTGCCTAAGTTAGATTTGTTAGTCTTTCCTCTGCTAACTTCTAATCAGCGCCCTGCTGGGTAAAGGTTTAGCACACGCTGAGCACAACAATTGTTCTCTTTTGTATTTCTCTCATAGTCCTTTGTATGAGCTTTCGCCAGTGACTTGAGTCCACCATAGAGTAGGCCTACTCTATTTATTGATTGGAAGGGATAGTGCACTGGGTGACCGCCTGCTGGTTTATTAATCTTCTGTTTTCTTTGTATAAACTTCTATTAGCAACTTGTTTATGCACAATCTTTTTACGCAAGCAAGACTGTGATTCTTTTGTTAGTTTTATTAATTATGCTTCGGCATTTTTGCTTGCTAGAGTTCCCTATTTTTAGTACAACTAATTCTATTTACCAATTAAAGTTTAAATTCTTTTATTACCTAGGCTACTTATGATACAGTATTAACTTTGAGTAATTTTCTTCTTACCCTGTTACAAACAGTAGTCAATTATCCCAAGTTTCATCTGTTAGTTGTTAATAAAAACATATTTTATTGGATTTGCTCCTGTTGCCTAATCTTACTTTCATTCCTAAGCCCTTTTCCATTTCTCACGTCATCTTCCCTCTGGTAGTGGTTAAGCCTGGTCTTGACACTCCAGAGGGTGCGCAAATGCGAGGGGTCCGTGTCAGTAGATTTACTGGCTTGTTAAAGATCCCCTTCGGGCCAAAATTCCGTCACCCCGGCGTCTCTAAAAGCCGCTTTTGCTAAAAGGGACGTAAAACCAATAACAGTATTATCTTCCCTTGTATCTGTCTTTGATTGGCATCGCACCCAGTGCCGGATTGAGGTAAAAGGGGGTCCAAGTCCCTCAGATTTTTTTCAAATATTTATAGTTTTAGCACCTGTAGACTATAGCCTATATAATAAAGTATATATAAGAGTTTTTTTTCTCAAGATGAATAATACACTTTTTATTAAATAATATATACATATATATACATGCATTTCAATAGGGATATATAGAACTAGCACCGATAGAGCGCACTGCTGTTGTACTGGGTAAGCGCAAGGCGCTCTTCATTTGTCTCCTGTGTTCTCATGCCACTAATATCCACGAATTTAAGTTGTTTAAATTGCTATTTTCGTGACTATGCCGAGCTACTGCAGTGTTCTTCTTTGCAAAAATCAGGGAAGCCCGTTTTCGTTTCACCAATTTTCACAAAATAAAGAGCTGAGGAAGAAATGGTTACGTGCTATTAGAAGGAAACATTTCGGTGAAGAAAATCTGACCAAAAATATTAAAGTGTACTCCCATCATTTTCAACTCGATGACTTCACAAAAACTGTGTTGGGCAAGTGTATTTATAGAGGGAAATAATTCCTACCTATAAACTGATTAGACATTTCGATAACAACCACTGAATGTATGCATTGGTATTTGAAGGTGAGAGAGCAAGATTAAAGCCGGGCACTGTTATATCGCTTTTTCCGTGGACCACGAACACAACAAATATAAGGAAGAGGCCATACACAAGAAAATTTCCGGATTACCACGATAAGCCTACAATATCGGAATATGCATAAATTATCTCCATTGAAGTACGGTACGGGAAGAAATCGTTAATATACAGGAAGAAGTGAATGTAACATTTGTGACTCCCATTTTCAAAGGCTTCAATACTCGGACAAATACTTCAAGAATAAATCTCACAACATTAACAGTCACAAACGTATTATGGTTGGTTTCTTGAAATCAGAATTAATCGTCAACTTCCATCTGCCCGACGGAGAATGTGGTACCGGTAGCGACTGACTTCTACATTCTTGAGACATAAGTTAGTCAGATGAATGGAAACAGTTCGTGGCCCTAAAGCAGGGATTCTCAAACATTTTAAATACTGTACCCCTAAGTCGTTTCCAAGGGGTACGGGAACGATTCGTATTAAGAAATTGACAAAATTACATAAGAACCAAACGTTGCGATGCATTTTGAGGTATACAACACCGGTATCAACTTTCTTTGATTATGTTTACCTTAAAACATGACAGTTTCATGTAAGCTATCAACCAAAAAAAGACATGAATGGAAGTTTTTAAGCAAGGGGAGCAAGTGAATATTTAAATCTCTATTTATAAAAGGAAGATTGTAGTTTTACGTGATCGTTAATCGAGAGATCATGAGCCACGGGTCCTCCTTTTTACGTGGAATCCGAACCAAAGGACATGGAATTTCACTTAGAAAATCTCACATGCATTGACCGAGAAATCTCTATTTAAGATTTAAGTCTTATTGAGATATATTTATCAATATAGGCCTACAATACTCAAGCATTTTGACTCCTATTCATTATTTGAATAATAAAGCGTGTTAGAATTTTGTTATTACCGCTGTAGCCTACTAATTCTTCCTTCTTCCCACTAGCTTTAGCACCTCTAATCTGTAGCTCATTTTGCAGCTGTTTAACGCTTAAACGCTGAAAATCGTCCATAATATATTAGAGGATATACCTATAAAATTAATTAATGTAGTTTTGGAGTAAAATTAGAGAAGATATAATTTACTTTAGCTTAGAAAACTCGGTCACATTCTGTACATTCCTCGCAGCTGACTGGGAGAAACATAGGACGATCGCCTTGCGCTTACCCAGTACTACACGAGAGCTATCTGGCGCGAACTTTCTCCGGCTACATCCCTATTGAAACGATCATCGTTATTTGAAAACATTTCAGATGATTTGATGAACAATTTTTTACTTCTGTTAAATGTAATCAATTTTTTTCCTGTTTTTTTTTTCGGTCAATGAAATCTTCTTCCATGTCATCAAAATCAATTTCCCGCAGAACATCTGACTCGATATACATTAAACTGAGCATGTCTAACCGTTCTTGTGACATGATACTTCTTTGCGCAGTTTTGAGCCGTTTCAATTTTGAAAACGAGCACTCCGCAGAACAATTCGTTATCATGAGGGTAAGGAAAATGCGAAAAGCAATTTCAACGTTCGGAAAAACAGACTCAAGCTTGTCTCGAATAATAATTTCGTAAAGTTCAGAATGAGTGAACTCAGTTTTTAAAGGAAATTGTAATTTAATATAATGCTGAAACTGTCTCAGTTCTGGATAACATTTTTTTCTAAATATTCGCAATAAAATTTAGGGGGCCCCAGATAATTGGGTGCCCTAGGCCTGGGCCTAGTCGGGCCTAATGGGTAATCCAGCACTGATTCCAACGCATGCCGGGTATAGCTAGTGCTGAATAAATAATGTCGATAAATCAGAGTACGTGTTTACTTCGAAGTGGTCGATGCGTTTCGTCAAGAATTTTGCACCCGTGTTGTGGAGTATTGTCACTTGCACTCGGGATCCCAGGCGATCTAAAATTAACAAGGTGTATGTAGAGATTAGACCTAGGTAATATATATTTTAAACTAAGGAATAAAACTGCCTGAAGTGTTTGTTCATGTTAATGTTAGATAAGGTGAACAGTTTCAAATGTGTGTGTTTTTATGTGTTCTCGTAGATACTTAAAAATTATGGAGGAAGCTCATTTCATCAAATGTGAGCCGGCGTGGGTGTCAGATTCCGAAGAATCTTATAAATTTGTGAGTACTGTATGTATGTTATTATAATTTCCAAATCCGCCATCCAGTAGGCACGGAAATAATAACGGGTAGAAACCATATCTTGTCCATAATGAATTATGATTTGTGAACATATTCCTGGTTATTGATAGAACCTAACGCACTGAGGAGATTATTAACGACAGCAATAAGCTGGTTTGAAGGTTTTGTCTGACCTGTACTTTACATGAAGAGATTATACCTACATCAGTCATATCCTATTAAATAAGCATTACATAAGCAATTACACAAAATTAAAACTAATTGCTAACTTATAATATAGTCCAATGACACCAGTAACTTACAAATGCTTTTCATTTGAACGACCATTTGGTAAGATATTTTATTTGTAAGTTACCTTCTGATAAAATTCACTACATTTTTCGTCATAATTGTAATATCTGAACAATTCTTGTTTTATCAAACTAATGGAGCTTCTTTTTCTATCACCTCTCCATTTGATATTCAAGACAGAAAAATCTCTCTCCGTAAAAGCATTGGAGGGGAAAATGCTGAGTGTGAACTTCACAAGGACTAAGATATTCCTTAATTTTGTTGCCCCTAATAAATCCATAACATGTACCCATCTATCTGACACAGACATAGAAATCATTTTCACTTTCAATCACCAGATATTACAATCAATTCTGAAGCGGGACATTTGAAAATTGGTGCGAAATTGAATATATTATCAAATCAATAGAAAAACAAGTAGTTCCGTGAAGAACTATACAGCCTATTTTCATATATCCTGCTAATGTTAATTGCCTCTATCAACATACAAAATTTCAGTTTAATTGCTGTAACAGATTCGTAGATATTGAGAACCGTCTAAATATTTCAGATGGTCGCCAGGTTGGATTTTTATTTTTGTACTATAACATTAAGATTATTGTGTATGTGTGGTATTCAAACTTCAATCGCATGATTAGAACACAAGTAGTAAAAACGAGATTTTAAAATTACACACAGCAGCCATCTTGTGATTATGCAAACAATTGAAATAAATTAGATGCCAGTGGATCAACCTTTGTATAAGCATTTAACGTGCAACGTTTCACGGCACTCGGATAGTTAATTCGCGAGAAACGTCCATTTAAATATTTATACTTCGCGTCGCCGCCGTGTTGGATTTGTGCTCACCAGGTTACTGAAAGTCCTTAAGGTGAACATATGTTCATAGTCTCTATGAACATAAAAAAATCAGTTTGGTTGCTGTAAAAGATTCATAGATATTGAGAACTGTCTAAATCTTTCGGAAGCTCGCCATTTAGGATTGTTATATGTATAGGCCATAGAGTTATGTACTATTCAAGGACAATTATTGCCTAGGTTCATTATTCAAACTTTCACCTCGATCGCATGATTACGACACAAGAAATAAAAACTTAATTTAAAAATTTCGCACAGCCGCCATCTTGAGGTTATGTAAACAATTGAATTAAATTAGATGGCAGTGCATTACAATCTGCAAAATCATTTACTGTACCTCATTTCACTGCGCTCAGAGAGTTAAATCACGAGAAAAGTCTATTAAAACATTTCAAATTCTCTTGGTCGCCATGTTCGTTTTGTACAATACAGGTTTATGAAATATACATAGGTAAAATTGTATCAGTACCCTTTATCACCGTACAAAATTGCAGGGTGATATCTGTAATAGTTTCGGAGATATAGAATGTCAGTGAAATATTTCGCACAGCCGCCATTTTGAGGTCATGTAAACAATTGAACTAAATTAGACTCCAGTGCATTACAATGTGTATAAACATTTGCTGTACCAAGTTTCATTACGTTTGGATAGTTAAATCGCGAGAAAAGTCTATTTAAAAGTCTCAACTTCGCTTGACCGCCATGTTGGTTTTGTAGTCACCAGGTTTTTGAAAGCCTCATAGGTGAACTAGTAGTGCGCTTTATCACCGTACACAATTTCAGGGCGATATCGGTAATAGCTTCGGAGATATTGAATGCTAGTGAAATATTTCGCACAGCCGCCATGTCTGATTGGTGAGACGTAACAAAATTTGAAGGGCACGGTCGAGGTCACCGGGAATAGTGCTATGAACTTACCGAGTTTCATTGAAATCGCTCCAGCCGTTTAGATTTTATTAGGGGACACACACACACACCTCACACACACACGGAGAAAAGGTGATCTCATAAGCCTATTTTTTCAAAATTGAAAATAGGCTAAAAATGGAATATTTGGCGTTCCGTTAAAGATTAAAACGGAACGCGGAACAAAACAAGAAATAAAAAAATACGAGCCTTACAGTAGTCGCATATGATGTGTAACATCTGGCATGTTATTCGAATAATTCCATATTACTTACTCGCATTTTTTAAAAAATGATCTCATAGTGGTGCCTTGTGCCAGCAAACATGAGCATCTGCAGTATTGACATATACCTGCAACTGTATGCGGGAGCAATCCACTGCCTACTTGATGCGAGCTGCGCTTTATACCGGCCAGTTAATGAACCCATGCCAGCGGTATTATTGAAAATGGCCTCTTTTTGCCGATATAGCGCACTGCCAAGTATAGGCGCGATTAAAAATTAGGTATGCAGTAGGTATATTAAATGCGTTTCTCCCAGTGATACGTTTAGACCAACGAAGTTTCAATTATTGTTTGTAGTCGGTGTTAATATACTGATTCCTACGTTGTTTGGAGTGTTGGTTGATGCGATATAGCACTCGAGGTATCGAGTGCTTATATTAAATAAGAATACAGCAAAAATATGAAGATTTAATAAATCGTAATTGTTTTCAGCAAATATGATATAATGAATATTTTCTCCCCAAAGAACGGCAACTTGAAGATGATTTATTGCAGGAATTTATTTAATGGGGCCTCCAAACCTTGAGGTAAACCGTATGCGATTTACATTCCACATAGTCACATGGCTTACAGTACGTCGTTGTACCGATCTCCGCCACCGCGCGTGCTCATTGTTTCCGTCTCATCCACTTCCGTCTCTTTTCCAAAATCACTCCCACAAAAATGTCCAGCTACCGAGTGCCACAAAAATATCCAGATACCGAGTGCCACAAAAATATCCAGATACCGAGTGGAAAGATGTTACACATCAAAAACGGAATTTTTCCGGGTAACACAGAACGTCTGGCAACCCTATTCAGAATTTTTGCACATGAAAATTGTATTTATAGCAAGGTCTGCTTATAGCAAGGATAACTAAACTTTAAGGTCTATATGTAATCCTTGCACGGTTTGTGCTCATTTCTACTTTATTATTGATATTGTGTTTTACGACCAGTGATCACCTGATTTCAGGCATCGCCCGAGGTAAAGACAGAACCAGACCCAAATGCAGACGAGGAGAATACATTGGACCATGGCTCTCAGGTTATTATCGAGTTTGGTCTCTACTGACATTACAGCAGTGCTGGAGGAGCGTAGTTGGTAGCATGCCCAAGGTTGCGGGTTCAAATCCGGCCGAAGTCGTCAGATTTTTTAAAAGCGTTAAAAATTCCTCAATATGCCTTCCTTCGGAGGGCAAGTAAAGCCGGCAGTCCCATGTCATAGATTTATGGTATGATAAAGAACCTTCCACTAATTACACTTGTGTGAAGCTAAATTATAGGTCATATTTGACCAACGCTCTTAGGTTCCAACGTTCGTTGCCAGGAGCAGACTGCGGTGGTATCTAGTAACAAAGTTCAGAACTAGTTGGTCGTTGACGGTGGCGTTTGGTAGCAAAAGTTGGAACTACTTGAAAATGTATTTTATTTATTTTATTTATCTATTTAATTATTTTATTTATTGTATTTATTTATTTTATTTATTTATATATTTATTTAATTTATTTTTTGTTCAACCCTAACTATTATGTGTCAGAAAACTGTATCATAATGAGGCTCATTATAACACTATTTTTCATTATGAAACAGTTTCTCCCACCAATCAGAGCTCAAGAAACAGTTGTGTGACCAATTAGATAAGGATACCTTCGCGCATGCGTTCAAAATCCAACATGTCTATATAAATTACCGAAATTGCACCGTCCATATGTTCGCGTAAATAAACTCAGACAAGAAATGGCACTGTACATTAATATCTCCAAAATCAATTTCTACACAGCGCGTGGTTTTGAAACGACTTCGGTGACAGTTTTACTGAATACTGGAGCACAATCTGAACATATGGCATTGAAGCACACAGAGCGCATGCGTCGGTTGTCCAGAGAGCTTGGAAAACAGAGATATACTACCCACCGCAGCACCCGATCACAACATTCTAGTGACTGAACAGATATTTATGAATATTTATGTTAAAACATATAATAAAGTTATAATTATCGTCGAACATAAACAGTCGTATGCAACTCGCCTGTAATGGTAATTAAGACACTCGTATGGAAATTATAAAACTCGCATACGCTCGTTTTATAAAAAATACTCGTGTCTTAATTATGGCCAGTATAGGCTCGTTGCATAATGTACTATAATTTATTTTATTTTATTTATTTATTTAAAGCTCCTGTAGGTCTCGTTTTTAATCGAATTTCGGTTCTGAATTTTAAGAATCCTATAAGGTGCTGGCTACTCCTCAGGGAAGTGATTATTCTCTGAATCATTATTATTTTGTAATCGAATGTCTGCAGTCCTTACTTGAATTAAAAACAGCCATCACAATTATTACCGGTTATCAGACTTGAATTAAAAATAGATGACACACACTAATATAGTCATCAAAAATAACACCGGTTATCAGACAGATTCTACTCACACCCAAAGTACACGGGGCTACATGACCACATTGTCGCAGCCCCTAAACTGAGGAACCAACCAACCAGCAGTGCCGGAATGCTCATTGTCGGTATGTGTAGTCCAGTGAATAAGTTAAGTTGGGGAGAGGACATCTCAATCATCAGACCTTTGTACTTAAGTGTGTGTTGAATTTGTATATGAACCTGTGTATTTGCGGTGTTGGTTGTAGTTTGTGTAATCGTAAGTTCAGACTTAAGAACTGCGATAGGTGCCTCGGGTCTTTACACAAAGTACCCATCTTCTCCTCCATTTGCTACTATAAATTTAATCTTAGCTTGCCACGGTGGGTGAGTGGTTATCGTGTCGGACTACCAACCTCAAGCTTGCAGGTTCGCTCCTGGCCGTGGTAAGCGATTTTTGAAAGGCGACACAAATCACGGCACGCATGTCATACAATGTTGGCATGTTAAAGAACCTATTTGAATTCAGTAGGCCGTGTTCATAATGGCAAAATTAATCTCGGGATTTTCCGCCAACACAAAGTTCCTCATTTCTATACTAGAAAGTGCTATAGTGTCAACGAACTTAGATATCTAACCTCCTTGACTTTCATAGCGCTTCAAGGAGCGATAAAATTCGATATGCAGGTTGGCCTCTGGGCGTCAATTAACAAGGCTTGCACCCGGCACCCGAGGCCATACGTTATTATTATTAATAATTTAATCTTGACTTGAACGCTATTCAGGGAACAAACTGAGACTTAATACGCAATTTAGCGACGACTCACTCTTCGTATCCACCCGGAACTCTCCGCGGGCGCTCTCCAAATACCAGCTAAGTTCACATATTAAACTCTTATTTTATGGCGGCTTCGGTGGCGTAGTAGGTAGCATGCTGACCTTCTATGCCCAAGATAGCGGGTTCAAACCCGGCCGAAGCCGTCGGATTTTTTAAGAGCGTTAAAAATCCCTCAGTATGCCTTCCTTCGGAGGGGAAGTAAAGCCGGCGGTCCCATGTCATAGATTTATGGCATGTTAAAGAACCTTCCACTAATTACACCTGTGTGAAGCTAAATTGGATAGGTTAAGAATGTAAATAACGCTCTTAGGTTTCTACGTTCGTTGCCAAGAGCCGACTGCGGTGGCGTCTAGTAGTTAAGTTCTGAACTAGGCCTAGTAGTCGTTGACGGTGGCGTTTGGCGGCAAAAGTAGGAACTATTTGAAAAATTCTAAGTTGCAATCCGTACTTAAATTAAAAAACATATACACACACTAATACAGCCATCACAATTAACACCGGTTATCCGACAGATTCTACACACACCCAAAGTACACGGGGCTACATGACCGCGTTGTCGCAGCCCCTAAACTGAGGAACTAACCAACCAACCAAACGTTTATTTATTTATTTGGCGTTTGATGCTCCACAACGCAGGGAAAAATACAGAATACAGTAACTTACCAACAACAACAGACCCAGTCTGCTCACACAGAAGGTTACACTTTTACATCTAATCCGTTGAGCCAACACACCGCCTCTGGAGTAGCTGAGTGCAGGTCCTCCAAACTTCCAGGGAAGGCACGGAGAGGACAATCCACCACTATGTGTTTCATTGATTGTGGGATGTCAGCACAATCACTTTGTGGAGAATCTATCCAACCCCATTTATAAAGAACCGAGCCACACCTGATGCGGTTAAGTCTACACCAAACATTCCTTGGCTAAGTTTCACAGTTGGATTTGCGATTTTTATAATGCCATGAGGTGGGGAAGACGTCCACTCATTCCGCCAGGTGTCTTTAAGATTGAATTGCTTGGTTATCAGTTCCAAGGCAGTTTTACATGCAGGTTTGCGGGACTTCAGCCTGGATAATCCTAGTTGACTCACATCCTCATGAATTGGGAGTGTTGTGTTATTAAAGTCTGGTGTATTGTATTAGCTTTATTAACCAACTAGCAGAAGTACCCACTCTTCGAACGGTCTTCGGTATTAATAACCAGACGCTATCAATTGAGCTACTGTTGCAATGGTTAACAAGTTTATCAGAACGAAGTTAATTTTCTTGGTATATCACAGACACTGTTAATTTAAGGGCCTTAAAATGCAGTTTTCGGAGACCCTCTATAGGCTCCCTAGTTTTGTATCACACGTTGAGATGCGCAACATATGCTTTGGTCGTCTTTCTAGGATAATTTTTATTTTTCGCCTATTTTAGCATGTACTTTGAAAAGTTTTTCCCTAAACCCACCCTTCTATGAGAAGTACGGTGAAGAGTTTTATAAATGATTGGTGAATTGACTCATGGTTACATTACCTAATTTTACGATGCTCCAAGCACCCGAACACGAGTTATAGGCGTACATAAACATAAAGATATATCAACCACACAGTGTCAAACAAAATCATCTTTACGATGTCGACAAAAATATGATTAGTTAAAATGTGCTTTCAAACTTAATTCACCTAACGTGTACTTCCTGACGTGAAAATATTATTGAAAACCTTATTGACGAAGCGCAATATATGTCAAATAAAAACGGACCCTCACCGTTGTGGAAAGTCCCCATCCCCAGGAAGACCCCTTTAATAAATTATAAAGGTTTGTGGTGTTTGAAAATTCAGGATTTGTAGCCTCCAATAACACTATTCAATTCAGGAATTTTTGATAATAATGTTGCTGTTTGCAGATATAATAGACCTTCTGTACACCATATCGCACGTGTAAGTCGCGTTTAAACATTGTAGGGTACCCCTTGACCCCCTTAAGTGCATTGATGAATTGTACAGTCTATGTTTGTTTCCATGATAACCTTATAGCCATTTTCAAACTTTCGCATGAATGTAATAAATTGAGTGACATTGCTTCTTACAGAAATAGATGGAAAGTTGGATGTCACCTCTTGAGATACTGTTGTCGTGATTACCGGCTAGCATTACTTCATTAGTTTCTTCTTGTTCTTCTCCTTTCATATGGTCCAGCTAAGGATCACGACGTTGAACTTTTCAACTTGGCGAGGGACTTGATGTTTGCCCAATATTCTCTGGCTATGTTTCTCCTTTCTCTCTTTTGTCCAGATGATGCCGGTTTTCTTAAAGGGTGGTCTGTCCTAAAATTATTTTGTTTAAGTATCTTTCTGAGATGTGATCGGCTTCTAATATCACTTTCCATTATCTTCAGTACTTGGATGTCCGTGTTAACTTCTGTTAGCTATTGTGTCACGCCCTTTCTATTCTCCCAGTAGTTGAGAAGCCGGTTGGTCAGTCTCGGTGGGTTCATCCTTGAGACATGTCCGTAGAAAGCCAGACGTCTCTTCCTGGCCACATCTGTGATTTTCTCTGTATATCTATATAGCTCCTGATTTGGTCTTCTTCTGTACTCGTCATCTATTTATTAGTTTATTAAATGAAATTAGTTTTCTGGGAATATCTCAGAAACGTGGTTTAGAGCCTTAAAACGTAGTAGCGACCGAGGGGCTGAAAATAAGTTTTGTATCGTCCTTCTACGCTGTAATATAATACTAATCATAATAATAATAATTTAATAATATAGGGATAGGGATATAATAGACCTTCAGTACCACACCCGTAAGTGTAAATCGCGTGAAAAAATTCAAGAGTATCCCTTGACTCCCTTAAGCGCACTATGTACGTATTGATGAATTTTACAGCTGAAGTTAGTTCCGTGATAACCTTATATCCGTTTGCGAACGTTCTCAGTAATGTAATAAATGGAATGGCATTGTGTCTTACAGAAATAGATGGACTCCGGAGATTGTGTTGCCATGGTTACCGGCTTGCATTCTTTCATTAGTGTTTATTATATGAAATTAGATTTCTGGGAATATCTCAAAAACTTTTGGTTTTAGGACCTTAAAATTTGGTTTTCGGGGCCCATAGGGCTCCCGAGTTTTGTTTCTCTCATTGAGACGCTGAAAATGAGCTTTTTCTCGTCTTTCTACGCCCATTACAGCATGTATTTTAAGGGGGTAGGCCCTCCTTTAAGAGAGGTATGGAGAAGAGTTACATCAATGATTAATTTCGTGCGTCTGATGGACATCTGTACCAAATTTTACGTTGATCCACTCAGCCGTTCTCGAGTGATGCGCGTTGATAGTTGTACACAGACACACAGACAGAAATTTTGTGTTTGCGCGCAACCGTCTTAAACCAGTGTGAAATGCGTTAATAACTCAAATTTCCGTGTAAATTCGGAAAAAAAACAGACAAACTTTCATTTTTATATAGAGAGAGACTAAGCAAACTATAACAAATCATCAGCTAAATAGAAACGGACATTAACAAAATAGTGTTGACAACATTCATATCTGAAATTTGTTGGTTGCATGGTTGGTTCCTTAGTTTAGGGGCTGTGATAACGTGGTCATGTAGCCCGTGTACTTTGGGTGTGTGTAGAATCTGTCTGATAACCTCTGTTAATTGTGATGAATGTATTAGTTAGTATGCGTTATTTGTAATTGAGGTAAGGACTGAATGCAATCAATTTCAAGTACTTCCAACTTTTACTACCAAATTCTTCCGTCAACGACACCTAGCTGTGAACTTGGCTAACTAGATGCCACCGAAACCGGCCCCTAGCGGCGAACGTTGAAACTTAATAGAGCATTAATCGAATCTAACCTACGAATTTAGCTTCAAACAAATGTAGTCAGTGGAAGGTTCTTTTTCATGCCATAAATCTATGACATGGGACCGCCGCCTGGCTTTGCATCTCCTCCGAAGGAAGGCATACTGAGGGACTTTTAATGTTCCTAAAAAAATCCGACGACTTTGGCCAGTTCGAACCCACGACCTTAGGCATAGAAGCTCAGCATGCTACCAACTAGGCCACTGAAGGTGCTCTAATGAAGTGTGAACTTACGTCGTAATATTTCTTCCAGGTTAGGGTGTTTGAACACATGTGCTCCCCTCCTAATATAACTCGTCCTGACCGACCGAATAGCGTTCTATAATGATGTTGCGTTCTCCAAGTCTGTCAGGACCATAAGGAACAGTTTGTTGGAAGCTGGATTACCCTGAAAGGTGCGAAGCTTACACTCGCACAACAGCCCACTTCGGATGTTCTTGTGAGACACTCAACTGGAGGGGATGAATGTCGCAGATTTGTTTATTTAGCGTATGGCATTACACATGAAGCTCAATAATAATAACAATAATAATAATAATAATAAAACTACTGTACAGTACATACAAGCACAGATATCGACCAGTCTATTTATCCAGTCCAGGCTCGATGGTGTAGCACTGTTAGGGTCACCTAGGTATGCTCTTAGTTTGCAGTCTTCCACATTGTGCCTGATGGACTGGTTCGATGTACCACAATCACAGCAGGGGTCTGTCTGCTTCCCCTATTTGTGCAGGTTGTACGCACAAACTCCATATCCTGTACGGATGTGGTTAATGGTCTTCCATACTGAACCCTTCAGAATAGCAGTGTTTATATGCAAGAATCTTGATCAAGGGGTCGCGCTCAGTTCCTAGTGTGATGTTTACATTCGCCAAACAACATGCTCTACTGAGGTAAGGGTCATAGGATTAAAACTATAATTAAGAAAGAAAGGTGACAAGACGTAAAATAATAACATGATTTAATGACTAATAGTGCATAAAAAGAATATAAACAACAATAATAAAAAAAATCCTCCCTGAATTTTCCCATGACAGGAATATCTATCAATGCTGAGGAGTCAGACGGATCTCCCCTTTATTAAAATGTGGATCCTGGTTCCACTAACTTGCAATTTGGATTTTATGTACGCGTAATGACTAACTACGAGGAATGAGTACTTTGGATGACTGTTCGTTTACAACGGGTTAACAGCCACGGTGCTCACGAACAATCATCTCGTAAATCAACGTTTACGGATATGGAACATGACACTAATAAAAACCCTTAAAAATGTAATGCTGACACACACACTAAAATCTACTATTTACAGGAATATCTCTCGAGACCCTCATTTAGCGCGATGACGCACTTGACAATGAGCTGCCAACACCGGCCAATTGCTCAATACACAAGCAAGGAAATACAGCATAGCACGTGACTTCACGGGTCACTGAATGGAATATAAACATGGACTAAACCAACAACAACAAAAGCCTGACCAGCTATTATTACTTTATATGAACAAAACTGCATGTTAAGCTAACGCTTCGGAGATTATCGTGATTCGTAGGCAACTCCCATTTATTTAAACCATTTTTATCATTGATCAGTTCTTAATTCTGTATTTCAAGTAATTACGGTGCCACAAGCACTCTCCACTAATGACCTCGCTAGCAACCTTCAGTCCGTCTTGTGAAACATCTCCCCCTTTCCTCAATACCTGTCATCGTCCCAACTCCAGTGTGTAAAAATAACTGACCAGCTGTGCCGTTATCTCAAAGAATCAACAGCAACCAAATCTCAACCACCTCAACATATGGTCAGACATTAATCAAAATATCCACAATTGCCCTCGCAAGGTTACAATATGGACCTGGCACCAAGCTGACAGAAATCAGTCTACGCTGAAATTCCCGCTTGTAATGACCACAAAATACACACACACACACACATCTGGGAATGACATTACGAACTTTCACACAGGTCGGCTGAATGGATGCTCGCAAACTATTTTAAAAAAATATTAAAACCTACGATAGAGCTGACTGCTCTTCGTCACAAATCACATTGCTCCACAGGCAATAATCTCACTGAACCTGATCAATAATAGACCAAAAAAATTAATTACCCTCCAATCTACTGTGTAATTATATTATTTCAGTCCTACTTCTGAAACACAACATATCTCCGAGAGACGTTTTTAACCGCACTTCGTAACATATGCAAACACGGTCGTCCACATAGCTACGTTAGTTAAACAAAACAAAAACAAGAACCTTCCACTAATAACATATATGCGAGCTGCTTCCATGCAAAAGGTGTGTCAGACCAAAACTAAATATACTACGTTAATCACACAAGCAAATTATTTACAAAACAAAATATGTCCCATACACCATAAGTTAATTTATCAGATAATAATAAGAATATTATTCAGTACTCATCCTCGGCCAGTCACCCGTCAAAGGACATCAGACGCCATCTCCCAACTGGATGCTTCTTATCTCATTTCAACCATCTTGACGGAGTGTTGATAGTTCCAGGCTCCTTCCATGGTAAGCGATGTCATCTCTCGTGCTGATTCAAAAAGTTAAATTATTATACACTTGATATCTGACTACTAAATTCGCCGTTTCAGGTACTACTTTCCCCGGAACTGTTCGTTGGCGAATTATCGATGAAACTGCCCCTACAAAATATAGTACTATGACTATCTAACACTGAATTTAACACATTTATTAATAATTTATGTGTCCTTCATGACACGCAAAATAATAGCTTCCGTCCTCAGACGAACAAAAGTAATAAGCCCTACGTCCTCAGACGTACAAGAGTAATAGCCCTACGTCCTCAGACGTACAAAAGTAACAGCCTACGTCCTCAGACGAACAAACGTAAATAGCCCTACGTCCTCAGACGTACAAAAGTAATAGCAATGTCTTGGCTCTTCACGCCACTTATAAATGAACCGGCCCTAGGTCTTGATAGAGGGGGAAATTATATAAAAATTTCTCAAAATAATAGTGGTACAGGAATGAAATAAATATCATTGAACACGAAAAATAGCGCAGGTCAAGAATATGCCCATTAATCCTAGAATCGATCGTAGAGATGTTGTCTAGCCGATCTCCCGCGTTAATGCTAGCCATAGCGTGCCCAAGCTAGACTTGCCGCGCTGGTAAGCATTCTTCTCCCATTGGTTCCACATTTTCTGTAACTTGGCGGTTTTTATCAGACCTTGGCCTAGTAGGAGTGTCTAGTATTTTCATCAGCCACTCACGTTACTGCATCATATTCTTTCTAGGCGCGAATATTACAATGAACATACCAGAAGCGTGTCTCACTGCGCGTCGCTTCTATTTTGAGGTGGCCACCACCTGTCCTTCTGAATCATTGCTAGGTCTTTCTTTTCACAATCCTAAGTATTTAGCCTTTTGTCATACTGCTGCAGGTATGTCGCCATTGTCTCCAACCAATGCTTGAAATTTCCTCATCTCCGTCTGGCTATTTTCATGATGCTTGTAGAAATATTTATTAATTGAAGAAACAAAACATCGAATCATTTATCCATCAGAGGTTAAAGGGTTCAATACATGTCGCGGTTGTTCATAGCCCTTGGTTTTATCATTTCAAATGATCTTGTAGACTTCGTCGTTATGGTTGGGGTCCATCGTTATGCGTTACGGACACGGTGACGGACGTGACGTCATGCAGCCGCGCGGGAAGTGACGTCATGCAGCTGCGCGGGAACGTGACGTCATGCTCACGCGGGGAGCGAGAAGCAGACGCTAATGATTATTGGAGTCTATTGAAAGAGGCCTGGCGTCGAGCGACCTGGGGCTTTGAGCGAAGCGAACACAAGAATACAGGGTGACTTCTAAAGAGATATACAAGATGCCATATAAGAATACAGGGTGCCTCCTAAAGAGGTGTGCAGGATGTCAGAGCAAAATACAGGCGAAGCGAACACAAGAATACAGGGTGACTTCTAAAGAGATATACAAGATGCCATATCAGAATAAGAATACAGAGTGCCTCACCAAGAAGTGTGCAGGATGTCAGAGCAAAGCATCGAACAGTCCCAATATTCCATCCCTACTCTCACTCAAAATAGCCCCCCCCCCCCCCTCCCTTAATGTTCAGCCCGCCACTGCTCGCTCCCAGGTTCTACAACTCATCTCCCAACTCTCTACTGTTTCACTAGTCTAGCCAGATCGAACACAGGCCTGCCTGGGGCAAAAACACTCCTTTTCAGAGAAATAACAACTCCGCAACAAGCTTCACGAAAACCCAAATAAAAATCGAAAATTACATTCTACAAACACCAAATTCAGTAAGCTTTCCTCATTTCAGTTACTCTATACTGTAAACAGACACAGAAGGCATAGTCATGACTCCTTCATGGAGTAGGCTATTGTCTAATCATGTTCACCTCTCCTTCACCTTTACCATAAATTTCATAAACTCTATTTAAAAATCAGAAACTCACTCCACAAATCTGTAAATCAGTATTCTTCCCTTATTTCAGATACACTATTCATTAAACAAACATATAAGGCATAGTCATGACCCCTTCATGGAGTAGGCTATTGTCTAAATCTGGACACTCATACTACATCCTTGCACTAATTCAAATTTACGGCCAAATGATCCTTCTGACAGGGAGGCAAAGGTTTCCGCCGGCTTGCCTGGGATGATGGGCCACAAAACCGCTATCAAAAAGTACACAATTTACGCTTTATTCAACCAAACACATCTCTAATACAAGTACAAGAAACACTTTTCTTCCCGTGACCCTTAAAGTGGTGCCCGCGCGGGAAGCCTAAGTTAATGGGTAATGCAGTCTGTTGAAAGAGTCCTGGGGCTTCGAGCAAAGCGAGAAGCCCTCCTGAGTCTTTCTAACATGTGTAGCATTTGTAGCATGCGTAATTTGAAATGATACAGCGTCTAGTCTTTCAGACTGACTGTGATTTTTTCTTTACGGGATCAATGTCACGTACTTTGGGTGGGGCATTTCTAGTCCATGTTTCATACCATTTAGCTGCAATGTTGAAATTACCATCAGCAAGCTGTTGAGCCAGTCGCAGGAATGTCGCAGATAATGCTTACTTATGAAGGCAGATTCTGCCTTGTTGGTGTTGGTCGTTTGCGATTGCAACGTCGACCAGGAGAGCGCCTACCACAATTTATACAGCAGTGACATGTAGAGGCAAATCCCGAAATTTTGGTGTAGAGAGCGGAAGACTTCAATGACGATATACCTCTAGTGTTTGTTGAGGGGCACTGAACAGTGACATCCTGCATATTTTTTAGGTGTTTTAATAACGTTAGGGAAATGTGCTCCTCCAGCAGGACAATGTCTGTGTTACCCAAACGTGGTGTCCAACGTTTCTCAACTACCTTGGCCAGCACGTTCACCAGATCTGAGCAGATGTCGAGCATAAGGGAACGTCATGTAGTTCAACAACATTATTTAGCTAATTGCGACAAAAGATGGGATTGGTGCGAACCACTATCTCACAAGATGACATTCGGCACCTCTATGACTATCCCTATGCAAGATTGGAGGATTTGCATTGTTTCTGCAGGAGGCTAAGGAAGATTCTGAAGTTGTCCAGGGACAGTCTGTCTAGAGGTGCATGACCCTATGACATACTGTACAACCTGTATAATATTTGAATAAAACTGCATCATGTGGGACTGTTGTTTCGGGGCATTGATTTCTCATTTTCTACTAGTGTAATTGCCCCAGTTAAATCATTGGCAATTCGTATCCTCACCACGGCACCTACCATCCACGAAAATTAAACATGAAGAATTTGAACTTTTGTATTGATTTAGATTATACTAGGTGAAGTGCCCGTGTTTCGCTACGGTTCATAAATGAATTAATATGTGAAGGTGACAGTTAAAACAGGGGATAGGCGAGATGCTGCGCGGAGGGAGAGTTAGGATGGAACATTTTGTCCAGCTACACCGCTTGGCATTGACCTTCTTTTATAGCACACAATTAGGTTTTACTCGCTAACCGTTGGAGATACACGAAAAATGATCAGGACCTTTCTGGTAGAAAATTAAATTTTAAACCTTGTAAATGCCATCAAAAGTTTGCTATTTCTTAGCGTTCTCTTTTTATTTTAAATGGAAATATGAAAGTTTGAACCCAAAGGGTGTAGTGACGTCACTCAAATGGTCGCCATCTTTAAATAGTGCAAAGTATCGAAATCAAAAGTACCCTGTATGTTAACCAGGTAAATCAGCTACTTCCATGTAAAATTCCATGTAAATCGGACCAGTGGATCTTGCGTGATTGAGTAATACACGGACACACACCATCTCATTTTTATATATTTGTATAGATTTATAGAAAGCTTTTCAGTTGGTCAGCACAAATTGTGCCCAATTAAATTAGGTGGGAAAACAAGTATTTGTACAACATAACATGAAGAAATATTTTTCACATAATAACACGCTTTTATGTACCAGACAATAAAGGGGTGGGGCTCGTTAACTGGATGTCATGTTTCCATCGTCACGTGATCATCATCAGATCCTGCTCACATAGGCTTAGATATGGTGCGATGTTTATGTATTTCACTTTTGTACAAATATTAATTAAAATGCTCCGCCAATCAATACAAATTAGTACATGTTTCGGTCCAACAATGGGACCTTCTTCAGAGGATAATAACTAAACCGTAATAAATTAATTTAATAAAACTAATGAGAAACAGGATGAAATGAAGAAACTAGAAAGATCTACACTTCTATACTAATATAATAAAGCTGAAGAGTTTGTGTGTTTGTGTTTTTGAACGCGCTAATCTCTGTAACTACCAGTCCGATTCGAAAAATTATTATTGTATATGATAGCCTGATTCAAGAGGAATAGTTTAGGTTATGTAACATTACTCTACACCTCTCAGGTAACCTTAAAGATTGATTTTTGTTCAGTAGGTCGGAAGAACAAACGCTCCAGAACAGCTTCAATAATACCTAAGTCTATTGTTGCCTGGCAATGCGGGCTGCATCACGTCGCCCCTACCTGTGTTCTGGTGCAGAATTGCGAGTTGCATAATTGCAGTCACGGGGAGTAATTATTGCAAAAAAAAGTCTCAGGCCCCTTAAAACAGTTATCATCATGACAATAATATGCCTCTGTATAAGGGCGATGGTTTTGGTTCAGTATACTGAGGTTATCAGCTGCAATAAGCGTTGGTGCTTCCCGATCCTTATCCTTGAGCGCTCCAGTTCTGTAGTAGTATTCAATATCGTCCATAGAACAAATAAATCCACCGGGCGAAGCCGGGCACTACTGCTAGTAATGAATAAAAACAATGAAAATATAAAATCTAATGGTTATCCTTACAAATAATGTACTTAACTTACTTAATTCCTATGTCGCCTCTCGGCGCAAAGGGCTGCAACAAAATTCCTCCACTGATTTCTTCTCCCAGCCAGCCTCTGCAGGTCTGTCCGGGATTTGCTAGTCGCCGTCCTAACTGGTGGTTTCTCATTTCTGCGCAGATCTGCTTTAGCCTGCCTGTTTGGCGTAAAGTTTTTATATTCCAGCATCCAATATTCTTACAAATAATATGGTTAAATAAAATTTTCAAAACACTCTGAAGATGCCTTTTCAAACTTGTTATTGGAGCCGTGATGGATGGTGAAACAGACGGATGGAATTGAGACTAGCAAATATAAAAACATAAATGTGGGCCTATTCTCGTTGCATTCGTTCATAAATTGCATATACTGTAAACCTCACACGGTCCCAATCACTCCGTTCTGTTACTTGAAAGAATCCCTGTATTATAAGCTCAATTAAAAGCCAATGAATGCTATGCTCTTATATCATTAAGTAATTGAGTAATTTTACAAAAGTTTTTAAAATCTTGTGTAGCATATTAATCTTGTTTACAGATATTATTTGCTCAGTTGGTCTAAAGTACTAATATAGTTGTTGCGTTATTATCAATGTAGTTTAAGTATGTTAACCTGTGATCTATCGACTTATTATTGTGGCGAACTTCAGATGTAATGTTTCTTACACTATTTTGTTATTTCTGATTCTATTTCAACCGTTCCTATTTAAAGTGGTGGCCTATTGTAATGTGGTTAGCTTGTCAATGTACCATATACACAAATAATATAGCATAATACACTAGAGTTGATTAAGGATATGTAAATCTAGCTGATAATTTCAATCTTCACTCCTGTCCTGTGTCCGTTATCATACACTACTCGCATAAAAGCGTGTTATTTTGTGATAATATCTTATGTAATATTTCTTTTAGGTTAGGGTATATAAATACTTATTTATCCGCCTTAAGTAATTGTGCATAATTTGTGTTGACCGACTGAAAAGCTTTCTGTAATAGAACTTGGCAACACTGTTAAGGTGGCCAAATATACTAGGAATAATTTTTTTTAAGATGTTAAATTTTTCTGTTGTTTTATCATGATCAAACTAAGAGATTTTGAAGTTCATTTTACACAAATTTTATCTTAATTGTTTATGAAATAATTATTTGTTTCTATTTACACTTGGGTACTTGAAGTCTTCTATCTCTTAAATTTTTAAACCAAAATCCATGAACCTTGATTAAAAACAATGTAACTTACATGGGGAATGTTCCCTACCACTTTTGTTTGAATTAGTCACAAGTAACGTAAGGTTTTTGGTAGATTTCATTAGAAAGCTAACTATTGCAATGGGTACCATGTTTCGACTTCCGGAAAATTTCGACATATCTTCGCGTTTCACATCCCCTACACCCCAGAACCACCGTCAGTTCAAAAGTTTATATATAATTTATGTATGTATGTATATGTATAGATATCAGTTTCTTGTGGACACGATAACTGCCGTAATTGTGCACCAATCACTTTGAATTTTTTACATAATATATATCCCTTTAAAATCTCAGTCAAATTCGTTAATGGGCAAAATCGGTCAAAGGGGGTGAAAATGGGGGGGCTTTTTTTTTCGAAATATCGCTATAACTCTCTTAATATCTGAAATATTGAATCCATTCAAAGTTCATACTACGTGTCGGATAAGGCCCTAAAATTTATGTTTGAAAAGTTTGTTGATAGCACCAACCATTGACCAAAGGGGTGGGAAAAAGTGGGTTTTTCGTGAAACATCAATCATATCTCTGTTAATAGGCACAATATCAAAACCGTACAAAATGGACAATATTCCTCCAATAATTACCTAAAACGTTTGATATGACCCACCATTACGCCACGGGGTGAACAAAATTATTTAAATTATAAGAAAATGCCAAGTGCCATGAGAGGTTGCCATGACATCTTTATTAAATTGATAAGGGATGAGCCATCAGCAGTTGCTATGACAACGCCACTGCACGAGATCACACTCACTTTTCCTTCTGTCTATGGGAAGCGACTTCAGTATCGGAACTGGTAGCCCAGCATGCTGAACTTCTATGCCCAAGGTCGCGGGTTCAAACCCGGCTGAAGTCGTCGGATTTTTTAAGAGCGCTAAAAATCCCTGAGTATGCTTTCCTTTGGAGGGGAAGTTCCAACGTTCGTTGCGAGTTGCTGGTTCCGGTGGAATCTAGTAGCCAAGTTCACAGCTAGGTGTCGTTGATGGTAGTATTTTTAATTATGTAGCGTATTTTAGGTAGATTTCATTAGAAAGCTAACTATTGCAATGGGTACCATTGTGAGGTTTGAAGCCATTTTTCAGTGTTGCCTAAGTAAACAAAAGCACCAATGGGTACTGCGCCCGAATTCACCAATCAGAACCTATATCCGCAGCACTGTAAAGTATTGCAGACATTTAAATACCCAGCTCACAAACTTACCATTGTCTGCTAAGTAAAAATTGGGAATTTCAGGAACACATAGGGTAGATATTATTTGTAAGAAAATAGTACTACCAGCCTAGGTACAAATTTCTACTATCATTTACATTTAGAGCACATCGAGAAACTCCAATCTCGAGGGGTGATAAGGTTAATCTATAGTGAGCGCCTGTATCTATACCTAGCAGTACTATTTTCGGCGATGACGTCAATGAAAACGATGTCAGCTAAGATAAAAATTGACTGAATCGCTAAGGAGCGCCAGCCGTTTATTGTGCTAATAAAAGTACAAATAAAACTGACTTCCTATCGGTGTATAGTGTCACCCTGACACTGCAATAAAAAAAATCTCCAAAATTAAACTGCA
Organism: Meconema thalassinum; assembly: GCA_946902985.2. Taxonomy (NCBI): domain Eukaryota; kingdom Metazoa; phylum Arthropoda; class Insecta; order Orthoptera; family Tettigoniidae; genus Meconema; species Meconema thalassinum. The sequence continues at coordinate 97,817,704 of OX336391.1, forward strand.
CGTGGCACTGATATAATCAGAAATTATGAAACGGCGTGATATTAAGCTTTACCCTATTTTATACAATCCGTTTCATCTCTGAACCGTAGTTCCATATCTAAGAAAAATTATTCAACATTAATTATACTCATATTTACACTAATTCATGGTTCGCACAAATCTACACTTTATTGTGTTGAAAGGATTAAATTGTCTATATTTCAAATGAGTCTTCACCACTCAACTTCCGTAACAATCAAATAAACACACACCGCAACTCTATCGGTTGAAAGTATAAATACTTGTCTATATCAATAGAACATAAGTGACAAACATTTAAGCTAAGCACTGTTCTGACTTTGTCTTTTCCCATTTGATTATAAAATCTTGAAAAATTCCTGAAATTCTTTACTCTGTTAATAATTCTCTGATAAACGTGAATACTAGAAGTACATGGCATTTGACCTTCATTTCACACTCCTCTTCCAAAATTATACAACAATCACATCATTTCTTAAACACCCTGTACAGAACTTTCCTTTAATACACTCAAATAACTTCACAATCGCTGCGATCAATACTAGAAAAACTTGAGACTCCTCTGTCTCCTTTCGTAAAAATACGTAACTCATTTACGTCTACATATCCTTTCTTGCACGGTATTTCAAATCTAAACTTCCATTTCAATGCATTAACTTTAACACTCTTCTCTATCCTTATACAACTTCGCCTCGTGCTTATAATTTCACTTCTGTAATAAATTTCTGTACATTTACTTTTAGATCACCCTGTGATTTAAATTTCTTAACTCTTTCTTCTTCCACGTGTTTAAATTCAGTTTTACATTATTACAACCTTTAAAGAATTATCGGTAAGAATTCATATTTTTAACAAATGATATAAGTTTATCTTCCTTCCGTGAAAATATTTGTTTAACAAATTTATCTAGGCTTTTTAATGCTCTGAATTTTTATTGGACATATGTATATAAAAGTTCTTGTAATACTTTCGTTATTAGAAAATGTGGTTCATCACGTTACAGCATAGATCTACACATCTATCTGTCTCATTACTGTGAATCTAATATTCATTAGTTTAATCATCTATCAAGCATTTTATTAATTTTATATCAGACTTTGTGTCGTGTAACAATTCAATTTCGTTCATAATTAGTTGAAAATAAATTTCTGACACTCGAATCAACATCATGAGTTGTCGAAATATTTGACACTTCGTGACATAACTTTTTAAATATGCGGTACTTAAATTTGGTTCAATATACTTTCTTTAATTCGTTCACAATTATACTCCTTCCTTAATTTGTTCAATATTATACTCCTTTTAAATAGTTCACTATACATTCCATCGCTGCGCATAAAACAGATTTAATTAATTTAAATCTAACGCAAATATCAATAATTCTAAATGATTTTACTCTGAAATGACTTTAACGTTAATAATAGCGCTATGCAAAATTTCGTCCAAGTGACTGAAATTTTCAAAGAACAAGAAAAATGACTCCTAAGAAAATACGAAAAATATTACTACTTCAAAATCTACATAATTTTAATTACACTGACAAAATTATACTGTTGGTCAATTAGGATAATCACGGAACATAACTACAATTCTACGTAATATAAAGCAATCTCTTCTCTACCTTGAGTTGAATCTGGTCTTGGGAATACCTTCCCTCGCCTGCTAAACCAAGCGTGTTTGTGCATCGCCCGCAGCTATGTAGACCGGTTGTGTCGGAACCAGCTGGCCTCTTCCCCCAGTGGAACAAGGTCGTTGCCATGCTCGGGTGAGCGACCTTGCCGTGAAACAGCCTGCTCCGTCCGCTCCGTCTGCACTCCCTCTTCCGTTCACTGCGCGTCGACTGGCTCTTCCTTCGATTCCCCCTCTCTGCATTTCCATCTCTTCTCAAGGTTGAAAAATCGTCGTTTATACAAGTGTTTGCGAGTATACAAGATGTATAAGAACTCTTGTTGAAAAGTAGAGGTTCGTTCTGTGATTTTGCGCATCACGTGGATGTTCTGCTGCGCCTTCCATAATTGTGAATTCTGGAATTCAACTGTTCATCTTTGTAGTCTCCACTTCCCTATGATGTAGCTTAGCACATGGTTATTCTCATTTCACTGATGATACTTTTGTGACTTCCCCGTTGCTGATTTATGAATTGCATTTTTATAATGTTCAATTATGAGTTCAAACGTAATAATAGTGAATCTCTTCTTGTAGAAATGAAATGTTTCATTCGATGTATAACAGCTTTGTTTAAAACACTGTAATATCAAGTTATATGCTGTGCTGTTCAGCGTGAAAATCTTGCTTGCTCCGCAAATTACCGTTTACTGTACTGCACTTGTCTTCTTCCAACTTTCATAAAGCGTGGCACTATTGTAACAAATACTAGCTTCTCCTCGAGGTCTTAAGTCGATGAAATCTCAAATTGGAAAGAACTCCTCTGTCTGGTTCTCTGCGCTCGGCAAGTTACTCACTCTGCCTCCCCTCTCGTGGTGTGACGTAACTTCTACCACCTCTCCGCTCTCAGTCCGTAGTTCGACCTTCGTCCCTTCTCCTCCTTCATGACGTAACTCTCGCGTCATGTGGCGTGATGTCCTACTCACAATGTAGGCCTCCCACATTCATATAATAAATATATATCCATATTTAAATCATTCTTTCTTTCTTGCCTTTCATTATTATATAAGATGCATATTATTTCACAAATTTCCACACAGATTCTCCCATATCTCACGAATTTTAAAGAATAAAAGATTTCAATCCATTCTTTTATTTTTCTTGGGTCTTAGTTCATATCCAGATTGGTTCTTTGGTAATGGCCTTAAATACATTCTGGCGCAGTACCATGTTTTGACTTCCGGAAAATTTCGACATATCTTCGCGTTTCACATCCACCAGACCCCAAAACCACCGTCAGTTCATAAGTTTATATATAATTTATGATATATATCAGTTTCTTGTGGACACGATAACTGCCGTAATTTTGCACCAATCACTTTGAATTTTTACATAATATGTATCCCCTTAAACTCTCGGTCGAGTTCGTTAATGGGCAAAATCGGTCGAAGGGGGTGAACATGGGGGGCTTTTATTCGAAAAAGTGAAATATCGAATCCATTCAAAGTTCATAACATGTGTCGGATAAGTGCCAAAAATGTATGTTTGAAACGTTTTTGATAGCACCAACCATTGACCAAAGGGGTGGAAAAACGTGGGTTTTTCGGAAAATATTAATCTTATCTCTCTTACTAGGCACAGTATCAAAACCGTACGAAATAGAAAATATTCCCCTAATAATTACCTAAAACTTTTGTCTGAAATAATTTTTGATCTGACCCACCTTTACGCCAAGGGATGAGAAAAATTATTTCGGAATTACAGAAAATGCCAAGTGCAATGAGAGGTCACCATGACAACGCTTCTAAATTGATGAGGGATGAGCTATCAGAGGTTGCCAAGACAACGCCATTGAACGAGATCACATTCATTTTTCCATCTGAATCTGTGGGAGGCGGCTAACTGGTGGCATGCTGAACTTCTATGCCCAAGGTCGCAGCTTCAAAGGCGGCCAAAGTCGTCGGATTTTCTAAGAGCGCTAAAAATCCCTCAGCATGCTTTCTTTTGGAGGGGAAGTTCCAACGTTCGTTGCGAGTTGCTGGTTGCGGTGGCATCTAGTAGCCAAGTTCACAGCTAGGTGTCGTTGACGTTAGTATATGGTACAAAATTAGGAACTGCTACTTAAAATTGACCGTCTGCAGACCTTACCTAATTATAGACTAATACAGTCATCACAATTAACACCGTTTATCAGAAAGATTCTACACACACCCAAAGTACACGAGGTTACATGACCACGTTGTCGCAGCCCCTAAACTGAGGAACCAACCAACATCTCTGCGGGAGATAAAATTTTGCGTGAAGAAGTAACAGACTGTTAGATAGTTACACATCAGTTCCAATCCTTGCATAAGGACAGTGTGACCACAGGTATAACAAGTAGTTCCGTGAAGAACTTTACAGCCTATTTTCATATATCCTACTTTGTTAACTGCCACTATCAACATACAAAATTTCAGTTTGATTGCTGTAATAGATTCGTAGATATTGAGAACCGACTAATTATTTCGGATGGTCGCCATGTTGTATTATATATATGTAGGTCCTAGAGTTATGTACTGTTACATGAAGACCATTGTGTACGTGTAGCATTCAAACTTCAATCGCATGATTAGGACACAAGAAGTAACAAGGAGATTTTAAAATTTCGCACAGCTGCCATCTTGTGGTTATGGAAACAATTGGAATAAATTAGATGCTAGTGGATTAACATTCGTATAAGGATTTACTGTACCAAGTTTCACTGCACTCGCGTGGTTAAATTGCGAGAAACGTCCATGTGAATATTTATACTTCGCGTCACCGCCATGTTGGATTTATGATCACCAGGTTATTTAAAGTCCTATAGGTGAACTTAAGTTCATAGCCCCAATGAACATAAAACATCATTTTGGTTGCTATAATAGATTCGTAGATATTCATAGCCGTCTAAATATTTCAGATGGTCGCCATGTTGGATTGTTAAATGTATAGGCCATAGAGTCATGTACCATTGAAGGAAAATTATTGCGTAGGTTCATTATTCAAACTTTCACTTCGATCGCATGATTACGACACAAGAAATAAAAACTTAATTTTAATATTCGCACAACCGCCATCTTGAGGTTATGTAAACAATTGAACTAAATTAGAAAATTAGATACCAGTGTATTATAATGTGTATAAACATTTCCTGTGCCAGATTTAATTCTGTTTGGAATATTAAATCGCGAGAAAGGTCTATTTAAAACTTTCAAATTCGCTTGGCCGCCATGTTTGTTTTCTAGTTACACGGTTTTTTGAAAGTCTCATAGATGAACTTCCAATAGTGCCCTTTATCTCCGTACAAAATTTCAGGGTGATAACGCTAATAGTTTCAGAGATATAGAATGCCGGTGAAATATTTCGCACATCCACCATCTTGTGGTTATGTAAATAATTGAGCGAAGTTAGATGTCGGTGCATTACAACGTGTATAAGCATATACTGTACCACGTTTCATTGCGTTTGGTTGGTTAAATCGCGAGAAAGGTCTATTTAAAAGTCGCAAATTTGCGTGGCCGCCATGTTTGTTTTGTAGTTACCAGTTTTTCGAAAGTCACATAGGTGAACTTCTAGTAGTTCCCTTTATCACCGTAAAACATTCCAGGCTGTTATCGGGAATAGTTTCGGAGATATTGAATGCTGGTTAAATATTTCCCACAGCCGCCATGTTGAATTGATGAGACGTACCAAAATTAGAAGGGCATGGTCGGGGTCGCCCGGAATAGTGCTATGAACTTACCGAGTTTCATTGAAATCGCTCCAGCCGTTTAGGATTTATTAGGGACACACACACACACACCTCTCTCTCTCACACACACACACACACACACACACGGACAAAAGATGATCTCATAAGCCTATGTTTTCCAAATTGAAAATAGGCTAAAAATGAACCCCAAATGACAAGAAGGTTACCATCCCCATAAGGCAATAAAATTATAGAAATATGCATAGAAAAACGAAAAAAAAGTTAATTAACCTCCAATTGTAAAATACTTTCTCGCAATAAATGAGGTCTGATCCTCCTACGAAAACCTGCATGTTTTGCCTATTATAGCCTATCCCCTAGTTTGCCGGTGTAATCTACCTCCGCCTTCCGGCGTGCCGAGAGGATTTTTTTAAAGTTATAATACAATTTAAGTTTCGTGAAATTTTGTTTAACAAAATTGTTTAAAAAGTTGTTAAAATTACAATTTTATGAATATCCTTTTCTTAGTGCTAGGGAACATAGGTACTTGTATTAGCTTTAATTTGAAATAAAAATCAAGCAGATACCATTTCTGTGACAAAAGTTAAAGCACTTTGAATGACTTCAAATGTCAGGGAACGAATTAATGAGTATATCGCATTTTAAGTTTACTTAGTATGTCTTCACTCACATTCTGTTTTGATCACATCAGAAACCTCCTGGGACATACACAGGTCCTTCCTTGGAAGCTGTACGTTCTTCCTTCATCTTGTTATTTGACGCCCAGAGGGCAGCTTGCATGTCGAATCTTGTCGTTCCTTGGAACGCTATGAAAGTCAAGGAAGTTAGATATCTAAGCTCCTTGACACTATAGCGCTTTCTAGTGGAGAACGGAGAAACTTTATGTTGGTGGAAAATCCCGAGATTAATTTTGCCACTATGAACATGGCCTACTGAATTCAAATGTGTTCATTAACATGCCAACAACGAATAACATGCGTGCCGTGATTTTTGTCACTTATCAAAAATCACTTACCACGACTAGTGGGATTGAGAAATAGAAAGTCAATTTAGGCTCGACAGGAATTTTATAGATCTGCTGATACGCCAGACATGACAGCAGTCAGTCAGAACGGTTGCGCCCTCTTACAGTAAATAATTTATTTCTACATGAAAGATTAATGGTATGAACCATACATTTTCTAACACTAGAAGAAATTTCCTACAAAATGGAATTAAAAAAAAAGAAAAAGTGAAATTTCAGAAAAATAGTGTGTAGCCTACGGCCACCTTAAATGACCTATACTTCTTCAATATTGGTTTATGGTTGTGAATTATTGTTATTATGTGATTAGTATAAATGAACATGTTATAATAACATGTGTTTTGGGAATTTGTATGTCGGCCATCATATTTCTTTCAAACCTATTGAAATTTTAGAACTTAAAAGTTTCATTCTGGTTCCGTATCGATAAACTAATTGAGTAATAAGTAGGTTAACAGTTCCGCCTGATCAATGCCATTTATTAAATGTGATCACTCTCTGGTCATTGGTGGGACATGTTTCGAGGCCTAATTGATTTTGGCCCCTTCATCAGCCGATATGAATAAATAAATGTCAAAGACACAAAAAATGTATAGCGTAACACAACAAAAAGTCCCTGGAAAACAAAACACACGCTTCACTATGGTCAACAAACGCCATCTTAATCCAGTAGTAAAGATGGAAACGTTTTGAACACTTCAATACTTCACCAGTGATGCAGACGTACAAAATCAATGAAGTCAATTGTGCTGAAACAACACCTTGCAAATTGAATGCTCTGGTGGAAGTAATTATGCTCACGAACTGTACAACAACAAGTTTTCATTGTGTGCACAACTATTGCTGCCGTGCAGAGCCAATACATTTTATGTTTAATTCGCGTCTGTTGACCATAGTGAAGCGTGTGTTTGTTTTCAACACTTAAGCTACGATTTTCCACATCATATTGTGCTGGTTTTAAGCATTCAATTTCCCATCCTTCTTTGTGGTGCACCTTATAAGGTTCAATAAGGGATTTTTTGTTGTGTTACGCTATACATTTTTTTGTGTATTTGACATGTATTTATTCATATCAGCTGATGAAGGGGCCAAAAACAATTAGGCCTTGAAACATGACCCACCAATGACCGCACAGTGATCCTTATTTAATAAAAAGTATTGATTAGGCGGAACTTTCAACCTATTTATTACTCAATTATTAACCAATTTAAAATCATGTTCTTTGCCAGATCAGCTCAATGTCGTAATTTGGTCTTACTTCATGCTGCCAACTGCTGCACAAATACATTTTAGCCACCATAATTACATAATTTATGTCCTATTGTCCATTTGCAATGAAAGAAGCAATATCAAACCAGACTTTCTGTTGTAGGGGACCTACATCAAGACTGATCCTGTTGACGTGGCAGACATGGCAATATCAAAAGTTGAAATGGTGAGTTTGGATCATTATTTATACATTTGTGTATTTATTAGCGCCTACCTTGATGATATGGCTGGCTGCATGACTCAGCAGTAACGTTCTCGCTTGCTGTGCCCAAGGTTGCAAGATCGAATCCTGGTGCAGTCAGCTGGCATAATAGGGTGTACAAATGCGATGGAGATTTACTGGCACGTTAAATATCCCCTTTGGGGAAAAATTCCGGCACCCCGGCGACCCTTAAAGCCAGAGTAGATAAAAGGGATGTAAAACCAATAACATTATTATTATTATTACTTTCATAATGTCCGGCTCCGTGGCTAAATGGTTAGCGCGCTAGGCTTTGGCCTCAAGTGCCCCTGGTTTGATTCTCGGCCGAGCCATCAGGAATTTTAATCTCCTGGGGTTAATTCCCATGGCTCGGGGACTGGGTGTATGTGGCGTATTCATCATCACTTCATCCTAATTACGACGCGCAGGTCGCCCACGAGGGTCAACTATAAATACCTGCATTCGGCCTCTCAGGAAGCCACACGATCATTCATTCACATTGATGACATTAAGAAAATATTTATTTTTAATTTTTATCCTATATTTCGAAATGCTGCACCAAACTCAAAAGAAAGGTGCGTATATTAATCTGCCTTTTATGTTTTTAATCGTGCTATACACCAAAGACTAGCTACGACAACAGTAGCATAATTGTTTTAGTGTAAATGTAAACCATAGCACCGAGATCAGGATCTAATGATGGCCACTTGAGGGTCGAATCGCATAATCCTAAATTTGACCCATTTAATAGTGATAATCAGCCAATACTTGTAGTTTTTTCCTGGAGTGAATTTACATATTTATATCTTGTACCCCGTCCAGTCACTGTGCATTTTGTGTTAACCGACTGACGAGCTTTGTATTGGCAACACTGAAAAATTAGCTTCAAAGCTTTACATGCTATTGCTAGCATTTGCAATTAGGGTGTCATTGTAATTTTGACCATTGACTCCATAGTTTTGAAACAATTCGCCATAATGATAACACTGATATAATGAGCAAGAAATATAGCCTTGCAAAGATTCACTGATATCAGTGCTACTGGCATTGTGCACTTCATTGTACTATTGCTAACTGAGTGTACTTTAACTCAAGAACCTTTACATGATTCTGCGCCATATTACCATATTGAAAGCACTGACGACTCTTAATCTTTATAATGTGTAGGACGTAATATGATAGGCTTAACTTAAGGTAATTATTATAGCTGGGCTAAATTGCGATATGAGACTCGGTCTGATATTAATTATTCAGTCGCACAGCTCTGTTACGAACACTTTACACAATACAATACAATCCAATCGAATACCACTCCAAGGATGTGCACACGCTGAAAACAGACTATCCATTCTGACCACGCGATATTGTAACCAATAAGCCCGTAGTGTTGGTTTAAATTCCACCAATAGAGAGACTTGAGGATATCAGTAGACGTTCTCAGAGCGCCATTAAACAGACCTAACCTGCCCCTTCCCCGTCAAGGGCCCCCATACATTTTCTCGAGTTATAAACACAAGCATTGACGATGCAAGGCTTCCTTCCTCAGCTTTCTACTCCGGGCGGTGATGGCTAAGGATGAAATGTAAAACTAGTAACAAGTACTGACAGTTACAGTGAGACAGAGCTTATCGAGAGCACATCAGTTGGTTAAACGCTTTCTCCGTACCTTGGAAGTCAACGTGAAGTGACGTACATTCCTCACAATATTCTTTTATCAGATGACGGACTGCAAAGATGGTGTCTGGTCGCGCATCCCTTCACAAATCCGTATTGGTTTAGAGTCATGAGTAATGGTACGAATACGTTGGTCAAAAATTCTTTCAGCGATCTTTTGCGTGTGATATGATAGCTGGAAAGGCAGTCCGATTGGTCACCTTTGTTATTGAATGCAGGGACTGTGATACTGATGATTAGTCAGAGGGAATACGGCTGGAATCTATAACATGGTTGATAATTCTGTCAGGCATATCTTGGACCAATGCTATGAGTGAAACAATCTGGCATATACAGTAACTTTATAGAACAGTTATACCAATTTATGCATAGCACTCAATGTACCTTTCTTTTCTATTAGACGATAGATACAAAAAGAAACTTTTAAGAATGAGGCGGCGTTAGAAGAAAGGGTACAAGAGCAAAATAGAGTCTAGTGGTTGTAATGGGGAAAGAGGAATCCTCCGGTAATGAAATGTTCTGAAATCCGGAAAAATCTTTCATTCGAATTTCTCGCTGAAATGTTTTTCTAGATATAAAAAAATGTATTTTTTAACTACACAGCATACAAGACTGAAATTTGTATGTGTAATTCCTCTTTTTATGTTTTATATTTTAACTAGCATTACCCGTCGCGGCTTCGCCCGAGAATATTGTAGTTGTAAAGAGTACACTAACCCTTAGCAACGTCTCAATTATGAATGCTATGACTGACTTATCGTTTAATTTTGAATAATAATGATAATAATTTGGTAATGACCGTAAAAAATCAGACAATAAAGACAATATAACACAAGCATGGCACATCAAAATCTCCCCATCGTCACGTCGTATTGCAAGTATAAAATTCGACTCAAAATCACAACAAGGTTTCCGACCACAAACGTGAATAGGAAATAAATGAGATACAGTATATTAAACAACTGACTAAACACAAAATCCATTTACCTAGATTCCTGTAAAAAAAAAACACATCATAAAATTACACAAGTAAGAAACCTCTACGGCCACATTTCCCCCCTTTCACCTCATAATACAGTATACACCACATCGAAAAATCCTTAGACACGTGTCTGCTTTTTTTGTTTCATTAGTTAATATGCCAAGTATCACATCCCCAAATGAAACCTCTAGTGAGATATTGTTATTCAATGAAATGCAGGTTTAACCCCCTTAATACTCCTTTAGAACCTGAATATCCAAAAATCCTGCCTTAGACGTTTTCAACATACAGCAAACATTACGACAAAATTTCATGTTCCTAACTTTAATAGTTTTGGCTGATCGATGATGAGTGAATATACAAAAGTCTTCCCTTAGTCGACGTTTTTCTTCCAGAATTTCACCCCCCTCCCACCTTTTCATGATCCCCTTATATTGGATTTATGGAAAAGCGGTCGAACACCTATTTAGTTATTTTAAGCTGATTGTTTTCCTCTGAGTTTCAAATTCCTCGCTTATGTCGTTTAAGAGATACACGCTCAGTTAGGAATCCTTCAACCCCCACTTTTCACCCCTTTCACCCCATAATTTACTCCAAATCGAAAAACCCTTAAACATGCGTCTGCTTATTTTTAATGATTAGTTTATATGCCGAGTATCACATCCCCAAATGAAACCACTCGTGAGATATTGTTATTCAATGAAATACAGGTTTTACCTCCTTAACTCCCCTTTAGAACCTGAATATCTAAAAATCCTTCCCTAGTGGACGGTTTTGACGTACAATGAATATATCCCAAACAATTCATGTTTCTAACTTCAATAGTTTTGGCTGGGCGATGATCAGTCAGTCAGAATACTTTCTTACGTTTTTTCTTCCAGAATTTCACCCCTCCCCATGGCCCCTTAAATTGGATTTATGAAAAACTGGTCGAACACTTATTCACTTATCTTTTAAGCTGATTTTCCCCCTGAGTTTCAAACTTCTTGCCTTTCTCGTTTAAGAGATACACGCTCTGTCAGGAATCCTTCAACCCCCACTTTTCACCCCTTTCGCCTCATATTGTACAATACATGGAAAAATCCTTAGACACGTGTGTGATTATTTTTAATGATTAGTTTAGATGCCGAGTATCACAGCCCCATATGGAACCACTCTTGAGATAGTGTTATTCAATGAAATGCAGGCTTAAACCCCCTTAACGCCCCTTTAGAACCTGAATATCCAAAAATCCTTCCTTAGTGGGCGTTTTCGTCATACAACGAACATATCCCCAAAATTTCATGTTTCTAACATTAATAGTTTTGGCAGGACGATGACGAGTCAGTGAGTCAGACAGTCAGTCAGGACACTTTGTTTTATATAATAGATACGTCCGTTTTTCAAAATTTTCCTTAGTTTAATTTTGACAAATAGAGAAGTTCCATAAAGCACTCTTAAAATAATGTAATTTTAAAAAGATTCATGTAAATTTTAAAGAAATCGAAAAAGCCTGTGTCAAAGTACAGCGAGTGTCTTTAAGAACATCCCTCAAAAATTTGATTAGTTCCTGTGAATCGTTTCTGAGATAAAGTTAAAAATTAGCCTGGGCCATAGGTTATAGGACATTCCAGAGTTCTTTGAGGGATAAAATAGCGATGTAATTTATTACTAGGGGCTCAGTCGGTCAACACGAGTGTGTCCAATAAGATTGTGTGGGGAGTTACAATCAATTTCCTAGTGCCTGAAATAAAATATCATTGAAATATTTAATAAAACACTTCTCACATTTCTCATTCGTATTTTTGTTTCCTTTTCGCAGGATGTTGAAGAGGAAGAGTTTTCCCGCAGTGAATGTCTTGTAAAAGAGTAAGTGGCTGTTCCATTGAGAAATGTGCTGGGGGTACGGTTATTCCACCGTGAGATGTGCCTATTGACTTCTTGTTGTGTTCAATTGTTGTGAGAGTGGTTTTACATAAGATGGAGCAGAAGGATAAGATAAAGTAAAGGTTAAATTTAAATAAGATAATGAAGTTAATATGAATCAGAAATTGTTATTTAAATCGTCAGCAAGTAAGTATGGAATCAGTAAATAAAAAAATTCAAATGACAGCTTTCAGTGAAATGAGATGCCAAGCTGCACCAGAGCAATTCTGAAGCCGTTCACTTTGAGGTTGGTTTGCAGCAGTTCTCCAAGGGTCCTGGTCTTGAATTAATAGGCAGCCCACGTGTTCCATCTATTCCAAACTAATCGGAAGCTTGTAGTTTAATGTGACCATTAATATTGCGATCATCAGCCACAGGATATCCGTTTTACGAGGAATCCGATCCACATGAATGCCATTTCACTTCTAATATCTGACATGCATTGACCGGGAATTGAACCCTGTCCGGCTTGGTGAGAGGCAAACAGCTTAACCGCTGTGCCACCACGCCCCCCTCTACCACTTTCGCCCATTTCATCCACCACGTGTCCTATGTGTTCCAGCCGAATCTGTTCAGCTCCACGTACGATAGGCAACCCATTTCGTCCACCTCTTGCCTCATATGGTCCAGTCTGGGTTTTTCTGACAATGACTTGCAGAATAGTTTTACAAACATTTGTCTAATAATATGGCCAATCCACATATTTCTTTATCTCTTGTTTTTATCATTTCAAATGATCTTGTCGACTTCATCGTTATGCTTAGGTCTACCGTTATGTGCCACGGTTACGGCGTGTATGACGTCATCATGTTGTTCAGTGCATATGCACCGAGTCTGAGTTTACTCCTAGGGTCTGGCGTTATGCGAACGGAGACGGCGAGTGCGTGACGTCATGCAGCCCCCGCGCGGGAAGTCTAAGTTAAAGGGTAATGGAGTCTGTTGATTCTGAGTTTACTCCTGGGCTCTGGCGTTATGCGATACGGAGACGGCGAGTGCGTGACGTCATGCAGCAGAGTGCACGGGAAGCGTACGTTAATGGGTAATGGAGTCTCCTGAGCCTTTCTAACATGTGTAGCATTTGTAGCATGCGTCATTTGAAAAGATATAAAGTCTTGTTTCTCAGAATGGTTGGTACCTGTCCAATTCTTCTGATAACTTCTTTATAGCTACCTTTGTCTTTCTGTCACTCCATGTTCTCTTTCACGTGCCGTATGTAGGTCTTGGCTAATTCTTTTTTAACTGTCAAGCTGATGTTAGCTCTAAAGAACTTCCCTTCGAGATAGAAAACTGTCTTTGCTTGATTGAATCTCCTGATTAGATCTTTTTTACTCCGTCCATCAGCTGTTATTTTCCTTCGTAAGTAACTACATTCTTATACATTCCTGATATGCCTTCCATGGAGAGTTACATCAGCTCAAGTACCATGCCTGCTTACCACAAGCTCTTGTTGTATGCATGGACAAGATTACCTTGAAATCCTTCTCACTCTCAGGTAATATGCCAATATCATCCATAAACCGAAGCTGATCTATCTGCTCTCTTCGAATTTTAATTCCTTCCCTCTACACTAGTTTTTACCTCATCTCAGCCCTAACTCGCAGAAAGTACCAGTAGTGGAGTAGTACGGGTTCTGCTTCACTTGACACTCCTGTGCCCAATAAACCAACATGGCCGCCGCGCGAAGTTGAAACATTTAAATAGACTTTTCTCTCGAACCCATGGTCGGAGTTTCACGAATGAGGTGTTCATAGGACTTGAGGTGACGCCCCTTTGCTATGGACCACTCGTTATACTTTTGAAAAAAAAAAATGAAAATTTTTGTTTTTGAAACTAGGTGATAGTTTGAAAACTAAACATGATAGAACGTTGTGCCATAGCTCAAACGAATGGTCTTTATGCCCTTTATTTTCTATAATGAAACTTTTTTATTTTTTATATTTTTTTGAAAACACTCGAATTTTGAAAATCCTATATTTTGGAAACTAGGAACTCTACAAAAAAAATTGTTTAACGTAAATCAATGGTCCCTACCCCCTCTACCCCCAAAATAAATTTCAAGTCTCTAGGATGAAAACCTGCAGTAGTGTGGTAAGGGGAAAGCTGTCTCACTTAGGAAGTTGTGAGCCCCTGCGACCTTGGAATGGAAGGAGCCATGCTAGGAGGGCGTGCTTGGATTCGTTTTTTTCGTCTCGTTGTGCTCTTTACGGGAATGTAGGTGTCGAAAAGGTGAAAATCTGGAAACACGGTCTTTTTGGGGTAAAAACGTGATTTTAGACTTTTTGCTATATCTCGCGAACCAAGTATGCTAGAGACATGAACGAGGGGTCCAAGGACTCGGAGTGACGTCCTCTTTGCTATGGACCACTCGTTATATTTAAAAAAAAAAATTGGAAACGCGATTTTGGGGTAAACACGTGTTTTTTGTGATTTTTGCCGATATCTCACGAACCAATAACGCTAGAGACGTGTAGGAGGTGTCCTAGGACTCGGGGTAACGCCCCCTTTCGAGTGTGGTAGATATTTTTTTCAAAAAATAATTCACAAAGGGCCTAACGCCATACATGTTGAAAAAACGTTTTCTTTTTCTTTACCTGTTTATAATGTCCATGAAGCGTGGTGGTTGAGAGAGACGATACGGCTGGGTGTGTGTGTGTTTCAACGAACCTGTCGCTGACCACGGTGGCTGTGCTCAATAGATCAATCGCTATTTCGGCGGGTCGGTGTATGACAGAGCGAGGGTGCGTTTTCTGATATTTTACCTTTAACGTGTAAACGGTGATGAGAACTAGGTTCTATGTTGGTCGAAGCGAGTACAGAAAACAAACTTACAGGAGGTGAAGGTCATTTGAGCTTATTGGAAGGCATTGATCTGACTTGACAACAAGTGCAATGGAAAAAATGACCAAGACGCTTGAAGGTGAAATAATCTTACCATCGTGGTGGCAGGGGAGTGTGAAAGGCGTGCACACATGTGTGAAACCACAGGCACGCTAAACCAGTGACATCCTGTTTTGCTTCGTACGTGACAAAATGCAAGTTCATGTGAAATTTGATCTTTCACAGGTGTTCGCTTGGGTGTTAGCTGTCCACGTGCGCGATAACTGTTAACAAGTTACATCCTGTCTTGCTTCGTACGTGACAAAATGCAAGTTCAGGTGAAATTTGATCCGGCACAGGTGTTCGCTTGGGTGTTATCTGTCCACGTGCACGATAAGAGAATCTTCAAAGCGTGGGAAAAATGATTATACATGCAACATAGCATATATAAAGACATGTCGTTATCATTTCCACGCTCACTTAAGTGACTACCTTTGAACACACTGCGTTGCAAGAAACCCCTGGTCTTGTTTATCAGTTTTGGTGTTGGTAGAAAATACTTAACCTTGTTGTGGGGTAGGTATATATTTATTTATATATTTATTGATTTTTATATAAATACATGCAATTATTTATTGATTAGGTAATTAATGATTTTTATTTATTTATTTGTTTGCAGATAACGTGTATAGCCTACCTGTCGTGTGTCTGTGGGAAATATATATTAAAGAAAGAGAGAAAGACAGAAAAGAAAACCATTTCCACACTAGCCCACGAGACGGGAATATAGCAAAGCATTATACGTCAAGGTGAGATTTGTTTTATTATATAATATAACCTGTTTGATTTTGTTTTGTTTATGAAATACATAAACTATATGGAATGGATATACTTATGGTGGTTTATTTTATTTCTTTTTAGATATTTGGAGAAAAAAAAAGGGTTCACTGCTACAGCAAATACAGTTGAAAACCAAGTGGCTTTAGAGTGGAACCATTGTCAAGCAGTCTACAGCTGAAAACTCAGGTGAGAGTGTTCTTTCTAAAATAATGTCATTTGCTACTGCTACCGATAGCCTAACTTGGGAACCTCTAAACAGTTGTTTCAAATCACGTGTGTGCTCTGGCCGCGTAGTCAATGTTAGAAAAAGTTTGATTCCCAAAGAATTTTTACAATCTTGTTTTGAAATTTTTAAAATTGAAATTTGCACAGCGCAAAGGTTGCATACGGCTTTAAAGGTGAATACAGAACTAGTGTGCGATTTCATATATAAAAAGAAGGACGTAGAGCATAAAGAGACATTTTATATTTGCAGTAAAATGCAAGAGCTATTCATAGCCCATAATTTGGAACAGTGGTATGAAACCCACGTGGTGAATGCCTTGCTATCAAAATTTGATAAACTGCAACAAGGACCGAGTGGCCTTGCCTTAGACAAAATTCACCATTTACAAATCAACATTTGTCATTTCAACCCGTTGAATGCTGGGTCTAGCTTTATTAAAACACCACCAGCAATAGCATTGAAAAAGGCTGTGGTGAATATTAAGAATTATGACAATGATTGCTTTCTGTGGTCCATGGCCGCGTATTTGCAGCCAGCACAAGACCGTAATGGTTCTCGACCAGGAAAGTACAAGGCCAAGTTTGATGAATTGAAACAAACGTTAAATTTAACTCGAGTGTCGTTCCCTATGGACTTAACCGAGATCCATAGGTTTGAACAAGACAACCAGGACTTTTCGTTCATGGTGTATGGCCTTGATGGTGATGAGATTGTGGGTCCTCTTTATGCCACAAAAGAACCGAAACGACACCACATTCATCTTTTATATCTGTCTGAGGGAGAGGTGAATCACTATTGCCTTATTAAGAGCCTAAGTAGATTGCTAAGCAGTCAAATGTCAAAGGACAAGTGTGCAAAACATATTTGTGACCGTTGCTTGCAATATTTTACAACCTCCATGCTCTTAGAACGTCATAGGGTAGATTGTGTTACTCAGGAAGCGGTGAGACTGATATTGCCACAAGGGGACAAGGCTGTGTTAAACTTTAAAGACATTCATAAGCGTGACACTGTTCCCTATGTGGTATATGCAGATTTCGAAGCACTCACCACACCCATGGCGGGATGTGAACCAGATCCCACCGTTAGCTCAACCACACCCATTCAAAAACATGAACCCTTTGCCATAGGATTTAATGTGGTGTGTGCCTACGACCCCACGCAATCCGTTTACAAATACCGCGAGGGGCCAGATTGTGCCAAATGGTTCTTGGATGAACTTGTCAAGTTGGCCGACCATGTACAGGAATTACTGGACCACCCAGTACCCATGAGCCTATCTCCAGAACAACAGCAGCAGTATGAGCATGCCATGACATGCCATATCTGCGAAAAGCCTATTTTAAGTGGAGAGGAAAAAGTCAGAGACCACTCGCATTTTACAGGGGAGTTTCGTGGAGCTGCGCACAGCAAATGCAACTTGAGCTTTCCAGCTCCTCGTTTCATCAGTGTCTTTTTCCACAATCTGGCGAATTATGACATTCAGTTTTTGATTCGTGAATTGGGCCATGTCAATAAGGGCTCGTTTACCATTATTCCCCAAAACCATGAGCGTTTTACAGCCCTGACATGGTGGTTGGGCGACTTTAGCATTCGATTTTTGGATTCCTTTAAGTTTATGGCATCCTCGCTAGACAGCCTTGTGAATGGCTTGAATGAGGAGGAATTAAAAAATACTAGAATGCATTTTAATGATCCTGAGCAATTTCAGTTGTGCATTCGGAAAGGTATATTCCCGTATGATTTCTGCAACAGCTGGGACGTGTTAAAGCAAAGAAAACTCCCTCCACAAGAGAAATTTTACTCGAAACTAACACGCAGTACCGTTTCCGATGAAGACTATGCACATGCATGTCAAGTTTGGCGAGTGTTTGGCATGAACACGCTAAGTGAATATGCTTTGCATTACCTAAAACTGGATGTATTGCTGCTCACTGATGTGTTTGAAAAATTCCGTGAGTTGTGTCAACACATTTACGGTCTTGACCCGGCTCACTATTATACGAGTCCTGGACTCTCGTTTGATGCCGCTTTGAAATACACTCAAGTGGAATTGGATTTACTCACTGACGTAGACATGGTTCTATTTTTTGAAAAGGGCATTCGTGGCGGCTTTGTGTCACTTAACCAACGCCATGCCGAAGCGAACAATGTCTACATGCCTGATTATTCACTAGACAAACCAGAATCGTACTTAATGTACTATGACGTGAATAATTTGTACGGTTACGCCATGAGTCAGCCTTTGCCCTATGGAAAGTTTG
This sequence comes from Meconema thalassinum, assembly GCA_946902985.2. Lineage (NCBI taxonomy): Eukaryota > Metazoa > Arthropoda > Insecta > Orthoptera > Tettigoniidae > Meconema > Meconema thalassinum. Next base: position 97,836,263 of record OX336391.1, read on the forward strand.
CTTGGCTGACAGAGAAACAAGTGTCAGAATTTGATGTAATGAAGGCTAGCCAAGAAACAGGCTGTGGATATGTGCTAGAAGTGGATATTGAATATCCCTCATTCTTGTATGATGAACATGCCGATTTCCCATTCTGCCTTGAGCAAATGGTTCCCCCTGACAGTAAAGTGAAGATTGAAAAACTCATGGGCACACTTTACAACAAAAATCGGTATGTGCTACATATCCAAATGTTGGTGCAATGCCTCGCCCAAGGCTTGGTGTTGAAGAAAATCCACAGGGGTATTTCTTTTGCTCAAAAAGCATGGCTTGAGCCATACATGCGACTCAACACAGAGCACCGACAAATGGCAACACAGCAGTTTGAAATTAATTTTTTTAAATTAATGAACAACTGCATCTATGGCAAGTCCATGGAGAATGTCCGCAAATACCGTGACATTAAATTGGTGAATGTCTGGGAGGGGCGGTGGGGTGCCCGGCGGTACATTGCCAAGCCAAATTTCAAATCGATCAAAATTATCGATGAGGATTTAGCTACTATTGAAATGAGTAAGACCAGCGTGACCATGGATAAGCCCATTTACTTGGGTCAAGTCATTTTAGACTTTTCTAAATCGGTCATGTATCGATTCCACTATGAGTTTGCCAAACGCCATTTTGAGGACGTCTCTCTTTTGTATATGGACACGGACTCATTCATTTACCACATTCGCCACTGCAACCCCTATGACGTCATGAGGCAACATAGTGACTGGTTCGACACCTCTTGCTATAGCGCTGACAACGTGTTTCAGCTGCCCATAAAAAACAAAAAGAAAATGGGCGTTTTAAAAGATGAATGCGGTGATTCCATTATGACGGAATTCGTAGGTTTGGCCTCAAAAATGTATGCTTACCGCACACTCGACTGTAAGGAAGCCAAAAGAGCAAAAGGTGTAGGTAGGGCAGTGGTAAAATCGCTACGTGTAGACGATTACCTAGCGGTTTTACGCACGGGCAAAGCTATGTCTCATACACAGTGCAGGATACAATCCAGCAACCATCATTTGTATCTTGTGGAACAGAGAAAACGCACCCTCGCCTCCATGGATAACAAACGTGTGTGGGCTAATGACCTGCTCACCAGCCTGCCCTGGGGTTATGATCGCAACGAGGAGGAGGTGTGATTTCATTGTTTAATCGTTTATGGGACATAGCTTTATGTAACTTGTAGATTTAGTATTTTGTAAATATTGGTTTCTGTCATTGTAAATAGTAGATTTTGTAAATAGTGACAACCCACTTGGACCTTTTGCTCTTTAAAATGTTCTATGCAACCTTATTTTTAAATTTTTTTTTTGATTGGTTAATAGTGTGATTATTTTAACGCTGTACAAAGTTGAGTTTTTTTGTAAATATGAAATAAGTAAGATTTTTAGTAACTTTAATAACTAGTATTTAATTATTTTCGTAATGTAAATGATAAACTAAAAAGTTCTTTTGGGATGAGTGTGCATGTCGAGAATGTGCTTTTGGGAATAAATAAAGTGGTTGTGTTTGTTCCCAAAGACAGGTGTGAATGTATGAGTGGAGAGAGAAAACTGATGTATATGGTTGACCAGAGCAAACACGGTGAGGTAGGGTGGGTGGGTGGGGAGGGGGTAAATGGTCACTTATATACTCATTTTGTTTTAAATAGTTTCGTTTTTTTCATTGAAATGTGGCAGTCAAAAGACATTATTTTTGTAAAAACAGTCTTACCTGCAGTAGTCGTAGACCTCGACGTTTCTCCAAACACACATTAACACATTGCAGTATTATCAAGGTCAAGCACTCGCATCAACATCATTGTCAAATCTCAACTTTCGACATACACCAAATGGAAAAAATGTGAAAACAGCAAAATGAAAAATCCATGTTTCCATATCACCAAAAACAGGAAAACTTAAAACGGACATTTTTAAAAACTGGAAATGGCCACGTGTGAAATTTGAAAATTTAAAAACTTCAAACAGACATTGTTTAAAATGTGTCATCAACAAAATGGAAAAATCCATTTCATCAAAATCATAAAACTTGAAACGAACATTTTTCACATCTGTAAATTGCAAAATGACAAATGGCAATGTGTGAAATGTGTAAAATGAAAAAAATCAGCCATCAACATCACGATTTCTTAAAATTAAAAATAACAAATCATTATGCTCTGGTATACCTTTGTTTTTATTTCATAGTCATAGTGAATTGACAAAAGAAAAATAGAATACAAACAAATCCCAATTCCTCACTCCTCAATGTTTATGTCCATGCATTATCAACTTTCCTTTCATAGCACTCATGACAATTAGGGCTGCCATCCTTTCACCCCCTGAGGCATCACTGGATGTGAAACGTTGTTTAGCTTTCTTTAATAACAATTTATCTGCCACATGTCTTAAACCAGGATGACTATGGCGATAAGAAAGGTCATGTTCCTTGCATGCTTGATCCAAAAGATTAATGGGTACATCACCACGTTGTAAACGTTTTTCGAGACGAGTTCCAGGGCCGCAAAAACGATAACCTGGAAGATGGATTTCGAAAGGTAGGTATTGAATCACTTTGTCAATGACGCCATTGCCAGTACAGGTCTGGCATATCCTTTTCCATCGATGGTAAAAAGGTTTGGTCTTCCTCCTCCTCTGTGGACGATGTTTGTGTTTGTTGTTGTTGTTGTTGTTGTTGCTTTTTCTCGCCATGACACCCATGGAATGATTCAACAAAGTCTTTACATGGACTTTTATGACCGTGATACAGTTTCACTAGCTGGCAAGTCGCACACTGACGCATAGACGGTATTTTTGCCATGGCCACTTGCTTATGGTGATCGTAATCCGTACAGGGTTGCAATTCACTCAACACAGGGTCTTGAGTCCATGATTTTGGTACATGTTGCCAGATTTCTTTCACTGCATTGGCGGCCACATAATAAATGAACGACTTGGGCAGCGCCAAGAGTTCCTCTTTGGTAAAACTGTCTAGTTTCTTTTTGCACACAAAGAACTTGCCGATGGCTTTGTCCGTAGCATTGCCTTTCTCCATGGTATCACGTGCTGTAGATGTTTACACGTCGCTTGTAGAAATCTCACTGACGTCATTCACAGGTAAATCTTGAGTTATAATTTTGTTCAACAACTCCCAGCAGGCATGAGTGGTTAACCAATGAAAGAGATGCCACGCATGCGATAGGGCTGTATGGGTAATGTTGCCACAGGAACAAGTATCCATGAGCGTTTGCAGGGAGGGGCAGCCCAACTCCATGAGGTCGATACATTGGCAGTAAGACGCCAAAAATGGTTGCAACCATTGACGTTTTTCATTACCTTTCACAAATACCACATTGGCCGAGGACAAGTGTGCTTTCATGACCACGTCCAAATATTTATAGGAAATGGTTCCCTGATTCCAGTCTAGTTGCCTATGATTTTCAATCCACTGGGTTTGTTTACGGTCTTTTTCACACAACAAATCAAAAGCATGGGGTGGTTTAAATAGCAAATGCGTAGCTTGCGATATCCAAAACGTGGTACAATCGATCATGGCCACTTGTTTAAATATAAATTTGTTGTCACCAATTTTAAACCCTTGGCAATCCACAATGAGTGTGCGCAACATGTTGACGCTTGCCTGGACCAAGTTCAACTGACGACTGACTGACGATCAGGTGTGATCATGACATGGACTTACCTGCCATGCTAGTTTCAAAAAAGAAGGTTAGGGTAGGACAGGGGGACCTGCAAAAATTAGAATTTAAGAATTACATCATTTTATTATCATAACACGTCTTACAGGCTTTTCTCATTTTAGGATAAGGACGATAGCAACTGATACAACAATATAGTCTCTTGTGTTTGTAACGTCCATAACACCGATGATGTCCCAATGTCTCTAAACTAGGCGTTTTTGATGGTGAGCTGCTCACCGAAGCACCATGGATACCATACGGCCCACATGTATCATAACTTGTATTTTTTTCATCACCCAGAGACACAAGTGAGGGATAGCTTGAATGACAGGGTATATTTCCCACTTTCATTCTGCACAGGTAGGGGCAGGTGGGTGACCAGCGCTGATGTTCCTGCATGGGTTCATCGCCCTCCTGCCATTGGTCTATGATGATGGGACAAAAGGCACATTTCACTTCATCTCTTGTTTTTAAATAGTAGAATCCAGCAGCCGCCAAGGCTTGAGGGTTTATGAAAGGCACTGGCCATGTGGCAAAAGTCTTGAAACGTTGTTCCTCAGAGTTTAAATTCATGGATGTAACGTCTCTTGAGGCTTTAAAGCAAGACATGACTGAGCGACTTGACGTGGGTTGAGCTGTTATTTATACACTCGTCACTTGGTTGGACAGTGGATAATAGTTGACTTGTTTGTGATGAATAATTAAACAGTAGGCTGTCGTATTGGCTGGTACATTGTCATGCGTTTCAAAATCTAGTCGAATGTCGATATTGGATGGCTTGACAGACTCTTCCAGGTAAGAACAGTCAAAAACAATCAGTGGTGCTCTTGCCTTAAACGCTTGGGGTAGTAGCATGGGACCGTTCTCTTTTTGATAATACGACCATCGAAATTTAGAAAACAAGTCGTACAGGGGGCCAAACTTATTTTTTGAAAAATCCAAATCCAGTCCTTCATAGGGAAACACAGCTCCGTTGAGGAAAAGACGTGCATTTCTCAATTGCAGGTGATCAAATTGCGTGGCATCTTTGGTTTGTTGATACTTGCGATTCGTTTGAAAACCCACGATCAGGTAGAGAGGTCTCTCTGTATAGCGAGCTGTTTTTACAGACCAACTGTGTGTGTTGGTGGTGGGCAATAGCGGATACTCATGGAGTGCCCAGCTTCTAAATTCCATGGGTAGAGGCATATCTCTCTTTACCATTTTGAGTATGTCCAGTTTTTTGCTATCGTTAAGGGTCACATGAGGCACTTTCCATAGCAAGCGTTGTAGTTGAATTTTTGAATCGATGGGGGCATTGTCGGCCCCCTTGAGTGCATTGTTATCACTCCTGTCTCTCACTAGATAAAGCACTTGCCTTGCGTTAACCACAATGCGTTGGTGATCTTCGGCAAAGCCTAGAACCAGTTTAAGAGGTAAATATCCAGTAAAGGTCCCATCGGTGTGTACCATCCAGTCATTGGTCGAGTCAGGGCACCAAGCTGCCATGCAAAGTGTTTTACCTTCTTCCTCACTATAAGAGGGGTATAGTTTCATGACACTGGAAATACCCACATTTCGAGTGCTATCCACCACGATATCGTTAATGACATAACGTACTTCAGAAAACAGAAAGGCTAAACCATGGTTGGCCAACTTGGATGTAGTGGGTGTAGAGCCATCGGCTTTGGTGAGCCGACCTTCAATCTGAATAACACTTTCATGCGGTAGGGTGTAAATATCTTGGTTGTTGATAACAAATTGAATTTCATCATTGTTATTGAGTCCAGGTGTTTGAGCTTGATAGGAATGGAGATCAATTCTTACCACTCCTGGTTGCTCCTCGATGTGGTTCGCTATCTCTAGGATAGAATTCATTATAAGGGTTGACGTGGTAACCCAAATGCTGTAAAATCTGCTTGCCTTGAGATGTTAACGTGTATTCACGTGGCAAACAACTAACACTATTCCTAGACGGTGTTGTTGCTTTATACACAAATTTCATAGTGGCTTTAGCACCAACTTGTAAGTCACTGGTGTAGTGGAATCTAGATCAATGAGTTGTTGATCTCTATTGATCAGTCTTAATGTTATATTACTAATACTATCAACAGCCACAGCATGAAAAAGCACCACTGGAGGGTTTTCACGAATAATATACCCATTGGGCGATGTCACAATAAAGTCATAAAGCGAATGCGATGGTTCTTGATTGGTGTACACTTGGCTAATAATATTACACGTCACCGACACATGATGGTCCTCAATGAATTTCACTTCATGGTCCGATTCATGTTTTTTGTTGGGCTCCAACACACGTGGTTTAAATCCGAGTAATGGGCCAATGGAATCGGGGTGTGTTTTAAAGTCAATGTTGAAGGTAGAGAAAATACTGCAGCGATGAGTGTTAGTATTGCCTACAAGTTCAAACTTGTGCGTTCCGTCGAGAAATGACTTTAAACCATACTGATTGATCAACACCACATAAATGTGTTCATAAATATCATCGATCGTGTATCCACCAGAGTTCAGGGTGAGCACAGAATCATCATAGTAAAACTTGTTGTTCACATTTTCACGTATGTTGTATATTCGATTGTACGTTTCAAGAGAAACAAGTCCTAAACCATAGGGTTTTTCACTCAATTCGATAGGCGGGTAAAAGTCTAGGCTGACTTCAGGTCCACGTCCATGCACTGTAAACGTTTTACTTTCTACCGACATACTGGTGGCGTTTTTGCTTATGCTGCGTCTTATATAAAAAAATTAAACACAAACGTCCACACTGTTGGCTGTTAAACGTTTGCTCACGTTTCACATTATAATATATCTTGATCCTGTTTCCAAAATAGGTCACTAGTTCCATGGGCGGGGGCAAATTCCCAAAACTGTCAAAGTACCATACCGTGGATCCCTCTTTGACATAAGCTACATAATGCGTTCCTGGTCCTCGGTGATCATCCAAATTGACAACAGCACATTCCTGTTTCCAGGGTCGTGGGGGTAATTGGTTTCGCATAAACACACCTCGAAAATGAGAAAGCTTTAGTTGTTTAGCATAGCTTTCCACTTGTTGATGCGTCAGGGCATGTCTCGCTATGGCTGAGGTTAAATTTTTTTTTTTTTTTAATATTTCGAAATGGTGAAATCCCAAATCCTTGTTGATAAAAGGCTGGCTTTAAATTGGCATTTCTAGCCCCCATGGCAATCGCTTCCATCGTTTCATTGTGTCGCTGACTTTCTTTGAGTTGTTGCTTGCCCTGCTGCGCGGCTTTAATGGTTTTCGCCACTGCACTGGCACCGCCCAAAAGTGAGCCCAGAGCAGCCAAACCAGCAAATAATGCAGGTAAAAATCCCGCTCGTTTGGGAACGGGAATCACTCGCCCTTGGTTTGAAACCTGTCGCCGACGTTTTGGAATAACCTGTCTCTGTGCTGCTCGAAGGGCTTTCCTTATGGTCAATACATTATTTTTTCTTTTTTTCTTTCGCAAGGGCTTGTCCTCGAATGTTGTAAGCCCTGGCTTTGCCAAGGACAAAGTCCTTTTTTTAGTCTTTCTCACTGCATACCTTTGTTTCACCATGATGATAATGACCCACAACCTTTCACAAGAAAGTTTAAATCACAACTAACGTCAGATGGTTATTTCATGGCTGTATATTCCAATTCCACATAAAGTGGGAAGTCGTTTATGGTTTTTCCCGCTTGCTTTTCATCCCATGTCAACATGAGATAAAAGGATAATTCGTCACCTGCATTGACCATTTCATGGTTATGAAGCAACATCCTATGACCATTTATCTTTATTTGTAAATGGTTCTCATCAGGTATGGCATATTTGATGTGAATGGTTCCATCATAGTGTAATCGATAGTGGCTTAAACCCGAAGCAAGCGCATAGGTCAAGTGCTGATCATGGACTAGCGGTAAATGGTTTCTGTCATTCACAGGTTTTTCATTTGTCAGATACACTAAAAACACAGATGGGATAAATTTATAAAGCCTTTTCATTTCATGGGTCACGTAACGCTTGGTACAAACATCGTCTTCGTCTTGTGGGTCTTCCACGTGAATAATCCGATGGTGATTAGCGCTATAGCCATTCACCATAAGCTGGGGCACTTTGTCATAAAACTCATACACTTTGTTATCCACATACTTTTTCGTAGTAACGTCTGTAGACACTTGAGGATGTTTTACATGGGTTAACCGCTTTCCCTTAAAGTCATAATCTCCCTGTTTTGTGCGTGGCACTACTGACCTATCCACATAGTGTTTATTAGCAGGATCTGTTTCCTGTTTAGGATCATGTATGGGGACAGGCCTAGCTTTGGCCATCAACGCACGTCCAAAGACATCCATCGTCAACCTGTAGTACCAGTCTACTGTTTCTATGACAAGGCTCGGTGTCCTGTATATAGACAGCCTGCTAGCCTTTCTAAGCCTTAGTTGAAATGAAGATTATTAAGCAGCAAGAGTCATTCCCCGTGGGGGACATGGTTTCCCATCTCTGTCCCACATCACGTGAACAACGCCATGGTTCACTGTTTCCATCTTCCATTCGCTGCATCATTGTGGGGCCTTCCGGCTGTGGAAAGACTAATCTTTTGCTAACGCTCATTACAGCGCCCAATGGTCTGCGTTTTCAAAATATTTATATTTTTGCAAAATCTCTCTACCAACCCCTCTACGTGTTTCTGGATCAAGTCATGTCTGGATTACAAAAAGAGAATATGGGTTATTTTACATTTTCCATGCAAGAAAATGTGATTTCACCGGATGAGGTAAAGCCTGATTCACTCATGATTTTCGATGATGTATCCACTGAACGTCAAGGCATCATTCAAAGCTATTTCAGCATGGGTCGACACAAACATATCGATTGCTTCTATCTTGGGCAAACGTATTCAAAAATGTCCAAACAGTTGATTCGTGACAATGCCAATGTCATTGTTTTATTTCGTCAGGACGAGAGGAACAGTCGTCACATTTATAATGAACATGTGAATCCTGATATGACCTTTCAAATGTTTACAGAATTGTGTGCCAAATGCTGGAACACTCAACGTCATGCCTGTTTAGTGATTGACAAACAAAGTGAACTCAACCAAGGACGGTATCGCTTAGGGTTTGATCATTTTATTGCTATTTAAGGCCCTGTCTCATTCCCCATCAAGTCATTTGTCAAGACACCATGGCCTTAGCAGAGAGTCAATTAAAAAAGCATATTATTAGAGCAAAAAATACTATTCGCCAAAAGTTTCGTCAATTGAAACAATCACGTGCCAATCATGCTTTGTTTATTCAGCAACATTTAGCACCTCCACTAAAAGCCATGTTGAAACCCTCTTTCAAGCCATCTGAAACGCTACCCACCGTTTCACAAGCCACGCAGACGCTGCACGAGGACCCTGAGGAAGAGGAACAGGAAGATTTGACTAGTGTTAGTGAAGTTGAGGATGAGGAGGAACAAGTGTTTACGCCTCAAAAAAAGGCCGCACCCCTTGCAGAGTTTTTGAGAAAAAAGAAATCCTTGGCCATGGTCGAAACACCTTGCCCTTCCAGAGCGTCTCCGTTTTCACAACTCTTGGCCACCCCTCAACATAAAGCTCAACTGAAAACCATTTTAATAAAATATTATGGATCAACATTGGAACCCTATTTCACCGATCTATTTATTGGAAACACAGATACCACGTATGGTGTTCGCTATGAGGATGATAGTTTTAAAATTGGCGATTCATCCATTAAATTTGCTCGTACTAAAGCTGTCATTAAAAACATCAACTATAAATTAACGCCAGGACTGTTAAAACTGCTCTTTTCTCGGACCCCCTCTTCCCATGATTATACGTCAGAGGATCTTGACAAATATAAATCCATTTTATTGGATACCCATGCTCACAAAAGACAGTATGATCCCACGCAACAAGTGAATGCCAATATATCTCAAAAATATAAAACCATCATTGCAAAAATGTTTCCCACTAGTCAAAGTACTCGTCGTAAAGTGTCCGCTTCGGGAGTGACATTTAAACCGTTAAAACCCCTTGTGGATGTTACCTACTGGCACAATCCCAATAAGCTCGTCCAGCGGCTACAGTTGTTGCATGCCTCACGTCAAGCTGGCCATACCGGTCACGATTGGGAAATTCAAGAAATTGAACAAGAACTTCGAAATGCCAAAATTATTGTTTAAGCCCTCACCCATTAAAATGGGTATTGCTCACGAGTTGCATCGCCCAGCTAGGCGTCACTATCCGCGACTCAAGGTGATTTCACGAGGTGTGGATGAACTTTGGCAGGCTGACTTGGTTGAAATGATACCCTATGCTGGCGTTAACGACGGTGTACGCTATATGTTGACCGTCATTGATGTCTATTCCAAAATGGCCTTTGTTGAACCTGTGCGTCGCAAGTCTGGCCCACTAGTTACCAAGGCCTTTCAACATATTATTCAACACTCCAAACGTCAACCTCAGCTGCTACAAACCGACCAGGGGAAAGAATTTTTCAACAAGGATTTCTCCAGTTTTCTCAAATCTAAGGATATTCACCATTACACCACGTACAGCAATCTCAAAGCCAGTGTGGTCGAGCGGTTCAACCGAACATTGAAAACCCATATGTGGAAAGCGTTTACCGCTCAGGGCACGTATCGCTGGTTGGACATGTTACCTGAGCTAGTATCACGTTACAATGACACCAAACATAGAACGATTGGGACCAAGCCACGTCTCGTAACTAAAAATATTCAGCGATTGGATAAACTGTTTAACCCCATAAAAACAGCCGATCCTAAACGTCACCGACTGAACATTGGGGATTTTGTTCGTGTGAGCAAATTTAAGTCTGCCTTCAATAAGGGTTACACGCCTCAGTGGGGGACTGAACTATTTCGAATTCGTCGAGTCAACTTGGACACTCCAGTCACCTATTTACTCGAGGACCTCAACCATCAACCCATAAAAGGTAGATTTTATCTCCATGAACTTCAGAAAACAGCATTTCCTCAGCACTATCTTGTGGAAAAAGTGTTGAAACAAAAAGGAAATAAACTCTACGTCAAATGGTTAGGGTTTAACTCTACGTTTAATTCCTGGATCAATAAATTACATGTTGTGTGAACCTGTGTACTTTTTATTTATTCACACATGTTGTACACCACCTATAGCTCTATGTATACAGCGCTCCGCGCTTCATGCATGTTCATACATGTTTGTCTTTCCCTTTCCTCCTGTGTTCTCTCATACATTACCCCTCCCCTCTCCCTCCCTTCACCTCCCACCACTGCTGTTTGCAGCTCTTGCCTATCTATTGGTTGTGACATCATTCCGACAAGTTGCATCATACTTTTTACTGATTCAGCGATTCCCACGCTTTGAACATTCTCTTATCGTGCACGTGGACAGATAACACCCAAGCGTACACCTGTACCGGATCAAATTTCACGTCAACTTGCATTTTGTCACGTACGAAGCAAGACAGGATGTAACTTGTTAACAGTTATCGCGCATGTAGATAGATAACGTCCCAAGCGAACACCTGCGGTAGATCAAATTTCACATGAACTTGCATTTTGTCACGTACGAAGCAAAACAGGATGTCACTGGTTTAGCGTGCCTGTGGTTTCACAAATGTGTGTGCATGCCTTTCACACTCCCCTGCCACCACGATGGTCAGATTATTTCACCTTCAAGCGTCTTGGTCATTTTTTCCATTGCACTTGTTGTCAAGTCAGATCAATGCCTTCCCATAAGCTCAAATGACATTCACCTCCTGTAAGTTTGTTTTCTGTACTCACTTCGACCAACATAGAACCAAGTTCTCATCACCGTTTACACGTTAAAGGTAAAAAGTGTGAAAAAACGTACCCTCGCTCTGTCATACACCGACCCGTCGAAATAGCGATTGATCTATTGAACACAGCCACCGTGGTCAGCGACAGGTTCGTTGAAACACACACACACACCCAGCCGTATCGTCTCTCTCAACCACCACGCTTTATAAACATTATAAACAGGTAACGGTAATGATTTTTTTTTCAACATGTATGGCGTTAGGCCCTTTGTGAATTATTTTTTGAAAAAAATATCTACCACACTCGAAAGGGGGCGTTACCCCGAGTCCTAGGACACCTCCTACACGTCTCTAGCGTTATTGGTTCGTGAGATATCGGCAAAAATCACAAAAAACACGTGTTTACCCCAAAATCGCGTTTCCAATTTTTTTTTTTAATATAACGAGTGGTCCATAGCAAAGAGGACGTCACTCCGAGTCCTTGGACCCCTCGTTCATGTCTCTAGCATACTTGGTTCGCGAGATATAGCAAAAAGTCTAAAATCACGTTTTTACCCCAAAAAGACCGTGTTTCCAGATTTTCACCTTTTCGACACCTACATTCCCGTAAAGAGCACAACGAGACGAAAAAAACGAATCCAAGCACGCCCTCCTAGCATGGCTCCTTCCATTCCAAGGTCGCAGGGGCTCACAACTTCCTAAGTGAGACAGCTTTCCCCTTACCACACTACTGCAGGTTTTCATCCTAGAGACTTGAAATTTATTTTGGGGGTAGAGGGGGTAGGGACCATTGATTTACGTTAAACAATTTTTTTTGTAGAGTTCCTAGTTTCCAAAATATAGGATTTTCAAAATTCGAGTGTTTTCAAAAAAATATAAAAAATAAAAAAGTTTCATTATAGAAAATAAAGGGCATAAAGACCATTCGTTTGAGCTATGGCACAACGTTCTATCATGTTTAGTTTTCAAACTATCACCTAGTTTCAAAAACAAAAATTTTCATTTTTTTTTTTCAAAAGTATAACGAGTGGTCCATAGCAAAGGGGCGTCACCTCAAGTCCTATGAACACCTCATTCGTGAAACTCCGACCATGGGTTCGAGAGAAAAGTCTATTTAAATGTTTCAACTTCGCGCGGCGGCCATGTTGGTTTATTGGGCACAGGAGTGTCAAGTGAAGCAGAACCCGTACTACTCCACTACTAGTACCATTGAAAAGCGCAGGCGAGAGGGTGTTACTCCTTGTCCGATGTTTGCCGCGTGTTCTTTTGAACCATATCTTACCACAGTTCTTATTCTTTCTCAGACAACTCTCCTTTCCTTATATTCTAACCTTCCTCCACTTAACATTTGAAATAATTGACATCATTCAACTTTGTCGAATGCTTTGGAATGAATTGAAATACTATACATTATCACAAATACCTTATTTTTAGTAAAATATGTCCGGGATGTGACAATAATCATATTCAGTCGGCTATTTGATCTTGAACGGACTTACATAATTGCTAGTCCTATATTCTAAAAACGTAGCTCTGCCTCTGGGAGCAATATTGTTAGAAAATCATGTAAGGAATGATGAGTAAAAAGTTCCTAAGAATAAACAGTAAATCGAGGTCAAGTACGACAATTGATATTGCAACTTTTCTGTCGCTCAAAACGATATAATCCCAATTACTGAGACATGCGAGAAAACAACCTGAAAAAATACGTGAATAAAGAAATGTACGGTATATATATATATGAGTGGTTCAGTGCAAAAGTGGACCAAGTACAAATTTCCCCTTTTAGGATAGCAAATGTTAGTAGTTATTCGGTGCAGTAGTGATCACGTCCGAATTTCAATACCAATCCCCCAGAGTGCAGCAGTTTCTTAAAACTTAGTGCTTAATTACATATACGGTATAGCTATTACTTAGCCTCTAGTTTTCTCAGAAGTGTAAAAAGTGGACTTGGGGTCCACTTTTGCTCTGAACCACTCATATATACACTGACTTGACAAATGTCATGGGATAGTCAACTAACAGCGTATGCGGCCCCGGCTCCCATACCCCCATGGAACCCATGTTCCTACGGATTTTCCACTGGGAGACGAGTCTAGCACGGCCTGTGTTGAATAGAGCCGTGATTTGTTGCACTGTTGTCCTTCTGTCACTATTGACAATCCGTCTCAGATGTCGCCGGTCACGGCCCTCGAGGGTGGCTGGACGGCCGGTCGTTTGTCTGTTGTGGACGGTGGCGCCCACATTCAACCATTCACGATACACCCTGGACACGGTGTACCGTGTGAAGCCACCACTGCCAAAATCTCACTTTCCATCCGTCGGGCACCGACCACCATATCCTGTTCGAACGGTGTCAGCTCACGACGACGTTGCGTGTTACACCTGCCATGTGCACAACCACTTCTCACAAGGTCTCCTATACTGTTGCCACTGGCACAGGAGGCGTGTGGTGCGCAGATAACACTCCTGCGCATCAGTGCTCCACTATCCCATGCTCAGTCAGTGTATTATGGACTATAGAAAAGCCAATATGGACGATAAGATTCGCTCGTAGAGCGAGCATCATCAGATCCAAATATACAATTAGCTCTACAAAACACTACCAACCCCACAATGCAGACCTCTAATGGTCTCTGCTCTCCAGAAACAAAAAGCATGGCAAAAACTTAGAAAGTGTGACAATTATTACTGTTAAATACTAAAGCATTAAGCACCCAAAAATGAACTCTTTATTTTAATGTCTACAAGGTTGCAAGACTGAGAAATGACGATCCCCTCGTCAAACAGTCTCCCTCCCCAAACTAATATATGAAGGTGAAGCTACCGTTGCTGTGATACACTTAAGCAATAAACCCTAAACTGGAATTGGGAGTGAAGATTCAAGGAGAAATAATTTCAACTCTGATATTTGCTGATGACATCGTCATCTTGGCCGACACCCCTGAGGATTTGAATGAGTTTTTGAACGGTATGGACTCCGTCTTACGGAATGAATACATGATGAAAATTGAAAAAAATGAATGAAAATCCACAGCCTGCTTCCAGTCTCCGACCGGGTCAGGAATGGAAGGAATGAAGCCCCCATCTAGCGGCGAGGATATGAACTGTGCCGGCTGCCGAGGCCTGACGCACTCCTCTGGGGCAATGATTAAAGGAATGACAGATGAAATGAAATGATACTGGAGAGTGTTGCTGGAATGAAATTGTGACAGGGAAAACCGGAGTACCCGGAGAAAAACCTGTCTGCCTCCGTTTTGTCCAGCACAGATCTCACATGGAGTGACCGTGATTTGAACCACGGACTCAGTGGTGAGAGGCCGACGTGCTGCCGCCTAAGCCACGGAGGCTATGATGAAAATTAATAAATGTAAAACAAAAGCACTGGAATGCAGCCGAAATAAATCAGAAACCTCTATGGACTCAAATTGGCAGGTGAAAAGCTGAAGGAAGTAGGAGACTTCTGTTACATAGGAAGCAAAATAACCAGTGATGGACGAAGCAAAGAGGATATAAAAAGTATTTTGGCTCAGGCATGGAAAGCATTTCTACAAAAAAGGAATCTGTTGACATCGAATATAGATTTAGGTATTAGGAAGTCATTTTTGAAAGCCTTTGTCTGGAGCGTGACGCTCTATGGAATTGAAACTAGGACTATTGGTGCAGCAGAAAAGAGGAGAATTGAAGCATTTGAGATGTGGTGTTACAGGAGAATGATGAAGATCAGATGGGTAAATAGGGTGACAAACGAAGAGGTATTAAGACGAGTGGGAGAGGAGAAATGTTTCTGCCGACTGCTAATGAAGAGAAGATATAGGTTAGTAGGACACATACTAAGACACCCAGGAATAGCAAGCTTAGTTATGGAAGGAAGGGTCGAGGACAAGATCTGTAGGGGTAGACCAAGGTTAGAATATGTTAAACAGATTGCCTCGGATGTAGGGTGTGGTAGCTATGTAGAGATGAAACGATTAGCTCAGGACAGGGAGGCATGGAGTGCTGCATCAAACCAGTCAAAAGACTGAAGACTCAAACAACAAACTAATATGCAGACATGACGTACGAGTACTTTGTTGTGATGATAAAAAGCTAGAACTGCAACATACAAACAGTGTTTGTCTATTAATAGTGGGTTGACAGATTTGATATGGAGCCTTATCTGAATTGTGGAATGTCTACAATCTGTCCTGGTGTAAAGAGCGATCTGGCGGCTTCGGTGGCGTAGTTGGTAGCATGCTAAGCTTCTATGCCCAAGATCGCGGGTTCAAACCCGGCCGAAGTCGTCAGATTTTTAACAGCGTTAAATATCCCTTAGTATGTCTTCCTTTGGAGGGCAAGTAAAGCCGGCGGTCCCATGTCATAGATTTATGGCATGTTAAAGAACCTTCCACTAATTACACCTGTGTGAAGCTAAATTAGGTTAAAAATGTAAACAACGCTCAGGTTCCTACGTTCGTCGCCAGGAGTCGACTGCGGTGGCGTCTAGTAGCCATGTTCTGAACTAGTAGTTGTTGACGGTGGCGTTTGGCGGCAAAAGTAGGAACAACTTGAAAAATTCAAAGTCTGCAGACCTTACTTGAATTAAGAAACAGAAACACACACTAATACAGTCATCACAATTAACACCGGTTATCAGACAGATTCTACACACACCCAAAGTACACGGGGCTACCATGACCGTGTTGTCGCAGCCCCTAATCTGAGGAACCAACCAAAGAACAATCTGTATGTGGAACCGCTCGCAAATTCCCATTATCGAGCTTAACTCAAGTAGTTTGTGAATGTGTAATTAGCACCTCAAATTACTAAAGTTAAGTAGGTATTTGCACATAAGAGCGTGTTAGTTTGTAGGTTATGTAAGTACTTGTTTCCCGCCTAATGTGATTGGGCACAATTTGTGATCACCAATTGAAAAGCTTTCTTTACTAAAATTAATAAAAGTTAATCTTGATATTGGTGGGGAACGTGATGGCGCTGTGGCTTAGCTGCTCGCCTTTCACCAAGACGGTCCGGGTTCGAATCCCAGTGACAGCAGGGTAGAATTTTCACCTGATAAATGACGTGGAGTCAGGAAGGGCATCCGGCCTTACATCCCCGGCTAAAACCAGAATACCCGTGGCTTATGATCTCGCGATTAATGGTCACGTAAAACTACAATCTTCCTTCCTTAAAACCAGAATGAGCCTGGTTGGTTCCGGCGATCCAAATTGATTGGAAAAATCCGAAGATTGTTAAATCTCCGTGGCTTAGGCGACAGCACGCCGGCCTCTCTCCGCTGGGTCCGTGGTTCAAATCCCGGTCACCCCATGTGCGATCTGTGCTGGACAAAACGCAGGCAGACAGGTTTTTCTCCGGGTACTCCAGTTTTCCCTGTCAAAATTTCATTCAAGCAACACTCTCCACTATCATTTCATTTCATCTGTCATTCATTTAATCATTGCCTCAGAGGAGTTCGACAGGCTTCGGCAGCCAGCACAGTTCATATCCTTGCCGCTCGATGGGGGCTTCATTCATTCCACCCCTGACCCGGTCAGCCGACTGGAAGCAGGCTGTGGATTTTCAATCTTGATATTGGTGATTTGCGAGTGGTTCCACATACAGATTGTGTTTTTTAATCTCAGTACACTGTTTGTCACTGCAGTTTGTAGGCCTTCCACAATTCAGATAAGTATCCATATCAGACCTGTTATCGCATTATTAGTAGACAAACACTTGCAGTTCTAGCTTTTTACCTTCATCTTAGCAGAATACCCGCAGGTCATATCAACACTATTCTAGCCGATCTTTGTTTACGCTGCAGAAGGAATAATGATTGCTCTTGGGGTTTGGTTGGGTGGCTACGAGGATTGCTGACAAGGTGTAATAACAAGGGTTTGGCATCGTATCTCACCAAATACTTTCCTACTTACCTCCCATCCATGAACATCTCTCCATGTGGATAGTTAAGTGCTGGACTATTCTACTGGTTTTCGGAAATCAAGACGTGTTGTGCTCAGCCAATGTCATTCTTCCTTCACGCCACTATATTGAAAAATAAGAAGGGTGGTGTGCGATTCCTCACGATAATTAATAACCCCCATGACGTTTAAGTACTAATCCCCAGAGATAGAGTTGAATCCACTGTGAACTCGTGAGAACACCAAGATAATCTCTATTGCTAATCAACTTATTAAAATACTTATAATACTTATAAAAACACCGCACAAATAAAATTATATTGAAATCGCTAATTTTGCCAATTGTTGTATATCTACGAAAGTGGCGCCTACAGAGATCCATATTTCTATTTGGAGAAAAGTTTCAGTAAAGATCATGTTATTTTGTAGAAATAATATAATAATGTTTACTAAGAAATAGGTTTGATTTATGTCTTGTTATGGTCCAACTTCCCAGGGTCCAAAACGCGGACTTTGCGAGCAGTACATCAACAACATTGAGTACCTTGCCTGTTCAAGAAAGAAAACATAGTTCTGCTTGTCCGGTATGCAAGAAGGAATTCTTTAGAGTTCGGAGCCTCAAAGTGCATATGATGATTCACACAGGTGAACGGCCTCACGTATGTGACGTATGCGGCAAAAGCTATACTGTAAAGAGCATCTTGAAAACCCACATGCTAGTTCACTCCGGGAAGGGACCATATTCTTGCACTATATGTGAGAGAAACTTTAGTCATTGCAATGCCCTTAAAACTCATATGTTAGTTCATAGTGGCGAAAAGCTATTTTCATGTCATGAGTGTAAAGCTTCGTTTGCCGTAAGGGAAGCGTTGAAAAGACATATGTTAACACACACGGGAGAAAAACCACACGCTTGTTATATCTGTGAAGCTGCATTTACTGATAGAGGGAACTTAAAAAGGCATCTGTTGATTCATAGTGGTAAGAAACCACATCCATGTAAGATATGTGGAGCTGCATTTACAGATAGTGCAAAGTTGAAGATACACACGTTCATCCATAGTGGTGAAAAGCCTTATTCATGTGATATTTGTGGGGCTGCGTTATCTGAGAGGGGAAAATTGAGGAGACACATGATGATTCACAATGGCCAGAGACCAAATTCATGTGAAATATGTGGAGCCAAGTTTACCGATATGGGAAACCTGAAGAGGCATATGTTCATTCATGGTGGTCAGAAACCTCATTCATGTGAAACTTGTGGAGCATCGTTTACGGATAGAGGCAAATTGAAGAGGCATATGTTCACTCATGGTGGCCAGAAACCATTTTCGTGCGCAACTTGTGGGCTTGGATTCACTGAACGTTATAAATTCAACAAACACTTGTTAGTCCATAGTGCTCAGAAACCACTTCATACGTCATGAAAACATCACATTAATCAATTCGTAATTGAAGAGGTAATTTCCAAAGTGACGTAAATCCAAAGTTGACTGTTTTTCAGTTCTTCTTACAAAAGCAAGTTTATAGGTTCTCTCAACGTAGAGCAAAGTCGCAATAGGCTATGTCTTATATCCCACATTAACAGGTATCTAAAAACTAAGTTTATTTGCAAAGTGCCATAACTCCAACGTGTATTTATTTCCAATATGTCTTATATCCATATTGACCTACGCCATGGCTTTCTGGATATCACGTGATAAATCGGGGTCATGGCTAACTTTGAAGAATATGTAGAGCGTCAGTTTGTGTTTGTGTGTAAACCATTTAAATGTTCTTAAATGTCACTCAAAGCATATGCCAATATATGATTTATATCCAACGCGCCTAACTCCAACTTACAGGAAACAATTATTGCATTGATAGGAGTTTTTTGAAACAATGTGCATAATAGTAATGAATGTCATACATAATATTCATAATCATATCTGGTATTTAATTATACGAATAAACAAAACCGCGGCTTCTGAAGGTTTGCATTTCATGGATTTACGTCACTTTGGACATAAGCTCTTCAATTGTCATAGCGAGTTTTCTAGAAAAATCGTACTTGGAGAAACTGGATTATATATACTGGAAATATATTTTCATATTAACGTACGAAAGGAACTTCACTAAAGATCACATTGAACAAAATTTAAAAAATATAAAATTAGAAAATTAACTTTTTGGTTAGAAAACGTATTAATTTGTACATTGCTGCAGAATTTTGAATTGATCTAAAGAGTAAAAAATTAAAGAATTCATCTGTAAATTGTATTTGTGTTTTATATTCGTGGCTACGCGTTTACGATGAATTATGAAAGTATTCATAGGTATTTTATCTGTAATTAAACCTAGAAATGTGTGCCACTTACTGTATGTGTAATTTGTTTCGATTAAACTGGCAAAAAAAGTATTTGTTTCTTTAAATTTTTAAAACTTTAAAAACATGTCATTCCCATCAGTCAAAATCTGAAGGGAATTGTGTATCTTTCCTTTATTACTCTCCCGAACCGCTAGCAATGATATGGATCTGACTTCAATCTTAATGACTTTCTGCTGCTTCATAAGTCAACACCTTCACATTATATTCTTGGTACAGTCGCTCGCAGAGAGAATGAGTGCACATTTGGCAAATGTTTATGACAAGCCCTAAAAGCGCGTTTACTCAAGGAACAATGTTTTGATGGCTGGAATTGTTTATTTATATTTTTTTCCCAATGCCGTGAGATTGTTACCCTGCGGTGCTCCAAGTCATACGATGTTGGCTCGTTAAA
This sequence comes from Meconema thalassinum, assembly GCA_946902985.2. NCBI lineage: Eukaryota > Metazoa > Arthropoda > Insecta > Orthoptera > Tettigoniidae > Meconema > Meconema thalassinum. The sequence continues at coordinate 97,856,402 of OX336391.1, forward strand.
GATCTCTCATATCTCTTTTGGTTATTAAAAGATCGATAGTTAAATACGACACAGCCACGGTTTACCAAAAAAATTCCAGTTCTCTGTCAGAAAACTTTGTAAAACGAAACATCCGAATTGCAAGGATTTCGTGCTTAAATGGTTCCAAATTAGTAGCCGTGCTGCTAGCTACGCCATGGAGCAGGCTGCTCTGTGTCGAACTCCACATATGTTGTCCTTAAAAATGTTCGTGGTCATCCAATTTAACATCAGACAAACTGCGGGAAGTTGTCTTGTCGCATCTTCTCGTCACGTATCTTTGTTTCATATCACTAGCTCCTATTACAAGCTCAAGGAAGAGAAATCAGCCGTAGAAACAGCACAGTTAGCTCATACAGGAATGGTTAGGAAAAGCAGCCAATACGTGGCAAAATCAACTTAAATAATATAAACCAGAGTCGCAAAATGCAGCTAAAATCAATCGATATTCCTATGAAGAGGAAGGAACTCAGTTGAGTGTGTAAGCGGGCACGCATTATTTTCAGGGCCCAATTAAAAGGCACTACGTACTGTGCCCATCCCGGAAATATGTGCGATGACCCGGCCAAAAATTACACCACACAATTTCCGAGAAAGAACAGGGGAGTGCAAAAAAACTAGCAGAAAAGAAACGAATGTGCCTGAATTCTAGTTTGATAATATAAGAAAAACGGCTCGGGTGGCACGAGACAGAGTATCTCCGGGTCGTTACGGGATGGGAAAGAGGGCGCCATCAATCTAGAGTTCGCAAGGACACATTCCTGGAGAGGCCAGAGTTAAAAGAAGGAAACTAGAAATGACACAGAAGAAAAATTCAAGAAGGTAAAGGAAAATGATCCTTATATATTCATGGATTCAGCTTGCATTAAAATTCCACACCCTACCTATGATCTCGACGGCTAGAGAATGCCTAAGATATGGTGTAATGTCTTTCTGAATCTTGCCAAATCGGATCAATGAAAAAAAATTACATCACAGGACTGAAACGAAAGCCAACTAAAAGTCTCTTGTGTCGCTGCAGTGATTTTTCGGCGCACACGACACGAAAAATTATTAACACTCATCCCTGAGCGACCTAACTTCAATTATGTAAAGAAAAAAAACATACACCATCAAATAATCAAGTTAATGCGCCCTGTGATGTGAAACTGCCTGCTAATGAATAGATATCGGCATCGTACTACCGGAATTGCACACAAAACAGTCTATCCAAGTGTCCAAACTTATTTACAATTATAACTGACAATAATATAATATGAACTCCTCTAACTCAATTCCTAAAATCAAAAAATTCTCCACGTCAGTCCACTGATTAACAGGATCAGTTCAAAAATAAATCTTTTAACCAAATCGAAATCCTTAATTCAATAGCTCATGCTCAATTCAAAATCTTTTAGTGAATCCTAAACTAATAATCTTGTTCAAAATTCGATAATCTTTTGTCAATTCAATAATCATCCCTAATGCCCGCAATTATTATAATAATCCTTACATGGTCTCGTGGTCTCGAATCCACAACTAGATTCAAGAATAATCCAGAATCAAACTCCATCAAATGATCATTGAAGTATCAGTGCAACCATACTCGATGATTTCGTTAAATTGCTCAGGCAATTGCTGATCAAAATAATTAGTAAAGAGGACAGAAAAAGAAAGATTAAATTTTGCCTCACCAAAGCAATGAGCCTTTGTCAAAATGAGCCATAAATTCTCTAAGAGAGACCAAATAATTGGATCAAAATATGTAAACATCATGATAGGATTATAATAATTCATGATAAAACATGTCATATCATTTGCCAACAAATCGTTGCACTAAGGCAATAGCCCTCTAAATAACTCGAGCAACATGTCACAAAAGATCATGGCCCATCAAACTATCATTCAAAACCAGAAATCAGATCATCATCTGAGCATTTCTGTACATAACTTCAATAATTCCTATCACAAATATAATATCCAAGTGGCAAATCTAATATTTAATATTGGCTATCTTCACACTCAAAATGTGGCAACCAGAATGCATAAATCGAACAGTCGTATCTGAACAGATATGCATCCAAAATACTAATAATTCAATCGAAATGTGAACGGCTCAAGGCAAAACTCGCAAAGTCCTCAAATGAGACCCCTAAAGATCGTCCGAGAAAAGATCTGGAGTTCAAAAAAAAAAATCGCACAGACGGCAAAGTCATCCTCAGGCTTCAACATCAAATCCCCAAAGAAAAAGTGGACCAAAAAAAACTTGTGATGCACACTATCTTAAAATCCTTGGATGAAACCATACATCGAAAAAGAATCCATCATGAAAGAAATGCAGAAGAAAAAAAAATATTGAAATAATTGCCATCGCAATTATGCAAGAGAAAATAATAATAATAACAATCGTAAAAAAACAATCATTATCATCATTAATCCCAACAAAATTCATTAGACTCCGATGTGTACAATCAGATAATGCTCTTGCCATACCGTGGAATTATACAAAGTCTAAATATGATCATGTGCTCTGGAGTACAACTCATTATGGGAAGATTCAATTCATGTGGGCTGGCGACACATTTTAACTCCTGGCATTTTCGTTAGGCAGAGACAAACCTCTTCTGCAAATTTAATAGAGTGTAAAGATCCCTGATAAGTGTTCCCTGGTGTCGTGTTGGCGGCAGGCGTCTGCTTGCGAAGATCGTCGCGACGCCTCCTGGATCAAAATTCCATCCCTCCATCACGCCTTCTGCGTGTTTTAATATGCCATGGTGTAATTAGAAATATTCGGCACTGTATGTCTCTCCTTCCTCACGAAGACATTTACTTCATTAATATGTTGCCCCATTATTTTAGAGTAGCACGCCGCCACTGTTCCAATTCGATCTAGAATATTCAGAAGTGAGATTGTGTTCAGTGTAATTGGCAAAGACTGATCCAGAAGTCCGGCGTGAAGCAATGTTCAATGAACTATGTGAACTATTACAGAGTTCCAATGATGCCTAAAGCCATGTTCACTTGCCATCACGGCTTTGATTGAATGTGCAATGTTCTGTCGCAAAGATGTCCCAACTGATTTCCATTGAATAGTGTGTAAGCTTGTAACACAGGATGAGAAATATCCAGCCCTCGTACTTTGTACCACTGCTGCTTTATGCTGGTAGAGCTCAGCAACTTGAAGTGTGACCCTGCTTGAGCGCTAGCTCCGATAGCCAGAGTGACCGAGAGTACAGCGAGCTTGTAGTTCGCATATTTTCCGGGGTTTCAGTTGGAGTTGCTGCGCTCTAATGTTTATATGATTTTTCAACTTACGTGATGTCAGTGCAAGTCCCAATACTTACGAATATGAACCATCACTTTCACAGCGCCGTTTGCTTGCGATTTGCAAGTGACAAACTTGCATCTAATAGCTCGCCCTTACGATCGGAAGAATACAACACACACAGCGATACCAGTCCACATCAAACTTGTTCTGGACACGAACAGAATCAAACATCAGAATGAGCAAGCTCGTCTCGCGATCACCTGCCAAGAGGCCCCGCTATCCTCCCCGCCGTAAGGGGGTGGGGGTAGCTCGCATATACCTCTCCTTACTCCCGGCCGTGACATCATCACACAAGTGCACTGACCTCCACCGGTCATTCGGGCAAGATCAAACCACCGTGACGTAATATTTGCGGCCCCCGGCCGTTCACGCAGCACCTTAGCTTAGTGGTCATACTCCAAATCGGGTACAGTACCCACTGGTGATTAAATTAGTTTCTCAGTTGTTTCTTTAAAACACCGTTCTGATTCATTCTTGACAGGAACTGGGACAATGTTAATACTACTTCAATATTTCAAAGTGGAGGCGACATTTTGGACAAAATATTTATTATACGAATGATAGAATATTGTTGAAAATAGTCCTAATTACGTGTTAATAATATAATCTATTCATAAATTTCATTATGAACGATCAATTAAATCATCTATGTACGTTTGTCCGTATTAAACCGAGATACCACTAGGACGAAGGCTAAATCAACCCTGATGAGCTCCCTTAACAAACATATATCACCGTCCACAGATTTGAGCTAGTTCCAGCACAAGACGGTTACTCTCAGAGCATCAGGTAAGATTGGGTTTGGTAATGAAACAAGCTAAAACTCATGTTAAGTAATTAAAATAAAGTGCAAAATCTGCTATATACAGTATAACCAAGCATTTAAGATAAAAGCCCATGTCCTCGAGTGGTTTATTCACCAAAGATTTCTAGCCTACTGTGCATTGGGAACCTGGTAATCCACAAGCTAGCTAAAATAAACTTCTGGGATAAATCACTATCTTAATATCTACTCAGGAAGTCCTATCAACAAAAATGTTGCAAAAATACAAGCTAAGAAGTGATACAACAATAGTCCCTTTGCAAACACAAATGCCAATTATTTATATGATTAAATTACATTGTTCCTTCCGCAGCAGATGGCCAATCCAACTTCGAGTAAGATCCAACAAACAAACAAAAATTAAGTTACGTTGGTACCATTTACAATATTTAAATTAATTGAATAAATTGCGCTAGCTAGCTAAATACTGGAAAAGATATCCACAAAACATCGCATCTGAAAATTAAACCTAAGCTGTATAAAAAACATGAAGTTCCGTGACGAACTAAAGAGCCTACTTTTCCTAAAATGTAAGGTTCATGCCAATGATTAATCTATATGATCTAGAAGAATGACGAAATTAAATTGGTAATATCGAAATTTCTAATTAGTTCGAAATTCTGTATACCTGACATAATGTAGCCTAATAGAGCACTACAATTGGCAGCTCTGGTGACTGAATATATTCTTAGTTCCATCTCTTAAGGTACAGAATACAACATTTGGTTGAAGTCCAATGGAGAGCATGCACGTTACAAGCAGTTAGACATTGGATCTAACAGCGCGCGTAAAATCATGTTGGCAACAATGTCATGCATGTGTTGGTCAGAAAAAGTCTGAAATAGTATGATCTATTGATGTGCCAATTTTGAATGAAATCCATAAGTTAGTATTGCACCCATCAATAAAGCAGTGTTTTATCAAGATTCTTCCTACGGGGTCGTGCTCAGTCCTGAATGCTTTTCAAAGCAAAGTTCGCAAAACCAACATGCTCTAATGAATAGAAAGGTCCATAACAGAGGCTATACTAGAAATAAAATGAATAACAAGTAGAATAAAAAGTATTTAATGACTGAAAAATATGTGCATAATAATAATAATAATAATAATAATAAAACGATGTTCTCCCTGACTTTCACTCCCATACGAAATAAATATATTACCGAGCGGTCAGAACTCGCTCCACCCAACAAAACAATGTGAATACAGCTTCACTCAAATGATTAATCATAACATAAATTTGAGCGGTAAGAACTCGCTCCTCACAATTATATGGATACAAGTCCATTTATCCTGGTCAAGAAGTTAAATAATGCGTGGTGTACTGATCCTTATTAAGAAAAATGAGTAGTGATGCGAGTCCGTTTACAACTGAAACAGTCATATTGCTCACGGACTTGCATCTTTTAAATCACACTACGGCTATGGGACCCACCCTTAATTAACACACTATAATTACTACTGACACATGCAAGATCTAAAATACTAAGATATGATGAATCTCCCCGAGATTCTAATTCGTGCCAGAGCACACAAAACACCAAAGAGCATGCCAAAATAGGCCAAAAGCTCGCATCACAAATGGGAAACAGCTTCGCATACAAATGGCACACGGGGTCATTGAACGCGTAAAAAAATAAACTCACAAGAAATCAAGCAACAACAACAAAATACAAGCCTACACGGCTGAAAATTATATTTACATGAATAAAAGCCAGACAAACAGACGTTTCGGATGATACCTTAAAACATGGACAACACCCATTTAAATCCATCTAATATTCTTTATAACCGATCAGGGTTTTGTGAAGTTAAATAACATCTTAATTTTATCTACAGGGACCTGGCCCGCTTGCTAATGACCAACAGTCGTTATCTGATTTGAGCGCTCCCCTACTTGGATGATTCATCGCTGCCTTTCCCTCTGTCAGTTTCTCAAGCCTGGTGCTAATTATTCATGGGACCACACTGACCCCATTATCCATCTGGAAACGCGAAAAGACATATCTCACTCATCCACTTGGATGGCAAGAAACACAGATATTTACCACAAGCTCAGCCTCGCAAGGTTATGAACTGGGCTGACGTGCGGCAAGTCGGAACAATCACAATGATATATTTCCCGCAGGCACTTACATAAAATCACACCATACACCACAAAGCTTGGACTGACTCACTCATAATCATACTATCTGGGTCGGCTCAAAACAGATTAACCTACTTTGCGTCAAGAGACACATCAAACAAATAAAACAACAAAAACTCGGGTGCTCGAGTGGCATCCCATACTGAGTTGCTAGATGAGCAATAATCAAAATAATCCTGATCCATCATAAAATCTGCACACAAATAATTTTTACCCTCCAAATTCTATTTTTAATCTCAATTAATTCTGTTCCATTTTTGTTATAAGGCATACTTCCGAGTTACATTGCTTGTATGCGACTTACACGAGCGAATGCGAGCACGGGCTGCGCGCATTGCCCAGTAAACTTGAACCAAAACAAAATCACAATATCTACAAAATACAAAGCGCTAAGCTGTCCCATACTTAATGTGTCAGTAAACAAGAACTAAGAATCTACATTACAAACAAGCAAACAAATATCTACAAAATTACGTGCCATACAACCATAGCTGATTTAATAAATAAATAAATTCATTTTGTACTCAATCCTTTAGAACAGCGTCAGGGAAACATCTCCGGCCATCACTCCTTTAAACGCTTAGCTCGACGTAGACATCTTCTGGCAAATGTCCTGCTGGTTCCAAGATCCGCCCTCGTTCCTTGACGTCATCTCGTGCTGAATTAAAATAATGTTTGTCAGATACACACACGATATATTTCCTATTAAATTCACCGATCAAGTACTAAATTCCTTGACTGTCTATTGGTGAATTAATACGATGAACTGCCCCTACCTGGTAGTACTGGGACTACAAATAAAACACTGAAGTTACACTTATAACTTGTCGAAAATGTTCCATGTCCACACACATGAAAAATATGCAGAGTGTCCACGACACTTAAATTACAAGTTATGTCTCACATCCTCAGACGCTCAAATAAAAAGTCTTACGTCCTCAGACGCTGAAATAAAAGTCTTACGTTCTCAGACGCTGAAATAAAAGTCTTACGTCCTCAGACGCTAAAATAAAAGTCACCTCTTGAAGCTGCCTGAACCACTTATAAATGAAACTGGCTAGAGTAGGCATGGAAGGGGGTTTATAGAAAAATATTCCATAATAATTATCAGACTAGCATGCGATCGGTATCATTGAGTTCATAGAGATGTGGAGGTAAAGATTATGCTGTAGCTAATTTGAATCGATCGTGGAATTAATCCGTAGATAACTCCCGCCTTAATTAACCAGGATGCGTTATGACGCCTGGTTGTCGCTTAAAAAGGGCGTCATGATATTATTGGTTCGGACTCTTGTAGATCTTCACGAGCTCCTACATATTTTCCTCCCACAAGGAGTGGTTATCATGAAGATTGACCATTCACATCGTAGCATTCATTTTCTTCTTGGCGCCGACTCTCATAGTAACAAGCCTTTCTATGCGTACCCAAGCCTTCCTTCGCGCTAAAAGTTGCACCTGTCCTCTGCGTCACGATTCCCAGGCTACTTTCTAAAATACCACAGGAGCTTAAACCTTTGTGTTCTCTCTGCCACTGATTTCTCAACATTTTCCCAACTCCGTCAGGCTCTCATATCTGCAGTCTGTAGAACTATATCAAATGATAATGAATAATTTATTAGAATCCTTTATACAGCCTGTGGATAAAGGGTTCAGTATAGAATTTACATTCATTTAAAATTTGACCTATCAGCAGACTTAGAATCATGTTGGCAGCAATGACGTATATTAGTTACTCCAAATTAATCTAGAATGCCAGGTAATATACTTGTGCAAAGTTTAGAGCTATTAGCTTGCATACTTTCTGATATTTTGATATTGGGGTAACAGAAATAGAGACAGCTTATATTAGCAATTGGCAGCCCTGGTTGCTCTTACGAATACGCATAATCATATCTGATATGGTACACATAGCACATACGAAATTTGGTTGAAATCCAAATGATAGTATAGAAGTTACATGTATTTAAATTTGGACCTATCAGCAGGCTTAGAATCATGTTGGTAGCACTGACGTATATTAGTTACTCCAAATTAATATAGAATGTCAGGTACTATACGTGTGCATAGTTTAAAGCTGTCGACTTGCTTACTTTCCGATATATTGGTATTTTGATAAAATAAATTGAGAGCATTCATTAACAGTTGGCAGCCCTGGTGGCTCTTGAGAATACGCTCTGTCATATCTGTTTATGTACACATAGTAGGCCTACATACAAAATCTGGTTGAATTCCAATTGGGCCTATCAGCACGCTTAGAATCATTTTGGCAACACTGACATGTATGGCCTACTGAAAATTACACTGAAATATTATTATCCATTCGTGTGCCAATTTTTAAATTGCTCCTATGCATAACTTCCAAGACATCCACCATGCAGCTCAAATTTCTATTGCGATTTCTCAGCAGTTGGTAGCACTGACAATATTTTCAAATACGGCATTGAGATATTCAGGTATAAGTCTTTACTGATACCAAATTTTGATTCGATTGTTGCAGCCGTTTAGGTGTTGATAGGGAGGGGAAGGGGGGGGGGGTGTACACACACACAGCGAGACAGACACACATTTTCCCGGAGCGATCTCATAAGTCTACTTTTCCTTCATTTTTGCAAAATGTGAAAATTAGGCTAAATATACACGGATAATGATGATCTCACCTGGTTTGTCACAATGTTGACATCTCATCAGATTTGTCTTTCATTCGGGTAAGTCTCATATTTAGATGACAAATGTCTAAGCATGTTTCTCTAGATTATCAGGGTATTTTTATTCCTCGGCTGGTGATGTAGATTTTTGTTGAAATGATTAGTGCGCTGTCACACATTTATTGAATCTACTCGTGCACTACCTACTGTAAAATGGATTTACAAAGCCATAAACCTTCCCTGGAGTGTACACAACAACTCACCCAAGTTTCATCGCTATCGGATGAATGGCATATGAACGCATACGAGACATACATACAAACTATCATGTACCGTTCATATTTAGCCTAATTTCATTTATGAAAAAAATAGGCTTATGATATCCCCTTTTGTCCGTGTGTATGTGTGTGCGTATGTGTTTGTGTCGCCTCCCTAATAAAATTTAAACGGTTGGAGCGATTTCAATGAAACCTGGTCTTCCCGACCGTGCCCTTCCAATTTTATTACGTCTCACCAATCCAGCATGGCGGCTGTGCGAAATATTTCACCTGTGTTCTATATCTCCGAAACTATTACTGATATCACCCAGAATATGTGTACGGTAATGAAAGCCTCTACTAGAAGTTCAGCGATACGACTTTCAAAAACCTGTTAACTACAAAACGAACATGGTGGTCAAGCGAACTCGAAACATTTAAATAGACTTAAATTTAAATAGATTTAGAAGTTTGATTAATACACCTACACAATATTCTTCATGTAATAGTACATAAGTCTAAGGCGTACGTCCAACATGGTAATCATCCAAAATATTTAGATGATTCACAATATCTACGAATCTATTACAGCAATTAAAGTGAAATTTTGTATGTTGATAGAGGCAATTAACATATTATGTAGGACAAATGAAAATACGATACGGTATATAGTTCTTCATGGAACTACGTTTTATAATTTATCATGTCTTATTTAAAAATTCAATTAGGGCCTACGTTTTTTAAATTCCCTATGCGATATTGCTTGATTATTAACGAACTCCATACTCTTTCATATAACACTGCAATACTGCATTAAGAACACTGTCAGCTTCAACAATTACTTATAAACTCTTTTTGTTGACTTTATTCCCGCAATCAAATATAATTCTCATTCTCAAAATTAATAAATAAATTCTTCTTCATCTCCTTCGTCTTCTTATTCCTGCCATCACTTAAATAATTTTCAGATCAGTAACTTATAGCCTATAGAATATTAGGATAGGCTGCTCAACATAATAAACCTTCTGCAAAGGAAGACGGAAAAGGGAAGCTTCTCTGAAGATGACATGCGACAAGCTGTGCTATTGGTGCAACAAGGAATGAGCATTCGCAAAGCCGCAAAAGAAAAGGGACTGATACATCCTACTCTTTCCAGGTATGTGAAAACGTCGAAGAATGGAAATGTGGGAGAAATGATTACAATGAGACTGAATTATGAGTGTAGAGGAATGTTCACGAACTATCAAGAAGAGGAACTAAAAACATACTTGATAATGTCTTCTCAGATATTTTACGGCCTAACACCAAAAGACTGTAGACAGTTGGCGTATGAAATGGCAAATATCAATTCAATTCCTTGTCCAATATCTCGGGAAGAAAACAAACTTGCAGGTATCGATTGGCACTTGAATTTCATGCAACGACATCCACAACTCAGCTTGCGGACTCCAGAGGGTTGCAGCTAGTCTCGTGCGACTTCATTTAACAGAGTGAATGTTGACGAATTTTTGGACAATTTGATGAGCATCTTGTCCAAACACCCCGAGTTTGCAGATGGAACTAGAATTTTCAACCTCGATGAGACTGCCACATCAACAGTACAAAGGCCTCCGAAGGTCATAGCCGAGAAGGAAGTGAAACAAGTTAGTAAATGCACCAGTGCAGAAAAGGGAACACCTGTCACAACATGTTGCATTATAAGTGCCTCTGGAAACACGATTCCACCAGTGATGATATTCCCTCGGGTCCATTTCAAAGGTAAAAGATGCTCCAGCTGGAACTCGGGGTCTTGCTACACAATCTGGATGGATGACACGGGAGCTTTTCGTTCAAGTTATGAAGGACTTTATATACAACACCAGGAGCTCAAAGGAGTCTCCAACTTTACTCTTGTTCGACAACCGTGACTTTTCCTCCGTACTGCACAAACAAACTGCAGCTCCTTGATGTCGCAGTTTATAAATCATTCAAGTCATTCTATAATGCTGCAGTGGATAGCTGGATGTTGCAACATCCTGGACAAACTTTATCAATATATGACATTGCTGGAATTGTAAATATAGCCCATTACAGGGAATTGACTCCATCAAATATCACGTCTGGTTTCAAAACATGTGGAATTTTTCCATTTGACCTAAGTGTTTTATCATTTTAAATGATCTTGTCGACTTCATCATTATGCTTAGGTCTACCGTTATGCGTCACGATTACAGCGTGTATGACGACATCATGTTGTTCAGTACATATGCACCGAGTCTGAGTTTACTCCTGGGGTCTGGGGTTATGCGAACGGAGACGGCGAGTGCGTGACGTCATGCAGCCCCCGTGCGGGAGGCCTAAGTTAAAGGGTAATGGAGTCTGTTGAGTCTGAGTTTACTCCTGGGGTCCGGCGTTATGCGAATGGAGACGGCGAGTGCGTGACGTCATGCAGCCCCCGCACGGGAAGCCTAAGTTAAAGGGTAATAGAGTCTGTTGAGTCTGAGTTTACTCCTGGGGTCTGGCGTTATGCGATACGGAGACGGCGAGTGCGTGACGTCATGCAGCAGAGTGCATGGGAAGCCTAAGTTAATGGGCAATGGAGTCTGTTGAAAGAGTCCTGGGGCTTCGAGCGAAGCGTGAATCACCCCTGAGCCTTTCTAACATGTGTAGCATTTGTAGCATGCGTCATTTGAAATGATATAAAGTCTAGTCTCTCAGACTGACTGAATATTTTTTTACTGAAGATGATTTCTCTGTAGTTTTGTAACTGATAGACCTATACCGCAAGAAACTGGTAGTCTTACTACCGGTACAGATTCTTCTAACTTGGAGAATGCCTCTCATAGACATGCAGGAGAAGCAACATGTAATGGGGCGACAACAAATGAATCTAGCAGTGGAACTAGGTTCACAGTCTCTTCAAAGTCTTCGAAAGCTCCCCATAGTCATGAATTAGAGAAAATGACTAGGAGTGAGAGTTTGACACAAACGAATGAATGTTCACCAATTGTTCCAGCAAGCACAAGCACAGTTTCATCTAGGCTACAATCATTCCCACTACAAAGACTTTCCTAAATCCAAGAGAATTCAAGGGATTCCCAAAAGCTGGAGAGAGGAAACAGAAGAACGCTCAGCGAAAGCGCAGAAGTATTATCGCAACAAGCACACGAGAAAAAAATAAGATCATTGCAAAGAAGAGATCTTCAAAAACAACGAATGTACGAAAATCTCTGTTCAGAAGGAAGGTAGTCGACTCCGAAGGTTATGATGATGAAAATGACATTGAAATTATTTTTGATGATTCTGACAATGATGTAGACTTTATAAAAGAAATGTTGGAATCAATCAACCCGGGAGATTTTGAAAAATGTATGAAAAGAGCCTGTAGGAAGGGAGTATGTTGTTGTAAAATTTGTCATTAGTGGGGAAAAAATGTGTTTTACGTTGGACAAGTAATGGGACCAAAAGATGCAAAAGGAGAGTACGATGTAGTGTTTCTCAGGAAAAAGCAACAAAATGATGACCAGATTTGTGAAACCAGAAATCGAAGATTTCAGTTAGGGAGTGTCAAATCAAAATTTTTCTACAAAAACCACTAGCGTATGGCCAGACGAAAAGACGGAATTGCTATTTGTCCTTTGGCATTGACTTTCCACATGTAAACTTGAAATGATTAACCTGTTTTTAATAAGTTGTTCCCAAATTTAATTTATTTTTATTTTTTATTTGTGCAATAGGAAAATTTTACTTCCTGGACCTGTTGGATTTTTTTGGCTCTATAATACTCCAGTTTTTATACTTTTCTAGTTTAAATGTGTACCGGTATAGTTATTCAGTTTGAATGGTATACATATGTAGAAATAAATTACAACGTGAGTTTTGCTTGGTTTATTTGACCTGGTTGTCTAAGCTTGTCTCATACAATACTACTCCAAAGAACAACGAGTGTACATTGTTTATTTTATTTTCTCTCTGGTTACCCCAGAGATAACAACTGCTTCGCATGGCCTCCTTGATCCTGCCTCCCTGAGTCCAGATCGGCAGTCACAAAGGAGGTGCTGCGCTCAGGATTCCTGCAGTGGAGAAGTGTTGTGGTTTCGCCACACATTGATTTGCTAAGGTTGTTTCATTGTGCCCCTGATAGTGTTTCAATGTGCCCCAGAAGTGGGGTTTAATGAATCAAGTGCAATCTTTTGCTTTTCATGTACGGTATGGTATGTTTACGGTATCCTCTGATTGAAATTAACAAATACGGTACGGTAACAGTGTTACGAGCTTGTACAGAAATGACACAAAACAGACAAATTAAGTTTAAATAAAAAATATTGATTTGGACAGTATTTTTTAGCAAATATAACTTTTGTGATTCATTGTAGCCTACCACATGTTCCCCAACATAGCATGATAATATGTAGCCTATCCTTTATTTGTGATTTGTGTGTAGATTTAGCGGACGTTATATTCTGCTGTATTTTCGGAGACATTTGGCGTCAAAATGTATGTATTTAAACACAAATTGTGCTAAATGTTCCGGCATAACTCAACAAAATGACAGTGTTTCGCCCCGGTGTGCAATTGGGCTCTTCAGTTAGTTAAAGCACACCTCACCAAGACACTGTCTAGTACACACTGGGAAGGCCATTGCAAGACGTATTTGATACATGTGTATCCACGTCACGAGCAAAGCCAGTGAACTATGGGAGTCGAAACTCCACTCCAAAGCAATTATAACCTTACCTTGGCATTGAATATATAATTTTCAAAAGAAAAATATGTATTGTCCATTGAGCCATTATATATTTAAACACAAATTGTGCTAAATGTTCCGGCATAACTCAACAAAATGACAGTGTTTCGCCCCGGTGTGCAATTGGGCTCTTCATTTGGTTAAAGCACACCTCACCAAGACACTGTCTAGTACACACTGGGAAGGCCATTGCAAGACGTATTTGATACATGTGTATCCATGTCACGAGCAAAGCCAGTGCACTATGGGAGTCGAAACTCCACTCCTGAAGAGCCCAATTGCACACCGGGGCGAAACACTGTCATTTTGTTGAGTTATGCCGGAACATATAGCACAATTTGTGTTTAAATATATAATGGCTCAACGGACAATACATATTTTTCTTTTGAAAATTATATAAAATGTATGTATTTACGCAGTGTGAGCAATTACCACATGCTTCCGATAGGCCTCCCAGATGACAGATGGGCGGTGTTGCCAAATGATTTGGCGTCAAAATGTATGTGTTTACGCAGTGTGAGCAATTACCACATGCTTCCGATAGGCCTCCCAGATGACAGATGGGCGGTGTTGCCAAACCTTATGACATGGCTTGAGAATTGTACACGGCGATGATAGGCGTCATCATTTGGTGAGACTTCAAGATCACGGTACGTGGTGGGGAGCTGGAGCGCTGGAGGAGAAACCCCTGCGCCGAGCTAAAGACGATTGCATGCACAGATTTTAAGCATTAACGCGCGATGGTGACAGCACGGCGGACAACGAGTGACTGCTATCGCTGTTCCCCCACCACTGAAACGTGGCTGGAAATCTGTCTGCTCAGAGCAGCCTCACCACATACCGTCCGTAGGCTACCGTACTCTTAGCTTGTGTTTCTGATTGTTATTCACAGAGTCAGTCCCCCTTGCACACATTGTTATTCAACATTGACACCATGTTCATTCTTTCATTCATTCATTCATTCATTAATTTATTCATTCAGTCATTAATTCATTCATTCATAGAAACAGGGGCGGATCTAGGGGAGGGCGACCGCCCAGGGCCCCGCGGTCCTGGGGGCCCGCACCATGGATTTTTTTAAATTTAATTAATTAATTAATTATACCGTACTTTTCAGACTAATTTATAATTCATATTCCTTATTTCAGTGCATCTATGAGCTCCCGTGACCGTTTAGCAAGTTTAGATTTCAGTGAAATGATAGAAGACTTCAACCGGGAAAAAAAGTAGCAAAGTAATATTTTAAAATTTCATAGTTTACACAATCTTCTTCAAGGGAACTTAAAGGTTTCTTTCATATTATTAAAAAAAAAGTACTGTAGTGTATTCAAAATATTGTAACTATTCTTTATTTTATTATTTTTACCAAATTATTTTCCATTTGATTTGATATATTTAATTTTCTATTGTTGTGGGCCCCACCCTATCATATCGCCCTGAGCCCCGCAAAGCCTGGATCCGCCACTGCATAGAAATACCGGTACAATTGATTACGGTATATTGATTGATTTATTATAGGCTATGCCTTTGCTCCGTAATTTATTAATTAGGCTAGGCCCTACATATTTTGACTTCAACTAAGTCTTCCTATTGTATTATAGCCTACCATAGAAGTGTCAAGAAAAACTTGGGTGATACCACACTGAGGATAATTAAGTCCAAACATATAGACTACCGGCACTAATTATATTTTAAATTACGGTAAGTTAGACCTAATGTAGGCCTAGGCCTATTGATTAAAGTCGACAATTTGTTTTTTACAACAGCTTTATTTAAAATTTTAATGAGTGTTCCTCATTCATTCAGAAGTAAACCTGCGTTAGATAAAACTGTGTTCTTTCAAATTGCTAATTCATTAATAGTGTGGTGCATATTTTATATTGTTGATGGAACTTATTCCATCTAATTGTTAATATTCTGAATGCATTTCAATCCTTCAAAGTTTGGATTTAAATACGAAGTGGTCGATACGCATTCTAGGTGACTTCGTCCTGAATCTTTAATTCCATACAGTCCTGTACAGGCGTAGAACGTTATGTTTGATTAAGATCATTTAAAACGGCGGAAAACACTGTCTGAGGTGGTTTAACTGAGTGTTTTGCTTAATATATAAAATATTTATTTCCATGTTTTCTTATAGAATTTTACAAATAATGGAAAAAGCTCATTTCATCAAGTGTGAGCCGGCATGGGTGTCTGATTCAGGAGAATCCTCTAATTTTGTAAGTACCGTATATTGCTACATTGCTCAAATCCACTCATTAATTGTAAAGTTTACCAGAACCGGAACCAAACCAGAACTTTGTAGAATATTGAACATATATCTTTCACATACCTTTCTGGGAGTCATTAGGATTTGAATATACTGTCAAATAATCACTAATATTGCCTAGTCGAGATGAGGATGTTTATTTGTAGCTTGTTCAACAACGGCAGGTGTTTGTGGCAGACACATTGACGTCATTTTGTGTTGCCAACAAGTCCGATACAAAATAAACTACACGACAACGTAACTTTGTAATTATGTGGGGAAAAAATTGGCGAAAACCATTGGTTTGGATGAAAATATTGGTCTAGGCACAACAATTGGCCTGGATAAAGATTATTGATGCGTGACTATCCCATCTGTACGTGACAAAAACCAATGGTTGTTTATATTGGTGTTTTCGCTATTAAATTGTGTTCTTGTAATAGTTTCAACAACTTGTCACTGTCGTTGTGGTATTCTTGATTGAAATTTGGGAACTCGTGTAGTGTCCGTTGCCCGCCGCCATTAAAATCCGAAAAAATGTGTATAGAAATGGTCAGGAGTTGAATATTTTATTGCTAGAGGGTGTGATTGCGTTGTTTCCAGACCAATATTTTCATCCAGACCAATGGTTTTCGCCTAGACCAATAAAGGTTAGGTAGTGCGCCCCCTGGTTTTTGTCACCACAGTGGGGGTAGTCACGCATCAATAATCTTTATCAAGACCCATGGTTTTGCCTAAGAGTACAATCAGTAATTTTCACCAATAATTTCGTCCAGAAAGTCGCCGGGGAAGTGAAGTTGACAGCAAACATGGCGACGTCTTTTTTGATAAGTTTATTACTTGAAAGTTAATGTTGACAATTCTTATTTTTAATGTGTAAATGTAGTTTTTGTTAATGGCATTTGTCTATAATGACTTGGCACAGTAAGTACAAACCCTTTACAGAGCGCTACTAAGAAAAATAACGCACTTTTTAAACGGGCAACGGACACTACACGAGAGCTGAAGTTTGAGATTTTCAAGTGGCAACTCGCACAATCCATGTTGAATTTGTAACTGAAACTTGGGGCACTTTCGCATTAAGTTGACGGCGCTGTTTTGTTTTACGATAGCGGATGCGATATAGTAGTGAATGAGTTCAGTTGGCAATACCGTACAACAGCTGTACATGTTGTTAGAAATGACGGGCACATCTGGAATGTCATCTATATAAGTCGTGATCCTGTTTGGGATGGCTGGGTGGGTTACAGACAGCGGATGAGTAAACATCTCCAGGTTTTTTCTCTACCATTACTACAGGTATTTTGGCTAATTTCAGTAGTTTAATAATTTTCTACTTCGGTTCTGGTCAACCTTACTCTTACCATCCACTTCAACATAAAAGGGAAATTGTAATGGATAAGAAAACAGTCAACTGTAGGCTATAGTCTATAGTTCAACAAAGTGTATCATATATCAACATATTCTTGCTTACCGGCAATGTCAATATTGAATTAATTACTACGGTATTTCTCAGCCACACTATCTGTTTTACGACCAGTGATCCCTGTGTTTCAGATTTCCACTGAGATTAAGACAGAAGACGAGAATAATACAGAGGTCCACATCTCTCAGGTGATTATTTAGATCTGTCTCTTCTTTATTACGACAGGATTATGTTCGTTCCATAAAGACTGAACGGTGAAAGACAAAATAGTCTCAAATGAAAATGTATGTATGTTTGCATAACACAGCAGTGCCGAAATGGCCATTGTCGGTTCGTCTGCCCATGTGATCCAGTTGCTAAATGTGAGGGGAATAGTCCGTAACACAGTCGAGAATTGTAGGTTACACAGGTGTTTATAGTATTTGGTGAGTGGAGCAAGCTTATTCCCTCTCCACATGGCTGTTTTAAGCTCTTGTTACCCGTAACAATGGCTACATAACACACTCTCTGGAACAAGAATTGTGGATGACAACCGGCTACCCTTACAAATAACTTTCTGCCACGCTTCTGTGTTGGTATCTGCCCGGGAATTGTATAGATCGCGATTCCTTGTAATACCAAAAGGCTACACATACGAACGCGAATATAACCTGGAGCTTACGTTCCATATCCCCTTGTTTTTAGTACAAGCAGAAATTTCATCCAGACTGTGGTCTAACCAAGTGGCCAATGGTTTCGTTCAAGCAGTCGTCTAACCTAGTACCATGACGAATAGAAGGAGAAAGTGAGAAGACTCCTGAAGTTCAAGCGCGCCCCGCCAGGCAGCGCTAGAGTGGACAAGTTCCACACAGCCGGGGTCAGCTGGTCTTAGGGATGGTGCTAAGGGAAACTAATTACTTTGTAACTAATACTCTTTTAAAAAGTAATTAGCGGTTACAATTAAAATAGCATGGCAGGGCACATTGGAAAATATAATTCACGGAAATAAGAACTACGGTCTTCATTACATGTTACGGAACACACAGATTCCTGGAATATACAGTCGGAGAAAGCCCAGATCTTTCTCGTAACATCTGCAGGATTAAGGATGTGAGGTTGTAGAGAGCTTGTCTTGCCACTGACTCCTAACGAATTCCTGGCCTTTTTATTTGATTGACTACCATCACAAGTAAAGCCAGCCACCCTCGCCCCAGCCTCTTCTAACTGCAAAATCACCTAGACTTAGAATTTTTGCTAGAATGTCCCCTGGAGTAGAAATTTCCGCTTGCATAAACAGCAACTGGCTGCACCCAATATATGCATGAAAGGTACGAACATGAACACTAGAGCGTGATTTGCAAGTACGTTCTTCTGGAGGTCAGGTGTGTGTTCACCTAAATCAACTAATCCATCTACTTTATCAGAAAAGCTATTTAACTCGATTTCTTCTCTTAGCTTCTCTTCTTCGAAAATTACAACACCGTAACGTGAATTATCATTCTTTTCTTCCTTAAAATAGTCTGAAATAGCATTTTTACTATGCGCATTAACTCCATAAGGGCACTTTAGTCCTTTACAAAGTTTTCTCAAGTGACTTTCTGAAGGCAGAGGCAACAGATTATGTCGCCGACAATGACGGAATCCTTTCGGTGATTTTATTCTCAACAATAAACACTCTAAAATGAATTCATTGCTGTACCTCATTCCATTGCGAGATTTTTCCTGGCATTTCTTGAGCATAGTGTCTATTATCATCTTTTCCTTCTTGCTAAGGTGTTCGTTATCAGGGGCGGATCCAGGAGAGGGCGAGGAGGGCGACCGCCCAGGGCTCCGCGGTCCTAGGGGCCCCGCGCCATGGATTTTTCTACATTTAATTAATTAAGTATACTTTTCAAACTAATTTATAATTCATATTCCTTTCTTCAGTGTAGCTATGACCTCTCGTGACCGTTTAGCAAGTTAAGATTTCAGTGAAATAATAGAAGACTTCAGCCGGGAAAAAAGTCGCAAAGTAATATTTTAATATTTCTTTGTTTACATAATCTTATTCAAAGGGACATAAAGGTTTCTTTCATATTATTAAAATAATGTACTGTAGTGTATTCAAAATATTGTAACTATTCTTTATTTTATTATTATTATTATTATTATTATTATTATTATTACCAAACTATTTTCCATTTGATTCGATTTTTTTTCTATTGTTGTGGGCCCCACCTTATCATATCGCTTGTGAATTTCGAACCTGCTTCTCCAGCAAATTAATTCTCGATTTTGCTGAGTTAAGGCAGGATCTAACGCTAATTAAATTACGGGTAGCACTCTTAAGGCGCCTTTTGAACAATATTATAGTCTTTTCAGCATCAGTAAGTACACTAGAATGACCCAAATTCTTATCAACACTGGATTGACCTTTTAATGCCTCATTCGTTGCTCCACTCCCATCTTCAATCTTCTTTCTTCTTTTACTGGTGGTGTCGAGATTCTTTTTCCTGTTGGGAGCTTTACGGGACTTATTCTCACTACTTCGGTAAATTAGGGAGAAAATGAGGCACTGCTCCAGGTCGTAACTTCCACCACACACGAGAGATTTCCACTTATTCACCATTCACTATAAAATTACCTGATTTTACTATCAAATCATCAGAGAAATGAATTTGACAAATTCTAATACTTCGCGTTAACTCCGTATCCTTTCGTGGAATAGCTCTGGCCCATTTTTCAAATTGATTTGTACTCTTCGGTGGTGAAAAAGATCGTATATGGTCAACTACTCTACCATATCCTGACTTACAGCCAGGCAAAAACCAGTACGGCATGTTGAACTATTAAATTAACAAAGCCGCATAAGAAATATGTTTGAAGTTCACAACACAAAACGCTGATGTACACAAGACACAATGAACTTAATTTAAGAACTGAATGCAAAGAAAATTCAATTTAATTCACACAAATATCTCACACAGTAACTTCTCGCGCACTTTTCTAAGACCCGGCTCGACCCAACAACAGGACACGTTGTTGGACATTATCGCTTGCAGTGCTTGTAGCGGCGGGACCACAAACTACCGTGCTATAATGGCGGAGTCCTCACACTAGGTCCTTCTATTCGTCATGCTAGTACCGTAGTGATCAATGGTTTCGTCTCACCATGACCTAAAAATAGAACCGTGCAATCTTTGAGTTAAATTGAACAAGTAAGAGTGTAATTTATGAACATTCGTAACTCACGAGCAAACTTAGAACTTCAACACAAGTGACTACATCCGCATTTGACGACGCACTGGTTGAAACCTCATACAGTAGAGTAAAACAGACTTTTCAGTAACTTTCGCAATGCATAGTGTTAATTTGTCATGTGGACAAAGAATTATTACATTTTATAATGATGAATGCCTTGAATCTTCTGTTTATACATCTTTTGCATGAGTTGAGCAGAATTAGAACTGTAGAAACAATCAGTATTGCAAGTAAGTAAATTGTAGGACGTAATCTACTACACTTGCCCCGGATCAGCACCAGCCGCCACTACCAAAACACAGTGTTATTTTCCTTGCACCAGACTACAGTTTCACACAGTACTGCTTTGTTTTCAATTCGTTATGTTTATGATATCACTGTCTCGTCTGTGAATTGTGTAGCGAATATAAACAATGTTCAGTGATGACCACAGAAATTAACTTGGTGATTCTCAACTTGGACCTCTCTTATTAAGACACTGAGTTGTGGCATTGGTGCAGTTAAACATCAGTTAAAAATGACTGAATATAATTCCATATAATAGCTATTTAAAGTGACCAGAACTTTGTAGATTATTGAACATATATCATTCACATACCTTTCTGGGAATCATTAGCAATTGAATATACTGTCAAATATCCCTTTGTTATAGTGTCAAATATCACTAATGTTGCTTAAATTAAGTTTTAAATTTGTAGCTTGTTAAAAAAACGGCAGATGTTTGTGGCGGACATATTGACGTCATTTTGTGTTGCCAACAAGTCCGATACAAAATACACCACACGACACACGTAACTTTGTAATTATGTGAAAAAATAAATAATTGGCAAAGTTTTAGGCGTAAACCATTGGTTTGGATGGAAATATTGGTCTAGGCAATAATATTGGCCTGGATAAAGATAATTGATCCGTGACTACCCCAACTGCACGTGACAAAAACCAAGGGTATTTATATTAGTGTTTTCACTATTAAATTGTGTTCTTGTAATAGTCTCAACAACTTGTCACTACTGTCGTTGTGGTATTCTTGATTGAAATTTGAGATTGTCAAGTGGCAACTCGCACAATCCATGTTGAAATTGATACTGAAACTTGGCGCACCTTCGCATTCACTTGACGGCGCTGTTTTGTTTTACGATAGCGGATGCGATATAGTAGTGAATGAGTTCAGTTGGCAATACCATACAACAGCTGTACATGTTGCTAGAAATGATGGACACAGCTGGAATTTGATCTATGTAAGTCGTGATCCTATTTGGGATGGCTGGGTGGGTTGCATACAACGGAGGAGTAAACATCTCCAGGTTTTTTCCCTACCATTACTACAGGTATTTTGGCTAATTTCAGTAGTTGAAGAATTTTCTACTTCGGTTCTGGTCAACCTTACTCTTACTATCCACTTCCACACAAAAGGGAAATTGTAATGGATAAGAAAACGGTCAACTGTAGGCTATAGCATATAGTTCAACAAAGTGTATCATATATCAACATTTTCTTACTTACTGGCAATATCAATTAAGTTACTATTTCGCAGCCACACTATCTGTTTAACGACCAGTGATCCCTATGTTTCAGATTTCCACTGAGATTAAGACAGAAGACGAGAATACTACAGAGGTCCACAGCTCTCAGGTGATTATTTAGATCTGTCTCTACTTTATTAGGACAGGATTATATATATAGTGAAAGGAGTTAGAACATGATATTTGATGTATATAAAGGGGTAACGGTATACTTTAGTTAGCTTGTAGTTGATACTGCTCAACAAATGCCATAGGATAGCCTTTGTCTTATCTTTCAAGTCATGCACATGTTCACAATAAGATACGTATTAATTCTGCTCCCTATTCACACAATGACTGTGTGACATATACATATACTGTAGTTAGATTAAGACTCATTAGACCAATTTTTGTTCCGATTGTTCAATTGCACAGAATATAAAATAATTTATATTCATAAATCTGCTTGCTTGTCCACTCCATTCTATTACAGGTACTCTAGAGAATGAGGGTTAATTGACATAAATGTTCCGCCTCGTAAAACAACAGTAATCATTATAACTAGAGCCCGGATGTTGATGACGTCAAAAAGTTTAAAAATGCACTTTAAATTTTAAAAAAATTACTAATAAATGAGCTAAAAATTCGAAAAATGCACCATATAATGGAGAAAATGATCTTATAATAATAAACTCACCAATATTTCTAAAATGACATCTCGAGCTCAAACTGAAAAGTCATTCAAAATAGATTTCTAGCACTTAACAAAAGGTTTATGTTTATTTAGTCTGAGTTTCACTATACTACAAATGTCATTCTGATGTTGTCAAATGTAAATGATCTGCGGTTATTAGCCCACAAGTTTTGTTCAACATCAACTGATGTGATCGGAGCGTACTTGAATTGAGGAAGATCGTTTGCTGCTAAATGCTACTCAATCCCATACATGCAGTAGTTTTCACCAGAAAGAATGTATGAGATTTTGCATAATGTTTTATACCCGGTGTTTTTGTCCAGCACTTTTTTCAGTTTTGATGCAATACCCGCAGCATGTCGCCATGATTGTTGCTCAGACTAGTTTCCACCCGGTTGATAAAGGAAATGGAATCAATATTTCAATATTTTAAATTATCTTGTATCAGCTACTTGCTTCTTCTTAACTCTGAGAGACGTAACTCCCTCAAACAATGCTGTGTCATGACTAAATTGCAAAATAAAGACCTTAAAAGGCCGATTTATCTAAAATAGAACAAAAAAAATACAAACTAAAAAAAGCTCTTAAAATGGCAAAATTAGCAAAAATTAAAATGACATATTTGAAGACGGGGTGGCCCGTTCGGAGTTACTATGTACTTCAGCATTGTTTCAGAAAGCTCAGCAAAAGGATGACATGTCATCAACATCCGGGCCCTAATCATAACACTGGAGATTTATATACCGAAATACACTGCAATCTGTTGTGTGGATTAAGGAGGAGTTATTTATTGAAATTGAATGTTCCCCATCTCTCGTCGTCGTAGCCGATACTCGTATCCGTGTTTACGCTTCTCGCCTGCAGTTCCATAATCTTTAGTCCAGACGATGAAGATGGCGCTGATGGCTTATCAGGCCAATTCTCTCATAGAACATGCGACCTCATATGATGCATCCGATGGAGGGTGGAGGACGTGGTAGTATTTGACGTATCTTCTTCGTCTGGCGAATTTCCTCTTCCTGTCTACGACGTTCCTGCTCAAACTCTGCAACTGCAGCTGAGATGGTAACACGCCAGCGAGGGCGATCCAGTGCAAGAGTATGCCAAGTATTTGGGTTTATCTCTACTCTCCTCATGGTCTGCTTGAGCTGGTCTTTATATCGTTTTAAAGGAGCACCTCATGGCCTCGTGCCAGTGTTGAGTTCACTACACAGGATTTGCCGAGGTAGTCTGCTGTCACTCATACGATGGATATGGCCTGCCCATCTAAGCCGATGACCAAATATGGAGGCTTCAATACTGTTTATCATTGCTTTCTCAAGGACTGCTATATTAGTTACATAGTCATCCCATTTGATGTTCATGATTGTTCTAAGTTTTTGTTGATGAAAGCGTTCTAGTGTCTTGATATCCCGGCGATAGAGGGTCCAGGTTTCACATCCGTAGAGTAGCGTAGAAATAGCAACAGCTTGGTACACCAATACTTTCGTGCAGATACTTAGATCTTTGTTCAGAAACACGATGTGAGAGACGTCCAAAAGCCACATGGGCAGCTTAAATTCTGTTTTCCACATCCTTCTCAGAGGTACAGTTCGCTGATAGAATACTACCAAGGTACGAGAAGTGTTCCACCTTTTCCAGAGCTGAGCCAGATATGTTGATATCAAAATCTGGGGGGATGGTTCCAGGAGCAGGCTGAGTTAGCACTTTGGTTTTCTGAATGTTGACAGTCAGGCCTAAACGTTCATAAGCTCTGTTGAAACAGTTGGCAGACTGCTGAAGCTCTTCTGGTGTGTGGGCTGGAGAAGCATTGTCATCTGCATATTGCAATTCTGTGACCCGAGTGGAATAGGTTAATCTTTTGGAACGGGGTCTGGCCTGGTTGAAGAGCCCCCCATCATATCGATATTTAATTTTCACACCTGAGTTGTTTTCAGGCGATGTCTCATAAAGCATAGCTGCCAGGTACAGGGCAAAAAGTGTAGGTGCAAGTACACATCCTTGCTTGAGTCCATTTGTAATTTGAAATTCCTCTGAGATATCATTCTGATATAATACCTGACCAACCATGCCATCATGGAGAGCTTGGATCAAACTAACAAAATGTTCGGGGCATCCAAAGCGCCTCAAAACCATCCACAGAGCGCTACGTGGAACCGTATCAAAGGCCTTTTCAAGGTCATAGAACACTAAGAACCGAGGTGTCATTTTCCCCTGCACTTCTCTTGGAGTTGTCTTGCGCAGAAGATCATGTCGATTGTACCACGAGAGGCCCGAAATCCACACTGAGATTCAGGTAGTAACTTCTCCGAAACAACCTGAAGTCGATTCAGTAAGATTCGAGCAAATATTTTTCCAGCTATGGCAAGCAGGGAAATACCTCGGTAGTTGCCTCAGATACCGCGATCACCTTTCTTGAAGATTGTAACTATTCTGGAGTTTTTCACGTTAGCAGGAACATTTTTGGTTTCCCAAATTAGAAGAATGAGATAGAAAAGCCTGGTTTTTAGAGGTAAGCCTCCACATTGAATAAGTTCAACGGGAATGTTGTCTGATCCTGGAGCCTTCCCTGTTTTAATTCTGCTGAGAGCTTTATAAACTCTTTAAAGTTTGGATGAGTGTCCATACAGGGTTGGGGAATATGTTGAGGGACATGCTGAAGAAAATCGTCAGCAGCAGCAGAACTGCGGTTCAAGAGTGAACTGAAGTGCTCCTTCCATCTTTTCAAGATGTCCTGGCTGTCTGTAAGAATGGTGGAATTATCAACAGCTTTCAAGGTTTCTGATGATGATCGGACCGGTCCATACAGCTCTTTCAGTCCAGCGTAGAAGTTGCGTAAGTCCCTGCTATCTGAGAATTTCTGAAGTTCCTTAGCTTTTTGCTGCCACCAGTTGTTCTTTATTTCCCTGATTTCAGACTGACACTTCCGTTTTAGTTCTTGAAAACGCAATTTCATCTCTCTGGAGGATGGATCTAGAGAAACAGATAGATAGGCATCCCGTTTAGCTTTGATGAGGTTCAAGATTTCCTCATTATTATTTTCAACCCAGTCTTGTCTCTTCCTTTCCTCATAGCCAATGACTTTCTGTGCAGTCTCTGTAATGATATTTTTAAGTGTGGTCCATTCACATTCTACATCCTTTGTGTTGATTGGATTATGAGTTAGTTGTTCTAGAACAGAGGTTTGGTATTCTGTGGCAACGCTATCAAGTTGAAGCTCAGAGGTGTTGAACTTCCTCCTTGTTTGATTCATGAAATGGGTACGTGGCTTTTTATGGATAGAAATCCTGAATCGACTAATTAGCAGTCATCAATATTTCGGGCTGTTTTCGTGATCAGGACATCACTCTTGTCGCACTGTCGGGTAATGACCTAATCAATCATATGCCAATGTTTTGAGCGTGGGTGCATCCATGTAGTCTTGAAGCGATTTGGCAGTTGGAACTGGGTATTGGTGATAAAGAGCTCATGCTCAGCACACAGGCCAAAAAGTAACAGACCATTAGCATTGCAGTTCCCAATTCCATGTTTACCCATGACTTTTCCCCATAAGAGGCTGTTCCTCCCCACTCTGGCGTTGAAATCTCCTAGTAGTGCAAGCTTGTCTGTAGCAGGCACCTTAGTGAGGACTGTGTTCAGTTGGTTGTAGAAACGGTTCTTAGAATCCTCGTCATCCGTAAGAGTAGGAGCATTTGAAGAGAAGAGAGTAATGAACCTGCCTCCTTCAGGAGGTATGCGGATAGTCATGAGTCTTTCATTTACTGCAGTGGGAACGATTCGATGATCATTCACCAATTTGGTCTTTACTGCAAAACCCACACCATGGATGCGTCGTTCATTTTCCTCCTTTCCTGTCCAGAAGATGCTGTATCCTGATGACGCCTCAATGATATTTCCCTCTCCCGCGAATCTGGTTTCACTCAGGGCAACGACATCAAAGTTAAGTCTGTTCAGCTCATGGCTGATGAGAGCTGTTCTCCTTTCTGGTCTGTTATCGTTGTCTAATAATGTCCTGACGTTCCATGCACCAATAGTAATGAACTTAGTTATCTTTCTTTTTTTCTTTCTTTCTTTCTTTCTTTCTTTCTTTCTTGATTTCGACCGCAAGTTGGGGTAACCCTCTGAGTGCGGTTTCCCAGACAGGTTATGGAAGTGACTACCGATGTTTAGCCCACATTTTCTAGGGCCTTCCTTATTCAGGGTGGGCAGCGGTAATCCTAAATAGGCCTGCCCAGTCACAGATGAAGGACCGGATCCCTGAGTAGTCACATGTCTCAGGAAGGCGACCA
This sequence comes from Meconema thalassinum, assembly GCA_946902985.2. Lineage (NCBI taxonomy): Eukaryota > Metazoa > Arthropoda > Insecta > Orthoptera > Tettigoniidae > Meconema > Meconema thalassinum. The sequence continues at coordinate 97,883,705 of OX336391.1, forward strand.
TCACACATCTGCCGCCAACGTGCAGGTCCAGACTAGAAGCCTCCAGTTTACCCAAACCTGCTTCCGTCATCCTTATCCCATCGCCGTTGGGCTTGTAGAGAAACAGCAGGAGAGAATGCCATAGGCATGAATCTGTTTAAGGTGGATCTCAACTTGCCAGGGAGTGACCCACACACTATGGTCCTAATGCCATTCACTGCGGCACATAGAGCATGAGACATGCAGTTTCCAGCTCCAGAACTGCAATGGAATGCCGCAGACTCAAAATATGATTGAGTTGCGCCTTTACAGCCAATCCATCTGTCATGACCTCTTCCACCTCCACAGCTGTTGGGAACATCAGAATAAAAGGTTCCTCTTCCGCCTGCTTTGCTGTTGGGTCGCAACACATTGGCTTTCAGTGGCATTTCCTCCAATGGGGGGGGGGGGGGGGGCAACACTCAATCCTAAGAAGGCTCCTCCGCCCGAAGCCGTTGGCCTATTTTAGGGAGTTGAGCTATTTACCGCCGCTCAACACTCTAATATGTAATAAATGCACTAGAAAATTATTTAATAGTTTAACTCATATAATTGGTCCCTAGTTAATCATCATTATCATCTTCCATTTACAGTTCCAGTTTCCCGGGTACTGTTGACGAGCCTATTCCACTCTCCTCTGGCCATGTACGTCTTGTTCTTTATGACGTATTAATAATAATAATCCCAATTAATTCCTTGGAATTTCATATCCACACCACCTACGATTTATGAAAACTAGATGTCAAAAGTAAGAACTTATTATTTTAGGTTATGGTAGAGGTTGTATTAGTAAGTCTTGGTGTGATTAGTACAGTTAAAAGTACCATATAGTGGAAAATCAAGTGCAGTATTTTGGCGAATTGTAACGTGGCCAGTTTAATTTTAACAAAAGAATTGAAATTCGTTTTGTGTGCCTTATCATCTCAATGTTGAAATTACTTCATTGCTGTAAACAACTGAAAAACGCTTAGTTTGAAAAATTGGAGAGTTATTGTTCACTTTTTCTTGCAGCAATGAAAGAAGCAACGACAAACTAGAACTTATTTTATTTTTCCTAGGGAACCTATATCAGTGAGGATTCTGATGATATGGCAACCATGGCAATATCAAAACTTGAATTGGTGAGTTATTATGTATTATCTAAGTTATACATTTATTTATTTATTTGCATGACATTTTTGGTTCGTAGGCGAACATCATTACATCCTGTTCACTTAACGCCTTTCTTTGGTTTGGGGGATGTATGTACAACAATACAGTACGTTCAATTCAAATTTTCACCTGTGTTGCGTTACTTGTTTGCGTTGTTGATTCTAGTTAAAACAAGTTTGTTTCTTTTATGTAGGATGTGCAAGAAGAAGATATTGTCTTCAGAGGATGTCTCATAAATGAGTAAGTGGCTGTTTTATTAACAAAATGGTGTGTGGATACCACAGTTGTACTGTTAGATGTATCTGTTAGAGTCTTCTTGTATTCTTGCAGCTAGAACTATTGTTGTGAGGGTCCACTCCTTAACGTGGTTTATCATAAGTTGGAACAATGATTCCCAAAAGTAACGGGTAAGTTTGGAGTGTAGTCTTGCAAAATTAAGCACAAGGAAACAATGCATTTTTCCTAATCGTGTGTGCTTCATATAAGAGAGGATGATGCATGTCTATGCCTTCAATAAATCAAAAGATATGCCTGTTGTAATTTTGCGCTGCATTAACTATCCAGTAGGTCACAATAAGTAGCGCAATCAAATCACAGTGATACGTTGTGGATAATATTGCCAGTACTTATCAAGTTAAAATTGAATGGTGTTCTACAATTAGTTCTTGAATTGTAGATTTTGTTTTAGTTATTGGTTAGCAAAATATGAATCCGACAATGTTTTTCAATGCCGAAGTTTAAGTTCAAAAAGATTTAGGCCAATGATATATAGTGTTCTGATCCGCGAATTCCTTAATCAAATATATATATGAGCCGATAACCTAGATGTTAGACCTCTTAAAGCAACAATTATCATAATTATCATATATACAGTAATGCTTTTAAATAATTTCCTTGATTTAGCTACTTATATTTTAGTTCGTGCCTCGGTATATACCGTACAGTACTTGATCTTTTTGAAAACACTGAGTACTATAGACTTCTTTATTGGCCATAGGTACTTATTTTCTGTCCTTATTGTTGTATCCCTTAGGGGGATACACCCCTGCATTACACTATCGCCCCTACATCCCTTATCAGACATCAGACATTATTCCAAATACACTAGACCCTATTATAATCCTAACACACTCACTGAACTCTCATGACCCCTCTTTGAACTGACATGACCCCCACACTGGCCACATACAAGGAGGAATGTGCTGATAATGCCTAGCTTGCAGACTAGAATTATAAAAAGGCCGCCTACCCAACCACAGTGATCTGTGTGGTGCGAAGCCTCTGCCCGACGGGTTCCTGAACGACATCATTCGGTAAGTGTCTAACTCCCACACCCTTACACATTGCACCCTTGTTTAAATTATACCTGTGAACACCGAAGGCCTAAGTGCCAGTATCAATCTGCAAAGTCCAAAGACGTCACAAACACCAGTAGTAATTAAAACTACTTGTCTAAATAGAACACTTGATCTTGTTATTTATTTGAACACTAATCTCCTCTAGTTAGTTTATTACCTAATCACCGCCCCAAATAGGTTATTTAACTGCACATTCGTAAGTACTCAGCAGTACATCGTTTCCAAGCCAGACTGCCTCAGTCAGCAGGACTGCAGTCAGCGAGCTCTCTTATTCACTGCTTATTACACTAGCATACTCACAAACAGACAGGTGATTCCTTCCTGTTACAATCGATTAAGAACACCACCTTAAACCCTTCATCTAACTACACGTCCTATTCACCCGTAGGATTACCACATTTCACCCTTTACCCCATCTCCTTACAGCACACTTGTACACCTGTGTACACCATCCCCCACAGTTGACACTTAACCCCCTTTTACACAACATCCTGTTGGAGTCAACACGAAAAGGACTCCAACATTATTGGCGGCTCTAACCTATAATTTATTTGTGTTATGTTCAATGTTAAATTCCATGCCAAAAACGTAGTAGTATGTGGAGATTGTCAACCATGGAAGCCTTAATGACAAAAAAGCGAGAAGCCAACTTTCCAGTTACATCGTAACTGCCAGTTTCATTGCCTGCAATCATTGGGACTTAAAATAAGTTTGAGTGCAAACCACTGTAAAAAACGTTTTGTAAGTCACCACGGTTGTATTGAAAGGTAATAGTTTCGTCCTTGTCAGCGATTTCTTAAATAACTCCGTGTATAATTGAATGAGAAGGTAAGTTCCTGAGAAAGAGTGTTCAATTCGGACAGTAATTGCCCACATCAAAAGACAAATGACTATTTACAGATTTTTTCATAACAGCAGTGCAATTGCTATTTCGATTCAGTTCATGAATATAAATCCAAGGTCACATATTCTCCGCTGAAGTCCTCCTGAATTAGATTTTGGAGGGGCAGTAAAAAAAGAAAATTATCTTGCGAAGCTCTGCATCGTAACTAGAGCGGGTCAATTTCGATTAGTGGAATTTTAGGGTCGACGATGACGTCACGGATGACGTGTTGATGTTGATGTTCGACGATTTCGTGGAGTCGCCGTAGTGTCCACCATTTTGTCAGCTGTCTGTGTTTCGTTAGATTTTGGCAAGTGCAATCATGTGGTGTGCGGCATGTGATGGTGAGTTACAATTAAATTGTTCATAAATTTCTTTTAGTTGTTGAATTTAACTAAAAAGTTGCACTGTACTCTTCTAAAGCCATAGACAAAGCCATTGGTCTGGACGAAAATATTACGTTAGGCACTGTCTGGACGAAAATTACTGCTTCTAGTACAAGCAAGGTTTGTTTTGGTATGTAAAGCCTTATTAACTAAATGGTGGCATTGATGTCATCGACGATATCACGAAATACAGTAAATGTTTATTTGGCAAGTTTACGGGAATACGCCTGGGCAATAGTGGGGTTTGGGTGGGTAAAACATAGAGAGAAATAGGCATTTACAATAACACTTGGAAAAGAGAAGTGTATAGTGTTCCGTATAAGACCTATATAGGCCTAGTTAAGATGGGGAGACATGTTTTGTAAATATTAGGTAGAATGAAAAAATTTGGATGTGTCTCAGGATCTTTACCAGACCTTTATAGGTGAAGTAATGAAGGGGATACATTACTACTGTATCTAGGTGCATATATTGACAACTTATGGATGTTGTGCATATGTAAACTTATGATATAAAGGAGGCTAAATCATGGCATAAGGTCTGTTATATTTATGATTATTCCCACTGTGTGTGGCAAAGATCAGATCATGTGTACGTATCTAGGGGGATTTTTAGTGAATTGGATGACATACGGATGTAGATGTTTATATGTTGTGGCTTCCATTGCCTCTGGGTATTTAAAACAGTGCTTACGCCCTCACATTGCAGGGATCAAAGCACATCGTCTTCAAGCAGGGCATGTTCAGTGAATAATTCTACTGGGATTTCAAGGGTTCAAGAAAGGAAACGTGTCCACGCATGTACTGTATGCAAGAAGGTGCTTCGTAAGAGTGCAAACCTTAAAGTTCATATGCGAATTCACACAGGCGAGTGGCCTCATTCATGTAATGTGTGTAGCAATACTTTTACCGTAAAGGGAAACTTAAAAGCGCATATGTTAATTCACACTGTGCAACGACCTTATGCTTGCGAAATATGTGGAAGATGCTTTCGTCAGAAAAGTGTCCTTAAAGCTCATATGCTAATTCATACCGGTGATCGACCTTATACATGCAAACTATGCGGAAAATCCTTCAGTCAAGGAAGTTCACTTAATAAACACATGACAATACATGCTGAATACAATAAATTTTTATGTACTGTTTGTGGGGAAGACTTTACTAGCAACTCAGGACTTAAGGCTCATATTTTGGTCCACAATGAAGAGCGGCCTTATTCTTGTTCGTTCTGTGGAGAACCATTCAAAATGCTTTGGAACCAAGAGAACCATATGCTGCAACATACTTCAGAAAGTACTTGTAATACATGTAATAAAACATTTACCCGGAAAAGTAGTTTGAAGACCCATATGACAGTTCATACAGGAGCGAGGCCTTATGCATGTAACATATGCAAGAAGACGTTTACACGGAACAGCCATTTCAAGTCTCACGCTTTATTACATTCCCAAGGAGAATAATAATTATAATACGCTTCCGTACGTTTCGTAATTACTTCAATTTTCGTTATTTTAATCCACCGTTAGGCACGCGGGTTTAAAGAACGTCGTTCGTTGCGCTGGGTATGCTACTGCCTCTCAATAACCGTTCATTATTTCAACTTTATATTCACTGCCTTTGTGGCAGTTTTCATTTTCTTATTACAGTGTTTCATCACTAACAAAAAGATTTCAACATTCAAATTCAGTTCTAGTATTTGGGGATGTGTAGGATTTGTCTTGTAACCTGTGCCCTTGTTATGCTTGTAGTAGACGTTGGATTTGGGTAGGAAATGGCTGTAGCCTTCAGTTAGGTACTGTACCCGTATCCACGTGGTCTTACCTGTTGAAATCCGATTGAAGAGCAGGATCGTAGAATCTGGAAGTACCCGGCTGAAATAACCCCCAAAACTCTACCTACCAGGATTAACCAAGGATAAGGATACTTCAATATAAAAGAATGCGATATGAAGATGCCAGTGGTTGAAGAAATGAAACTGAAAATCGGTTCAAAATGAACTTACAAGACTCTTAAAAATTAAATTAATCTCTGGCATAAGGCTAAGCATTCGCTAAAATAACCCACTGGTCCTCGTAGCACATGCTGGTTTTAATATAAATCACCAAGTCATCCGTAGAAAATTTAAAATTGGATCAACAGTTTATTAACTAAAAATTGCCTCTTTGTGGAAACTCCATTCACCAAACAAAAATATAAATTAGCTTCCACTGAAGCCCATGGTAGACAAATATTTAATTAGCCACGAACTTGGCTAAAATATGCTGCTAAAATATTACAGCAATAAATGAAGTTCAAATTGAAAACGTGATTAAATTTAACAGTATCGTACAAGTTATTTTTACATACACAAAAACCCTAATAAATTCATATTAACATATATTACAAATGTACACTTAATTCGTTGTTCGAATTACTCCTTTGCTTTCATTATTCCATTGACAAAGTATTTTGGTTTAGTTTCTGTTATAGTCTTATTCGGTCATATCCGACAAATAATGAAGCTAATCGATCGTAATATTGCTCCAGTAAATTATTTTAATCAGTTTTAAATAATTTTACAAAAATATTTAAGTTATCATCAATTAAACTTTCACTTATTATTATTACAATGTTATACAATTATTTCAAATCGAAGCTTTCCACTGAAACATATGTCACTATTAGCAATCCATTTTAGATAAATTGTTACAATGCCAATGACGATCGAAACTGGTCATCCTAGTGTTTTATTAATCTCATGTAATTTATTTCAGGATTAGGGCATAACCCATCTCTTTTGGGTACATTCGTGTTGACCGACTGAAAAGCACTAAACTCTTGTTACAATGCACACATTGGTTTTGAATGTTGGATTCAAAGTCTACTAGCTTTCTAGTAACTGTCATCGCGACTGTAATTCACGTTCAATAATACACATTAATCCATCAGCAATAGCTTATCAGCTTATTTAATACTGAAATTCGATATCTAATATCTGCCCCTAATTACTTCAATTCACGCAAACAGTAATAGCTTTACACGCAGATTACCTCTCAATAGTTGTTAATAATTACCAAACATTTTTAGACTACTTTTCACATTTTGCAAAAATGAGGAAAAAGTAGACTTATGAGATCGGGCGAATGTGTGTCTGTCTGTCTGTCTGTCTGTCCGTCCTTCTGTCTGTCTGGCTGGCTGGCTGTGTGTTGTGTCCCCCCCCCCTATCAACTCCTAAACGGCTGCAGCAATCGAAACAAAATTTGGTAGGAGTAAAGATCTATACCTGAATATCTCACGGCCATATTTGAAAATTATGTCATTGCTACCAACTGCTGAAAAATCGCAATTGAAATTTGAGCTCCATGTTGGATATCTTGGAAGGTATGAATGGGAGCTATTTCAAAATTGGCACACGTATATATAATAATATTGCAGTTTAATTTCCAGGAGGCCATACATGGCAGTGTTGCCAAAATGATTATAAGCCTGCTGATAGGTCCAAATTTTAAATTCATATAACTTCTACACTATCAATTGGATATCAACCAAATTTCGTATGTGCTATGTGTACTTAAACAGATATGACTGAGCGTATTCTTAAGAGCCACCAGGGCTGCCAACTGTTAATAAATGCTCTCATTTTTAATCCAAATACCCATACATCAGAAAGTATGCAAGCCTACCGCTTTAAACTATGCACACGTATAGGACCTGACATTCTATATTAATTTGGAGTAACTTATATACGTCAGTGCTACCAACATGATTCTAAGCCTGCTGAGTGGTCCAACTTTAAATACATGTAACTTCTATACTGTCATTTGGATTTCAACAAAATTTCGTGTGTGCTATGTGTACCATAACAGATATGACTATGCCGATTCTTAAGAGTAACCAGAGCTGCCAACTGTTAATAAATACTGTCTCTATTTTTGTTACCCTAATATCAATATATCAGAAAGTATGCAAGCCAATAGCTCTAAATTTTGCACACGTATAATACCTGGCATTCTAGATTAATTTGGAGTAACTAATATACGTCCGTGTTGCCAAATTGATTCTAAGCCTGCTGATAGGTCCAATTTTAAAATACATGTAACTTCTATACTAACCAATGGATTTCATTCAAAATTGGCACAACAATAGATCATAATATTTCAGATTATTTCTGACCAATACATGCATGACATTGTTGCCAACATGATTTTACGCACGCTGTTAGATCCAATGTTTAACTGCATGTAACGTCCATGCTATCCATTGGACATCAATCAAATGTTGTATTCTGTGCCCTAAGAGATGGAACTAAGAATATATTCTGTCACCAGGGCTGCCAACTTTAGTGCTTTATTAGGCTACATTATGCCAAGTATACAGTATTTCGAACTAATTAGAAATTTCGATATTACCAACTCAATTTCGTCATTATTTTAGATAGATCCATATACAGTGGATTAATCATTGATATGAATTTTAAATTTTAGGGAAAATAGGCTCTTTAGTTCGTCACGGAACTTCTTGTTAAAACCCAAAAAGCTTTTATACAATTATCGTGAAATACCATGTTTCATAATAGACAAAAAGTTAAAGTGTGATGGACAATTTTTTATCATAACTGTGTTAATAAAGTTGTATTCACATGTTCAAATATTAGTATTCGTGATCTTCCAAAACTGTCATTTCGTCTTATGACGAAAATATTTCATACATGAATTTGCTTTTCTTTCATCAATATTTCATTTCATTATACTCTTATATTTCAAAGAATTATAGATTGATCACTATCAAAAAGGAACAATTCAGTTTTCGTCTAAACAATATTCGAAATGGAGTTCCTCCACCAAGGAAATTCGTATGAAACTCACTATGAAAAAGAGCCTGGCTTAAGAAGGTATAAATAATCCATTAGAATCAAACGGTGAACCAATTTGGAGTTTCCAATAGTGTAAATAAAATTGAAAAACTGAACGAACTCGAAAAGTGTCAATATTCAACATAAAATTCAAAATGTGGACTGCAAAAGCCTAATCCAAAAATCGGAATTATTCACACCAAAAAGTACTATATTTCCAAGTCTATATCGAACTCGATGTAAATAGACTATCACATCTATTAAATAATGTTTTACGAAATTTTAAAATCCTCTGTTTCGTAGCTCATATTATCACATTCCGCAAAATGTTCAAGTGTATGTGGAATATCGGTCATCATCTTGCTAACAAATTTTCTTATATAATATTATCGTAGTCTTGGCCCTGTTTCTTCTTGTAACGTGTATCTTCACAACCAATTATAAATGCTCCATTTATCGCCAAAGTAAATTTAGAAAAAGAAAAGTAATGCTCTAAAAATAACATCACATTAATATTAACTACAAAGTGAAATACATGCTTGGACAAAAATGATAAAGGTATCAGATCTAGCCTTAGAATGCACTTTCTATCTACTGAATAAAAATTGGTGAAAGAAGGACATTCTAAAATATGACTACTTATATGAAAATCGTTGTCATCTCGACGAGAATGGAGAAGAATGTTGGAATACACATTCCCTGTAGGGACTGAACCCTTGTCCATTGCGCTGAGTAGTTAACGTGCCGGCTGGAACAGCATAGGATCGAACCCCGCTCCCATCTGGCTCGAAAAATAGCTGTTCGCGTCGCAAAGTTCATCGCACCGACACGTCCTAAGTCTGCTCGATAGCTTAGATGTAAATGCCATTTATAGTTCATATTTGTAGCAGTATAAATTGCAGTGTCAATATTACACAAGTGCCTTTAGTATTTTCTTTTATAGCATTCTGCTAGCGAAATCCATAATTCAGCTTGGTTATCATTCCAAATGCTCAATTCTGCTAGGTTGCTGCATTTCTGTTATTCATTAGTAGTTCATCATCATATCTGTACTGTATTGTAGTGTAATTCCAGACATTGTAATCTCAATGTTCATTGCTGCAGTATATCTTGACTAGTGTATAATGTTCAAGTCTCTTGTGATGGCAATAGAATTAACACAAGTCTATGCGAAAATCTAAGTTCACTTTCATCGTGCACATAATTAACACTATGGGCTATTCGTCCGTCCCATGTGTTTCTCGCACTCGTGTCTTGCTGTAACAAGTCAAGATCAACCGTCTTGCACCGGACTATTACCACACTCCGCACAAGTTTAAAGTTTCACTCGTATAGGCTTACTTCGAATCATGCCAGCGGACACGTTTCTTGGCAGATTCTGAAGACGAAGTAGGAATGAATGTCATGTCTCACTCCCGAGCGAGATACAATCAACTGACTTGCCAGTCTACCCATAATACCCTAGGTTCAAACGATATGATAATCGAAGTCGACACAGTATGATTGCGATAATCATCTGTTACTCTAAAATGTGTGTTTATAATCCTATAATTATTCTTTAGTTGTTTCTACTTGTAATGCAATGCAATTCCCAGTTGTCGATCCCCTCTGTGATCTCTGTAGTGCCTTATATTAGCGTATATCGGAGTCACGCTTGAACGGCATCCATCTTGCAGGCAATAACTGTACCTAGGCCGGTCACATGGTCAAGTCTGTAATGCAGGCAGTGGCGGATCCAGAGGTTCACCTCGGAGGGGGAACTCTAGGATTTCAGAGTAGCTAGAGAAAATATGTAATAAAATTACTAAATTTGTATTTAATCTCCACATACTACACATAACATTCAACCACCAGATTTTATAAATCTACAAGAAATTCATTATATTAAAATAATGCCGGGATGGTACTGAGCCAGTATTTTGCATTGATTTGGAACCTGGGTATGTGAGAAAGAACACAGCTGGTATTTTTATGGTAATGTGTCAACTGCAAGCAGCAGCAAGGACTCTGTGACGCTCGCTTAGGGGTTGTACTAGCAACCTGCATTCAGTGGCGGATCCAGAGGGGTGCACCAGGGGCAAGTGCCCCCCCCTCCCGAAACACCAGTTGTCTGCCACATTGATATTGCCGATAAAAGTGATTGTTTCTGCAAACTGCACTGCAAGTTAAATGTTTGCTGTATTGCCTGCATTCATGAATGTGGTCAATGTTTGTTATCATATAGTATGTAACGGCAACACTGTTAATATAATCGCTACATCGGCATACAATTTTTATGTTTAGGACAGGTAGAAGTAGAAATATATTTCATAATCCTTTGTGCCATGGAGCGCCTTCCTATACTACTTGACTATTTGACTGGCCGTGGCCGGTAATTTTAGCCTACTTTTCACATTTTGCAAAAATGAGAAAAAAGTAGACTTATGAGATCGGGCAAATGTGTGTCTGTCTGTCTGTCTGTCCTTCTGTCTGTCTGTCTGTCTGGCTGTGTGTGTGTCCCCCCCTATCAACTCCTAAACGGCTGCAGCAATCGAAACAAAATTTGGTAGGAGTAAAGATCTACCCCTGAATATCTCACGGCCATATTTGAAAATGATGTCAGTGCTACCAACTGCTAAAAAATCGCAATTGAAATTTGAGCTCCATGTTGGATATCTTGGAAAGTATGAATGGGAGCTATTTCAAAATTGGCACACGTACAGACCATAATATTTCAGTTTAATTTCCAGGAGGCCAAACATGGCAGTGTTGCCAAAATGATTATAAGCCTCCTGATAGGTCCAATTTTTAAATGCATATAACTTCTACACTATCAATTGGAATTCAACCAAATTTCGTATGTTGTATGTGTACATAACCAGATATGACTGAGCGTATTCTTAAGACCTAACAGGGCTGCCAACTGTTAATAAATGCTCCTAATTTATTTTATCCAAATAACAATATATCAGAAAGTATGCAAGCCGACAGCTTTAAACTATGCACACGTATAGTACCTGACATTCTATATTAATTTGGAGTAACTTATATACGTCAGTGCTACCAACATGATTCTAAGCCTGCTGACAGGTCCAACTTTAAATACATGTAACTTCCATACTATCATTTGGATTTCAACCAAATATCGTATGTGCTATGTGTACCATAACAGATATGAATATGCGTATTCTAAGGAGCAACCAGGGCTGTCAACTGTTAATATGTGCTGTCCTTATTTTTGTTACCCTAATATCAATATATCAGAAAGTATGCAAGCCAATAGCTCTAAACTTTGCACACGTATAGTACCTGGCATTCTAGACGAATTTGGAGTAACTAATATACGTCAGTGCTGCCAACATGATTCTAAGCCTGCTGATAGGTCCAATTTTAAAATGCATGTAACTTCTATACTAACTAATGGATTTCATTCAAAATTGGCACAACAATAGATCATATTATTTCAGATTATTTCTGACCAATACATGCATGACATTGTTGCCAACATGATTTTACGCGCGGTTAGATCCAATGTTTAACAGCATGTAACGTCCATGCTATCCAGTGGACTTCAACCAAATTTTGTATTTAGTACCGTAAGAGACGGAACTAAGAATATATTCAGTCATCAGGGCTGCCAACTGTAGTGCTCTATTAGGATACATTATGCCAGGTATACAGTATTTCGAACTAATTGGAAATTTCGATATTAGCAACTTAATTTCGTCATTATTCTAGATAGGTTCATATTCTGTAGAATAATCATTGGCATGAAAAGTAGGCTGTATAGTTCTTCACGGAACTTCTTGTTATTTATGTGACTAGTTGTGAGTCAGTGACTGACAATGTTGGTACTATGTACATATTTTGTAACATTTGTGTAGTAGACTTGTATATTGTCTTCAGATAGTCACTATGATTGCATATGTTTTAATACATATTTGACTGTGTAATGTGCATTAAAATGTGGAAATGTACACATGCTGTAGATTTTTTTTACATAATGACAGTGACCTGTGTTTTCTAAACTGAAACCAATAAACGCACTCACTTACTCTTTAAATGCCTCACAATTAAATAATTACCTTAAAACATGTATATTTACAATGAAAGAATGCAACACGGTAACCATGGTATCAGAATCTCACAGGTCCATCTATTTCTGTAAGATGCAATGCAATTCCAATTATTACATTCCTGTGAACGTTTCCAGACGGTTATAAGGTTATCACTGAACCAAATTAAGCTGTAAAATTCATCAATACATACAGTATAATGCGCTTAAGGGGGTCAAGGGGCACTCTAGAACTTTTTCACGCAATTTTCACGTGTGAGTGTGGTACGAAAGTCTTTTTCACCCGACTATAAAGTGTCTCCGAAAACCACATTTAAAGGCCCGTAAATTAACAGTGTCTGTGATATTCCCAGAAAACTAACTTCGCTCTGATATACCTATGAAGGAATGACAAACCCCTAACCACTGCACCAGTAGCTGAATTGATAAATTCTGATCATTCATACCGAGGATAAATCAGTCGTAGCATTCATGATTGAGATTTTGCTAAGTGTACTCTTTACAACTAGAATATTCATGGGCGAAGCCGCGATGGGTAATGCTAGTTATTATTTATTTACTTTGATATTTAATAGGCTCGATTTACTAAAGGTTTATATTTTTAAAATATTGTTTCTTTCTCTCTTATAAATGCGGTTAGCTTTTATTTATACTATCACCAGCAATAGGAGTTGATATTGTACCATCTATTGATATTGGGTGATTGCCGTGTTTTGAATGTGAAACAAGCAAATTGAACCACTTTCATTTACACGTCCCAGTAATTGTGATAACATTGTGTTGACCGACGGAAAAATAATATCATTTATTTACACATCTGATAATTGAGCATTGCTTTGTCATTTTAATTCTGGGAAACTTAAAATTCACGTCTTTTTTAAGTTAATGAGCGACGTACAATTTAAACATAAATTCTCAAATAGTACAATATGCAACGAGCCTATAATTGCAATAATTAAGACACGAGTATGTTTATAAAACGGGCGTATGCGAGTTTTATAATTTCGATACGAGTGACTTATTTACCATTATAGGCGAGTTGCATACGACTGTTTATGTTCGACGATAATTATTATAAATATTTTATGTTCGAAGATAAATATTCATAAATAACTGTCGAGATTTCGCCAGTTTTATGTACTCAACAGAGCGCATGGGACGCAGAGAATGTCATATATTTGACCATGGCCTCCTCGATCAACCCACTATAACACTAGGCAACGCAGTGAAATTTTAATTAGAAGGCCTTGGAACTCAGCGCGCGTGCGATGCTAACCTTATCTGATTGGTCAAACAACTGTTTCTTGAGCTGTGATTGGTGGGAGAAACTGTTTCATAATGAAAAATAGTGTTATAATGACCATCATTATGATACAGTTTTCTGACATATAATAGTCAGGGTCGAACATAAATATAAATAGACAACACTCCAATATAGAAAGCTATACATTTTCCTTAGAATTTCCACCAGAAGTCTGCAACATGATTTAAAACAGGCTAAGACAAAACACCTCAAGGCTTCCATTTGGGAAAACAACATCTATGACAGAATAACATAAGCTCAATTCCAAATAGAGCCTTCATTATTTTCCTGAGAAGAACACATTTTACGCTCCACGACCTTTTGACCGTCTTCCAATATTAAAAACATGTGCATATAATGGTCATAATTTTAGCCTACTTTCGATTTTTGCAAAAAATGAAAGTAGACTTATGAGATCACTACAGGGCGAAAAAAGTGTGTCTGTCTGTGTGTGTGTATGTGTGTGTGTGAGTCTGTGTGTGTGTGTGTGAGTGTGTGTACTCTGAATGTCAGTCCCCCCCCCCTATCAATTCGAACGCGGTGAGCGCAAATTGAACGAAATTTGGTACAAAGGTAGCACTAGCAAAGGACACCTCAGTGTCATGTTTTATATCGCCGCCATCTTGACGGAAACGTAATGGCGGCCACACAAATGTTCAAAGCTTAAATCAAATTACGACTAACCTAATCATACGATCTCTACCAAATTCTGCAACAACATACCTTTATGGGAGCAGCATCCTTTGACCAAACTAATAGGTCATCAGCCTAATAGTTTGCGGATGGCGGCCATCTTTGTGTGAAAATCGATTGCCCCTATTAATTCGAACACGGTGAAACCGAATGGAACGAAATTTGGTACAGAGGTAGTACTAGCAAAGGGCACCCCAGTGTCATGTTTTATATCGCCGCCATCTTGACGGAAACGTAATGGCGGCCACACAAATGTTCAAAGCTTAAATCAAATTACGACTAACCTAATCATCCGATCTCTACCAAATTTTGCAACAACATACCTTTATGGAATGAGCATCCTTTGACAAATCTAATAGGTCACTAGCCTAATAGTTTGCGGATGGCGGCCATCTTTGTGTCAAAATCGATTACCCCTATTAATTCGAACACGGTGAAACCGAATGGAATGAAATTTGGTACAGAGGTAGCACTAGCAAAGGGCACCCCAGTGTCATGTTTTATATCGTCGCCATCTTGACGGAAACGTAATGGCGGCCTCCCAAATGTTCAAAGCTTAAATCAAATTACGACTAACCTAATCATCCGATCTCTACCAAATTTTGCAACAACATACCTTTATGAAGGTTGCATCCTTTGACAAATCTAATAGGTCATTAGCCTAATAGTTTGCGGATGGCGGCCATCTTTGTGTCAAAATCGATTACCCCTATTAATTCGAACACGGTGAAATCGAATGGAATGAAATTTGGTACAGAGGTAGCACTAGCAAAGGGCACCTCAGTGTCATGTTTTATATCACCGCTATCTTGACGGAAACGTAATGGCGGCCACACAAATGTTCAAAGTTTAAATCAAATTACGACTAACCTAATCATCCGATCTCTACCAAACTTTGCAACAACATACCTTTATGGAGGAAGCATCCTTTGACAAATCTAATAGGTCATTAGCCTAATAGTTTGCGGATGGCGGCCATCTTTGTGTCAAAATCGATTACCCCTATTAATTCGAACACGGTGAAACCGAATGGAATGAAATTTGGTACAGAGGTAGCACAAGCAAGGGGTACCTCAGTGTCATGTTTTATATCGCCGCCATCTTGACGGAAACGTAATGGCGGCCACACAAATGTTCAAAGCTTAAATCAAATTACGATTAACCTAATCATCCGATCTCTACCAAATTTTGCATCATCATACCATTATGGAGGGAGCATCCTTTGACCAAACTAATAGGTCATTAGCCTAATATTTTGCGGATGGCGGCCATCTTTGTGTGAAAATCGATTCCCCCTATTAATTCGAACACGGTGAAACCGAATGGAACGAAATTTGGTACAGATGTAGCACTAGAAAAGGCCACCTCAGTGTCATGTTTTATATCACCGCCATCTTGACGGAAACGTAATCGCGGCCACCCAAATGTTAAAGGCTAAAATGTAATTACGACCAACCTAATAATCTAGTCTCTACCGAATTTTGCAACAACAAATCTTTATGTGGGAAGCATATTCTGACCAAACTGCTAGATCATCAGCCCAATAGTTTGCAGATGGTGGCCAAGTATGTGTGCAAATCGATTCCCCCTATCAATTCAAACACGGTGAAACCGAATTGAACGAAATTTGGTACAGAGGTAGCACTAGCAAAAGGTACCTCAGTGTCATGTTTTATATCGCCGCCATCTTGACGGAAACGGAATGACGGCCACCCAAATGTTAAAAGCTTAAATCAAATTTCGACCATCCTAATAATTTGATTTCTACCGGATTTTGCAACAACATGCCTTTTTGTGGAAAGCATCTTATGACTTACTACAAGGTCATCAGCCCAATAGTTTGCAAATAGCGGCCATGTATGTGTGCAAATCCATTCCCCAGATCAATTCAAACACGGTGAAACCGAATTGAATGATTTTTTTTACAGAGGTAGCACTAGCAAAGGGCACCTCATATTCATGTTTAATATCCCTATAGCACGTTGTATTTCAACAAGCTACTACAACCAACATTCAATTATACTCCTTGAAAAGGACAAAGAGTTATAACAATACCCATGCATTTAGGAGAAAGTAGGCTATATATTCTTTACTGAACATCTTTTTAATCATAAGAAATATCCTTAATTTTTAATGTGACACATTTTAGATTAATTTAAAGAATTATTCCTATGAAACTTATTACAAATTCGAATCAAAGCAAACATTGTAACAGATCTGGTTAATTTTACTAATTGTATAATGTATTTTTCCTAGATTATTATTAAAATTATTTAATCTTTGGCCCTATTTTATTGTACGTTTGACCTCTTTTCCATGACAATCTTTTCTAGCATATTTTATTAACATTCTTTTATTACCGGTATTGATTTTTATTGCTTGAATAAATATCTTCTTTTTCGTTTAGGTAATTAGTTTACATTAATCGAATTACTATTGACTTATGGTGGAATAAAGCGATACACACTGTACCATTTGCTATTCACGTGATTCAATAATCAATAGGAAAATATTAGATATGATTATTATTTTAACATCCTATTTATGTTGATAATTGGGCTCCATTGACAGTCCTTGGCTTAAAGTTGTTACAGGAGTTTGGCAATGCACAGTGGGTCAAAATCGAAATCTAGGGGGACAAAATTATTTTTACGTTTTAATCATGAATTTAGAGTGAAACCAACGTATATAATTTGTTTACTTTATAATAAACATCAGTTAAGGCCTTTTTTAAGCTTCGTCTACACATGCAAGGAATTGTCTATGACTAGGAGTTGGATAGAGCATTCAGTTATCTCTTCCGAACAATTTTCTACCATTAATTTACTTTTAACAATGTCATAAAGTTCCCCTTTTGACATAATCGTCGAACCCAGTGCTTCAAACAGTTGTAAACGTGTGAGAACTGGTTGTGCGGCATATTCTAAAACGAAAAATAAATAAGTAAGTTTCAAAAAGATGCAAAAAATCTTATATCAGGCGTAAGCTACAAGACTTTATCTACATTTTAACATTAAGTAGAAAGTGACGCAGAGTGACGCGACATACTAAAACTCTAAGTGAAAATATAATTTTAGAAATAATAGTTAAATATTATATAATGCAAATATAGCTAAAATTACGTAACAATTACGCCTATTAAAAACTGAAACACGTTACATTCAGCTGCATGTTCCATCTTAAAGCATCACACTAACCATAAAGACAACCAAACCACAACCACTTACATTAACCCTTCAATTCAGACTGCTCGAACAGTGGTGACAGATTTACACTAAGATGCGTTTATATCCCAGAATAGTGAGCGGCAATTTTATGAGAATGCTGTAGAAGTAATATATTTCGATTTTTAGCCTATTTTCAATTTTGAAAAAATAGGCTTATGAGATCACCTTTTGTCCGTGTGTGTGTGCGTGTGTGTGTGATTCGTGTGTGTGTCCCCCCCCTAATAAAATCTAAACGGCTGGAGCGATTTCAATGAAACTCGGAAAGTTCATAGCACTCTTCCCGGCGACCTCGACCGTGCCCTTCAAATTTTGTTACGACTCTCCAATCCAACATGGCGGCTGTGCGAAATATTTCACCAGCATTCATTATCTCCGAAATGATTACCGATATCAGCCTGGATTTTTTTACGGTAACAAAGGGAACTACTAGAAGTTCACCTATGTGACTCTTGAAAAACTGGTAACTACAAAACCAACATGGCGGCCAAGCGAATTTGCGATGTTTAAATAGACGTTTCTAGCGATTTAACCAACCAAACGCAATAAAACTTTGTACAGTATATGTTTATACACATTGTAATGCACCGACATCTAACTTCGTTCAATTGTTTAAATAACCACAAGATGGCGGCTGTGCAAAATATTTCATCGGCATTCTATATCTCTGAAACTGTTAGCGGTATCACCCTGAAATTTTGTACGGAGATAAAGGGCACTACTGGAAGTTCATCTATAAGATTTTCGAAAACCGGTTAACTACAAAACGAACATGGCGGCCAAGCGAATTTGAAAATTTAAATAGACCTTTCTCGCTATTTAATGTTCCAAACGCAATGAAACTTGGTACAGGAAATGTTTATACACATTGTAATGCACTGGTATCTAATTTATTTCAATTGTTTACATAACCTCAAGATGGCGGCTGTGCAAATTTTAAAATTAAGTTTTTATGTCTTGTGTCGTAATCATGCGATCGAAGTGAAAGTTTGAATAATGATCCTACGCAATAATTTTCCTTGAATGGTACATGACTCTATGGCCTATACATTTAACAATCCAACATGGCGACAATCCGAAATATTTAGACGACTCTGAATATCTTCGAATCTATTATAGCAAGCAAACTGAATATTTTTATGTTCATAGGGGCTATGAACATAAGTTCACCTATAGGACTTTCAATTACCTTGTGATCACAAATCCAACATGGCGGCGACGCGAATTATAAATATTCACTTGGACGTTTCTCGCAATTTAACCATACGAGTGCAGTGAAACTTGGTACAGTAAATCCCTATACGAATGTTAATCCACTGGCATCTAATTTTTTTCAATTGTTTCCATAACCAAAAGATGGCAGTTGTGCGAAATGTTAAAATCTCGTTGTTACTTCTTGTGTCCTAATCATGCGATTGAAGTTGGAATGCTACATGTACACAATAATCTTCATGTAACAGTACATAACTCTAGGACCTACATATATAAAATCCAACATGGCCACCATCCGAAATATTTAGTCGGTTCTCAATATCTACGAATATATTACAGCAATCAAACTGAAATTTTGTATGTTGATAGTGGCAATTAACTTAAGTAGGATATATGAAAATAGGCTGTATAGTTCTTCACGGAACTACTTGCTTAATTATGAAAATAAATAATTTTGTCCTCCTAGATTTCGATTTTGACCCACTGTGCAATGCTGTAGTCATTCACCACTACTATGTATCTCATATAATTATGGATCATTTTCCGAAGTGCATAAACTGTCTGGATGGGATTCAGTAAAGCGGAAGTAGGCCTAGGTAAGGAATCTGGCTTAAGCTGATGACCTGGTAGTAATGGCGGACTCCGTCGATAGCTTACAAGTCAACATGTTAGAACTTGAACAGAAATGTAGCGAGTATGGTAGGAAAATGAGCTTTTACAAAACGAAGGTTATATTGTTAGGGAAGAAACACAATAAATAGAATGCCAGGTAGGAGGAATAAATTGGAACAAATTCTTGGGCTGTGTATTCATTCAGGATAGTAGTACAGAGAAGCTCTCAGTTGCGATCTACAGTATTCTGCAAGATAAATGTTAGTGTAGCGACGGAACTCTCCCTATATCGCTCAGTATTGTTAGGGCCCTAAGGGCACATAGCGCCCTTAAGAGAGATATCCATATGGCCAGTACACTCCAGACATCTATCTACAACTAGTCTACGAATAATACTACATCTATGCATCTGTAATCATCCCTAAACACACCCCTGCTATCTACGCCATCTGTCCAACACTCTACACTATTTTCACCCCGGAAACTATCCCTAAAGATGTAAGCAACAACTGCAACACACTTCTTTCCACACCTAGCCGGCAGAGCTAGCCACAGCTATTAGCCAAGCGCTTGCCTCACACATAAACAAATACACAGGAAATGTTTACCGGAATGGTAATGTTCTAAGCCAGCAGAATCAGCACTTGAAATACTTAAATAACCCTTCAAAACATGAGAATGGGTCTGTCTTCTCCAGAACCGCTGCCCGATCGCCGAGTGACGTCTCCGCGCCTCCGGTAAGTGTGTACTTCTCAGGATTTCCCTAATTGCTTGTCATCCTTTCACTTTGCCGCACCTTACTACATTATACACAATACTTGCTCAAAGCTATCCCTTATTCCAGGGAAGCATTTGCATTTATACTACAGCTCTTAGCAATACACTTTTATCATAGAAGCCCGATTGTTGTTATTGTGTCCTCGCCCTACTTCACAGTTCGCTTCCCCACTCACACTTTACTTGTAGAACAAAGTACTGGGTCAGCACTATTATTTCACTCACGCCAAGCGACCTTGTCCTCTAAAGCGCCTTGCTCATAACGCAGTGTCAGCAGCCAAGTTATAGCTTCTCTCGCACCTATCTCAGTTTGCAAGACAGTAGATTCACCCCTAAGGAGCAGCCCATGCTTGTGACCCCTCTTCTTTTCGCCCACCAAATCTTCCCGCACTCATTTGACGGTCTCTCATACCCGTTAATGTCCCCTGATCACATACCACCCCCGACACCTATTCACCCCCAGTTTCTACCCCCACAACAAGGGTAAAACAGTATTTCGACTGACCTTGATGTATGGAAGTGAGAGCTGGATAGATTCAGGATATCTGATATAAAGCTAGACGTAACTGATATGAGGGTAACACAATTAATTGCTGGGACACATACCTGGGAGCAAAATAGGAAGGTACTCGTACTGAAGAGATAATGCATAATTTAGAAATAAAGACGCTAGATGAAGCTGTTCGTACGAGCAGACTCAGATGGTGGGGTCATGTGAAGAGAATAAGGGAGGAGAGATTACCCGATAGGTTATATAGTTTGGTTGTAGAGAGCAAGAGAAGCAGAGGTACACCTAGCAGGTGATGGTTATATTCAGTGTTGAACGATAGGTATGCGCAGAGGAGGCCGCATTGCTAACTGCTAATAGGGGTTCATAGAGACGACTTGTTCCCAAACAGAGGCTTGCAGACTAGACTGAAAGGTAAAACTAGTGTGGGTCTTCGACATCATGATCATTTATCCCCGTGGGTTTGGCTGTGAGTGTAATATTTCTGATAACCTTTGTCATTGTGATGACAGTATGTTGTTGTTGGAGTGTTCAGTCTTTTGACTGGTTTGATGCAGCTCTCTATGCCTCCCTGTCCTGAGGTAATCGTTTCATCTCTACATAGCTACTACACCCTACGTCCTGGGCAACTATTTAAACATATTCTAACCTTTGTCTACCCCTACAGTTCTTGTCCTCGACCCTTCCTTCCATAACTAAGTTAGCTATTCCTGGGTGTCTTAGTATGTGTCCTACCTACCTATCTCTTCTCTTCATTAGCAGTCGCCAGAAACACCTCTGCTCTCCCACTCGTCGTAATACCTCTTCATTTGCTACCCTATCTTCCCGTCTGATCTTCATCATTCTCCTGTAACGCCACATTTCAAAAGCTTCAATTCTCCTCTTTTCTGCTGCACCAATAGTCCAAGTTTCACTTCCATAGAGCGCCACGCTCCATACAAAGGCTTTCAAAAATGACTTCCTAATACCTATTTTGTAGAAATGCTTTCCTTGCCTGAGCCAACCCACTTTTTATATCCTCTTTGCTTCGTATTTGTAATTCAGATGAGGATTGGGCCTTAAGTTAGGAACCATCACTGCATTGGCTTGGAGTGCAGGTGGTGAAACCACTTTCTGGATGGCAACCTAATCTCAGTATTACGTGAGGACGCTGAGTGTACGTTGTTCCAGCACTCGAACCAAAATTAAATTTCTTGGCAGAGCCGGAAATCAAACCCGGATCTTTGAGACGACATCCAATAATGCTAGCCGCTACACCACCAGGTGGTCTAAATAACGGACATGTGATGAAACTGGCGAAGGGCAGCTGAAAGCAAGTTCAAATTATTAAAATTAGAACTCAAGCAATTTTTCTAGTTTTATGCCGTGTCTTGTGTGCTGCTTGAGATTTTAGCCCTCGCAGTAAAGAAGCGCGGGTGTGCTTCTTAAGAAGGGAGGTAGTGTGCAGTTCGCTAATCCTGTGGGGGCCCGGGCATGGACACCAAGAGCCCGCTGAAACCCCCCACACAAGACACGGCTCAAAGCCAGACAAATTGCTGAGTTCTATTTAATTCACTGGCCGTGAAAGCCTATGTACCATCCTTTTGAAAATTAGGTTTAAAAGTTAGTTAAGTTATTTAAATTTTTGAAAATATATAAATTTGTATCTGGTAGCAAAAGTGTCAGTGTAATTGTTGTACAGACACAGATAACAACTTTGTTTCCTTTTCGCTCAGAAACTATTAACAGACTCTCTCCTCGCTTTACTACAGGCTTTTTGAAAATAAATGTAGTTTTGAATTCACGAATCTTTCATAAATACTTCCACCTGGTAAAATTATACTGAAGTAAATTTTGAAAAAAATATGTGATAAAATATAACACATTTATAAGGGGGAATTATATCTAAACATTTCAGCTTTGAATGTTAAACAATTTCAAAACAAAGGGGGAAATTTCATATCTAGAAAAACATTTTTGATAGAAATTGGAATCGACGGATTCGGTGGCGTAGTTGGTAGCATGCTGAGCTTCTATGCCCAAGATCGCGGGTTCTTTAAGACCGTTAAAATCCCTCAGTATGCCTTCCTTCGAAGGCGTATCCATGTCATTGATTTATGGCATGAAAAAGATCCTTCCTCTAATAACAAATGTGTGAAGGCAAAATTTGTAGGTTAGATTTGATAAATGCTCTTAAGTTCGAATGTTTGTCACCGGTTGCTGGTTACGATGGCATCTAGTTGTAGCGAAGTTCACAACTAGGTGTCGAGGGCGGTAACATTTGGTAGTGAATGTAGGAACTACTTGAAATTATTTTCTGCAGTCCTTACTTGAATTAAAAACAGATAACACACACTAATAGAGCCAACACAATTAACACTGGTTATCAGACAGATTCTACACACACCCAAAGTACTCGGGGCTACATGACCGCGTTGTCGCAGCCCCTAAACTGAGGAACCAACCAACCTGAAATTGGATTCAAAGACTTTTCCGGTTTTTATTACAGGCCATTATTTATTTACTGAGTTTTCAAAACATAGAAAGAGCTCTATTTTGCCTAGCATATTAGGCCTATAGTTCGACAATTACAGAATATTATTTACTGCTTGTATAACATTATAATAACTTCTGGAAGATGTGAAGGATGAATAAGGAAATAACAAGTAGTTCCGTGAAGAACTATACAGCCTATTTTCATATATCCTATTTATGTTAATTGCCACTATCTATAAGGTGCGTTCAAAAAGTAACGAGCCGGAGGCTGGAATGCGCAAACCGGTGACGACATCGGCTAATCGTGGCGTGTGTAACGAGGTGTGGTTCCAACCAGAGCGTGGAAGGTCACAGCCCGTCGCTAGTGGGCACGCGTGCACGTCACGTGACGATACAAAGCGAGCAGCAGCATGCCAGTCACATTGCAAACAGTGACATGGAGGCGTCAACCGAAGAGCAAAGAGGTGTTGTTCGGTTTCTGACAGCGGGAGGAGTAGGGGGAACGGACATTCATCGCCGAATGTCACAAGTGTACGGCGAACACTGCATGTCCCTTGCAAGGGTCAAGGCGTGGCACAAGCGCTTCAGGGAACGACGAGTGTCGTTAGCCGATGATGCCCGGTCTGGGGCACCTCCCTGCATTACCATCCAGCTGGTTGATGCACTCATTACCCAGGACCACCGAGTGACAGTGAACGCCATAGCCGCCGTGGTCGCTCCACGACAATGCACGACCTTTTACGGCCAACACAGTCGCGGCACTCCTGCAGAAATTCAAATGGGAGGCTCTCGGCCACCCTCCATACAGTCCAGACCTCTCTCCCTGTGAATACGCCATGTTTGGTCCCCTGAAAAGGGCTCTGCGGGGCCAACGATTCACCTCGGACGCCGACGTCCAGCTGTACGCGCGGAACTGGTACACATCGCAGCCCAGGGAATTTTATGAGACAGCCATTCACCGCACGTGTCACAGAGGGACAAGTGCCTCAACAGCCAGGGCCAATACTTCCAACATACAGGTACTGGTTTCTGTAATTATGCCTCCGGCTAGTTACTTTTTGAACGCACCTTATACATACAAAATTTCAGTTTGATTGTTGTGATAGATCCGTAGATATTGAGAACCGTCTAAATATTTCAGATGCTCGTCAGGTTTGTTTTTTATGTATGTACTATTACATGAAGATTATTGTGTACGTGTGGTATTCAAACTTCAATCACATGATTAGGGCACAAGAAGTAAAAACGAGATTTTAAAATTTCGCATAGCTCCCATCTTGTGGTTATGAAAACAATTGAAATAAATAAAATGTCAGTGGATTAACATTTGTATAAGCATTTAACGTGCAGAGTTTCACTGCTCTCGGATGGTTAAATCACGAGAAACGTCCATTGAAATATTTATACTTCGCGTCGCCGCCATGTTGGATCTGTGCTCACCAGGTTACTGAAAGTACTATAGGTGAACTTATGTTCGTAGCCTCTATGAACAAAAAAAATATCAGTTTGATTGCTGTAAAAGATTCGTAGATATTGAGAACCGTCAAAATATTTCGGATGCTCGCCATTTTGGATTGTTATATGTATAGGCCATAGAGTTATGAACCATTAAAGGAAAATTATTGGGTAGCTTCATTATTCAAACTTTCACTCTGATCGCATGATTACGACACAAGAAATAAAAACTTACTATACAAATTTCGCACAGCCTCCATCTTGAAGTTATGTAAACAATTGAACTAAAATAGATGCCAGTGCATTACAATGTGTGTAAACATTTACTGTACCAAATTTGACTGCGCTCAGATGGTTAAATCAAGAGGAAAGTCTATTAAAATGTTTCACTTTCGCTTGGCCGCCATGTTCGTTTTGTACTTTACAGGTTTTTGAAAGTTACACAGATAAACTTGTAGCAGCGCCCTTTATCACCGTACAAAATTTCACGGTGATATCAGTGATAGTTTCGGAGCCCGAATGCTGGTGTAATATTTCGTACAGCCGCCATGTTGGATTGGTGAGACACAATAAAATTTGAAGGGCACGGTCCGGATCGTGCAAAATGGTGCTATTATCTTACCGAGTTCCATTGAAATCGCTCCAGCCGTTTAGAAGTTATTAGAGGGGACATACACTCGAATCACACCCGCACACCCTCACAGACACAAGTACAAAAGGTGATTTCATAAGGCTTTTTTCATAAAATGAAAATTGGCTAAAAACATGATTATTTAATATAGGATACAGAGATTTCATCAGTAACTCAGATGACATTTTATAATATGTCTTTCTCTTTCAAAAGCAGGTGATGCACAGTTCGAGAGGATGTATAGTCATTTAGAATGGTGATATAAAATCTCTCGAAATATGACGTTAATTTCCCATGCCAGGGTAAAAATTGAGTAAGCACAAAGTTGGTAACTAGTATTTTACTTCGAAGTCCATTATGAATCTCAACAAGCCATTACCATACGATTCCTCTTCTTCGCACTAGCATCCATTTTGTTGTTGTTCCATGTTTCTTAAAAGTCTCATTTTGGATGGCCCGTCTAGTAGAAATAAGAAAATCGCTCTCGGCACGCCGAAAGGTGGAGGTCGATTTCAACGGGCAATGAAGAATATTTAGACTTCACTAGACCCTAATGTTGTCTTCCTACAAAATGTCACATGTTCAGCGTACAAGAAGCTCCATGTCCTTATAACTCTTGACGTAAGGGTGGGTCACAACAAACATTCTCTGATAGAAAAGTTCAGGTAATGCTTAGGAGGACTATTGAAAATCCACAGCCTGCTTCCAGTCTCCGACCGGGTCAGGAATGGAATGAATGAAGCCCCCAATCTAGCGGCGAGGATATGAACTGTGCCGGCTGCCGAGGCCGGACGCACTCCTCTGGGGAAATGATTAAATGAATGACAGATGAAATGAAATGATAGTGGAGAGTGTTGCTGGAATGAAATTTTGACAGGGAAAACCGGAGTACCCGGAGAACAATTAGGAGGACTATTGACTGTTCAAAACGGTTGTGATATTGTACCTGTTAAGGGAGGTATGCTTTTCTTTGAAAGAAAAAAGGAGCAAGCTTCATTCTTTGCACCCCTTTGGGCAATGGTTGGTGCTACACTGACCGGCAAATAAAACCGATCACTAGTGGCTTCGGTGGCGTAGTCGGTAGCATGCTGAGCTTCTATGCCCGAGATAGCGGGTACAAATCCGGCCCAAGCCGTCGGATTTTTTTAAGAGCTTTAAAATTCCCTCAGTATGCCTTCCTTCGGAGGGGAAGTAAAGCCCACCGTCCTATGTCACAGATTTATGGCATGTTAAAGAACCTTCCACTAATGGCACCTGTGTAAAGCTAAATTGAATAGGTTAAGAATGTAAACAACGCTCCTAGGTCCCTACGTTCGTTGCCAAGAGCTGACTGCGGTGGCGTCTAGTAGCAAAGTTCTGAACTAGGCCTAGTATTCGTTGACGGTGGCGTTTGGTGGCAAAAGTAGGATATATTTGATAAATACAACGTTGCAGTCCTTACTTGAATTAAAAAACAGATATACACAGTAATACAGTCATCACAATTAACACCGGTTATCAGACAGTTTCTACACACACCCAATGTACACGGGGCTACAAGACCGCGTTGTCGCAGCCCCTAAACTAACAAACCTACCAACCAAAACCGATCACTTGAAAAATTCAACATTACTTTCATTTAAATCATAAATATGAACGCTCTAGGTCTAGTACAGTACATACTGTAGTTATAGCATGGAAGTGAGGTTAATTGGTTTCCTGGATGTATTACCGTTCCTCATGTCACTGTTTCACTTAACAATAGCGGTTCTTTGACATGATGCTGTTTCCCGCGGAAAGATGTGCGCGCCACCATTTTCGATCAGAGCCACTGCCCTGGCGACATCTTCAGGCCTCAAGCGCATATTCGTTTCTGAATTGCACAAGAACAACTGAGGATGTGGCTGTATTGATCTGTTCCTATGGCAACAAGTGGCAAAAGAAGAAAGAATAAAACATTGCATTGTTGACGATAGCGATGGCGCGAACATCTTTCCGCGGGAAACAGCATCATGTCAAGGAATCGCTATTGTTAAGTGAAACAGTGACATGAAGAATGGTAATGCATCCAGGAAACCAATTAACCTCACTTCCATGCTATAACTACAGCACTAGGCCTAGAGCGTTCATATTTATGATTTGAATGAAAGTCATGTTGAATTTTTCAAATGATCGGTTTTATTTGCCAATTACTGTATACAAATATTTCCGGAGATAAGGTTTTGGCCCTTATCCGAAGAATAGTACCAATTTTGATTGGCGATATTGCACATTTTCGAAAAAGTCCCCGCCCCCATTTCCGATTTTGACCATTTGCTTTCTCATAAAATCTACCTAAATGTACTTTTGTGGGTTTAGTAATAGCATGCACGATTGTGGGAGACTATAAGCAAAGTACCCTCAGGAATGATTTACCGTTACGGGATAGTGGTAATAAGGACAGTTTATGCTTTCAAAGATGGTTGGATCCATCAGCCAAATTTCAGCTAGTATTTCTAAAAATGAAATATACTTACGTATGTACTTGACGGAATGTGTATGATAAAATAAAAAATAAAAAAACTTTAACAATTAAAAATAACATAGAAATATAGAAAAAAAATTTAAAAAAATTACAGTAATAAGAGAAATATAAAAATTAAAATAATAAAACATTATGAAAATAATTGTAAAAATTAATTCCAAATTCGTTCATTAATTAATTCAAAAAAATATCAAAATTAAATCTATAAAAACATGAATTGAATATTAACAAGAAGTTCCGTGACGAACTAAAGACCCTAATTTTCTTAAAATTTAACATTCATGCCAATTAATCTATATGGATGTATCTAGAATAATGACGAAATTAAGTTGGTAATAACGAAATTTCTAATTAGTTCGAAATACTGTATACCTGGCATAATGTAGCCTAATAGAGAACTACAGTTGGCAGCCCTGGTGACTGAATATATTCTTAGTTCCATCTCTTAAGGTACAGAATACAAAATTTGGTTGAAGTCCAATGCATAGCATGGGCGTTACATGCAGTTAAACATTGGATATAACAGCGCGCGTAAAATCATGTTGGCAACAATGACATACATGTATTGATCTGAAATAATATGATCTATTGTTGTGTCAATTTTGAACGAAATCCATTAGTTAGTATAGAAGTTACATGCATTTTAAAATTGGACCTATCAGCAGGCTTAGAATCATGTTGGCAGCACTGGCGTTGGCCTATATTAGTTACTCCAAATTAATCTAGAATGCCAGGTACTATACGTGTGCAATGTTTAGAGCTAGTGGCTGGCATAGTTCTGATATATTGATATTAGGGTAACAAAAATAGAGACAGTATTTATTAACAGTTGGCAGCCCTGTTTACTCTTAAGAATCGGCATAGTCATATCTGTTTATGTACACATAGCACATACGAAATTTGGTTGAAATCCAATTAATTGTGTAGAAGTTATATGAATTTAAAATTTGAACCTATCACCAGGCTCATAATCATTTGGCAACACTGCCATGTATGGCCACCTGGAAATTAAACTGCAATATTATTATCTATACGTATGCCAATTTTGAAATAGCTCCCATTCATACCTTCCAAGATATCCAACATGGAGCTCAAAATTCAATTGCGATTTTTCAGCAGTTGGTAGCACTGACATCATTTTCAAATATGGCCGTGAGATATTCAGGTATAGATCCTTACTCCTACCAAATTTTGTTTCGATTGCTGCAGCCGTTTAGGAGTAGATAGGGGACACACACACACACACAGCCAGACAAACAGACTGAAGGACAGACAGACAGACAGACGGACACACATTTGCCCGATCTCATAAGTCTACTTTTTCCTCATTTTTGCAAAATGTGAGAATTAGGCTAAAAATAAATATAGGCCTAAAAACATTAAAATTAGAGAAAAAGAATAACATTAATAATAATTATAATAATTAAAATAAATTATAATGTAAAAGCACATAAAAACAAGAAGTTCCGTGACGAACTAAAGAGCCTACTTTTCTTAAAATTAAGATTCATGCCAATGATTAATCTATATGGACCTATCTAGAATAATGACGAAATAGAGTTGGTAATATCGAAATGTCTAGTTATTTCGAAATATACCTGGTATAATGTAGCCTAATAGAGCACTACAGTTTGCAGCCCTGGTGACTGAATATATTCTTAGTTCCATCATCTTAATGAATAGAATACAAAATTTGGTCGAAATCCAATATGCAATATCAGGTACTATACGTTTGATGCAGTTAGACATTGGATCTATCAGCGCGCGTCGAATCATGTTGGCAACAATGTCATGCATGTGTTGGTCAGAAATAATCTGAAATATTATGATCTCTTGTTGTGCCATTTTTGAATGAAATCCATTTGATAGTACAGAAGTTACATGTATTTTAAAATTGGACCTATCAGCAGGCTTAGAATCATGTTGGCAGCACTGACGTTTATTATTTACACCAAATTATTTAAGAATGCCAGGTACTATACGTGTGCAAAGTTTAGAGCTCTTGGCTTACATACTTTCTGATATATTGATATTAGGGTAAGAAAATAAAGACAGAATTTATTAACAGTTGGCAGCCCTGGTTGCTCTTAAGGACACGCATTGGCATATATGTTATGGTACACAAAGTACATACCGGTACGAAATTTGGTCAAAATCCAATTGATAGTATAGAAGTTACATGTATTTAAAAATTAGTCCTATCAGCAGGCTTAGAATCATGTTGGTAGCACTGACGTATATTAGTTACTTCAAATTAATCTATAATATCAGGTACTATACGTGTGCATAGTTTAAAGCTGTCGGCTTTATGATATATTGGTATTTGGATAAAACGTAGATATAGCATTTATTAACAGTTGGCAGCCCTGGTGGCTCTTAAGAATTCGTTCAGTCATATCAGTTTATGTACACATAGTACGTACGATATTTGGTTGAAATCCAATTGATAGTGCAGAAGTTATATGATTTTATAGATTGGACATATCAGCAGGCTTAGAATCATGTTGGCAACACTGTCATGTATGGCCACCTGGAAATTCAACTGGAATATTATTATCTATATGTGTGCCAACTTTGAAATAGCTCCCATGCATACCTTCCAAGTTATCCTACATGGAGCTCAAATTTCAATTGTGGTTTTTCAGCAGTTGGTAGCACTGACATCATTTTCAAATATGGGCTTGACATATTCAGGTATAGATCTTTACTCATACCAAATTTGGTGTTTGATTGCTGCAGCCGTTTAGGAGTTGATAGGGGGGGACACACACACAGCCAGACAGATAGACAGACAGACAGAAGGACAGACGGACAGACAGACAAACACACATTTTCCCGGAACGATCTCATAAGTCTACTTTTTCCTCATTTTTGCCAAATATGAAAAGTAGGCTAATAAAAACAGTTTTGCCCTCTGAAGGGTTAAAGTTCATAGATTGATAGCCTAGGGAGCATTCGTGAGCTCCTTGAGGTGTATCGTCTCCCTTAAACGAGTGCACGTGACAAGTTCCAAGCCGCTAATTGATCCAACAACTAAACAAGGACTTGACTAGTGCTTATCTGTGGCCGGCCTTGTGGTGTAAGTGGAGTGATAACCAGCCTTGGCTTGCGTGCTCGCACGAAGAGGTGGTTTCTCGGGAAACGGAACACAGTTCAAACTGTTGCTTAAAGTCTGACCAACGAAACTTGGAGTATGACAGACTGCACTTTTCATTTTAACCTGCTATTGAACCTCAAGTCATTTTTCAATTGCCTTAGTAATTATCACTAGCATTACCCGTCGCGGCTTCGCCCGCGAATATTCTAGTAGTAAAGAGTACACTTAGCAAACTCTCAATCATGAATGCTATGACTGATTTATCCTTGGTATGAATAATCAGACTTTATCAATTCAGCTACTGGTGCATTGGTTAGGGGTTTGTCATTCCTTCATAGGTATATCAGGGCGAAGTTAGTTTTCTGGGAATATCACAGACACTGTTAATTTAAAAGACTTTAAATGTGGTTTTCGGAGACCCTTTATAGTCGGGTGAAAATGACCTTTCGTACCACACTCACACCTGAAAATTGCGTGAAAAATTCTAGAGCGCCCCTTGACCCCCTTAAGCGCATTATACTGTGTGTATTGATGAATTTTACAGCTTAACTTGGTTCAGTGATAACCTTATAACCGTCTGGAAACTTTCACAGTAATAATGTAATAATTGGAATTGCATTGCATCTTACAGAAAGTGATGGACCTGTGAGATTCTGTTACCATGGTTACCGTGTTGCATTCTCTCATTATTTCATTGTAAATATACAAGTTTTAAGGTATTTATTTAATTGTGAGGCATTTAAGAAGTAAGTGAGTGCGTTTCGCTTACGCATTGGGTTATGCTGAACCTGTAGGTACCCCATATGTGTAGGTTGGTGTTAATGGGACCTTAGCAGAATAATATAGGGGGATATTTTAATTGAACGCCCATCAAGTAGAATTCCAAGTAATTCCAACTTTGGCTACCAGAGATGCCTCTGTCACTGACACCTAGCAGCGAACATTGGAACTTCTTAGAGCGTTTCTAACCAAATAACCTACTAATTGTAGTGGCAGGATTTTGTACATGCCATAAATCTATGCCATAGGCTTTACTTCCCCTCCGATGGAAGGCATACTGAAGGATTTTAACGCTCTTAAAAATCCGACGACATTGGCCGGGTTTGAACCCACGATCTTGGGAACAGCAGTTCAGCATGCTACCAACTATGCCATCGAAGCGTGAAGACATTAAATTTCGTTAAACCAGTAATGTAGTCAAGATCGACCAATGGACAGGTTATAATTTCAAAATAATGCATGGTGGGCATCAATATAAGGAACACTAAGAAGGACGTTGATATTCATGTAATGTACAAATAATTGCTTTTGTCATGAAGACGCGTTTAGCCTCAAATGGGGAGCTGGGCCGACAGGCGACAAGTGGTGATGCAGACGCAAATCACAACCATACACATAGTATGATTCATAAACTCATCAGCGAGTGTCATCATACTAATATATAACAAGATGTTCAGTAAAGAACATATAGCCTACTTTCTCCTAAATGTATGAGTATAGTTATAACTCGTTGTTTTTATCAAAGAGTATAATAGAATCATTTCTTGGTAGAAGGCCTTAGAAACAATTTACCTCTACCAAACACCACAACCTCGAAAACAACTGCTACCATCATTGAAGAAAGAAAGATAAGAAGTATCTAAAGAATGTTATGGATCAGGAGACATAATCGACCGGACTGGCTGCGTGGCTCAGCGGTAACGTTCTCGCTTGCTGGGCCCTATGTTGCAGGTTCGTATCCTGGCGCAGTCAGCTGGCATTTGAGGGTGCACAAATGCGAGGGAGCCGTGTTAGTAGATTTACTGGCACGTTAACGATCCCCTTCGGGGCAAAATTCCGGCACCCCGGCGTCTCTAAATGCAACAGTAGTTAAAATGGACGTAAAACCGAAAATATTATTATTATTATTATTATTATTATTATTATTACATAATCGGCCTGACGCGGGCAACATCCAACTTTGAGTTGAGGCATGTCTTCACACGTCTGGCTGTGCATGGCTTTCACAACCCTAATTGAATTAACAAATCTTTCCACGATCCTACCGAGACGTGTGTATACCAACTATGTGGATATTTTCGATTGCTATTTGGCTGCAATAAAAGTATTAATTAATATCCTGAACCAGCAGCTACGGCTAGAGTTCAGATACTATGAGAAATCGTTTTGTTCTTTACTTCAATTAACATTTTCAAATAACGCACAATGGCTGTTACAAACCCTTTAAAATAAGAAGTAAAAATGTATCGTAGTATCATCTTGTCAATCTTCAAATTCGATGCGCATAGAATGCCGATGGTATACTAATAAATGGAGTCCCATGTAGACCAGTCATGACATCTAATGGAGAAGTATCGAACAAGATATCCTAACAGGGGGAGTGCATTCTAGCGGCCATAAACATAAACTTTTCAATAAAATCTGTAAGTTAATCTGTTGGCCGGCGTGCAGTTCGCCATGATAATTCACGTTCTTGTTCCTAGATGTCTCCTGCAAATCTGCTGGCGAATTTTATTTTTAATTATATATTTTCCATCGTACTATGCACAAAATAACGATTAATTTTAAAACATTTGAGTCATTACAAAACAATAAATATAAATAAATTCAAGCAAAAAACCTAACTCCGTTAGGGTTTGAACCATAGCCATAAGATTGATAGGCTAACGCTTTACCACGGAGCCAAACGTGCGAACGGACATTAACCGATATCAAATGAGTTACATAGAACGTGTTAGCAATTAATGATTTACACTAAACGATTTCATCAGTGGAGTATATTATTTATATATGAAGCATTTCATACAAAGTTTATTTATTTTGTATCAGTACGCTATATTGCATGCAATACTCAAATTAGTGAAATATAAGTCAGGCACAAGATATCCGCTGCCATCATGCCTTGTACTGAGACGGCTCAGTTTTTTTAATCACTTCTGCACTATAGTATTACAAAATAAACTTTTAATTTCGAACGTACCTCTTCCTTTAGAACAGTTAAAACGATTCTCGGCTCGATAATCGGAACTGGTGGGTCCCATGATATAGATTATAATGTTTGCATAATTCACACGGCCGCCATCCTGAAATGGTACGGTGGATGACCTTCTAGTTTGGTCACAAGACGCGTCCTATATGAAGGTATGTTGTTACCAAGTTTGGTAGAGATCGGATGATTTGGTTAGTCGTTATTTGATTTTACGTTTTGAACGTTTGAGTGGCCGCCATTCAGTTTTGGTAAAGATGGCGGCGATATAAGACATGACACTGAGGTGCCATTTGGTAGTTCAACCTATGTACCAAATTTCGTTCAATTCGGTTTCAGCGTGTTTGAATTGATAGGGGAGGATAGACATTCAGAGTACACACACTCACACACACACAGACTCACACACACACACATACACACACACACAGACAGACATACAATTTTTCGCCCTGTGTTGATCTCATAAGTCTACTTTCATTTTTTGCAAAAATCAGAAGTAGGCTAAAAATGAGATGGTGTGTGTCTGTGTGTCTGTCTGTGTGTCTGTTACTCAATAATGCAAGAACCACTGGTCCGATTTAAATGAAATTTTGCATGGATGTAGCTCATTTACCAGGCTTACATATAGGCTACTTTTGATTTCGATATTTTGCACTATTTAAAATGGCGACTATTTTAATATTTCCATTTCAAATAAAAAGAGAACGCTAAGAAAGCGCAAAATTTTGATGGCATTACGAGCTTTAGAATTTAATTTTCTATCCGAAACATCCTTATCACTTTTCGTGTATCTCCAACGGTTAGCTAGTAAAACCTAAATATGTATTTTAAAACACGGTCAACGCCGAGCGATGTTAGTCTATGTTAGTCTCTACATGAACTGTTTTATTTATCGAGGTAGTTTGTGGGGTCCGAAACTAGACGTGATTTTGAGTCTAATTTTATACTCTTTGTGCCGGTTATTGTATGTGAGTATTTGGATCTTAATGCTTTTTCACAATGTTATAGTGCTTTCTAACGGTATGCCTCCATCCTTTTTATCGATTTGTTTTTCGTTAATTGAATATTTCAGTTGGCCAATATTTATCTGCTTTTTGTCGTTTTTTACCATGATCAGAAACCCAAATTCACAGACGAATGTGTCGGAGACAAACGACTGTCACATTAGTTCATTTAGTGTTCATATTAATCTTACTGCAAAACTGGGCAAATTTATTTCAATCAAGTAGATAGGTATTTTGACTTTCACTGCCAATAAAGGAAACTGCACAAAACACGGCGTAAACCTAGAAAAGTTGCTGGGTTTTAATTGCTTGGCCCTGAAATTCAATATACACACATCAAAAAAAGTTTTGCATCACCTCGGTTCCAAGAGTTCCGGAACCTTTAAATACAAAGGGAATAGAGATCAACACAAACAACATTTCAGCTCGTTTTATTGCTCATGAGACCCACACATTGCATGTTGTGCCATCATACAGCTAGACTTTCAGCATTTGTGGTCCAGATTGCAGTACACACCACTACCTCTAATACCCAGTAGCATGCCTGTATTCGTCGTGGCATACTATCCACAAGTTCATCAAGACACTGTTGGTCCAAATTGTCCCACTCCTCAACGACAATTCGGCGTAAATCTCTCAGAGTGGTTGGTGGGTCAAGACGTCCATAAACAGCCCTTTTCAACATATCCCAGGCATGTTCGATAGGGTTCATGTCTGGCGAACATGCTGGCCACTGTAGTCGAGCGATGTCGTTATCTTGAAGGAACGCATTCACAAGATGTGCACGATGAGGTCGAGAATTGTCGTCCATGAAGACAAATGCCTCTCCAATATTCTGCCGATATGGTTGCACTATGGGTCGGAGGATGTCATTCAGGTATCGTAAAGCCGTTTCGGAGTCTTCCATGACCACCAGTGGCGTACGTCGGCCCCACATAATGCCACCCCAAAACATCAGGGAACCACCACCTTGCTGCACTCGCTGGACAGTGTGTCTAAGACGTTCAGCCTGACCAGGGTGCCTCCAAACACGTCTCCGACGATTGTCTGGTTGAAGGCATATGCGACACTCATCGGTGAAGAGAACGTGATGCCAATTCCGTGTGGTCCATTCAGCATGTTGTTGGGCCCATCTGTACCGCGCTGCATGGTGTCGGGGTTGCAAAGCTGGACCTCGCCATGGACGTCGGGAGTGAAGTTGCGCATCATGCAGCCTATTGCGCACAGTTTGAGTTGAAACACGACGTCCTGTGGCTGAACGAAACGCATTATTCAACATGGTGGCATTGCTGTCAGGGTTCCTCCGAGCGGCAATCCGTAAGTAGCGGTCATCCACTACAGTAGTAGCCCTTGGGCGGCCTGAGCGAGGCCTGTCATCGACAGTTCCTGTATCTCTGTACCTCCTCCATGTCCGAACAACATCGCTTTGATTCACTCTGAGACGCCTGGAAACTTCCCTTGTTGAGAGCCCTTCTTGACACAAAGTAACAATGCGGACGCGATCGAACTGCGGTATTGACCTTCTAGGCATGGTAGAACTACAGACAACATGAGCAGCGTACCTTCGTCCTGGTGGAATGACTGGAACTGATCGGCTGTCGTACCCCCTCCGCCTAATAGGCCCTGCTCATGCATGGTTGTTTACATCTTTGAGCAGTTTTAGTGACATCTATGAACAGTCAAAGGGACTGTATCTTGGATACAATATACACAGTCAACGTCTATATGCCGGAGATCTGGGAACCGAGGTGATGCAAAACTTTTTTTGATGTGTGTACAATCATTTTGGAAGCCTTTATAGGGAGGTGAAAGACTGTTTTAGCCTATAGCACTCGCAGTAAAGTAGCTGAGGTATTCTAAATAAGAATTGAGGTATCGCACAGTTTGCTAATCCTTTGGTAGTCCGCAAATAAACCACACGAGCCCGCTGATGAACCGTCTCGGAGTTACTAGGCGTAATCTCGCACAAGTCACGGCATAAACTCAGAAAAATTTTCTGTGATTAATTTGTTTTTGTTATTATTACTTGGGATGATTGAAGTTTGTTCCGTTACTGTTACTCTTTATCATGACATGGTACGTACTTTCCGCAATATTACTTATTGCGGATATGATTATTGCTATCATTTTTGATGTATTTTTAGCATAATGTTTATATGTTTAAATATAGTATAAAGACGTTAAACGATAGGTGTTCAATATTTAAGACAGGTTATTTAACTTTTACTACATAGAAGGTGATATTTATTTCCGATATATAAACGCACTTTCTCACCTACAAAGCGGAGAGAGACAGGCTTTTCACCGGATTCTCCGGTTTTCCCTGTCACAATTTCATTCCAGCAACAATCTCCACTATCATTTCATTTCATCCGTCATTCATTAAATCATTGCCCCAGGGGAGTGCGAAAGGCTCCGGCAGCCGGCACAGTTCATATCCTTGCTGTTTAATGGGGATTTCATTCATTCCATTCCCTAACCCGGTCGGTCGACTGAAAGCAGGCTAAGGATTTTCACTTTCCTACCTCTGATTAATAATTTGGTGAGTGAAAATGTATGTAGTATACACATGTAGTTGGTAACATGGAAATAACATAACTACATTAGGAATGTGTGATTGTATATATTAATGATTTAGGCCAGCAAGTACTAAAAGCCATTCGAAGAACGGGTACTTCAGCTAGTTATTTAATATAACGTAACAAATGTTTACTTAGCTTAATGTATATTATCATTTTCTTTTCCAATGGGGTTGTACTTTTGTCATGTTATGGCTACGTCACTGTAGTGAACTACGACTGGACCAATCACTATTCAAGACGCCACACATGCCTCAGTTTGAAGAAATTGAGATAAATAAGCAGGTTGTTGTTGGGTTTAACTGTTACGGCTCTTAGAGACTTCTCTTTGTAATGGTGTTGGTGAAGACATAGTTATTTTGTATATCACATGGAGAATCCTTTAGGCAGGAGAGTTTTAATGGAAAACACCAGTGAGTTATATGAAAATAGACTACAGTATTTAGTTCTTCACGGAAATACTTGTTACAAAATATATTTTATCAAAGTCTCTCCTTTGAATCTCCAAAATTTGATTATTGTAGATAAAATTTTCTAAGTAGAACAAATCATACACCGTACTTACAGAAAATATCAAACGGGACTTCGGTGGCGTAGTTGGTAGCATGCTGGGCTTCTATGGCCAAGATCGCGGGTTCAAACCCGACCAAAGTCATCGGATTTTGTAAAGAGCGTTAAAGATCCCTCAGTATGCCTTCCTTTGGAGGGGAGGAAAAGCCGGCGGGCCCATGTCACAGATTTATGGCATGTAAAGGAACCTTCCACTAACTACAATTGTGTGAATCTAAAATTTGTAGGTTAGATTTGGTTAATGCTCTATTACATTAAGTTCCAACGTTCGCTGCTGGGTGCTAGTTGTGGTGGCATCTAGTAGCCAAGTTCGCGGCAAGGTGTCGTTGACGGTAGCATTCGGTAGCCAAAGTAGGACCTACGTGAAATTGATCGTCTGCAGTCCTTACCTGAATCATAGATAACGCACACTATTACAGTCATCACAATTAACACCGGTTATCAGACAGATTCTACACACAACCAAAGTACACGGGGCTACATGACCGCGTTGTCGCAGCCCCTAAACTCAGGAACCAACCAACCAAGACATTTCAGACTTAGGTACAAGTTCTCATAAGGTGTTTCAAGATATTGACTTGTGCTTTTACACCTTTTTCTATCATTGTTTCTTGATCTTAGTAAATAAATTCAACTTCGTGACTGAAATAAATTCTGTAAAGAAAATAATTATATTTCGCAATAGAATATTTTCCAAATTGTTCAAAATTAAAATAAATACCTCAGATTCTCTCCCTATATTATTCTGCTAAGGTCCCATTTCAGTTTTGTATCCCTCCCTATATTATTCTGCTAAGGTCCCATTCCAGTTTTCTACCGATAATAAGGTCCCATTAACACCAACCTACACATATGGGGTACCTACAGGTTCAGCATAACCCAATGCGTAAGCCAAACGCACTCACTTACTCTTTAAATGCCTCACAATTAAATAAATACCTTAAAACATGCATATTTACAATGAAAGAATGCAACACGGTAACCATGATAACAGAATCTCACAGGTCCATCTATTTCTGTAAGACGCAATGCAATTCCAATTATTACATTACTGTGAAAGTTTCCTGACGGTTATAAGGTTATCACTGAACCAAATCAAGCTGTAAAATCCATCAATACATACAGTATAATGCGCTTAAGGGGGTCAAGGGGCAATCTTGATTTTTTACACGCAATTTTCATGTGTCAGTTTGGTACGAAGGATCTTTTTCACCCGTCTATAAAGGGTCTCCGAAAACCACATTTAAAGTCTTTTAAATTAACAGTGTCTGTGATATTCCCAGAAAACTAACTTCGCCCTGATATACCTATGAAGGAATGACAAATCCCTAACCACTGCACCAGTAGCTGAATTGATAAAGTCTGATTATTCATACCAAGGATAAAAAAGTCATCGCATTCATGATCGAGATTTTGCTAAGAGTACTCTTTACAACTAGAATATTTGCGGGCGAAGCTGCGACAGGTATCGCTAGTATATCATTATAAGGACGCTAGGAAGGACGTTGATAACTTTACTTAACAGCACTCATTATTACGTGTTTGGGGAGTCTTCTGTCCTTGAGGCAAATTCGAGACTCGTTCAGTGACATCGGCCAAAAGCGAAAGCTTTCAAAGGTAATCACCACTTACGT
Organism: Meconema thalassinum; assembly: GCA_946902985.2. Lineage (NCBI taxonomy): Eukaryota > Metazoa > Arthropoda > Insecta > Orthoptera > Tettigoniidae > Meconema > Meconema thalassinum. The sequence goes on from OX336391.1 coordinate 97,923,652, forward strand.
GGTAAAAGCAGCGCATCAATGCGGTTCACATCAGAAGGAAGAATAATTAGATGTATTATATGTGATCCAAATTTCCAAGTTCCTATGCGTAACAGTTCCTGACAGTAATGCACTTCAGGTGTTCGGGGGTCTAGCTGTATGTCTGTCACCAAGGCGGTCCGGGTTCGATTCCCGGTCAATGCATGTGAGATTTTCGAAGTGAAATGCCATGTCCTGTGGTTCGGATTCCACGTAGAAAGGAGGTCCCGTGGCTCATAATCACAAGATTCACGGTCACGTAAAACTACAATCTTCCTTCCTTCAGGTTTTCAAAAAAATAGTATCGAGCAAACGTGTTATAAAGATACATAGATACATATAAATATCGATAGATAAATATGTACATACATACAGTAACCAACTAGCTAACTAACTAACTAACTAACTAAAAATAATATCTTATGGCCTCGGGTGCCGGGTGCAAGCTTTGTAATTTGACACGTAGAGGGTAGCTTGCATGTCGAATTTCGTTGTTCCTTGAATCACTATGAAAGTCAAGGAGGTTAGATATCGTATGACATGCGTGTCGTATTTTTGCCGCCTTTCAAAAATCACTTACCACGGCCAGGAGCGAACCTGCAATCTTGGGGTTAGTAGACCGACAAGATAACCACTCACCCACCGTAGCAAGCACTTTTTATATCAAACAAACATTAGATTAAAGTTCATCTCAAGTATTTTATTTTATTGTTAATTGAGCTGAAGAACAACTCAATGTCAGGTCAAAATATGTACGATATATAACACAGTAGATATATTTGTGTAAGTATTGATTGATTGACGTGTAATTTAAACTCTGAAGAAGAATAGGAGATAAAAATTGTTTAACATCGTTAGCGTTTGAAGGTGTTTGACCTCATTAAGTCGGGAATCGAATACTCAACCTTAGGGTTGATATCCCACTACACCACAAGGTTGTGTTACACTAGTTGGTAACACTGTCTCGCTATCGGGCTCGAGTTTCGAAAGCGAGTAATCGCTGAACATGTATGTCATTTGGAGCGATAATGTGCCTTCAGTCTCAGTAGTGGCTCGCCACAATGGCACAACTTTTCCTCCTTCTGGTGCTCTTCGCCTGCGGGGCCCTTCCGAGGGTGCTTGGCGGCACCAGAAATGTCGCCAAGATATTCCAACCGAAAGCAAACATTCCCCCAGCCCTGATGAAGATGATGTTCGGCGGAGAAATGGAACGAAGATCGGAGCAGGTATACTCCAAATTGTCCAACAATGCTTGCGTGGCGCACCTCAAGGCTGTTGGCGTGGCCCTCAAGAAACAGCAGTATTGGGCCCAGACTAGTGAGTACTAACTACACAATGTTTGCCGGTACAGAATTCTACCGGATCGTGGGGGAAACTTTAACCAGGTCATGGCAAGAATTCAACCGGGTCGTGGGGGAAATTCTACCAGATCATGGCAAGAATTCAACCGGATCGTGGGGGAAATTCTACCAGATCATGGAAAGAATTCTATCGGATCGTGGGGGAAATTCTACCAAATCATGGAAAGAATTCTATCGGATCGTGGGGGAAATTCTACCAAATCATGGAAAGAATTCAACCGGATCGTGGGGGAAATTCTACCAGATCATGGAAAGAATTCTATCGGATCGTGGGGGAAATTCTACCAAATCATGGCAAGAATTCAACCGGATCGTGGGGGAAATTCTACCAAATCATGGAAAGAATTCTATCGGATCGTGGGGGAAATTCTACCAAATCATGGCAAGAATTCAACCGGATCGTGGGGGAAATTCTACCAAATCATGGAAAGAATTCTATCGGATCGTGGGGGAAATTCTACCGGGTATTGGCAAGAATTCTACCGGATCGTGGAGGCAATTCTACCGGTCAATGGCAAGAATACTACCAGATCGTGGGTGCAATTCTGCCTGGTTATGGCAAGAATTCTACCAGATCGTGGGTTCTATTCTGCCAGGTTATGGCAAGAATTCTACCGGATCGTGGGGTTAATTCTAACAGGTTATGGGAGAAATTCTGCCTGATCGTGGGGTTACTTCTACTGGGTCATGGGAAGAATTCTTTCGCATGTTGGGGTGCATTTTACTAAGTTATGGGACAAATTCTACCTGAAAGTGAGGTCAAATTCTACTGGGTTATGGGAACAATTATACCTGATATTGGGTTGAATTCTACACAGTTATGGAATTTATATTACCTCTCCACATTTATCTCTATGCCATTATTCCAAGAAGCGAATCTTATTGTACACTCATGAAGGCTTTGTAATTGGCCCGTGCATTTTTAGAGCATCTCTGTGTTTGTTCGTTTGTTAGTTATACATAGCCTACTTAGTTATTGTTTTGTTAAGGGACGGAACGGTGAGGTCATGTACCCATAAGCATCTCTGTAAATTAAAAACAGGATTGTTATTTTTTAAATTAATTTTCATGGAATTCTCCGAATTTTTTGCATTTCAAACTACATTACGCCGAACGCACGCAAAATTACTATTTTTTCTGCCTGTTGGTCTGTCTGTCTGTTTGTCTGTTTGCACGCTTGCAACACGACAACAGCTGGGTGGAGCAACGTGAAATTTGGCATGGGTATTCGTCAGAAGACAGGCACTGATCATTATATAACTCTTCATCACACCTCTCACAAAGAGGGGGCTATAAGGGAACCCCTCTCAAAATACATGCTAAAATAGGCGAAATATCAAAGCCGTCATAAAAAAGTAAACGAAGATCATTTTGGGCATCCTTGATGTGAGAAACAAAACTCGCCTCGAGAACCATGCGTTGAGCCTATGGAATCAACCGATTGGGAGATGTTTGAAATACAGCATCCCAGATATGGGGCACAGAACAAAGAGAGGATGAATCTGATTGATAACTACATTAGGCATATTTAATGTGAGAGATTATTTCCCTAGTAAGTTCAAAAAGCCGTTCGAGGAACAGGTACTTCTTTCAGATAATTTATACAATTACGGATTGGCTACATGAGCGGCAATTCCATTATATCTTCGTATGATATACTGCACATTGCGAGTGTTATTTTAGTGTATAGTATAGATAAAAACAAGTAGTTGCGTGAAGAACTATACAGCCTATTTTCATATATCCTACACATGTTAATTGCCTCTATCAACATACACAATTTCAGTTTGAAGGTTGTGATAGATTCGTAGATATTGAGAACCGTCTAAATATTTCAGAAGGTCGCCAGGTTGGATTTTTATTTATGTACTATTACATGAAGATTATTGTGTACGTGTGGTATTCAAACTTCAATCGCATGTTTAGGACACAAGAAGTAAAAACGAGATTTTAAAATTTCGCACAGCTGCCATCTTGTGGTTATGAAAACAATTGAAATAAATTGGATGCCAGTGGATTAACATTTGTATAAGCATAGTGGATTAACATTTGTATAGGCATTTAACGTACAAAGTTTCACTGCACTCGGATGGTTAAATCGCGAGAAACGTCCATTTAAATATGTATAATTCGCGTCGCTGCCATGTTGGATTTGTGCTCACCAGGTTACTGAAAGTCCTTTAGGTGAACTTATGTTCATAGCCTCTATCAACGTAAAAAATATAAGTTTGATTGCTGTAAATGATTCGTAGATATTGAGAATCGTCAAAATATTTCGGATGCTCGCCATTTTGGATTGTTATATGTATAAGCCATAGAGTTACGTACCATTAAAGGAAAATTATTGCGAAGGTTCATTATTCAAACTTTCACTTCGATCGCATGATTACGACACAAGAAATAAAAACTTAACTTTAAAATTTCGCACAGCCGCCATCTTGAGGTTATGTAAACAATTGAACTAAATTAGATACCAGTGCATTACAATATCTGTAAACATTTGCTGTACCAAGTTTCATTGCGTTAGGATTATTAAATCACGAGAAAAGTCTATTTAAAACTTTCAATTTCGCTTGGTCGCCATGTTGGTTTTATACTTTACAGGTGTTTGAAATTTACATAGATAAACTTGTACCAGTGTCCTATATCACCGTACAAAATTTCAGGGTGATATCTGTGATAGTTTCGGAGATATAGAATGCCAGTGAAATATTTCGCACAGCCACCATTTTGAGGTTATGTAAACAATTGAACTAAATCAGAAGCCACTGCATTACAATGTGTATAAACATTTGCTGTACAAAGTATCATTACGTTTGGATGGTTAAATCGCGAGAAAAGTCTATTTAAAAGTTTCAAATTCGCTTGACAGCCATGTTGGTTTTGTAGTTACCAGGTTTTTGAAAGTCTCATAGGTGAACTTTTAGTAGTGCCCTTTATCACCGTACAAAATGTCAAGGTGATATCTGTAATAGTTTCGAAGATACTGAATGATGGTGAAATATTTCGCACAGCCGCCATGTTGGATTGGTGAGAAACAATAAAATTTGAAGGTCACGGTCGGGGTCGGCCAGAATGGTGCTATGATCTTACCGAGTTTCACTGAAATCTCTCCAGCCGTTTAGATGTTATTAGGGGGGACATACACACGATTCACACACACACGCACACACGGACAAATGGTGATCTCATAAGCCTATTTTTTAGTCTACTTTCGATTTTTGCAAAAAATGAAAGTAGACTTATGAGATCAACACAGGGCGAAAAATTGTGTGTCTGTCTGTGTGTGAATATGTGTGTGTGTGTGTGTGTGAGTGTGTGTACTCTGAATGTCTGTCCCCCCTATCAATTCGAACACGGTGAAACCGAATTGAACGAAATTTGGTACAGAGGTAGCTCTATCATAGGGCACCTTAGTGTCATACTTTATATCGCCGCCATCTTTACCAAAACTTAATGGCGGCCACTCAAACGTTCAAAACGTAAACTCAAATTACGGCTAAACTAATCATCCGATCTCAACCAAATTTGGTGACAACATACATTTATATAGGACGCGTCTTTCACCCAAACTTCAAGATCATCGGCCTTGCAATTTCAGTATGGCGGCCGTGTGAATTATGCAACCATTATAATCCATAGCTTAAGACCCACCAATTCAGATTATCAAGCCTAGGGTGGTTTAAGCTATCCTGAAGGTCGTGATCCGTTTTTTATTATAATTTAATATTATAATATTATTCTGTATGAGTGGCTTAAAAGAGCTGAGCCGTATCTGCCACACGACAAGATGGCAGCTGTCCTCATGAGCCTGTCTTATATTTCAGTAGTTTTAGTATGTTGTATGTGATATACCCTACTGATACTATAATATAAACTTTGTATGAAATTATCTATAATGAAGATGTACTGCAGTGAAGAAATAGTTTATTTCAAGTCATTATTTGCCAACAGGTTGAATCTAATATATCAGTTAAGAACGCCATGATGTTAAGGATATGGTTAGCTCTGGGCTAGCGTGTTAGTCTGTCACGCAGTTAACTGGGGATCGAATACTGCTACAGTTAACTTTTTTTCTTGAATTCTTTTACAAATGATGTGCACAAGCTCTTTCCACAGATACTGAATAAAATGTCATTTAGCTCAAAGGGGAGGCTAATGTATACACTCGTTTATTAATAAAATCACAGTCCCAGCATTGCACATAAACAGAAGACATTAGGAAAAGGAGAATAGAAGAACTAGATACACGTTGTCATCAACCACAGCCTTCTTAATATCTCTGTACGGTGCTGTCCTCTTGTGGGTTAAGTGGGTAATATTGTTCCAAAGATACCTGGCCTCCTGAAGTATGGCAATTTTGTAATAATGGTAGTTCAACTATTAGCCACGATCGCGCTCCGATTACATTTAAACACTGCCAGCTGGATCGCCTCCCTCCTGGCTACTTTAAATTGCCTGCTCGTTGAACACCCAGAGGCGTACAAGATAAATATTAATTCACTGCTAGGTCGCAGCACCAACCTACTGTGATCGGCGCGGATTTTTAAAGGGAAAGGTACCCAAAACGAAAGATTCTTAAGTTTGTAGGCTGGCTTAATATAGAGATTAACGGACGTGAATGCATTACAATAAGTTAGTAGTTTTGTTATTCAATCATCATAAAGTATATAATATTGATTTTGACACTTACTGGCTAATTATCAATATAAAAGAAAACAAACACTACATGGTGGTAGAGGTGGTTTTAGGGATGAGGACAAAGAGTTATAAATATACCCATACATTTAGGAGAAAGCAGGCTATATGTTCTTTGCTGAACATCTTGTTTTAGCCTACTTTCGATTTTTGCAAAAAAATGAAAGTAGACTTATGAGAACAACACAGGGCGAAAAATTGTTTGTCTGTCTGTGTGTGTGTGTGAGAGAGTGTGTACTCTGAATGTCTGTCTGTCCCCCCCCCCCCCCTCCTCCCGCCTATCAATTCGAACAGGGTGAAACTGAATTGAACGATATCTGGTACAGAGGTAGCACTAGCAAAGGGCACCTCAGTGTCATGTTTTATATCGCCGCCATCTTGACAGAAACGTAATGGTGGCCACCCAATCCATTGATCTCTACCAAATTTTGCAGCAACATACCATTTCATGGGAAGCATCCTTTGACCAAATTGCAAGGTCATCAGCTTGATAGTTTGCGGATGGCGGCCATGTTTGTGTGCAAATCGATACCCACTATCAATTCAAACACGGTAAAACCGAATTGAACGAAATTTGGTGCAGAGGTAGCACAAGTAAAGGGCACCTCATTGTCATGTTTTATATCGCCGCAATCTTGAAAAGACGTAATGGTGTCTACCCAAATGTTAAAAGCTTAAATCAAATTACGACCAACCTAATCAACCGATCTCTACCAAATTTTGCATCATTATACCTTTATGTACGAAGAATATTGTGACCGACCTACAAGGTCATCAGCCCAATAATTTGCGAATGGCGGCCATGTATGTGTGCAATTAGATTCCCCCTATCTACTCAAACACGGTGAAACCGAATGAAACGAAATTTGGTACAGAGGTAGCTCTAGCAAAGGGCACCTCAGTGTCATGTTTTATATCGCCACCATCTTGTCGGAAACGTAATAACGGCTACCCAAATGTTAAATGCTTAAATCAAATTACGACCAACCTAATCAGCTGATCTCTACTAAATTTTGCAACAACATAACTTTATGTAGGAGGCATCTTTTGACCAAACGACCAGGTCATCAGCCAAATAGTTTGCAGATAGCAGCCATGTATGTGTGCAAATCGAATCTCCCTATCAATTCAAACACGGCGAAACCGAATTGCACGAAATTTGGTACAGAGGTAGCACTTGCAAAAGGCAACTTAGTGTTATGTTTTATATTGTCGACATATTGACCGAAACGTAATGGCGGCCACCCAAATGTTAAAAGCTTAAATCAAATTACGATCAACCTAATCAGCTGATCTCTACTAAGATTTGCAACAACATACCTTTATGTGGGAGGTATCTTTTGACCAAACGACAAGGTCATCGGCCTAATTGTTTGCAGATAGCGGCCATGTATGTGTGCAAATCGATTCTCAATATCAATTCAAACACGATGAAACCGAATTGAATGAAATTTTGTACAGAGGTAGCACTAGCAAAGGGCACCCACCTCATATTCATGTTTAATATCCGTATAACACGTTGTATTTCAACAAGCTACCACAGCCAACGTTCAATTATACTCCTTGAATAGAACAAAGAGTTATAACAATACCCATGCATTTAGGTGAAAGTAGACTATATGTTCTTTACTGAACATCTTGTTTTTTTTTTTTCATAAAATGAAAATAGGCTAATAATAATGTTCAAACCTGTTATGTGGACCGTAGGTTTTTGAGATCCCATGTGTCCTTATTGGGCCATTTATCAAGTAATTTATTCATGTGATTTGTTATCGGAGAGTTATTTTAAAATGGAAATTATGAAATTTATATCGTCTTTAGATTATCTTGAAACTTCCCCCGTGTTTAGTTCAGGAGTTTCCTTCCGTTGTTGCAACATGTGCATCTATCGTAAATACCTTGGTTGTCGATTCATTTGAGAAGCTTATATCATCATCTCATCATCATCTTCCTTGCGTTTGTCCCGCTTTGGAGCAGGGTCCGATACTTTACATGCCAATCTCCATTTCTGTCGGTCAAGGGCATCATGCCGACAGAGATTAACTTGTCGCATGTCTTCTCTAAGGCGATCAAGCCACCTCTTCTTAGGTCGCCCACGAGGACGTTTGCCATCCGGGTTGAGGCACAAGGCAGTTTTAGCCACTGATTGTTCGTGACTGCGTATGATGAGGCCGTACCAGCGTAGACGAGCCTCCCGCATTTTATTCTGTATGGGCGCAACTCCCATCCTCCCTCGGACATCGCAATTCTTGATATGGTCAAGTCGCGTCAGACCAAGCACCGAACGAAGCATGCGCATCTCCATAACATGCAGGGCTTGCTCGTGTTTAACAGAGGCCGGCCAGCATTCAGAACCGTAGAGGGCGACTGGGCTCACGACGGTCTTGTAAATCTTGGCCTTAAGATAGGTGGGTATCTTGCGGTCAAAGAGGGCTCCAGTTAACTCCCTCCATTTGAACCAACTGGCACTCACACGAGCTCGGGCATCACGGAGGGTGTCACCATCTGAACGAGTCAAGGAGCCTACAAGGATGGTGCCAGGCGTCGGTGACCCACACTCCATATACACGGTTTTCTGGACATTCAGCTTCAGTCCATTCTTAGCCAGCCTCGTATTCCACTCCTGCAGTTTCTCTTCAAGAACGTTGCGTTCTGCAGCCAATAAGACATCATCAGTATACAGAAGAGTCCATGGATGTTGCGATTGGATATCTGATGTTATTGTATCCATGCATAGAATAAACAGAAGTGGTGAGAAGCTTATATAGCGTTATTATTTAGCCCTGTCTACTTGACTGTATATGAGACGAAAAATGTATGTGCTTCCATGAACCCAACCTGATGTGCCTCTGTGAATTATGTAGTAGTAGTAAGAAAGAAAATGTAAAAAAAAACTCAATGATATTTTCCAAAAATCTATTTTTTTATTAAAAAGAACTTCAAAAGAAATGTTTTTAAATTCAAAATAATTTTCAAAACAAATTCAAAATAGAAATTTCAAGAAGAAAACTTGAAAACTATTTTTTTAAATTGTTGAAAGGATTCTCTTATTTCAAAAATTGAGAAATAAATCAAAACAAAAATGTTCAAAAGAAATGATCAAATATTTTTTAAAATATTTTAAAAATATTTTTTATAAATCAAAAAATAATTATAATAATAAAAAGAATTCAAAGTAAAAAAGAAGGTTTGAAGAAAAATTAGTGTGTTTTTAGCCTATTTTCAATTTTGAAAAAATAGGCTTATGAGATCACCTTTTGTCCGTGTGTCTGTGTGTGTGCGTGTGTGTGTGTGTGAGGTGTGTGTGTGTGTCCCTAATAACTTCTAAACGGCTAGAGCGATTTCAATAAAACTAGGTAGGTTCATAGCACTATTTCGGGCGGCTCCGACCGTGCCCTTCAAATTTTGTTACGTCTCACAAATCCAACATGGTGGCTATGCAAAATATTTCACCAGCATTCATTACCTCCGAAACTATTCCCGATATCAACCTAGAATTTATTACGGTAATAAAGGGAACTACTAGAAGTTCACCTATGTGACCTTTGAAAACCTGGTAACTACAAAACCAAAATGGTGGCCACGCGAATTTGTGACTTTGAAATAGACGTTTCTAGCGATTTAACCAACTAAACGCAATAAAACTTGGAACAGCCTATGTTTATTCACATTGTAATGCACCGACATCTAACTTCGTTCAATTGTTTACATAACCACAAGATGGCGGATGTGCGAAATATTTCACCGGCATTCTATATCTCTGAAACTATTAGCGGTATCACCCTGAAATTTTGTAGGGAGATAAAGGGCACTACTGGAAGTTCATCTATAAGATTTTCAAAAACCGATTAACTACAAAACTAACATGGCGGCCAAGCGAATTTGAAAATTTAAATAGACCTTTCTCGCTATTAAATGTTCCAAACGCAATGAAATCTGGTACAGGAAATGTTTATACACATTGTAATGCACTGGTATCTAATTTAGTTCAATTGTTTACATAACCTCTAGATGGCGGCTGTGCGAATTTTAAAATTAAGTTTTATTTCTTGTGTCGTAATCATGCGATCGAAGTGAGAGTTTGAATAATGAACCTACGCAATAATTTCCCTTTATTGGTACATGGCTCTATGGCCTATACATTTAACAATCCAACATGGCGACCATCCGAAATATTTAGACGGTTCTGAATATCTACGAATCTATTAAAGCAATCAAACTGATTTTTTTTATGTTCATAGGGCTATGAACTTAAGTTCACCTATAGGACATTAAATAACCTGGTGATCACAAATCCAACATGGCGGCGACGCGAAGTATACATATTCACATGGACGTTTCTCGCAATTTAACCATCCGAGTGCAGTGAAACTTGGTGCAGTAAATCCTGATACGAATGTTCATCTACTGGAATCTAATTTATTTCAATTGTTTCCATAACCACAAGATGGCAGCTGTGCGAAATTTTAAAATCTCCTTGTTACTTCTTGTGTCCTAATCATGCGATTGAAGTTTGAATGATACACGAACACAATAATCTTCATGTAACAGTACATAACTCTAGCACCTACATATATAATATCCAACATGGCGACCATCCGAAATATTTAGTCGGTTCTCAATATCTACGAATCTATGACAGCAATCAAATTTGAATTTTTGTATGTTGATAGTGGCAGTTAACATAAGTAGGATATATGAAAATAGGCTGTATAGTTCTTCACGGAACTACTTGTTTTAATTCTAGTGAAGATAGAGAAGGAAGAGGTCTTGTGTTTAGGAACCATCCCAGCCGATTCTTGACTCATTCGAGATAATTTTTATTAAATCTTTATATATTTTATTTCACGATCTAACTTTAAAGGTCACTTCTTTTTTTATTTTTGTTATCTCGTGTTCCTCATATCGTTTGGTTACGGAAGCTATTCGCCGTACTACTCCACACCCGTGGTTATTCTTAATTGATACTTCCCTTCTTAGCAATGCCATCTGGGGGCTTGACCTACACACCTTATCCTATTCTTTTCTTGACCGTAATGGATTCCTAACATGTTTTATGTGAGGTCTTACCTTAAGTGAGAAGCATTCTACTATTTACTCCTTTAATCTATACTAATATAATAAAGCTGAAGAGTTTGTTTGTGTGTTTAAACGCGATAATCTCTGGAACTACCAGTCGGATTCGAAAAAAAATTTCTGTATATGATAGCCAGATTTAAGAAAAATAGTTTAGGCTATGTAGCATTAGGCTACACCTCTCAGGTAACCTTAAAGATTGATTTTTGTTCAGTAAGTCGGAAGAACAAGCGCTCCCGAACAGCTTCAATAATACCTAAGTCAATTGTTGCCTGGAAATGTGGGCTGCATCGCGTCGCCCCTACCAGTGTTCTGGTGCAGAATTGCAAGCTGCGTATATATTGAAGACTTGAAATAAAGAAGGCTAAGTGCCAAAATAATAGTTTTGAGAAAAATGAGTTTAAAGTAGCCCATAGAAGGCACTTAATGGTAATCATTTCAACTTTTTTGTGTATTAATTGAAAGTTAAGCAAGTTAAGTAAGATCCAAAGGATCTTACAAATGTGTTATTGTAACAGAATAGAAAACTCATTTGTTGTAGAAATTCAATGAAAGGCTCTAAGTCTCATAGCTCAATACATAGTAACATTATTATCATTATTATTATTATTATTGTGAATACTGCTCTTCATTACGACAGTTTGCTTGCGGATAGCAATCTTCGCTGGCGCCCCGGAGGTCCTGGTTCGATTCCCAACTTTAATAAAGAAATGAAATGCTGGTCTTAGTTCTCATCCTGGAGAGGCAGGGCATGGTTTGCCGCAGGTTCCCCACTTTTACGACAGGGAAATGCTGGTATGGTAACTGATCCGTCAGGCCATGGGCGCCTCCTCCCCCCAAATCTTCGTAGGCTCTGAGACCACGCATCCAAGTACACGGGGCGAAATGCTCACGATGTTCAACCTGGATAGCCTGTTTCGGTAATGTGTGGAGTGTTTCTTGATAAACGGATTCCGGGCCTCGTCATGTTCCCCAGGGGTTCACTACAATTGAGACGTGGCTTGGCTACCACGGGGCCCCGGCTATGCCCCCACTTACCTGTGCCGACTCCCCTCTCTCATGTTTCCTGTTCTCATCTGAGTAGTCGACTGCTTCTCTGGGTTCTTGGCAATTCTTCGAAATCATTTCGCCCTTGACGAATTACTTGTCTAGAACTCCCCCTGATTATTAATTTATTTTTTCTTATTCATCGAAATTTATGAACTCGTCTCGATCGTTGCCTACTTCTCTCGGGTCATTTCCGAAAATATCCCCTTTGAAATCGAAGACAAAACATATTAAAATTTAACTATGCAGGTCCTGCGTATTTCCGAATGTCGTCTCTTGACTGATTCCCGAGAGAGATTGTCCCTGTGGCGACCAAGGGTTGCTACTTTCTCCTACTGTTGTAACTGTTTGCAGAAAATACTAAGAAACTAGTACTACTCCTTCCGAATAGTTTTTAATTTAAAGAAAAATGCGTTTCTTAAATATAAATCGAAATCTGAGAACACGTCTCTGAAAACTCGCTTTGAGAAAATGCGTGCGCACTGGCGCGCGGAGCATAGAGCCTTCCATGTGTTAACAGCAGCGGCAGATAAACTGCATGCCATCTGTTGATAGATATTGTTAGTACACCATCATTTTTAGTACACCATCATTTTTAGCAGTTCGAGCCTTTTATACATTGTTAGGCTTGGCGAGTAGATTCTATTTCACACAATATCTCAAAATGTGTAACTTTGGCACTTACGAGCCTTCTTTCTTTCAAATCTTCAATCGCAGTCACGGGGAGTAATTAGTGCAAAAATATTTCTTAGGCCCCCTAAAACAGTTATCATCATGATGACAATAGTATGCCTCTGTATAAGGGCGATGGTGTTGGTGCAGTATACTGAGGTTATCAGCTGCAATAAGCGTTGGTGCTTTCTGATCCTTATCCTTGAGCGCTCCAGTTCTGAAGTAGTATTCATCCATAGAACAAATAAATCCACTGGGAGAAGCCGGGCACTACTGCTAGTAAGATTAGGGTGACCAGATCCAGTACTGTGAAATAGAGGACAACAAAGGCAAAAATTGAGGACATTAAGGGAAAAAAGGACAAATCTAAAAGTAATGAAACCATATAAGATACAATAGAAATATTTATGAACTTCAAAATGTATTAATTACATTAATAAACTTAAGAACATTGCCACTGAAAATTTATTTTATTCTGAAGTTAAAAACATGAAATTACACTTTATTTGCATTTGTATTTATCTGAGGATGATATTCCTACCATCAGTTTTGGTCTGTCCAAATTCTTTTGGTCACTTCATAATAAATTGTCTGGTTCAATTTGGGTGTGCAGTCCATTCAATTGTAGGAGGAATGATGACGAACGATATGGAATGCTAATGCTCCCTCCCCAGCTAAAACGCGATTCGTTAATGATGTAGTTGATGTGGAAAAATGCTTCTCTATAGTTTGCGAACTGCCGCAGCCTTGTACACTTTTTTGTGTTTACTTGAAGAAATGTGGCTATCCAAATTTTGAGAAACTACGAAATTAAATGAAAATTTTATACAAATAACTCTGTTTTAATATTTATAATTTTAAACTAAAACAATAAATTATACAACTTACAATGATTTGCTACCGAGACGAAAGTTGCAGTTGGGCAAAATCATTACGTCCAAGCTTGAAAGCAGGATATTTGGTTTTCAAAGCATCTGTAAACTTGCACTTTCTTTCAGGCATCTTGAATGCGATCAAATTTTAAACTGGCAAACACACAACCACGCCGCAAGACTGCCATTCAACGGAGAACAAACACAGAAACACATTCCCAAACCCAGCATAGACCGGAAACAAAAATAGTAGCGCAGCACATCGGTCAAAAGGTTAACTATTGCCATGGCGCCAATATAAACTGCGATAAACTAAAACATACATACATACTGTACATACATTCATACGATAATATAGTAAATTAATAAAAAGGAGGACATTTAGACAATTTTAAAAATTGTTCGCGGACAGAGGACAGATACGTAAATTGGAGGACATGTATGATTATATATTATAGAAAATGGCGGTGAATGTTGATGTTGAAAATCTTTACCTCTCTGCCGAAAGTCATTTAAATTTAATTTGTAATGCCTTAAATGCGGACAAACGCAAAAGTATAAACTGGGGTGACTTATTTTCTTCCATCGATGCCATAAAACAGACACTGGACACCTTCAAAGGAGTGCTGACGAAAAGTAAACAAGACTCGTCAACTCAGGTTTATTACTCTGATGCGGTTCAGCAACCTACACTACCACCACCACTACAACTACAGCAACGACAACAACAACAACCCGTAAGTTTCACTAAACATGTTGTAATGATTTCACCTAAAGACTCAACCGTAGTAAAGGATTCTGAGCAGACACTGAAATTGCTGCAATCTACAACCAGTACAAGGGTACTGCAGGTCGGAGTAAATCGGGTTAAAAGATAAGAAATAAAGGCTTAGTTGTAGAACTTAGGAACGAAAAAGTATGCAATATAATGGCAAATGATATAGAGACTAGTAACCCTCACCTGAAAGCTAGTATTCCACGTAAGAAGAATCCGCGCATTATAATTCATGATTTAGAGGTTAACTTGGCTCAGAATGAACTCGTTGATTGTATCGTACAGCAGAATTCTGTAGTTAAGGAAGTAATCACTGATGTTTGTGAAGATATAAAGACGTGTTTCATGCGACGGTCTAGAGATGGCAGCACACAATTTGCTGTAATCGAAGTCAGTCCTATTATCTTCCGAGCCATACACAGCTGTGAAAAGCTCTATGTAGGTAACACCTGATGTAAGTTTCGTGAATATGTCTCGATTATTCGTTGTTTTAAGTGTCATGGATATGGGCATTTCTCCTCTAACTGTGAAAAGCAGCAGTGCTGCTCACAGTGCTCAGATAATCATGATATCAACACATGCCCAAGAAGCAAGACCGAATGCGTAAACTGTAAATTTCAAAATCATAGAAACGTTATGAGAAACCTGCCTGAAACTATAGATTATCATCATCCAGCTACATCATTAGACTGCCCGATATACAAGAAAATATATAATATAGTTAAATCGAAAATTAATTATGGCTGAATTGTTCGTTTACCTACTAAATTTACATAAATCTTTGGTTCCAACTCAAGAACTGCATTTAAATTTTCACCATAATGAGAGTACAGTTCTCTGTTTGCAAGAACCCAATATCAGAAATCATAAAGTTATTGGCTTCGGACTAGACTATCATATTTATACTTCAAGCAATATTACTCCTGAAGAGCGAATTCGTGCGGCTATAGTTAAAAAATCTAAGACCGTCATCCGTTTAGGGCAATACGGTTCTGCTGACAGAGTTGTTGAATGCACAACTATTTACTGCATGGAAGTTTATGTATGTAATGTGTATTTCGACTCCAAACAGGACATTAATGTGGATTTAAGTTTTTTTTTGGAGCGTGTGTGTGAAGACCTACAAGGGAAACCTCTCCTCATAACAGGTGATATTAATTCGAAACATAGTTCCTGGGGTAGTCCCGTTGAAGATGCTCGTGGGCAGTGCACAAAATTTAACTATCTGAAACAAAGGTGATAAACCAACATATATACGTTCTAACTCTCCGAGTTATTTAGACGTTAGTGTCAGTAGTCCTGCACTTCTTCCATTTATTTACGACTGGAAAGTAAGCGATACACCAATGCTGTCTGATCATGCTTTAATAATGATATCTTTACAACATACAGCAGAAATACCTACTGTACAAGCTTCCAATTACGTAACTCGCATCTATAAGAAAAGAATGTAAAGTGGCATCATTTCCATTTATCTGCCAAAAGAATTTTGCAGAAAGTAATGGGAGACATAGAATACTGTAGTTCGGTTTATTTATTTATCGTATGGCTTTTAGTGCCGGGAGTGTCCGAGGACATGTTCGGCTCGCCTGAGTCTGTAGCTGCTTCCATCGGATACCCTAAAGGGTGAGCTACAAGTTCCGTTCAATTTCAAGTAGTTCCAACTTTCGCCACCAGATATCAATGATACCTAGTGGTGAACGTTGGAACTTTGATAGAGCGTTCTGACGAAATCTAACCTAACAAATTTTGCTTTACACAAGTTTAGTCTGTGAAAGTATTTTTTACATGCCACAATCTATGACATGGGACCGCCGGCTTTACTTCCCCTCCGAAGGAAGGCATACTGAAGGATTTTTAACGCTCTTAAAAAATCCGACGACTTCGGCCGGGTTTGAACCCGCTTTCTTGGGCATGGCAGTTCAGCATGCTACCGACTACGCCACCGAAGCCGGTGGACGAGCTTGATGAAGCTGTAAACAAACTAAATTGCCTCAATTGGAGTATCACCTTATATTTGAGTGTCCTGTTTTAGAAAAGGAAAGATACTATTTACAATGCCACCTTAATAGCCGTAACCTGGAACTTTCAAAGCCGCTGTACCATATTTTCAAGAGGCAGTGCTGTTTAAGACAATTTCTCACTTTCATCAACAATTTTTTTGTAAACTATGTTAGTAATATTTGTATTTGCTTTGTTTTTAATCTACCACCCTAATGTACGTCTGGTAAAAAAGGGTTCCTGTATTTTTGGATATTTAATAATAATAATAATAATATCTCCGTTAAGTCAAGTACATATCGCATTCTTTATAACTCATTTAGAATTCTCTCCGATCGTTTTTTGGAGTGGGACCGTATATTTTTAGCCTACTTTTTATATTTTGCAAAAATGAGTAAAAAGTAGACTTATGAGATCGGACAAATGTGTGTCTGTCTGTCCTTCTGTCTGTCTGTCTGTCCTTCGGTCTGGCAGGCTGTGTGTGTCCCACCCCCTATCAACTCCAAACGGCTGCAGCAATCGAAACAAAATTTGGTAGGAGTAAAGATCTATACCCGAATATCTCATGGCCATATTTGAAAATGATGTCAGTGTTACCAACTGCTGAAAAATGGCAATTGAAATTTGAGCTCCATGTTGGATATCATGGAAGGTATGAATGTGAGCGATTTCAAAATTGGCACACGTATAGATAATAACATTGCAGTTTAATTTCCAGGAGGCCATACATGGAAGTGTTGCCAAAATGATTATAAGCCTGCTGATAAGTCCAAATTTTAAATGCATATAACTTCTACACTATCAATTGGATTTCAACCAAATTTCGTATGTGCTATGTGTACATAAACAGATATGACTGAGCGTATTCTTAAGAGCCACCAGGGCTGCCAACTGTTAATAAAATCTCTCAATTTTTTAAATCCAAATACCCATATATCAGAAAGTATGCAAGCCGACAGCTTTAAACTATGCACACGTATAGTACCTGACATTCTATATTAATTTGGAGTAACTTATATACGTCAGTGCTATCAACATGATTCTAAGCCTGCTGAGAGGTCCAAATTTATATACATGTAACTTCTATACTATCATTGGGATTTCAACCAAATTTCGTGTGTGCTATGTGTACCATAACAGATATGACTATGCCGATTCTTAAGAGTAACCAGGGCTGCCAACTGTTAATAAATACTGTCTCTATTTTTGTTACCCTAATATCAATATATCAGAAAGTATGCAAGCCAATAGTTCTAAACTTTGCACACGTATATTACCTGGTATTATAGATTAATTTGGAGTAACTAATATACGTCAGTGCTGCCAACATGATTCTAAGCCTGCTGATAGGTCCAATTTTAAAATACATGTAACTTCTATACTAACTAATGGATTTCATTCAAAATTGACACAACAATAGATCATATTATTTCAGATTATTTCTTACCAATACATGTATGTCATTGTTGCCAACATGATTTTACGCGCGTTGTTATATCCAATGTTTAACTGCATGTAACGTCCATGCTATCCATTGGACTTCAACCTAATTTTGTATTCTGTACCTTAAGAGATGGAACTAAGAATATATTCAGTCACCAGTGCTGCCAACTGGAGTTCTCTATTAGGCTACATTATGCCAGGTATACAGAATTTCGAACTAATTAGAAATTTCGATATTACCAACTTAATTTCGTCATTATTCTAGATAGATCTATAGAGATTAACCATTGCATGAATCTTAAATTTTAAGAAAAGTAGGCTATTTAGTTCGTCACAGAATTTCTTGTTATCTTACGAAATCTGCAACATCCTGGTGACTCGCAGCAATGTTATTGAGGGTTTGTGAAATGACGCGTGCGACTGTGTGGACGTATTCCACAGTTCTCATATTTCGTACCTATCTTTTTGTGTTTGAGTGTATTCCTTTTTATCTCCTCTCCCTTTTACACTGAGTTCAGTGTTTGGTTGGATACGATATTTTGCTGTTTATCGTTGGGCGCATATGTCCGTTTATTAATTTCAATTGCACTCAAATGGAAAGTTAAGGAGTAATGCACATTTCCAAATAGCTTTTCCGTGACACTATCCACTTTACAAAAAATTCAAAATGATAAGTTTCATACTTCTGACCACAGAGTATTTCGCTGGGACGATACCATTTTTTCTCTGTGCATAGCTTATTATGGAAACCGTCGACAGCCAGTCGTGTTAATGCGTGGCGTAGATGGTAGTTCGCCTTTCTATCTATCATTACGATATTGTGGTTGACTGTATGTATGTTTAGGCATTTCATCCTTTTCTGAACGCTCCTATAACTGACATGAATTTCGCTTGGCCTTATATGTGTCCATGGAATATAATCAGTTGGACCTTTCGAGTTACTGCGGTAGTGTTCAGCACCTCAAGCTGTCGGGTTAGTATATCCTTCTTCCTCCTTCTACCATGCAATGCCATGCATTGTACCTCCATGTTTCTGTTCTCAAGCTTTACCTGGGCTATCTTCGAGTGAGATTGCGTGTCTGTTACGTACGTCTTTATCCCGTCGCCTTTTATTACACTTGTGATGTTTTTGCCATCCCACTTTTCGCAGTGATTTTGTTTACTTGTATAATTTTGATATATTCTGACTGTGTATTTTCCACACGGCATTTTGGCCCTAATTACGATATGTACCTCGCTCTCAGTTAGATAATGTATTCTTACCTTTCTCTTCACTCTATCCTAGTCTATCTTTGGAGTTTTCTTTCGAACCTTAGCACCTACTTTGCTAGGATCCAATATTTCCGTGACCCCAAGTCAACTCCATGTCATCCTTATTCTTCAAAATGTAACTTATTTTCTCTCCATTATCCTGTTCATTCAGTGAGCCTATCTTGATGTGCTACACCCACTGTTTTGATCCCTAATCTAATATGTAATAGTTCCTCCCGTTCCTTTGATTGTTTTGTATGGCCCATTACACGTTGTCTCGACATTCATCGACTTACCTCTCTGCGTTCTCATTTGTAATAATTAGTCTAAATCTTATGAACTTCGTTCCCGGCTCATGAGTGGCGTAACGCTGACTGAAGGGACTTGGCTCATGGTCCTGGTGTGCGTGGAGCGGTGGACTCGGAACCCTTCCTCCTTCCTCCCTTTATTATTGAAGATCTTTTATTTCTATTTATTCTAATTTAATTGTAATTATTTTACCCTAATATTAATAATAAATTTTAATTTTTGTTTTCTTTAATATGTTCTCAAAATTAAGATTATAAATGTATTATAATTTTATAAGCTTAATTATTTTTAATTCTAATTTTATTAGGCCTACCATTTTTTAAACTTTTTAATATTAATTGTTTTTATATAAAACAAGTAGTTCCGTGAAGATCTATACAGCCTATTTCATATATCCTACTCATGTTAATTGCCTCTATCAACATACAAAATTTCAGTTTCAAGGTTGTGATATATTCATAGATATTGAGAACCGTCAAAATATATCAGATGGTCGCCAGGTTGGATTTTTATTTATGTACTGTTACATTAAGATTATTGTGTACGTGAGGTATTCAAACTTCAATTGCTTGATTAGAACACAAGAAGTAAGAACGAGATTTTAAAATTTCGCACAGCTGCCATCTTGTGGTTATGAAAACAATTGAAATAAATTAGATGCCAGCAGATTAACATTTGCATAAGCATTTAACGTGCAATGTTTCACTGCACTTGTATGGTTAAATCGCGAGAAACGTCCATTTAAATATTTATATTTCGTGTCGCCGTCATGTTAGATTTGTGCTCACCAGGTTACTGAAAGACCTATAGGTGAACGTATGTTTATAGCCACTATGAACATAAAAAATTTCAGTTCGATTGCTGTAAAAGATTCTCAGATATTGAGAACCGTTAAAATATTTCGGATGCTCGCCATTTTGAATTGTTATATGTATAGACAATAGAGTTATGTACTATTAATGGAAAATTATTGCGTAGCTTCATTATTCAAACTTTCACTTCGATCGAGAGATTACGACACAAGCTATAAAAACTTAATTTTAAAATTTCTTACAGACGCCATCTTGAGGTTATGTAAACAATTGAACTAAATTAGATGTCATTGCATTGCAATGTGTATAAACATTTGCTGTACCACATTTCACTGGACTCAGAAGGCTAAATCAAGAGAAAAGTCTCTTAAAATGTTTCAACTTCGCTTGACCGCCATGTTCGTTTTGTACTTTACAGGTTTTTATCCTACTTTCGATTTTTGCAAAAAATGAAAGTAGACTTATGAGATCAACACAGGGCGAAAAAAGTGTGTCTGTCTGTGTGTGTGTATGTGTGTGTGTGAGTCTGTGTGTGTGTGTGTATGTATGTGTGTGAGTCTGTGTGTGTGTGTGTGTGTGTGTGTGTGTCTGTGTGTGTGTGAGTGTGTGTACTCTGAATGTCTGTCCCCCCCCCCCCTATCAATTCGAACACGGTGAATGCGAATTGAACGAAATTTGGTACAAAGGTAGCACTAGCAAAGGACACCTCAGTGTCATGTTTTATATCGCCGCCATCTTTACCAAAACTGAATGGCGGCCACTCAAACGTTCAAAACGTAAAATCAAATAACGACTAACCAAATCATCCGATCTCTACCAAATTTGGTAACAACATACCTTCGTATAGGATGCGTCTTGTGACCAAACTACAAGGTCGTCCGCCATACCATTTCAGTATGGCGGCCGTGCGAATTATGCAAACTTTATAATCCATATCATGGGACCCACCAGTTCCGATTATCGAGCCGAGAATCGTTTTAACTGTTCTAAAGGAAGAGGCACGTTCGAAATTAAAAGTTTATTTTGTAATACTATAGTGCAGACGTGATTTTAAAAAGCAGAGCCGATTCAGTAATGAGACAAGATGGCAGCGGATATCTTGTGCCTGACTTATATTTCACTAATTTGAGTATTGCATGCAATATAGCGTACTGATACAAAATAAATAAACGTTGTATGAAATGCTTTATATATAAATAATATACTCCAGTGATGAAATCGTTTAGTATAAATCATTATTTGCTAACAAGTTCTATGTAAGTCATTTTATATAGAACGATATTCGTTGACACAATTAGCTCAGTGGTAGAGCGTTAGCCTGTCGCTCAAATGCCTATGGTTCAAACCCGATCAGAGCTAGGTTTTTTGCTTGAAATGTTATATGTTTATTGTCTTGTAATGACTCAGATGTTTTAAAATTAAGCGTTATATTGTGCATATTATGGTGTAAAATATATATTTAATTAAAACATAATTCGCCAGCAGATTTACTCGAGACATCTAGCTGCCAAAAAGGTAACTGCACGCAGACCTACTTATTAACTTCCAGATTTTATTGAAAAGTTTCTTCTTCTGGCCGCTAGAATGCACTCGCTCTGTTAGGATTATATTGTTCGATATTTCACCACTAGATGTCACGACTAGTCTACGTGGGGCTCCATTGATTACTATACCATTGGCATTCTATGCGCATCGAATTTGAAGAATGACAAGATGATACTACGTTACATTTTTACTTTTTATTTTAAAGGATTTGTAACAGCCTACTGTGCGTTATTTGGAAATGTTAATTGAAGTAAAGAACAAAACGATTTCACATAGTATCTGAACTCTACCGTTGGTGCTAGTTCAGGATATTAATTAATAATTTTATTTCAGCCAAATAGCAATCGAAAATATCCACATAGTTGGTATACATACGTCTCTGTAGGGTCATGGAAAGATTTGTTAATTCAATTAGGGTTGTGAAAGTCATACGCAGCCAGACGTGTAAAGACATGCCTCAACTCAAAGTTGGATCTTGCCCGCGTCAGGCCGATTATGTAATAATAATAATAATAATAATAATAATAATAATGTTATTAGTTTTACGTCCCTTTTAACTACTGTTGCATTTAGAGACGCCGGAATGCCGGAATTTTGCCCCGAAGGGGATCTTTAACGTGCCAGTAAATCTACTAACACGGCTCCCTCGCATTTGTGCACCCTCAAATGCCAGCTGACTGCGCCTGGATACGAAACTGCATCATAGGGCCCAGCATGCGAGAACGTTACCGCTGAGCCACGCCGCCAGTCCGGTCGATTATGTCTTCAGATCCATAACATTCTTTAGATACTTCTTATCTTTCTTTCTTCAATGATGGTAGCAGTTTTTATCTAGGTTGTGGCGTTTGGTAGAGGTAAATCGTTTCTAAGGTCTTCAACAAAGAATAGTTCTATTATACTCTGTGATAATAACAACGAGTTATAACTATAGTCATACATTTAGGAGAAAGTAGGCTATATGTGCTTTACTGTACATCTTGTTGAAAGTTACATAGATAAACATGCAGCAGTTCCCGTTATCAACGTACAAAATTTCAGGGTGATATCAGAAATAGATTAGGAGGTAAAGAGTGCCAGCGAAATATTTCGCACACCCGCCATTTTGAGGTTATGTAAACAATTGAACTAAATTAGACGCCAAAGCATTACAGTGTTTATAAACATTTACTGTACCATGTTTCATTACGTTTGGATCATTAAAACGCGAGAAAAGTCTATTGAAAAGTCTCAATTTCGCTTGGCCACCATGTTGGTTTTGTAGTTACTAGGTTTTTGAAAGTCACATAGGTGAACTTTTAGTAGTGCTCTTTATCACCGTACACAATTCCAGGGTGATATTGGTAATAATTTCGGAGATACTGATTGCTGGTGAAATATTTCTCACTGCCGCCATGTTGGATAGGTGCGACAAAAGTAAAAATTGAGGGGCACGGTCGGGGTCGGCCTGAATGGTGCTATGATCTTACCGCGTTTCATTGAAATCGCTCCTGCCATTTAGAAGTTATTTGGGGGGACACACACTCACGAATCACACACATACGCACACACAGACACATGGACAAAATGTGACCTCATAAGCCTTTTTTTTTTCATAAAATGAAAATAGGCTAAAAATGTTTCGTATACTTTAGGACAAGGAGGTAAAGGGATAATAATTGGTTTTCAGTAATATTAACACTTCCAAAGTAAAATATGTTTTTGGAAAGATTCAATCATCAGCTTCATTGATAATAGAAATTGTTCTCATTGTATGTGCTTAATATATAGACCACTAACCTATAAAGGGTTAACATCCATTTCAAGAAGTTTGATGCTGTACCAAGCTTCCCTGTAAATATGCAAAAAATAAATGATAGAAAATCAATCTTACATAGACGTGAACCACTGTGCTACAGGGAGTGTTGCAGTGGCAAACCACCAAAAATCACCTCCAGGATGGCAGAGGTGGGAATCGAACCCACCTCTTTTCAGTTAAGGCTCACAAGGCTAAGTGTGCCTCAATCCAGCACTCAGACCAGAATAACATTTCCTGGCAAACCCAGAAATCTAATCCAGTCCTCCGAGACGAAATCCAAGAATGGTAGCTGTGAAATACTCTTATGCATATCAATTACCACAGCAAAGTCGGGTAACGGAACTATAGGGGTACAACGTACAAAAAAATGTTGTAGGCGGGACTCGCCCTATTGTACCCGATAATCCGGAAAGGATCCTGTTGGAATATCCATTGCCCCCGCTGGATTGCTTGTTTCTAACTGCACCGGCATATACAACATTAGAAATCGCTTCCAACAAGGCCTTTAGGGATTTACAGACAGCAGTTACCAGAATATTGTGGATCAACAACCAACTACACGGGGCACTCACATTTACTTACCTCGGGGACTGGGACTCGGCTTCGCCTACACTACATCCACAATACTCTGCTCCTTATATTTAAAATGAATCACACTCCAACAACAACGGAAAACAATCTGAACAAATTTATTAACAAAAAGGTAAACTAATTTACTAAAAACAAATAACAATAAACGAATTTAACAATAGACATTAAAATTAAAAACACGCAATCATGCACACCTCCTTTCAATTCTACATCTTACTACAATGCTATATTAAAAATTATGAGTATAAATCTTGGCTTGTTCTAGGCCTACACTGCGTAAAAATAAAAACGTTTAATGAAGTCTCTTAATGGCATTCCAGACACATGGTTTCATTCACAAGCCTGCGTTTGCAGAACGCACGTGCATTAACTTTGTTTTATCAATGAAATCCCGGCATCATGCCGTACTCGAAACTGGTTTATACAATAAATACAAGGCGGTGGGTCTACACCTGTTCATATTATATCATCGCTCTCCAATGCTAACGGTGAATCATTCTCGCTAGCCCACAAAGACTGCTTGTGTGTGCATTTATAAACCACGTAAAAATTAACATTTAGTTCTTACAAAAGTTCACATAACTACTTTGATTCTTAAACAATCATTCTAAAATTTCTTATACACTTTCATTCGCACTCCGTAATTGTTCTAGACCAATCCGGTTCCACATTTGCTCTTAACAATGAATAATCATTCACACCAAAAACATCCGCTCATAAACACACACTGTTCCAAAACAATTGATTAACAAATCCTACTAAATTATTTAGTAATTAAATCATTTCCACAAAAATTATTTACATGTAATATGTTTATAATAATATCCATCATCTAGTGTTGCTAACGCGACACTTTCGAGATTCTAACTTCTCGGTTACAATATAATTCTTAACTAAATATATACACTGTTTTTTCACATAACCCTCCTTCTCTAACGTTCTGTAGTTTTAATATACTGCATACACATCGTCATATATAGGTTTCATTACATTATCGGTATAATACAGTCGACTAATTAAGGTAAACTGTACGTAATTACATAAATTCGGGTTTAATAAAATTTAATAATTGTATTATAGACGTGAGTAGACAATCTTTCTCATGTTGCATGTTCTCTTCTTCAACGTTTTCTTTTTCTTCTTCTCTTGGTTCTTCAACGTCTTCTTCTTCTTTTCTTGGTTCTTCAACGTCTTCTTCTCTCTTCTACTTCTTTTGGTCAACGTAAATGGTCTCTCCATATCGTCTATGAGAACCATTTCCATTACCTTCTCCTTTTCTGGTGCCTGGCTTGGAATCAACACTCAAATACTTTTTATCACCATTCCCATTTTCCTTGTCTCTTAAATCTTTAAGATATTCCTGTCCTTCCTTATGACGTTCATCATACTTCTCCTTCGTCATAATTTCATCTTGGGAGTTACTGTTACGATTATCGTTTTGGTTATTCTTACTGTTATTCCTGTTATAATAACCATTATTATTGTATCGGTAGTTATTATTATTGTGATGATAACCACTTCTACGTTTGCCATTACTATTATCGTTATTACGTCCTTGCTGTTGCTGATGTGGACGACCTCCACGGAATCTCCTGTATCTGGGTTCTGGTCTACGATCCCGGAAATAATTATTCCTTTCAGGACCAATATTTCCCTTTTCTGGTTCTTTCGGATTGTCTGTCTGTTGTGTTTGGTCAAGATATACTGTGTTAATGTCTTTGTACTCTTGCCGTTGGTTCTTCGCAACAACGTTTGGCATAGGGCTCGTGTAATCGAGTTTTCTGAGCAATTCGTCCATGCTCGCTAGATCGTTGATCCCTGACGAGATAATTAGACGTCTGACTTCAACAGGGAGCATCCTGGCTATCGCGTCTATCAACTGAGCTGTAGATAACGGGGGTTGAAGAAATCTGAGCCTGGCTAACTGACTCGTGAAGAAGTGTTCGTAGCGTGTAGGAAGAGTTCCTGAATATTTTCGTGAGTATACTTCTGCGCGTAGGGAGTTTTGTGCTTCAATAGACCAAAAACGCTTTATCAGTGCTTCTGCGAATTCATCGAAGTTCATGAAGGTATATCTGAAGGCCCTGAACCATTCAAGGTGCCCATCTGACAGATAGCGAGCTACGATCTTCTTTTCCCTCTCTCTTGGTATATGCGCTTCGATAAAGTAATCTTTGAGATTTCTGATGTACTCTATCGGTGTGAAACTATCTAGGTTGCTGAACTTGCGCGGTTTGTCTTCAAAGTTCCTTATGACTGTCACGTTTCTCGGATATGAATCCTGAAGGTTTTGTCGAAAATCTCTATTGTAACTTTCTGGCTCTTTACTCCTCTCCTCTAAACCTTCCGTAAACCTGAATAATCTTTCTTCCGGCCTGATTTCCCTTTCTTCCACCTCTAGGCTATTTCTTCTAGTCTGATTCCTCGAACTTCAAAATCTACCTTCTCCCTTTCCTTTTCTTCTATCTCAGCGATAATCTTCTTAAGCTGTTGGCCTACTTCGGTCTTTAAATCTTCCTTATACGTCTCAAGCTTGGCAACATCTCCTAGATTAAGATTTTGTAACTTCTTGGATACGTATTCTTCTAGTTCATTAGTTTTCTCCTCACTCATGGCATTATCGTTAGTGACAACCTTGTTTAATCGTTCCTCTATCGTTTTAGTTTTATTTTCTAACGATTCTTTCAAAGCTTGCATATCCTGACTAGACTGAGTTCTATCTTCTACTTGCTTTTCAGTGAGTGTATCAATCCTTTTACCTAGATCTGTTCTTACTTCAATATCCTCTCTATTAATCTCTAGTTGGGTACTGGCTAATTTCTTTTCTATGTTATCTTGAATTTGCTTAACATGTTCCCCACTAGATTTGTTCCACTCGTCTTTCCATACAACTACATTAGCTTTTAACATTGCAGCTATGTCCTCCTCAATATCTGCCTTAAGAATGTTATTATGGTCAATAACCTGCGTTCGTAAAGTTTCTACGTTACCTTTTAATTCGACCAGAGGAGCTGTAGTTTTTATCGCATCGTTAACAAAACGTGTCGTTAAAGCAGTTATATTCTGTGTATACAATTCTTTAGACGCCTCTACCTCTTGTCTAATCTTATTTCATTTCATTTCATATTTATTCATCTGTGCCTTACACTATATTTACATTACACTGAAGGGAGTCTCTGAAAAGAGCAAAGCCCCACTTCGCATTCGGGATGCGTCAGAGCCCCCACTATATATACTGGGTTATATTTACATATGTACACAAGATGGCAATTAGTGAGAATCGAGCAATGATAAATTATTTACAGTATACATTAGAGGGATGGTAAATTTATATAGGATAAGGCAGGAAAACAAGAGAAGAGGTCACATAAATATTGTAAATGGAGATACACAGGAAACACTAGCACAACAAAGAATCGGGGCATAATATATGAGGAACAACCTACTTCATGAACAAATAATGCCGCAGCTTCCTCTTGAACTGAACGGCATTATTGTTGCTGGCCTTCAGGGAACACGGTAGGCTGTTCCATGCACAGACCGATCTATTTACAAACCCCAGTTTGTACGACTCAGTCCTGGGTAGTGGGGCGTACAGCGTAACTCCGCGGCCCTTCTGAGCTGATCGGTAGCCAAGGGAAATTTTGTCTAAAATAGCAGATGAGTCAGTATTATTAAAAAGTTTTCTCAGGTATAACAAATCAATTTGGGTAAATAGGTTCTCAATAGTTGGAAGGCTACATTTTTGGCGTCTGATTTTAGAGTCTACGTCGGAATTTTTCGAAAGAATGAATTTAGTGGCACGATTTTGTATCTGTTCAAGCTTAAGGATATTTCCCTTGGTGCCAGGGCTCCATGAAGGGCACGCGTGAATTAGCAGCGGTCGTACTAGACTCAGGTAGGCGGTCCTCTTCACTTTGGTACGGCAGCCACGTAGATTTCTGCTTAGCATACCCAGTTTGCGTGCAGCTTGGTTCCTCACTGCGTCGGTGTGGGTGTTCCATTTCAGGTCGGAAGTGATGTTGAGTCCAAGAAGTTTGACGCACTGCACACGGGGAATCGGAGTGTTTTCAAAGTGATAAGGGTTGGCCGCTGGAATTCGATTACGGGTTAAGGAGATTAGATTACTTTTGGAAGAATTGACAGCCAGGCCGTTAATTTTGCACCAGACACTGATGTTATTTAGATCCTCCTGCAGGGCGGTGAGGTCACTATTGTCTTTGATCTTGCGATAGAGGGTTGTGTCGTCGGCATATTGGTAGATGTTTGAGGAGACTGCATGGGGAAGATCCAACATGAATATGTTGAAAAGTAGAGGACCAAGGACAGATCCTTGAGGGACACCAGATGGGACCAAAACAGTAGAGGAATGAGCGCCTTGGAAGACTACTCTCTGATGCCGGTTTGTAAGAAAGTCAGTCAACCACCCCACTAGTTTACCACCGAAGCTGTAGGAGCGCAGTTTATCAAGGAGACGTGAATGGGGAACCTGATCAAAAGCCTTGGTCCAATCGAGAGTAACGAGATCCACTTGACCGCCTGGTATTCTTTCCAAAGTTTGTTGCCAGTCGTCCACAGCTGATGTGAGTAGCGTTGTACAGGAACGTCCAGGCAGATACCCATGCTGGTGTTCGTTAAGAGAACCTGTTTCTTTCAGGAAACGCAACATCTCCCTCGATAGCAGACGCTCCATTACCTTACACAATATGGATGTCAATGATATGGGGCGGTAGTTGGTTACTGATTCCTTATTACCAGTTTTGTGGACAGGAACAACGTTGGCGATTATCCAATCAGATGGTAGTTTCCCATATTGAAAAGAGGTGTTAAATACTGTGCAGATGGATGGATGGAGGGCCTGAGCACACGTTTTGAGAATTCTTGCGGGTATATTATCAGGCCCAGTAGCGGAATTGGGGGGTAAAGATGACAACAACTTGCAGACCTCATCAACGGAGAAATAAATGGATTCAAGTTTAGGGAAAGGAATATTTCGATCTATTATATAATTTTGTGATGGCGTAAAGGAAGAAAAGTTCTGAGAGAAGGAGGAGCAAAATGATTGAGCAATCTCCGCGGGTTCAGATAAAATTTTACCATTATACGTGAAATTCGTGGAGGGCGTGCTTCTTGATCTGGAGCTGATATATCGCCACAGAGATTTCGTGTCCGAGGAGCCCAAATTCCAGATGAAATTGCTATGGCTGTGTCTAATGGTGATTTTTGTTAAATTCCGTTGGATCTTGTACTTATGGAGATTAGTGGGGGTAGGGTTATGTTTCCATTTTTTGTACAATCTATTTCTCTTTTTTAACATTAGTACAATCTCATTGGTAATCCAAGGAGATCGACGATTGCCATTTAATTTAACTTGTGGAATGCACTGTTGTACACACTGCCAGAATATACTTTTCCACTCTGTCCAGAGGGTTTCTATGTCAACGGTGTGCACTACCGGAAGATTGGAGCGAAACAGAGAATTTAATAATGACCAGTTTCCTTTGTTGTAGTTGAGAGCTGTTTTGTATATTTTCTTCAATTTTGGGTGGAGTAATTTCAGTTCAACCCTGGTTGCTTCATGATCACACACGCCTTCAATTACTTCAACGGAGTCCACTATGTCCACATTATATGTGAGCACTAGGTCCAGGGTGGTTCTGCTATGGTCCGTGATTCGAGTGGGTTGCTTTACCAGCTGCTGAAGAAATAGGCCGTAAAAGCATGATAGAAATTTTTCAGAAAGAGAATTAAGAGCTTTCGGAGTATCGTTCGAGAGCCAGTCAATTTGAAGGTTGAAGTCACCTAGCAGGAGAATAGCGAAGAATTTATTCTGTAGCGCCTGTGCTCTTGAGAGGGAGCGAAGAAGGGCTTCGTTGTGGAGGTCTTTAGAACCCGGGGCTCGGTATGCAGAGCCAACCAGAATGGGACCCTGCTTGGTTGTAATCTGTATCCAAACTACCTCCGCCTCTACTTCGAGTTCGGGCACGCTTCTGGGTTGTAGCTCTGGGAGACAAGCTATGAGAACTCCACCACCTGTGGAGGGCCTGTCATTTCTAAATATTATGTGACTGTCCGAAATCACCTCATTGTTGTAAATGGAGGGATTGAGCCAAGTTTCAGACACACAGATGAGTGATGGGGCTTCTTCTATCAACCAAGCATCAACGAGAGGTTTGCGTTTCGGATGCATTATGCTGCGTGCGTTAAAATTTAGAACTGAAATATTGCCACTTGATTTACGGTATTGAGATGATTGCGTGGAAACCGAATTAGTGGAGCTATCGAATAGTGAGTTTGACAACTGCGGCATGGAGCACTGCCAGCAGAAGAACGAATTTTCACCTCTTGATATTTTTCTAGATTGACCTGCAGTCAATTTGGCACAAGTACGATGCACAAACTGTTGACATTCTGAGCACTGAATCCGGATCTGGTTTACTCGTCCTACAGAGTCACACTTCACACATTTTACAGTTACTGGGCCCGGATTAACTTGCACGTCACCAGCCAAGGCCAAGAGAAAGGGTCCCCAACCACAGCTGTGAGAGATGGGAGGGAGCGGCTGACGAGGGTGGTCTGACTTCAGCCGTGTAACCTTGAGCCAGGTAGGGTGGCGGGGCGGCAGTTCAGGCACTGGCCGAGATGATGAACACAATACTAACGAACTAAATTCACATTTGCTACTTACGAGAATGTCTTCCCAGCACTTTGCGTTCACAATCGAACTTCTTATATCCACACACTCACTCAGAGAAACTTTAGAACTCGCTATTACTCTATTTACAAACAAGAAAATTAAATATGTACGGAGCCAACTCACTGCCCGTCTCTCACTCGCCGCCATCTTGCAATATATTAATACCACCTGGATTTTTTTACATCTACAAATACCGTATTAACTTCTGTCTGTATTTTACCTATGTCAGACTGTATATCTGAACATTAGTGACATCGGCTTGAACTGTATCTACTTTAGATTGGACATTGCATACCTCTAACCTCACATTACCAATATCGGACTGTACATTAGACACATCCGCTTGCACTAAGTCTACCTTGGATTGGGCTGTATCTACTTTGCTTTGAACATGGGATACATCTACTTGGACTGTATCGACTTTACTTTGAACAGTACCGACCTCTGTTCGTACACCACTTACATCATCTTGTATCTGCTTTGAGATGGCCTGTAATCGCGTGACATTTGCAACCATTTTAGAGGCACTAGTATGCAAACCCTCTATAGAAGTCTGAACTTCCTGAATTTCAGTTTTGAAACTCTCTTTGACACTTTCTGCAACTTTATCTGTAAGAGAATCAACAACTTTAACAATCACTGTGTTAAGGTCCTCCTTTCGTTCCCGCTTCAGTTGTTCCAGGTCCTGCTTGGCTTTCTGAAATTTACCTTCCATATCTACCATATTCGCAGATAAATTCTCCTTTATCTCACCTTTGACAACATTTAAACTCCTCTGCAGTTGCTCCTTCAAATTCTGCTGCAACTTCATCTGCATTTCCTGCAACATTTTCTTTACATCCTCCCTTGCCATTGCAATAAGCTTTTATATAATGCTGTAGAGACATAAACAACAACAAAGCAAAATAACAACATCTGAGCAACGTCCTATTCCATATATATTTTTGAGCACCTTAATGTCTAAAAGTAACTTAAAATTACCTTAGCATTAACCCTATGTTGAATAAACTCACTAAAAATGTTTGTTCTCCTGTGATTCACCTAAAATATACTACCACAAAGGAAAATGCTACCATTACAATCATCAAAACAAGTTAGGTTTAGTTTTAATATGACCTTAGCAATCGTCATGTACCGGTGAAATAAATAGATATTCAGATCGTAGGTCGTTTTTCGAAACTGTCTACCTACTACACCTCTCTCAGGTTTCTAAGATGTGATCTTTATCTGAGTGTAACCTTCCGAATATTAATTTAAATTAAACCTATATAATTACACTCACATCCATCCGAAATTGGATAAGACATCCCACAAGTCTGGTAATTATTTCTTTCACTAGAAATGTTCAAACCAACTTCCTTTAGAGACACCACGAAGCTAATTTCGTAGGACGCCATTCCTACTGTACCCGATAATCCGGAAAGGATCCTATTGGAATATCCATTGCCCCCGCTGGATTGCCTATTTCTAACTGCACCGGCATATACAACATTAGAAATCGCTTCCAACACGGCCTTTAGGGATTTAGAGACAGCAGTTACCAGAATATTGTGGATCAACTACCAACTACACGGGGCACTCACCTATACTTACCTCGGGGACTGGGACTCAGCTTCGCCTATACTACATCCACAATACTCTGCTCCTTATATTTAAAATGAATCACTCCAACAACAATGGAAAACAATCTGAACAAATTTATTAAAAAAAGGTAAACTAATCTACTATAAACAAATAACAATAAACGAATTTAACAATAGACATTATAAATTAAAAACACGCAATCATTCACACCTCCTTTCAATTCTACATCTTACTACAATGCTGTATTAAAAATTATGCGTATAAATCTTGGCTTGTTCTAGGCCTAAACTGCGTAAAAATAAAAACGTTTAATGAAGTCTCTTAATGGCATTCCAGACACATGGTTTCATTCACAAGCCTGCGTTTGCAGAACGCACGTGCATTAACTTTGTTTTATCAATGAAATCCCGGCACCATGCCGTACTCGAAACTGGTTTATACAATAAATACAAGGCGGTGGGTCTACACCTGTTCATATTATATCATCGCTCTCCAATGCTAACGGTGAATCATTCTCGCTAGCCCACAAAGACTGCTTGTGTGTGCATTTATAAAACACGTAAAAATTAACATTTAGTTCTTACAAAAGTTCACATAACTACTTTGATTCTTAAACAATCATTCTAAAAAATTTTATACACACTTTCATTTGCACTCCGTAATTGTTCTAGACCAATCCGGTTCCACATTTGCTCTTAACAACGAATAATCATTCACACCAAAAACATCCGCTCATAAACACACACCGTTCCAAAACAATTGATTAATAAATCCTATTAAATTATTTAGTAATTAAATCATTTCCACAAAAATTATTTACATGTAATATGTTTATAATAATATCCATCATCTAGTGTTGCTAACGCGACACTTTCGAGATTCTAACTTCTCGGTTACAATATAATTCTTAACTAAATATATACACTGGTTTTTCACATAACCATCCTTCTCTAACGTTCTGTAGTTTTAATATACTGCATACACATCGTCTTATATAGGTTTCATTACATTATCGGTATAATACAGTCGACTAATTAAGGTAAACTGTACATAATTACATAAATTCGAGTTTAATAAAATTTAATAATCTTTCTCATGTTGCATATCCGGTGAAACCCTCCTGTTAACACAGCTAAATCGTTAATTCACAAGAACTGAACTACTTGTATACAACGGCTCTTATCATGATACATGCCTTTTATCAAAGAACAACAATACTTTGACTTCCTTAAAATGCGGAATTCCCTCGTCTGAGCACTCCATTGCTCTACAAAAACTCATATAACAGTATATATATTGCATAAACAAATATCATCTATGTTAAACAATAACCAAAAGGGATTAATTGTTATCAACATATCTTATGTAGGAACTTCTCTCAAATACTGGCATAACCCTCAGTATCATTGCACATGACTACTGGACTACAATTATACATGCGTAAATTCTTCAAACGAAACTTCCAATTGTAATGAACGATATTAGACAGTCGTGATTAACCTCCTAAAGTTTACTCCACATCAAGATAATTAACTGTTAACTCGTCTGTCGCAAATACATGTAATAAAATAATACTTCTGTTTCATCTCACTTGTCAAGCTTTAAATTGTTTATCGTTGTAATATCATGTCCACAAATGACGTGATGTTACACAAATAGCATAAAATAACACACATGTTATTTATAGTGTCAGATAGAATTCAATCTTGACCGGGATAAACTAGCTTTGAATTCCTAGCCAAAGATTTGAATAATCTTCTATCAAAAGGTATTTCCTCCAACATATTAAATGAACAAAGCTCTTAGCTTTACAAATAATAAGAATGGTTTGTCACTGTCGTAATGTTTTTCCACTCTACACAAAGAATGTTCATAGGGATAAAGACTTTGGTCTTATCAAACGACTAGTATTTCTTAGATCGTCGATAGTTTATGTACAATAATGATGTAACAATATCATTTGATGTTTCTTCTGTTCGTTAAGTAATATGTTGTTACATTGAAGTGCTCAAATTAAATTTAATAAGAATTTAATTTGAAGCTATGACACAATGTCAGAATACTTGGTTTAAATGAAATTATTAAAATTCGAGAGTCGAAACGACTAGTCTCCTATGAGGCAATATAATTCCTCAAACAAAAATTTTAATGTCAGTCCCACAACTGATCCGTAGAATAAAATTGAAAAATAGATGAAATGCAAACATCTTCTAAATAATCTTGCAGCATAACGATCTCAACACACATCTGAAGTGTAAAATACATAAAAGCACTGAAATACATGAAATGTGAAAATATAGAAATATGGAATAAGATCGCTGAAAATATGGAATAAGATCGCTGACTCAGAATGTTACTAATCAAGCTCTATGTAACAATGAGATACACTAATACCTTATTTGGACGAAAACTTGAAGATCTATGTAAGTATTCCCACAATACTTTAGATGTTTCCTCAGTACAAGACACTGATATGGATCTGCATTCGAACCTCGGATCTGTGACCTCAGAGATAAGAAACGTCTCTCTCTGGAATTCACCAACATTCGCCTGGGCTCGAACGACATCCTTCTGGCTAATTCTTCTGTGTTGCTGGGCTACCTTTCCCTAGCATCTTGACAAATCTCTTCTGTAAAATATTCATTCTCCGTCGTAAATATGTATCGGCTTCATCATTGGAATATAATTATGGAAATATTCATATAAATAGTGAATGAAATGTTTCCATTGCTGATTGATAATATATTAGTGTTCGTAGACTGACGAAAATGCAAAAGATGGACCGTACACTACGTCTGTATTCAAGAATACGTTGTCTAACGAAGCTCCACCGTTGTATCTTAACTCCTGTTATCGAATATATCTCTGGCGCATGACTTTTAGTTCATCATATCAATAATATTAATTATGCTGAATGATAATGTTTGAAGAATAATAATAGTCATTCTATTAATGTTTATGTGTTGCGCCAATACTAAAAGTTCTCCGCTACTGTTCACTTGAACTGCGTTCGTCAACTTCAAGTTGCAATTTGTAATGATATTCAGTTTTAATTCCAACACATTTGGAAATCTAACTTGACAGGCTGATATTGTCGAAACGGTGAATATTAAAATGCTCGACTTTTCACAATATATAGTAGGCGACCTGTTCTTAATATATATTCGCTTATTTAACTTCAAATCTCAATTATATAAGAGATATAATCAATACAATGTTCCTCGAAACTTCACGTAGAATGGAAGTGCGGTGATCTCTACCGTTCCACCTAGCTATCCTCGCGTGTCCACAAGTCGACAGTCGTCGCACTCGGACTAAGCCTTGGGATCTCCGTTAACCCAGTAGAAACACTTCCTCACTCTTCAAAGACT
The DNA here is from genome assembly GCA_946902985.2 of Meconema thalassinum. Taxonomy (NCBI): domain Eukaryota; kingdom Metazoa; phylum Arthropoda; class Insecta; order Orthoptera; family Tettigoniidae; genus Meconema; species Meconema thalassinum. Next base: position 97,959,570 of record OX336391.1, read on the forward strand.
GCTGGAATAGTAACTTCGATCTTTGGATCTCTCCCTCCAAGTCGAAATTTTTGCGGCCATATCAATCTCCCACCATAATTTTAGCGCGTAGATTACTAATGCTTATTACTGCGTAGATTAACCGATCTGTGGTTTTTAAAGTATCAGACATATTTTCTCTTAATATACTCTTCATTACCAAGTAAGAAAATCTTCTTCTAAGGGCCTAAATGCATAATTTCATCATGTTGTGTAATTAAAGTTGATCCCGTCTTCAATAAGACCTCTCCTCATTGGCTGTGGACTGGGATCCAATAGCATAATTTATAACAATATTTATAGTATTTATCTACCGACAGTAGTGGCTACGCTGGCTAAAGCGCAGCATTAGGTCATGGGGCCAAGCTCTCTGCTCACTCGGTAGACGCGTGGGTTCGAGCCCCACCGTCGGCCGTCCTTGAAATGGTTTTCCGTGGTTTCCCATTTTCAACACCAGGCAAATGCTGGGACGGTACCTTCTGACAGGCCACGGCCGCTTCCTTCCACATCCTTGCCCCGTTTCATTCACCATCATTCATTTCATCTCTCATTAACTCCTCTCATGAGGTTGGCGTCAGGAAGGGCATCCGGCCGTAAAAACCATCGCCACAAAGACTTCCATCGCATCTCATCCCCGACCCCGTTGGAAAACGGGAATAATAAGGGGTCGACATACACATAGTATTTATCTCCGAACTCGCTGTTGCTATGCTAAATATAGCCTTCTAGAAGGGTCCATTGTGCAACATATCACGTGATCGGGCTGTCCCACAGCGTCGAGCTTGTAACACGACACTCTTGTGTCACACATCCAGAAATTATATTTGCTAGATAAATTTTATCATGGGGACGGAAAATACGTTCAATTTGTCCCTAAATAATTCAATTTACGGGGGCAGTACGTTGATGCTTAACAGCCTCCCCCTCCATACACTTGGCACTACAAATCTACGTTGCATATGGTCCAACTGCAGTCGAACTTGGATAACTCGAAGCTCAAGGGACAGGGTGTATAATAATGGAAAACGACTTTTAAAACATCAACCTCTTTTATTTGGTGCTTTTTGATGGCATATTAAATGAAATTACAGTACAGTACAGCGATAACACCTTTTTGCTTCAGACCCAGCTCAGCTTCCTCGAGGACTTAAATCTTCTCAGTTAGCGTCAGTGTCTTCAGCTTTGAGCCCGATGTTGAACGATTTGGTTTTGAAAGAGACATGGTAACCTACAAAGAAATTTGCACTTAAATCCGGCTCACTTGCTGTCATTGTAACCAAACTCTCACTTGCCTGTTAAGACACGATGCAAGAGGGGGGAAAGCGATAAAGGGAGAGAGAAAGCGAGATGCGCTTACTGACCTTCAGTGGAACCTAAAATCAAACTGGGACTGGGCTTGAAACTGACAAAACCTGTTTCAGCCAAACAAATCTTTATGACTTCCGGAACCAAAACTTCGAGTTATCCAAAAAACTTCGAGTTGTCCACGATGTTTTGCATTGTCAGTATAGGAAATTCAAGATCCCGGAGAAAAACTTGGAGTTATCCACGAATTTGAGTTATCCAAGTACAAGGAAACCAGTAGCAGCGAGAAAAAGTGAGAGACTCTTCCCCTTCCTGGCGCACATGCACAGAAGAAAGACGGACAAGAGAAATGGAAACGCTCTCCTCTACTTTGGTGCACATGCGCACTGAAAATTCTTTTGTATGTGGTACCCCTATAGTAAATGATGATTGAAGATGAAATACAGTAAGATGAACAAGGAGTTGGTAAGAAGCAGTCGTAGCCAATTAGAAGGTACCGTTGCGGCATTTGCCTGGTAAGGAAATTGGAAATAGGAAACTATTTCAAGGACAGCCGACAGTGGGGTTTGAACCCATTCATCTTCCGAGCCCGGAGTTGGCCTGGCCTAATGGCCTTGCACCTCAGAGTGTAGTCCAATATGTCATACTAATGCATTCCAGAAGTACGTGCGCTGCGTATGTATGTGTGGTGAATATCTTGGTTCAGCCAATCAAAACAATACCAAATAAATAAATCCCCTTCTTCCCAGTGTCCTATTTCCACACCACAAAACACGCATCGGACAATATATGTTCTCTTTGCATAATAAAACCAGCTGCAGCCAGTTTATCAGGAGCTAGAAAGTTTACAGGCCATGATTTAAATGTTTTATATTATTATTATTATTTTACATTCATTTCACCACATAAGTGGGACATATCAACATATCGTCGGCTTGTTTGCAAGACGGTATGGTTAAATCTCTTAAGGTGGCACATTGAGAAACGAGCGAACAATGGAACAGGTCTCCATGGTGATATGAAGACCAGGATGTATTCCCAATATTTGTAGATTGCGAGCCAATGATTTGGGGATGATGCCGGCAGAAGAAATTACTATGGGAAGAACCACTACACTTTCCTGTCTCCACATTTGCCGTATTTCCTCAGCCAAGGGCCAATATTTGGTGATTTATCACAGCAGGTTTGTTGCTGATTATGGGAATTGGGCACTGCAATATCAATTAGGAAGGTTCTCTTCTGCACCTTGTCCACAAGAACGATATCTGGCCGGTTTGCTGGTATGGTTTTATCAGTAATAACTGATCGGTCCCATAACAACTTGTGGCTAGGATTTTCCAAAACGGCGTCAGGAAAATACTGATAGTAAGGCAAAATATTATCAGATAATAAGTGCTTTTGAGCAAGGTGTATGTGCATTATTTTGGCCACTTGTTTTTGCCTTTTCATGTAATCAGTACAGGAGATTGCTTGGCAGCCTCCCGTGATATGTTGAATTGTTTCCGGTTCTAGTTGGCATCTTCGGCATTTATCATCCTGAATATTTGCCTTAACTATATATTTAAGATGTTTTTGGTAGCCACAACTTGATCCTGGATTGCAACCATGAATCCTTCAGTCTCAGTGAATAGGTCCGCATGAGTTAACCAGCTGTTCGACGCATCAATGTCGACATGTTTCTGGTTGAGATCATACGGATGACGACCGTGCAGAGCTTTCTGCGTCCACTGCTGAAGCTTGATGGCTGCACATTCCTCATCAGTGGCCAACTGTATATCCCTTACGGGAAGAAGATCCAGCGGTTTGCACTTGTCATCTGCCTTCACAGCGGCTTGATGTATGGGAGAGTCATGTCTGCCCAGAAAGTATCTTTGAAGGTACCTCACTTGCTTTGCATGCAATTGGATAATGTCCGTGAGCCCTCGTCCACCTCTTTGACGCGGGATTGTCAATCGCTCAACAGCTGACTTAGGGTGGAGACATCTGTGTTTTGTTAAGATGGCACGTGTCCTAATTAGGATGTTCTGCAAGTCAGTATGCGTCCATTTGATAATATCGAAAGTGTATGTCAGAGCAGGAATAGCATAGGTATTAATAGCCTTAAAGGTGTTCTTTCCATTCAACTTTGATTTTAAAATCTTTTAAGGCGTTGATTGCAGATAGCTACGGTTCTATCTTTAATACCTTAATGATCTATTCGATTAGATTGCAAGAGACCAAGATATTTGTAGGTCTCATTGCCTTCCATAGGCTTTATGAAACAACCGTCATCAAGTTGAAATGCTCGGGCCTCTAATTTTCCACGCCGAATGGTGAGGGTGCGACACTTATATAATCCGAAGGACATTCCAATATCAGAAGAAATAGAATACAAATAGATGACCGTGTCTCAACCTCGAATTTGATCATGCAAACCAATGGAGTACTTTAAGGAGATCCACTCAGCCCCCTCCTGTTCAACATTGCGACATATGATGTGGTGATGGCAATTAGGCAAGGAACAGCAAATCTTACAATATTATTATACGCAGATGATATGGTCATTGGCTCGAGATCCATTACTGAAGTTCAAAAAGCATTAGACAATCTAGATAGGTGGGCAAAGGACAACAAGATGACAATAAGCGCAGAGAAAACAGTGAAAATGACTTTTCGGAAAGGAGGCAGAGAGGCTTCAGGAGACAGGATATACCTAGGAACGACTCCCCTTAAGTCAGTCAATACATTTAAATATCTAGGATTGACAATGCAACCAACAGCAAGAGCCTACAGAGTTCACATAAAGTCTCAAGCAATAGCCGCTACCAAAGCCATATATGATATCAAAGCAATCACGAAGCTCTCTTTTCGACGCGAAAATAACGCCCATCGCCACATATGGACTTGAAATCATATGGGAAAAAATATCCCTGGCAGACTTGAGGACGCTTGAAGCAGTCAAATCGCGCTTCCTGAAGGCTACCCTGGGGATATCGAAGTATACAAAATCAAGATTAGTAGATGAACTCGCCAGGGAGACCTTCTTCATTGAGGACCTTCGGATGAAGAGAGGGCTACCATCCTCAGACGCCTGGAAAAAACTAATGCAGGAAAGAATATAGAAAAGGGACGAAATCTGGTTCGAGTTTTACACCACGGAAGCCATGATGATTAGGACATGGATGAACACAAATCAAGACTTGCGACACTTTGTCAATTCGATAGCGGTACATGGGTATCACCACAAACTGTGTAATACCGAATACTTTCATGAGCCTGATGAATCCTGCGTATGTAAATTATGCGGGGTGCAATGTAGTAGATACCATGTAATTTCTTGTGAAAATCGGGGATCATCCATTGTGAAGTTCTGTGAATGACAGATTGTTTTCATCAATATGCACAATTTGTGCGGTTTATCTTTAATAATAATATCAGAAGAAAATGAAGCAGTTATTGCAATTAGATTGTCGATGTGTTTCTCAGAGGATGCATATAGTTTAATGTCATCCATATACATCAAATGAGAAATTTTGCATTTCACAATACCATGGTGCTTAATTGGAAAGCCACACTTTGCATTGTTCAGCAATGATGATAGCGGATTGAGCGCCAAACAGAACCATAAAGGGCTCAAGCTGTCACCCTGAAAGATACCTCTTTTGATTTGAATAAATCCCGATTCCATACATGTGTCTCCATTAGACATTAATAAATTCGTCCCCCAATGGGACATCATATGTCGCAGACTTATAATGATGGCAGGATCAACTTTATATATCTTCAGGGTTTGGATTAACCAGGAATGTGGCACTGAATCAAAAGCTTTCTTGTAATCAATAAAGGTCATGTAGAGGTTACGCATCATCTTTCCTGCTTGTTCCATAGTAACCGCATGGATTACAAGTTGCTCTTTACAACCTTGAGACTTCTTCATGCACCCCTTCTGCTCCTCAGCCAGGTTGTTATGAAGAAAATCTTACGTGCAATGCAAGATGCAAATATCTTATACAGCGTGCACAGACAGGTGATAGGTCGATATTTGGAAGGATCATTGGTTCTATCACCTTTTGGCAGAAGGTATGTTTTACCTCGCATCAAGTAAGAGGGGATAAGCTGTGGATTTTGGATGAAATCAGCGTAGCAGCGGGCAAGATGCTCATGAGTACAAGTGAAACGTTTTATCCAAAAGTTGTGGATGTTGTCTGGTCCTACCGCTTTCCAATTTTGGGTCTCCTTAACCACCCGGTCACATCTTCAGTTGATACCGAAGAGTCACTTATCGTGTCAATTTCTGACATTCTTTCCTCCTCCTCCGTAATCCATTTAGCGCTGCTGTTATAATCTCCTGCATTCGACCATAGGGATGACCAGAAATTCTCTACCTCTTCTTTTTGCGGTGAACTGCCCACTTGTGTTCCAGGATCGTCCAGATTCCTATAGAACCGTTTCGCATTATTATTATTATTATTATTGTAAGCCTCCGTGGCTTAGGCGGCAGCACGCCGGCCTCTCACCGCTGGGCCCGTGGTTCAAATCCCGGTCACTCCATGTGAGATCTGTGCTGGACAAAACGGAGGCTGACAGGTTTTTCTCCGGGTACTCCGGTTTTCCCTGTCAAAATTTCATTCCAGCAACACTCTCCACTATCATTTCATTTCATCTGTCATTCATTTAATCATTGCCCCAGAGGAGTGCGTCAGGCCTTGGCAGCCGGCACAGTTCATATCCTCGCCGCTAGATGGGGGCTTCATTCATTCCATTCCTGACCCGGTCGGAGACTGGAATCAGGCTGTGGGTTTTCATTTCATTATTATTATTATTATTATTATTATTATCATTATTATCAATTTTTCCCCTTTGGGGGAGCGTGCGGATTTGAGCCAATCACAGCTTCTCTTCCTTTTACTCTTCTATTTTCTTCCCAAAATCTCTTCATTAATTAACTATGCTTTTTCTTCCTCTCCTCTGTCCATATTTTTCCCTTTCTTGAGACTTGTTCAAATTTCTTGTTTCTGATTTTATTTCTGAATTGATTTCGGTCCTTAATATCGTCTTCAGAGATTTTGAATCGTTCCAGGTCTTCCTGCGTTTCTCTCATTCAACTGGTCTTTAATTTACTTGTATTAATGATGTTAAAATTTGTCTTAGTGGATCTGTTTTCATCCATCCTCCTCAGGTGTCCATAGAACTGTAGGCGTGTTGTCTTTGTGATGGTGTCTGTGTTTCCGTAGAGTTCCTTTGTAGGACGTCTGATCCAAGTTCCGTCTCGGAGAACAGCGCCGTGTATCTTTCTAAGAATTTTCCGTACTTGCTTCTCGATGTCATGAATTCTTGTTATCCCTCCAATTAATGTTGTTTCTGCCGCATACAGGGCTTCTGGTAAAACAACCGTGTTGTAGTGTCGCAGTTTTGCATAATAATTATACAAATATACAAATATATAAATAAATAATAAAATAATTAAATAAATACAAATAAATAATGAAAGAAAGACATAAATACATAAATAAACACATAAATAAATAAACAAATAAACAAATAAATACATAAATGAATAAATAAATAAACAAGTAAATAAATAAAAGAATAAATAAATAAATGAATACATAAATAAATAAACAAGTAAATAAATAAATGAATGAATAAATAAATAAATAAATGAATAAATAAATAAATCAATAAATGAATAAATAAATAAATAAATAAATAAATAAATAGATAATAAATAAATAAATGAATAAATAGATAAATAAATAAACAAATAAGTAACTAAATGAATAAATAGATAAATAAATAAACAAATAAATAACTAAATGAATAAATAAATAAATAGATAATAAATAAATAAATAAATAGATAATAAATAAATAAATGAATAAATAGATAAATAAATAAACAAATACATAACTAAATGAATAAATAAATAAATAAATAAATGAATAAATAAATAAATAAATAAATAAATAAATAGATAATAAATAAATACATGAATAAATAAGTAAATAAATAAATAAATAAATGAATAAATAAATAAATAAACAAATAAATAAATAAACAAATATATAAATAAATGAATAAATAGATACATAAATAAATAAACAAATAAATAAATAAATAAATGAATAAATAAGTAAATGAGTGAATAAATAAATAAATAAATGAATAAATTAGTAAATGAGAGAATAAATAAATAAATAAATAAATGAATAAATAAATAAATGAATAAATAAATAAATAAATAAATGAATAAATAAATAAATAAATTAATAAATAAATAAATAAGTAAATAAATAAATAAATAAATACATACATAAGTAAATAAATAAATACATTGAATTTGTATTGATTGCAAATGCGAACAAATTGTGCAAATTCTAATAGATACCATAACTTGTGTATTCCTCATTTTGTGCAGTTGGTAGCACTCACTTATGATCACAGAATGCACATCGGGTTGGGAATCATCTTACACATGAAGTGCACACAAAATGTCGGAAGTCTTGGTCAGACTCTATTGGTAAATATGTTTGTGTGCCTAGTGGTGGACGCGACTGCCAAGTCTCCTCCTGACGGGGTCGCCAACCTGCTGTTCTCCAACTTTGGCAACTATGAGCAGTGTCTGAGAATACAGAACGTGAACACTGCATCCGGAAGCTTCTCAGGGCAACACTGCATTGTGCAGATGTGCTACACGGATGGTCCTAGATGTGTCGACGAGTTTCAAACCTCGGTGCACAAAGGTGCCAACCTATTGAAACATTTGGTAAGTACGTGTGTACTTCCCCCTACATCCGAGGCAATGGATTAATCTTATTCTAATTGAAGAACCCGGCGCAAGAATCAGACAGCTCCAGGAAATCTCTCAGTTGATATGTTGAACTGCAGGCACATCATAGATCTGTAGACACTACGAGGGGGATATTTATTCATTCATTCATTCATTCATTCATTCATTCATTCATTCATTCATTTATTTATTCATTCATTCATTTCTTTCCTTCTTTCTTTATTTATTTATTCATTCATTTATTCATTCATTTATTTATTCATTCATTCATTTATTCATTTATTCATTCATTTATTAATTCATTTATTCATCTATTTATTCATTTATTTATTCATTTATTCATTCATTTATTCATTTATTTATTCATTTATTCATTTATTTACTCATTTATTCATTTATTTACTCATTTATTTATGTATTTATTCATTCATTTATTCATTCATTTATTTATTCATTTATTCATTTATTTACTCATTTATTCATTCATTTATTCATTCATTTATTTATTCATTCATTTATTCATTCATTTGTTCATTCATTTATTCATCTATTTATTCATTTATTTATTCATGTATTCATTTATTCATTCATTTATTCATTTATTTGTTCATTTATTTATTCATTTATTTATTCATTTATTCATTTATTTACTCATTTATTCATTTATTTACTCATTTATTTATTTATTCATCTATTTATTTATTTATTCATTCATTTATTTATTCATTTATGTATTTATTTATTTATGTATTTATTTATGTATTTATTTATTTATTTAAATTGGTGAAGTTAGGGTTCTCTTGCACTTAACCACCCAATACGCTACCAGTACATATGAAACAATTTTTAAAATGCAAGTTCATTATGATGATCAATAACGAGTAAATTAATTATGTCAAATACTAATACTGTATTAATGAATGTGGCATATGAATAATAATAATAATAATAATAATAATCACAATGTCCCAAACCTTTCTATAATATTATAAATATCACTCTAGCTCATTCATACGTCCCTCCATCCAACACCAATCACACGGGGCAGTCAGCAGAAGTAAACAGGTAATCTCGGCATGCGACCATGAAATTCTTTATTGTTTTAGAATTTCTGATATCGGCAGGATTTGAATTCCACAGTCGAGGCCCAGCTACAGCAAAAGATCGGTTGAACATAGATGAGTGATTGATGGGGATGGCGAGAGAACTACATTTTGATGCAGAAATCGATAGATTGATGTAAATAAGTGAAACTGACGGTGTTTATCAGGTTTAAGCCAGGAAAGTGTTCGGTACCTTGTGGTTATGTGGATATCATATCTTAGATTAATAGCAAACCAAAGGCAAGAGTTGTTGATGTGTAACATCTTTCCAGTCGGTTGCAGGATATTTTTGTAGGAGTGATTTCCAAAATATGGGACGGAAGTGTGTAAGGCGCACTGCCAGTTGGATCGCATCTCTCCTGGCTGCTTTAGCATCCAGAAGGGATGTGATCCAGCTGTCAGTGGTACCATGTGGAATTTTTATCACATACGGATTACTTTGTAACCGCAGAGTATCAAGAAGGCAGTGCGAGAGTAGAAATATCAAGTAGGCAGTGAAGAAAAAAAAGAGAGTCTTGGAATTGTTATGTATTATGAGAGTGTAAAAAATAAAAAGATGTATTGTGTGTTGATGAATGTCAAGGATAATAAAAACGGTAACAAGTTCAATGTAAGAAAACATGTGAGATGTTACTCCTCATATGCGACTACTGTAAGGCTCGTATCTTTTTTATTAGTTAGTTATTGTTGTTTTAAGGGGCGGAACTACGAGGTCATCTGCCCCTGACGAAAGTTGGATGCTTGTCGAAGTTTCATTGATTGTCCATGAGTCGCGTCAACGAGAACAATCTCACAATAGTCGAGAATTGGTAGTATTAGTGTCTGGATGAGTTAAATCTTAATGTGTAGGGTTCAGTATCGCTTGCGGGAAATGCTTGCAGTGCATTGTACCATTCGGGATGCAAGCACAGAAGAATCGACCTTGTTGACAACATGTGCTCTCTGGGATGCGTAATACATTATTCTTAAGGGGCAGTTGATTCACCCGGTATATATTTTTATTTTTAATCAGATGGTTTTTAGCCAACTTTTCACATTTTGCAAAAATGAGGAAAAAGTAGGGGAAATACGTGTCTGTCTGTCTGTCTGTCCTCTCTGTCTGGCTGTGTGTGTGTCCCCCCCCCCCCCTCCTATCAACTCCTAAACGGCTGCAGCAATCGAAACAAAATTTAGTAGGATTAAAGATCTATACCCGAATATCTCAATGCCGTATTTGAAAATGATGTCAGTGCTACCAACTGCTGAAAAAACGCAATTGAAATTTGAGCTCCATGTTGGATATCTTGGAAGGTATTAATGGGAGCTATTTCAAAATTGGCACACGTATAGATGATAATATTTTAGTTTAATTTCTAGGAGGCCATACATGACAGTGTTGCCAAAATGATTATAAGCCTGCTGATAGGCCCAATTTTTAAATGCATATAACGTCGACACTATCTATTGGAATTCAACCATATTTCGTATGTGCTATGTATACATAAACAGATATGACTGAGCGTATTCTTAAGAGCCACCAGAGCTGCCAACTGTTAATAAATACTCTCAATTTATTTTATCTAAATACCAATATATCAGAAAGCATGCAAGCCTACAGCTTTCAACTATGCACACGTATAGTACCTGACATTCTATATTAATTTGGAGTATCTTATATACGTCAGTGCTATCAACATGATTCTAAGCTTGCTGATAGGTCCAATTTTTAAATGCATGTAATTTCTATACAAACTAATTTATTTCATTCAAAATTGGCACAACAATAGATCATATTATTTCAGATAATTTCTTACCAATACCTGCATGATATTATTGTCAACATGATTTTACGCGCACTGTTAGATCCAATGTCTAACTGCATGTAACGCCCATGCTATCCATTGGACTTCAACCAAATTTTTTAATCTGTATCTTAGAATATATTCAGCCACCAGAGCTGCAAACTGTAGTGCTCTATTAGGCTACATTATGCCAGGTATACAGTATTTCGAACTAATTAGAAATTTCGATATTACCAACTTAATTTCGTCATTATTCTAGATAGATCCATATAGATTAATTATTGGCATGAATCTTAAATTTTAAGAAAAGTACGCTCTTTAGTTCGTCACGGAACGTCTTGTATTTTTCAGGTTATGTTTTCACATACCCCATTATGTTCACCGAGTGGATAGTTGCAAAATTATTCGTCCGATTTTCTCCAAAGAATAAATACCTTGCTTTTATTGGTTGAAATAATATGCCAATAAGTTACCTTATTTTTCGATGCACATTTGTCTTCCAGGAGGATCCTTACGGCTCTTTGACGGAACTTCTCCCCACCCTGAAGGGTATCCTCAACACCACAGTTGTTCGTATGGGTGCCTGTGTACCCTCAACATGCACTGCAGTTGATGTGGAAGCTCTATTGAACGGCGTTTTGTCACAAGTCACCAACTTGATACGCGTCAATGTTGTGCCCAAAGATTGCCACGCTAACAAAAGTGCTGAATTTGAATTCATAGACCATTTCACAATGTGAGTATAAATAATTGTTCTCTAGTTTGTGACAAATTGTACTCTGAAATGATGTTTCCATAATATTTTAAAATCACCCTCACATTGTTGGTACTTCATTGGTGCCCTACAAACATACCTGAATAACAAAAAATCCGCATATTTTATCTACAATTTGCGCTCACTAACTCGACCTGTCTGATTTTTGTAATAATTATAATTATTATTATAATAATTGTGAAACTGATAAACAATCTGAAATTTCAACTATTCGAAGAACGCATACAATTTTTGCACTCATTAACTCTATTCTTTTATGAAAACCACGTCTCAGAACTAATATAGAGTATGTAACAAAATACGCCACAAAACTAGTGGTACAGTAGAACCCCGGTAATCCGAGCCCCGGTAGTCCGAGCCTCCGTTTAATCCGAGGTGGATGATAGTGAGGCGCATAGCTTACCCAAGGCCTTTGGTGGAGGGCCGCGCATGCGTTGTTTATAATTCGGCCCGCTATCGCCCTCCCGCCAACTAGCCAGTGTCTGCTCGGACTGTACTTTTAAATTAATATCTACATATTTGGATTTCTTTTGTAGAATATTGTTTTGTATTTCAGAAACAAAGCCCAACTGTAACACATTATACGATAACTGATGAAATAATGCCGTGTACTGTAAGAATATTTAAACACAAGTTTCTTGTGCATCTAATTTTAAATTAAAGGTCTTAACATTTCGTAACTTTGTGTAATCCCAGATTCCCCAAATTCGAGCTTCTCTTGGTCCTAATTACTTCGGATTACCGAGGTTCTACTGTATAACGGAGCAAGTTAGACCTGAGCCTTCCAATGCGCATGTGCGTCCAGGTGCATTACGTCATCCCCCCGGCTGGATTCTTTGTCAACCAGTGAGCGCATACTTCGCCACGCGCTAGTTATATGTGGCCAAGTAGTCATTCTTCCCAGAACCTTGGCAGAGTACAGAATATGTCAAGGCATGCGATGCTAGACGGAGCGGTTCTGTTCTTTGACAAGCACGGCAACAAGCTTGATGTCAGGAGTGTGTGAAGTAGGTGCGCTCTCAGTTGACCACGTGCTACCTTCTTTGAGTTGAGTGGAGTTGAGTTGTTACAGCAAGGAGGGGAAATCGCACGCGCCTATTGATCCCACCACTTCCCCGCCTTGACGAGACTCCGCCATGACAGGCCAGGTCTAACTTGCCTCCCTCAGTGACGCTTCCACTCAACAACCCTCAAAGGAACTACAGAGGGTGCGTCATCTCTCCCGACTTTATCCTATACTCTTCTTGTTCCAGAGCGCTGTACACCTTCGTGCTGGCCGTGGTTATCTGGAGTACGCTATACGACGTAACTCATCAAGATCCTAGTGAGTATGTCAACAATGTTCTGTAATATTTCTCGCATTATTTGTGATGTCGCTGGAGTCTCTCGGGCTATGCATGGGTGATCCTGCGCTCCTGGCAGAACTACTACAGTATTGTGGTGGTTGGTTCCTCAGTTTACATTGTACAGTGTACATTGGGTGTGTGTAGAATCTGTCTGATAACCGGCGTTAATTGTGATTGCTGTATTAGTGTGTATTATCTGTTTTAATTCAAGTAAGGATTGCAGATATTCAATTTTCAAGTAGTTCCCAGTTTCCCACTTTTGCTACCAAACACCACCGTCAACGACAACTAGTTCTTAACTTGGTTACTAGATGCCACCACAGTCAGCTCCTGGCGACGAACGTATGAACCTAAGAGCGTTATTCAAATTCAATCTACATAGGTTGGTTTTTTAGTTTTGGCACCTTAGTTATAACTGGATTAATAATTCACTTAGATGGTTCCAAGTTTCACAGGCCCTCGATGTAGTCCCCACCGTTGTGTACAACATGTTCCCAGCGATGCGGAAGTCGTTGCATCTCGTTGGCACTGCCCAATCTATTGATGGTACGAAGAGAGCGCTCGGCAGCCTGCTCCCCGCGCATTGTCATCTTCATCTTCGGGATGAGATCATAGTCGCAGGGACTGATGTCGGGAGAATATGGGGGGTGATGGAGGACCTCCCAGCCCCAGCGATCCAACAATGCCGACACAACGCCTGCTGTGTGTGCCCTAGAATTGTCATGCAGAACGATGGGCGGTGTAACCATGTGGTGGCGCCGTTTCCTTCTCAGAGCTCCTCGGAGATGGTATTGCAGAAACGAACAATAGTACGCCGCATTAACGGTTTGCCCTCGGGGAACAGTATGGCAGCGCTTCCGTACCATTGAAGACGATAAAGCAGGCTGCCGAGCGCTCTCTTCGTACCACCAATTGATTGGGCAGTGCCAACGGGATCCAACGCCTTCCGCATCGCTGGGAACACGTTGTACGCAACGGTGGGGACTATATCGAGGGCCTGTGAAACTTGGAACCATCTAAGTGAGTTATTAATCCAGTTATAACTAAGGTGCCAAAACTAAAAAACCAACCCATGTATATTTAGCTTCACACAAGCATAATTAGTGGAATGTTCTTTTACATGCCATAAATCTATAACATTGGAACTCCGGCTTTACTTGCCCCCAGAAGGAAGGCATACTGAGGGATTTTAACGCTCTTCAAAAATCCGACAACTTCGGAAGGGTTTGAACCCGCGACCTTGGGCATAGAAGCTCAGTATGCTACCAACTACGCCACCGAAGCCGCTAAAACAGAGATGGAAAATCACTTTTTCGACGTTCAGTTCCTCAGCCAATCTCTTCAGTTCTGGGGCAGCTTTTCTCTCTAAAATTGGGATGTATTTGTCGCAGTTCGTCATTCCATCAACAGGTACCAAACATTTGGGCCCCGTGAATGTAAAACAGCCCCAAATCATATTCCTTTGTGGAAACCTTACTGTCTGTCTGATATGTTACGGCAAGAATTTCGCATTTTTCCTCCTAATTATATTACAAACAGCACCCAAACTTCAGTCATATGTTTGGTGTGATATCCATTATGACTGATGAATGCAGTTTCAAACAGCTGCAAACACAAGCCAAGTATGAGCTTTGAAACACAAGCAATAAGAATGTTCACTCTATCTCAACAATGGGTATCCATACTGTTGTTGAGAATTGGCGGGAAACAGTTGGTGCCTCTTTATTATTTAAAAAACTAAATTTGCCTGCTTGTTCACATTAATATGCACAAGACTGTAGATTATTGTTAATTCATTTCCCTTTTATATTCCACTGTTATCCCCCCTCCCTCGGATAAATATCCCAGGCATCTAACTTCCATAACATTTAATGGATAACTAAGAAATTGTATACATTGTGTGTCGTATGTGCGTGTTTTCAGAGGTAGCAGGCCTGCCAACTCTCTGAGAATTAGAGCCGTAGACTCTCAGTGTCTCATAATCCATGGAAAGAATCTATTTCAAACAGATTTGTTGGTTGGTTGGTTCCTTAGTTTTGAGGCTGCAACAACGCGGTCATGTAGCCCCGTATACTTTGGGTAAATGTAGAATGTGTCTAATAACCGGTGTTAATTGTGATGGCTTCATTAGTATGTGTTTGCCTGTCCGGATTCAGGTAAGGACTGCAGACAATAATTGCAAGTAGATCTTACTTTTGCTGCCGTCCACGACACCTAGCTTGAGGTATTCACTACTAGATGGCATCGCAGTCAGCACTTAGCGGAGAACATTGGAACTAATAGAGCGTTATCAATTCTAACCTACAAATTTTGGATTCGCACAAGTGTAGTTATGGGAAGGTTCTTTTTCATGCCATAAATCTATGACATGGGACCGCCGGCTTTAATTCCCCTCCGAAGGAAGACATTCTGAGGAATTTTTATCGCTCTTAAAATATCTGACGACTTCGACCAATTTGAACCCGTGACCTTGTGCATAGCAGCTCAGCTTGCTACCAACCAAGCTACCGAAGTCGCCATTCAAACAGACTGTAATGCTCTACAAGCACTCTTGGTTGTTCAAAATCTTCCCTCGTCCAGCAGAGCAGCTTTGCGAGGGGAAATGTCTTTGTACGACCCCATTAGCCTATCCAAAAACAATCTGATTTTACATTTTATTGTGTTGGCAGCCTTTTACCAGTGCTGCCTTAAGCCGCGTTTACACTGGAGTTGACCAACAGGGTCGCCATCAAATGTTGACAATATTTACAAAAATCGTACTAAAATTGTTGTCAACATTGCTGCCAACAATGCTGTCAACACCGAAAAAGTGTTGGCAACATTACCCACCACGGTAAAGATCAAAGAGTGTTGTTAACATTTGTTGGCAGCAATGTTGACGGGACTTAAAGTTACCCGCAACAATGTTGGCAACAATTCCCCTTCAACTGTCCAGCGCACGTGGTTGGCGCAGGTATTGCTAGTCTGTAATTGGTGTCGCGTTTCGCAATTTTAGGTCCAATAGCTGAGAGTAGGATTTCAGTCGCTACTTGTCATCCTCGAGAAGTTTTTACCACTGCCGTCACACCTCAACTCTCTTGACAATGGATCGACATCGTCTGGATTTAAATCGGAAAGTAGGTCACTTCCACTATTCACAGATCTGGCCCTAAGGGAAGGCCTTACCCTGATTCTCTTCGGCCTTCTCTTTTTATCTATGATGACGCACGCTGATACTATCGCCGGAAGTTCCTCTAGTGATGACATCTCAGAATGGAACTGGCAAAACGCGCCAAAAATTAGCTAAATTGTTGTCAACAAATCTTACCATTCTCGATATTCGCCAGCATTGTTGCCAGCGTTTGTTGCCAACTTTTGTTGTCAACATGTTGTCAACGAAAGTTGGCAACAATTTGTGGCAACATTTGGTGTAAACGCGGCTTTAGGAATCGAAATGTAATGATATTCTTTCGGTCTACACGATTGTACCCGATTATAATGGGTGTTCCCCTAAACACGAAAGAGAATTTCATTTACAGATTCATAAATATATCTCTTTGTTCAGTTAATGAACAATGGAAGGAAACAACAGATCAATTAATGACACTTCAAGTAACATGCTAAGCTTCTATGCCCAAGATTGCGGGTTCAAACCCAGCCAAAGTCGTCGGATTTTTAAGAGAGTAAAAAATCCCTCAGTATGCCTTCCTTCGGAGGGAAAGTAAAGCCGGCGGGTCCATGTCATAGATTTGTGGCATGTAAGAGAACGTTCCACTAACTACAAATGTGTGAAGCTAATTGTGTAGGTTAGATTTGATTTACGCTCTATTAAGTTCCAACGTTCGGGGCCAGGTGCCAGTTGCAGTGGAATAGAGTAACCAATTTCGCAGCTAGGTAGCACCTACTTGTCTGTAGTCCTTGCCTGAATTACATATAACAAACACTAATACAGTCATCACAATTAACACCGGTTATCAGACAGATTCTACACACACCCAAAGTACACGGGGCTACATGACCGCGTTGTTGCAGGCCCTAAACTAAGGAACCAACCAACCAATGACACTCTAAAACTAGCGGTGAGAGATAGGCTAGCTAGACTTCCCTAACAATTCCCTTTCAACAATGTCAATAACCTGCCAATTTCAAAAGTTTGGTGCTTTTCAGTCGGTCAACACGAATGTACCCAAAAAGAGCTGGGTTGTGCCCTAATCCTGAAAAAAATTACATGTGATTAATAAATACACTTGGATGACCAGTTTCGGTCGTCAAGTGATCATCATCAGATCCATTACACTTAGGCTATAAAATATATGTCTGAAAATACGGGTGAATATATTTACAATATGTACACTTGTTTAGTTGCAGTATTGGTAATGCAACTCGTCAGTATTAGTTAGTTGTGGTCTATGTGATGTTTTGGTGAGATACTGGAACTGGTGATAGAACTCAGGAATTTGTCTGTTTGGAGTGACTATGTGGTTGTTGTGAATGGTCAATTCTGATTGTACTGCATTGTACGGGCTACTCATCTGGTTAGGGTCTTGTGCGGACCGGCTGCTAGCAGTTCACGTGGACACTTGTAACACTCGACTGACTGGTCTGCTATCTCGCTGGGCTGTTTCCCCTCCCCGCATTCCTAAGTGCTGTGTATACCAGGTGCAGGTGTACCTGTAGTGGGTTGCCAAGTCTACATTGTAAAATCTGGTGTGAGATACTGACTATGTCATTGTTGTTTGGATCAACTGCTACTTTCAGTCACAGAGCAGCGAGTGACTGCCCCTCCAAAACAAAACAGCTGAAGTTCAGAGCAAAGTTGCCGACATCTTGAATGAATCAATAAATGGAATGCGAACTGATACCGTACATATGACAAGAAAATACTCTTTCATGAACAGCAATCTTAAAATATGAAATGACAGGAACTTGTGTGTCGAGTCTATGAACAGATCTGTATTTAAGGTATATTTCGAACAAATTTGAAATGTCAGTATTACCACCTTAATTTCGTCATTATTATAGATAGTTCTATATAGAATAATCATTGGCATGAATCTTAAATTTTAAGAAATGAAAACGAAGATTAACGGCCGAGGGGACCCGACGCGCTGCTCACGCGTCACCCCAATATCTGCAGGCCGAATGGCTGGGCAGCGGTCCCTTGGTTGGCCTTAGCCCGTCATGGGTTGTATAGTGCCAGGGGTTGACTTTGAGATCCTTAAGTTCGTCACGGAACTAATACTAAATGTATTCTACTCAGCATTACAAAATTTTATAATTTTGTAAGTAGATTTAACCTTTTAAGTGCCGAGTTTCATCACTCGCATTTTCAAAAAACTATAGAAGTCATAATTGGTAACTTATCATGGGGGTGGGGTGGCGTGTACCCAATTACAGGGTGATTCTTTAGCTGGAGCGGGGCCGGCTGCCGGGCGCGCGCGCCTCCCTCCAGCCAACCGAGCTCGTACCGCGGATTGAGTGCAGGAGGTAACCGTAACAAAGTACATTAATTAATGGTAAATTCACCAGGAAATCATAATTAAAGAACTTATTTTACCTATCCACAGGAGATGCTGAGAGTGTTCTCCTTCAGCTGACAGACAGGTGTTGTACCGTGTAGTATTTATTTATTTATTTATTTATTTATTTATTTATCGTATGGCTTTTATGCCGGGAGTGTCCGAGGACATGTTCGGCTCGCCTGAGACTGTAGCTGCTTCCAGCGGACACCCTAAAGGGTGAGCTACAAGTTCCTTTCAATTTCAAGTAGTTCCAACTTTCGCCACCAGATATCAATGATATCTAGTGGTGAACGTTGGAACTTTGATAGAGCGTTCTGACGAAATCTAACCTAACAAATTTTGCTTTACACAAGTTTAGTCTGTGAAAGGATCTTTTACATGCCATAAATCTATGACATGGGACCGCCGGCTTTACTTCCCCTCCGAAGGAAGGCATACTGAAGGATTTTTAACGCTCTTAAAAAATCCGACGACTTCGGCCGGGTTTGAACCCGCTATCTTGGGCACAGCAGTTCAGCATGCTACCGACTACGCCACCGAAGCCGCTACCGAGTAAATAAATTAGCGTTTACACGTTGTAATTCCCTTCTGTTGTGAGGGATATCTGCTGCCGTATATTGTTCTCCAGCTCCACTAGAGTACAGGTAATTGATCTGTACACTTTGTATTTTAAATTACCGCGCAATTAAACATCAAACGAGCTTAGGTCCGTGCTTCGATTAATTACAGTAAACACGCAGGGGGGTGCAGGAGTAGCTACATAATGTAACTTCCAAAGTTACTGTCTGTCAGCTGATGGAAAACATTTTAGTATCTACTGTGAAAATATAAGTTCTAACCTTTAACTGGCGACGTGAGGTCATCCGGATTCCCAAGAAATAAAAAAAAAGTCTGTGCTTCTTTAATTAAATCTTGCAGCTGTTGTTTATGTGACCTTCTTCTTTGTGCGCTAACACTACACACCCTCGTTGATGAAATTTTAGTGAATTTAATGACCCTGGTTGTCTCGCCTCCGCCTCGCGCAACCTTGCGGAACGAGCTCGGTTGGCTGGCGGAAGGCGCACCCCACGAAAGAATCTCACTGTATATTCGGCTATTTACACCCACCCTTTAATTGTACACCATTAGTGTTAATAAAGTGATAAATATTTCATGTAACATTTTTTCAGGTGAGGGTGTTTAAATATTGGTGTCCCCACATTATGCAATTGGGCTCACTCGTGACTGCCGACTAAACAGCAATTATTATGTAAGGCTTGATCAAAAGGTTTCCGTTTGAGGGCGTTGCTGCACCGATACCCCGGGTGTTGAATGCCGAACAGAAAGCGCTCGGGATGACTGTTTGCCTGCAGCACCTGATGCGTTTCTAAGTTGAAAGCATCGCGTTCCTGGAGCACAGTGTTGCTGGTGCCAACACTGGGAACCGTGTGGACGATGCAGTGACGTCATCCATGGTCCCCTCGCCCTAAGAAGTGCAAGAGCCAACCGTCCACTGGTCTTTGATTACTACGCCCATTGCTTATTGATTTCAACCTGGAACCTGGTGTCTCCATCACTGGGGAACCGCACTGCGCAACACTGGAGGCGTGCAATTAAGGTGATACGTCCGGGAAAACTGCGACAAGGAGTGCTGCTGCTTCATGATAACACACGTCCCCATACCCTAAAGTTCTTATCGCAGAAGGTACTTCAACTCAAGTGGGAGACACTTGAGGATCCGCCCTATAGTCCTGATCTCTCCCCAAGCGATTATCACGCCTTCGGTCCCCTAATAAAAGCCTTGAAGGATCGGCGATCCCTGTCGGATGAGGATGTGCAGCAGCACACAGTGTTTTACCACACGGGGATCTTTAACCTAGTGAGATGAGTGCCTCAAAACTCACGGTGACTGTACGGCCTTCGAGCGGAAACTGTCTGAGCACGTCTTATATAATGTTATTGGTTTTACATTCCTTTTAACTATTGAAGCTGGCTTAGAGACACTGGGGAGCCACATTGTTTCCCCGAAGGGTATCTTTAACGTGTCAGTAAATCTACTGACACGGCTCCCTCGCATTTGTGCACCCTCAAATCTGCCAACTGACTGTACCAGGATTCGATCTTGCAACCTTGGGCAGAAAAGCAATTTTGTTAATAGATTACTTAGACAACGGAGCACGCTGGCCTCTCACCGCTGGGTCCGTAGTTCAAATCCCGGTCACTCCATGTGAGATCTGTGATGGACAAAGCGGAGTCAGACAGGTTTTTCTCCGGGTACTACGATTCTCCCTGTCACAAATGTCATTCCAGCAACACTCTCCACTATCATTTCATTTCATCTGTCATTCATTTAAACATTGTCGCAGGGGAGTGCGACAGGCTTCGGCAGCCGGCACAGTCCATATCCTCGCCGCTCGATGGGGGCTTCATTCATTACATCCTTGGCCCGGTCGGTCGACTGGAAGCAGGCTATGGATTTTCAGTTTCATTACTTAGTCAACACTGAAAAATGTCTTCTAATACTAGAATTAATTCCAACCATCAGAAGAATCACAGCTACGCACTTTCACAACATCTTGAGAACAGTCATACATCTGCTTTTCACTAACTTGTGTACCAATTGAGGCAGGGGCTATTTCCAAACTTGTGTGTGATGGCAAGTGAACAGTCAGGACTACTGGTAAAGCCCTCCGGATAAACCCCCGGATATCCACAAAATATTTCGCCATGCGGATATAGTTTGCAAGGCTGTGCGGATAGCGGGTAAGCTGCGGATAATCATCATCATCATCTTCATTTCCCCTTTTCCAGCTGACACTGGGTGGGGGCAAATATGGTTCCTCTCCACTTTGTTCTGTCGTTCCACCATTCCTCTTCCGACACAGTGTTCCAATCCAGGTTCCGTTTTCTAATACTATTCTCCACCGAGTCCATCCAACGCATTCTTGGTCTTCCTTGTCCTCTCTTCCCCGTCATCCGTCGTTCCAGTGCTCGTCTTGGTAGCCTTACTTCATTCATCCGTTTGACATGTCCAAACCATCTCAATCTGTTTTGCTCCAGTTTGTCATTTAGTTTCTCTACTCCCAGTTCTTTCCGTATATCTTCATTTCTCACTCTGTCCCTCCTCGTTTTCTGGACCATACTTCTCAGGAATCTCATCTCAGCTGCTTGTACTCTGCTCTCATCCCTCTTAGTCATTGTCCAAGTTTCTGCTCCATATGCCATTATAGGAACATAATATGCTTTGTATATAACGTCTTTAGCCTTAATTGGTACATCCTTGTTCCATACTAGTCCCCGTAGGTACGTGTTGGTAGATAGCACTCCCGAGTTGTATTCTTCTGCTAATTTCCAAATCTAGTCTTCCATCTTCAGTCAGTTCACTTCCCAAGTATTTGAAGTGTTTCACCACTTCCAATTCCTTATCGCCTACTTTGATTACTCCTTTTCCTTCTTTCTTACCTCTAGTCACCACCACTGTTTTACTCCTCTCCACATTTATCTTCAATCCCCATTGCTCAATCTTTTCATTTATTACGTCTAACTGTTCTTGTACCTCCATCTCATCCTCGCCCCATATCACAACATCGTCTGCAAACAACATTATCTTCCTCTTTGCCCTACTATATTCTTTCATTGCTGCCTTCATGATGTCATCCATCACCATTACGAACAATAATGGTGACAACACATTTCCTTGCGTTAGTCCAGTGACAATAATATTTACAGTACATTTGCGGATAGTTTTTAGAATACAATGTTGAACTGGGTGTTATTTAAATAATTCTAGTTTTTGCTAAGATTTGCGTCTTTCACGTTTCTTGTTATTTCCCTATTTGCTTTCGCTTGGATTGTGTGAGAATAATAGAGGAGTGAGAGAAGCCAATACTCTCAATTAGTGTTGATTTATGCCCAAAAAAAGTTAGTCCTTTATACCTGAACTTGCCTGCGTAGGAATATCCGAAGACTAACGAAGTGTTATAATTAGCCACCCGCTGTTTCACTTGCCGTTACTCAGAGGGACAAAACTCAGTCAACATTGTCTTGCGATTCACACATAGCCTAGGGGAACGAATTTTTCGACAAATGTTTAAATGTGTTGCTTTAATTCTTTATCTAATTAATAAAAATATGATTGTAATGTCAGCGGATTTCGATAACAAACGTGCGGATACGGATAAAAGTCTTGCGGTTGCGGATCTTCTTCTTCCTCTTCTTCTTCTTCTTTTTATGCCGTCTCCGCGTCGAAGATTGACGATCATCATTGCAATCCCTTGCCTCGAGGTTGCCGTTCGAAACAGAGATGCTGAGTCATGTTCAAACCGTTCCCGCAAATTCTTGAGCCAGGAGATCCTCCTCCTTCCTGGTCTGCGCCGTCCTTCAATCTTGCCTTCCATGATTAGCTGCTGGAGTCGGTATTTGTTATTTCGAATCACGTGGCCAAAATATTGTAGCTTCTGTCGCTTGATGTTGTAGAGCACCTCCATCTCCTTGCCCATCCGATCCAGCACCTCGGTATTTCTCACCTTGTCGGTCCACGATATACGAAGCATGCGACGATACAGCCATATTTCAAATGCTTCCAACTTCTTCCCCAAGGTTTTGGTTAACGTCCACCCCTCGTTCTCAGACTAAGATCTGGGTGACACAGCATTTTCTTCATTTTGAAGAAGACACCTCTGGCTTGCTCAATGCGAGCTTTGATTTCATGGCTGCAGTCCCATTTGTCATTCAGGTAGCACCCTAGATATTTATACGAATGAACTTGTTCGATGGCTCTATCAGTAACTGATAATGTGGTATAAATTACTTCTTTGCTGACAACCATGAATTTTGTTTTGCGAATGTTCATCCTTAAGCCATAATCATTGCTAACTGCGTTCACGCGATTCAGCAATGCCTGGAGATCTTCAATGCTTCCGGCGATCAGGACTGTGTCATCTGCATATCGGAAATTATTGATGACCGTGCCGTTGATGACAATGCCTTGATGAAACCCATCCAAGGCTTCCGACATGATTGCCTCCGAATATAAGTTGAAGAGCATTGGAGACAGCACACAGCCTCGTCGAACACCACGTCGAATTTTTACTTCATCGGATAACATATTATCCACCCGAATGTTCGCTCGTTGATTCCAGTAGAGATTGGCAATTATTCGTACGTCTCTATTGTCAATTCCAACTCGTTGAAGGAGTTCTAGCATTTTAGTGTGCTGTATTCGGTCGAATGCCTTCTCATAATCAATGAAGCACAAAAATACATCCTTGTTCATATCCGCTGAGGGCTCTAGCTATTGTATTCTGATTTAAGTTTGGTTGTTGTCCCAGATAATCGCAATGACATGTGCGTGGCCTTCTCTGCCTACACCAACCTGCGGAAGATGCTCACCACATCGGAGACCAACGAGGGCACTCTGCAGTGTATCCATGGCATCCGCTTTTTCAGCATATTCTACGTGGTGATAGGGCATGTGTACTCCGAAACGCCAGTCCTGCCTGTCGTCAATCTGTGGGCAGCCAATGAGGTGAGTACTCTAGTCTCTACAGCAGCAACGATCTGAGTTTGGTGAACCACTGACCTTTAAATATACAATGTACTGTACAGCGTGTTCCGATTCAACACGGAACTGTAAAATAGGTTACCTACCCACCCGCAATCGGCTTGAAATCTGCTCGCAGCGCGCTAGCGACGGGGCTGAGTTCGATTTCACTGATTGCCGCCTTCTTATGCAGCATTGTTGAGTATTTTGCTCTTTCAAAATATATTTACACAGGCTTCACAATAAGTTTGAACGATTACTGTTAGAACTTCTTATTTTACGCTTCTGTTAATGGCTTTTGCAGAGCATTTCTATAAAATACAATTTTATTTTACAACATAGTTTATTACAACACAATGAATTTGTGTGTTTTATTTTATTTACATTTTACAATTTATTGCTTTTCAACCCAATACTACAAAACGAGATACAATTTGTAAATGATTTGTTACAAAATTAACTTTTTAGTCGCATCGAAGACTGATTACACTTTTGTAACAAATCATTTCCAAATTGTATCTTGTTTTGTGGTATTGGGTTAAAAAGCAATAAATGTGTTGTAAATAAAATACAACACAAAAATGCATTATATTGTAATATACTATGTTGTAAAATAAAAATTCATTTGATAGAAATGCTCTATCAAAGCGTAAAAGAAGCGTAAAATAACAAGTTCTAACAGAAATCATTCAAACTTATTGTGAAGCCTGTGTAAATATATTTTGAAAGAGAGAAATACTTTGGAATGCTGCTTAAGAAGGCGACAATCAGTGAAATCGAAGTGTTCCTTTTAGTGGGGTCGCAGTACTGTTGTTAGCCCTGGAATCTCACACTCATAAAGCACACACGTAGATACCACAGTGGGGACTGACCGACCCAGTCTAGTTGTAGTCATTTATATCGTATCTGACGAATTTCATCACTTTTTATTATTCTAGATGTCTACTTGATAGTTAGAGGATACCGGAAAATGATTATTTTGATGCCTGTTGCTTACACATTTTAATTAATAACATTATGAACACAATGAAAGCAATTCAAGCCTGAAAAGCAGAGGTGAAAATGAAAATCCACAGCCTGCTTCCATTCTCCGACCGGGTCAGGAATGGAATGAAGCCTCCGTGGCTCAGGCGGCAGCACGCCGGCCTCTCACCGCTGGGTCCGTGGTTCAAATCCCGGTCACTCCATGTGAGATCTGTGCTGGACAAAACGGAGGCAGACAGGTTTTTCTCCGGGTACTCCGGTTTTCCCTGTCCAAATTTCATTCCAGCAACACTCTCCACAAAAGCAGAGGTACGTTAATTAATTTATTTTGTTACCACTGCAGTCAAGATTTCTCAAGTTTTTGAATACATTTACAGTAAACATATGAAATAGTTATAAAACAGTCACTTGGGAAAAATAGCACTGACATTTTCCCTCAGTGAAGGGTTACAATATCCTTCACATGAGACACAATCGCACGCCTTGGCTCGGTGACCCTGACAGAATTGCGACTTGAACCCGGGACTTCCGATTTCAACTTCCGTGTCGCTTTCATATTCTGCAATGAATTCAATTTCGTGTTTACTATGCTCAAAAATATTGTCATATTCGAAATCTGAGTCACCACCGATATCCTGCTCACTTATGGCAATAATTCCCTGATATTGCAATCAGACAGTCCTTTCGTGGAATTAGCCGTTTCACACACTGTTTATAACACTAAGGAAGTTCATCTCACCTCGAAAATTATATATCAAGAACTGCAGGAGTAGCAGGGTGTTATAACACTCCAGGAAAAAACAAGTGTAAATACCACACTGGGGTCTCTATGACCCTGACCTATATTTATTTCTGTCTCAAGAATGTTCTTGTACGCTGATAGATCTGAATGTCGCTAGCCGTCGCGTTGGTAGTGAGCTATTATCCTAATTTGCAAACATGTCTTAGTAGCGTACTGTTTCACATAAAAATATATTCAATAGTGTGTTTTTTACAGGGTTGCTCAGACCCCAGTGTGGTGTTCCAGTCGGGTTGCCAGACGTTCTGTTTTATCCGTAACAATTCCGTTTTTTCTTGTTTTGTTCCTCGTTCCGTTTTAATCTTTAACGCAACGCCAATTATTCCGTTTTTGATTAATTTGATAATATACTCAATTTCGCACCAATTTTCAAATGTCCTGCTCCAGAATTGATTGTAGACGTAGTATCTAGTTTGTTTTCTGGTGTTACAGGTGCAAATTTGAAAGAGAAAATGATTTCTATGTCGGTGTCAGATAGATGGGTACATATTATATTATAGATTTGTCAGGGCAACAAAATTATGGAATATCTTAGTCCTTGTGAAGTTAATACTCAAGCATTTTCCCCTCCAATGCTTTTACGGAGTGAGTTTTTTCTCATAATGTCAGTAATTGAGGTCCGTATTGACTAACTATACATTAGAAAGAAAATAAAGGGATTCTGCCTTTCCAATACTTGTATTGAACCTACTCACAGGTACATGTTTCGAAGGTAAAACTCCTTCTTCCTCAGCCTGTACTTAAAAAATTATTATATTATTTAGTAAAATATTATTTATTTCACAAATCTTTATTCATGCAACGTATGTTCTTATAAAGGTTATTTATCTTTGTTATTTTTAAGTACAGGCTGAGGAAGAAGGAGTTTTACCTTCGAAACATGTACCTGTGAGTAGGTTCAGTACAAGTATTGGAAAGGCAGAATCCCTTTATTTTCTTTCTAATTTAGAATTTTTTCTGTCATGAATATCAAATGGAGAGATGATAGAAACAGAAGCTCCATTAGTTTGATAAAACAAGAATTGTTCACATATTACAATTATGACGAAAATTGTAGAGAATTTTATCAGAAGGTACTTACAAATAAAAAATCATTGCAAAGGGTCGTTCAAATGAAAAGCATTTGTAAATTGCTGGTGTCATAGGCCTATTTGATATGTCAGCAATAACTACAGTGGTTGTAATTTTGTGTATTTGCTTATGTGATGCTTATTTAATACATATGTGTATTATTTATTACAACATTTAACAACCTTGATTAAACAAAAACAATGTTTGGGACATGTGATCCGTTTTTCCATTCTTGAAATCTGGCAACCCTGTGTTCCAGGGTTAACCCTCCAGTGGTTATGTGGGGTGCTCACAACACTCCAGCATTATTATTTGTTATGTTGTAAAGTTACTAAGTAGGCTATGATGGTGGCGGGCTCAGTAGCTTCTCACCGAACTTTGTCATTTGAAATAAACTCATTGTTGGCCATAAGTAACAAACTGTTTGAATGCTATAAACGTTTATTGACACTGGGGTGCTGTATACACCCCACCTAACAACTTGCGTAATATCTTTGTTGGCTAAGTCCTTTATAGATTATACACCCAGATCTGTGTAGAAGCTTTGTTTGCCTTACCATGTCTTTCGATAAGGAACAACAGCGTATAAGGAGAATGCTTGAAGAAGAAACTGAAGAAGTCAGACAAGAAAACCATACACTTCTGCTACAGATGTCAAGAGTTCATGTGCCTGAATCATATGGAGAGTATATGCCGCACGTGCTGCAATGATTCTTCCTCTGATGTCACTGATGACTGTTAAGATTTCAGTAATGGTTTCGTGACATAAGTGTATTAAAAATACAATGTAATCTTAACATTAGTGAGCGATTTTTACATGAACTTTGGTACTAAAGATAGAAACATTCCAATTTTTATTAATGAATATCAGTCTCCTTCTCTTTCAAAATTTCTCATTGTAAAACAGAATATCATTAAGTTTGTGTTGTTTTATGGATGTGTGTTATGTTTAGATTAGTAAAACACAAATTTGATTTTTCCTAAGAAATGAGCCAACGCAAAATGCTTGAAATAGCAACATGTAGAATCAAGCAACGAAAAAATATAGGTATATCTTCCAAAGGCTTTAATTTCTTTAGTGAATTAATTAATTTATTGTTGTAAGGTAATTAAAACTGGCTTAAAAGGATGTGAATAGTATGCAAAATAAGTAAGAAGTTTTCTGAAAAATGTATGTCCGAGATATCCCAGCAAAACGTTGGGGTGATCTCAGGACCCCACCTAACCACTTATGTAATTTTAAACCACCTAACAACTTCAAGGTTAAAATTGTTAGAGCGCAAAGAGGCTGCCAGACTAAATCTTCATTGTAGCGAAATCAAATGCATTCCTAACGTTGGTACATAACTCTAAATCAGGTATTCCCGGTAAATATTAATTTAATGTGAAAATAATTTGATAAATTCGCGATGTTACACAAGGGGCATTACAGACAAGAGTTTAGTGCTTTTCAGTCGGTCAACACGAATGTTCCCAAAATATCTCGGTTATGCCCTAATCCTGAAATAAATTACATGAGATTAATAAATACACTTGGATGACCAGTTTCGATCGTCAAGCGATCATCATCAGATCCATTACACTTAGGCTATAAGATCTATGTTTGGAAATACAGGTGAGAATATTTACAATATGTACAATTATTTAGTTGCAGTATTAGTCATGCAACCGACAGTTGCATTACCAATACCGTACTGCAACTAAATAATTGTACATATTGTAAATATTTTCACCTGTATTTTCAAACATAGATTATAAAGCCTAAGTGTAATGGATCTGATGATGAGCGCTTGACGATCGAAACTGGTCATCCTAGTGTATTAAATAATCTCATGTAATTTATTTCAGGATTAGGACATAACCCAGCTCTTTTGGGTACATTCGTGTTGACCGACTGAAAAGCACTTAACTCTTTTTTTTTTACTAAGGCAACACTGAAAAAATGGCTTCAAACCCCACAAGGGCATTACAGAGTTAATTTAATTTTAAAATAAATAATAATATCGTATGGCCTCGGGTGCCGGGTGCAAGCTTTGTTATTTGACGCCCAAAGGGCAGAGTGCATGTCGAATTTTGTTGTTCTTTGAAACGCTATGAAAGTCAAGGAGGTTAGGTATCTAAGCTTCTTGACACTATAGCGCTTTCTTGTAGAGAAAGGAGGAACTTCTGTGTTGGCGGAAAATCCCGAGATTAATTTTTCCATTACGAACACGGCCTACGGAATTCAAATGGGTTCTTTAACATGCCAACAACGTATGGCATGCGACCTGTGATTCTTGTCGCCTTTCAAAAAAAAAAAAGACTTACCATGGCCAGGAGCGAAACTGCAAGCTTGGGGTTGGTGGTCCGACACGATAATTACTCACCCACCGTGGTAAGCATTTTAAAATGATAATAATAATAATAATAATATGACAATGCCGCAGAAATTAAAGAAACAGTATTGGCCAAATCTCGAAACCCGCTATTATGGAAAAGTGTTTGGCTAACCCCTTGAAATATTTTGCGAACCCCTTGGGAGTTCCCGAACTACAGATTGAGAAACGATGCTCCACAGAATTTGCATTGCAGTTCGATGTCTGTCACGCGACTTATGGTGCCTGGAGGTCATGGGTTCCAATTCCGTATGCGTCAGGACTTTCAATTTTTCAACTTATATCTATTAAGACTGGAACTGTTATTCCAACAAATGTTTCACGATTATGCCCTGCCTGTTGCGGTGTTTCACCGAGGTACACTAAGTCAGGCTCATCAGCGGGTTCTAGGTGCACCCTGCCTGGACCACCAATGGTGCACTACACCCATTGTGCAACAATACCCACAGCTTTTTTCCAGACGGCTTCTGTGGCTATGCCCAAGTTTGCAGGTTCAAAACCCGGACGAAGTCGTCGGATTTTTAAGAGCGTTAAAAATCCCTCAGTATGCCTTTCTTCGGAGGGAAGTAAAGCCAGCGGTCCCATGTCATAGATTTATGGCATGAAAAAGAACCTTCCACTAACTACAATTGTGTGAAGCCAAAATTTGTAGGTTAGAATTTATAACGCTCTATTAGTTCCATCGTTCGCCGCCAGGTGCTGACTGCGATGACATCTGGTAGGCAAGTCGGCAAGCTAGGTGTCGTTGACGGTAGCATTTGGTAGCTAAACTAGGAACTACTTGAAATTACTATCTGCAGTCCTTACTTGAATTTAAACAGATAACACACACTAATTCAGACATCACAATTAATACCGGTTATCAGACAGATTCTACACAATCCCAAAGTACATGGGGCTACATGACCGCGTTGCCGCAGCCCCTAAACTGAGGAACCAACAAACCGCTTCACGCCAATTAGAGAGTACACAAATGATGGTATGAAACTGATTGACTGTTACATTCTGTTGGCTGCACCAAGGATGACTGTAACACAGTCAAACCCCATACAACGATTACTGATACAACGATAAAGCCGGGTATAGCGATAATTATATATGGTCCCGGCTGATTTCCTTTATTTACTATGTTAATTACCCCACATTACAACGATGAAGTATTTTAGCAACACCCTGTTATAACGAAGACAAAGTTTCGAGGATATTACTAGATTTTGCTTCTAGGAATGTGACCATAATGGTACGTAGCCTATTGTAAGTTAAATTCAGCGCTGTATTTTCAGAAGCTTCGCGACACTGTGCTCACGGTAAGCAGGTAGCGAATAGGGCATAGACGCGGGCGAGCTCTGCTAGGCGGCAAAACAACAAGAGTCATAGAGGTCCTGTGTTTGAACCTGTGTTAAATGTTTTGGTCTGTACACTCTTGAGCTCAAGTTGCCGTCAGAAGTGTTGTGCTGGGGTCATACGTAGTTAATTTCTGTGAGTTTTACAATCTGTGATAATTTTAAGTACGGCGCTGAACGATTCTTCTCTGCAGCAACGCGTCAGTGACACTTAAGTTGACGGCATTGGTGATCGGATGATCAACAAATCCCCGATGCTTGAACAATGTAACAAGCTTGAGTACATACATTTTATTTTACCTTCCTATAATTTATAAGCTGATTCAGTACCTTCAGCTGTAATGTTATGACTATGCATGAACAGTAGCCTACATACAGTACAGTGCTCTACCAGATTAATGTTGTATTTTTAGCCTACTTTCGATTTTTGCAAAAAATGAAAGTAGACTTGTGAGATCTACACAGGACCAAACATTGTGTGTCTATGTGTGTGAGTGTGTGTACTCTGAATGTCTTCCCCCCCCCCCCCCCCTAACAATTCGAACACTGTGAAACTGAATTGAACGAAATTTGGTACAGAGGTAGCACTAGGCAAGGATACCTCAGTGTCATGTTTTATATCGCCGCCATATTGACGGAAACGTAATGGCGGCCACCCAAATGCTAAAAGCTTAAATCAAATTATGACCAATCTAATCATCTGATCTCTACCAAATGTTTCAACTTTATATCTTTACGTATGAAAAATCTGTTGACCGAACTACAAGATAATCAGCCCAATACTTTGCGGATGTCAGCGATGTATGTGTGCAAATCGATTGCCCCCATCTATTCAAACACGGTGAAACCAAATTGAACACAATTTGGTACAGAGGTAGCACTAGCAAAGGGCACCTCAGTGTCATGTTTTATATCGCCGCCATCTTTACGGAAACGTAATGGTGGCCACCCAAATGTAAAAAGCTAAAATCCAATTACGACCAACCTAATCATCTGATCTTTACCACATTTTGCAACATTATACCTTTAAGTGAGAAGCGTTCTTTGACAAAGCTACAAGGTCATCAGTCCAATAGTTTGCATATGGCGGCCATGTATGTGTACAGATCGATTCCCCCTATCTAATCAAATACGGTGAAACCGAATTGAACAAAATTTGGTACAGAGGTAGCACCAGCAAAGAGCATCTCAGTGTCATGTTTTATATCGCCGCCATCTCGACGGAAACGTAATGGCGGCCATCCAAATGTTCAATGATTAAATCAAATTACGAATAACCTAATCATCCGATCTCTACCAAATTTTGCAACAACCTATAGTCGTAAGGCGAGCGTCTTTTGACTAAACTACAAGGTCATCAGCCCAATAGTTTGCATATGGCGGCCATGTATGTGTGCAAATCGATTCCCCATATCAATTCAAACACGGTGAAACCTAATTGAATGTTTTTTTTTTTACTGAGGTAGCACTAGAAATGGGCACCTTGTATTCATGATTAATATCCATATAACACGTTGTATTTCAACAAGCTACTACAACCAACATTCAATTATACTCCCTGAAAAGGACAAAGAGTTATAACTGGGGCTCGGATTTTTAGGTAAATAAATATTTTTTTATGTTAATACATATTTTAAACATTTTGTCTATAAATACATAAATTCCTGCTTTTTACTTATTAGCACATAAAGACATAATATTTCCATTTTTTTAAATCAGTATGCTATATCTTTTAGTTCATTGCATTTTGTTCTATGTTACTTCAACAGGGAAGAACCTGTGAGCGATCTAATCTTCAGGCAGAGCGTATGTCAGCTTTCAGCTGTGTTTTTCTTATCTTGTCGCCCCGTCCCACTCACTGTGGAAGCCGGGGATTTCCTTGTCCATAGTCATATTGCGCCATGTGCTAGACCCCCCCCAAGTGTCACTCACATTTAGTTCATTTCTGGCACTGTGAAGTGTAAGGCAGTTCTACGATTCCTAAAGTAAAAGCAACTACAAGTTATCGTCTGCAGCAGTATGTTACAGAATTTAAGGATAATTTTACTTCTGATGAGGGCGTTTTGTTCTGCCAACCATGTGGGAAAGCAATCGAGGCTGAACAGCGATCTCAAGTTACACAACACCTCGAGGGCAAGAAACATATTGCCGCAGTTTCGCACCTTCAGAAGAAGTGTTGCGCGATAATCGTCGGTCATTTGTGATGGACAACCTGAAGATGTATCTCGTTGTGTATTGTAATGCTTCAGCAGTCAGTGAGACATAGCATAAATTGCATTCGTGAGTAGGCTACTGCATATTGTTTATATTCACATTAATAAGCTAAATTATAATTAAATATTTTTACTTTTTGTCTCATATTTCAGGTATTTTTAATACATAAAAAAGAATATTTTCCCGATTTTTAGCACCTAAAAATCCGAGCCCTAGTTTTAACAATACCCATGCATTTAGGAGAAAGTAGGCTTTATGTTCTTTACTGAACATCTTGTATCGTTATTCTACTATTTCTCATCAGAAAAGTACTACTGAATGTTACAATGAGAAACTTACTAATACTTGTTATTTTGCAGTTCTCTCGCTCAAAAATGTCACTGACTGTCGTCGCAGGCTTCTTCTCCGTGGATACATTCTTCGTGCTGAGTGGGCTGCTCGTGGGGTATGTCTTCCTCAACTTGGTGCATGAGACCAAGAAAATGAGCTTCAAAGTCTTCTACATACATCGCTTGATCAGGTGAGCCACAGCCCACGCTCATAACATAGGTTCAATTCCCGGTCCTGTCATTGATCTTCATCAATGTAGTAGGCTATATCCCAGGCCTATTAAAGTTCTGTTGAGCGGCTTCGGTGGCGTAGTAGGTAGCATGCTGAGCTTCTATGCCCAAAGTCGTGGGTTCAAACCCGGCCGAAGTCGTCGGATTTTTAAAAGTGTTAAAAATCACTTAGTATATCTTCTTTCGGAGGGGAAGTAAAGCCGACGGTCCCATGTCAAAGATTTGTTGCATGTAAAAGAACCTTCCATTAATTACACTTGTGTGAAGCTAAATTATAGGTTAGATTTGACTAACGCTCCTAGGTTCCAACGTTCGTCGCCAGCAGCTGACTGCGATGGCATCTAGTAATCAAGTTCAGAACTAGTTGTCGTTGACGGTGGCGTTAGGTAGCAAAAGTAGAAACTACTTGAAAATTGAATGTCTACAGCCCTTACTTGAATTAAACACAGATAACACACACTAATACAGTCATCACAATTATTAACACCGGTTATCAGACAGATTCTACACACATCCACAGTACACGGGGCTACATGACCGCTTTGTCGCAGCCCTAAACTGAGGAACCAACCAACTACTTCACACTGTCATAGTTACTGCTTATCCTATCTAGGAATTGTATATATTCAGTCACCCACTTCATAGTTACCTCTCCTACAGGGGCTCACATCTAGTGGGACGTGGGTTGGCGACCACGGGACCCCAGCTGAGTCCGGCATTGCTTCCACTTACTTGTGCCGGGCCCCTCTCCGTCTTCTTTCCTTTAGACCTCCCTTGGTGAACTCTTGTTCTTTTCCAACCCTGACGGTATTAGGATATCCGAGGCCTAGGGAGTCTTTCACTTTCCCGCCTTAATTGGCCCTTCTCTGATCTTTTCAGATCCCTCATTCTTCGAGGGGTCAACCTTCTTTTTCTTTTTATATTCTCTCCTGCGTTCTGCTCAAGGAGGCAGGGTGTATGCAGCCCTACCACTTCTGGTGCACCCTCAAGGGCTCACGGCTGGTGAATTTGGGAGTTGGCAACCCCGAGGGATTCCTGAGCTAGGTCCGCTTTCCTCCCTTTTTCCTCTGACCTTGGGGCGGGCCCTCTTCTCTTTCCCTATCCTGTCTGTCTTTCATGGCTCTCCTTCCAAGACCCTCAATCCTCATTCTTCGTAGGTTGAGTGCATTTCTTTTCTTCCTGTCCTTTTTTTTGCCTTATCCTTTATTTGTACGAGGCACGTCCAGAAAGTAAGTTCCGTTTGGTAATCGTATATCATTTCTTCTTCTAGTATGTAAGTCTGTAGTTAGTATTAGTTATAGTTTTCATTTTCATCTCATCTTTCACTATCACTCAAACCATTAGGGGCCGATAACCTAGTTGTTACGCCCCTTAAAACAACAATTATCATCATCACCATCATTGTCACCTTGCTTGGGATCACAAACCGTTCAGTCTATAATTGCTTGAAAAGGTGAAAATAAAATTTTCAATAACTTTTGTTGCATATTTCAAAACATATATTAGGCCACAGTGGGGATAGAACCTGGCCATTTGGCATGATGTCATGATGGATGTTGTGGTGTGATGCATTAACATGATGTGTTGTTTGAGGCTGACCCCAGCTCTGGCCGCTGTCTTGCTGTTCGAGATGTCCCTGGGCAAGAAGCTCGGTGATGGACCCTTCTGGCCCAACTACTTCACAAACAACTGCAGGGCAGACTGGTGGAAGGTGCTGTTCTACGTCAAGAACTATGATCTCTTCACCTCGGTAAGCTTTTCCCTTACAATACGTAACACAACTTTACAGTAGAACTCCAATTATCCGAACTCCGTCTATCCGAATAGCTGATTATCCGATTCACTTTCAGAAAAAAAAAATGACGGAAACGTACTGCGATTCCCAAAATAATGAATCTGTCTACGCACACTATTGTCCTTCCCTCCATGAAGCTATACTCTGATTTACAAAAGATGAACGGTGAAAGCTGACATCCACTTGAAGGCTGAGGTGCTGAGTGAAGACGAGAGGGGTAACGGTCTCCATGACAACAGCGAGCAGTGTTGCAATGTATGCAGACACAACAGTGAACACTTGGTTTGACGCAGTGTCCTGCTGTGCCTTGACTCGTCACTGTCATTAGACTGCCAGGCAGGGGGCTAACTTCCCCAGTATTTGTGTCTTCCTGCAAGCCTCTTGGAATGTTATGAGTCATGATCTGCCTCAGTGGCAACGCAGCATTTCCCCACGTGCTAGCTTTGACAGCTTTCACCGTTCATTATTGGTAAATCAGAGTACAGTGTTGGCGCCGCGCGAATATTATTGGGATGATGAGCTTACTTTAACCGAGATGTTCAGCATTTACTACTATTTTACAGCACTACGCTATATAACAGGTACAAGTGTTGCCTTTTGATTTAATTACATAATTAACAAGAAGTTCCTTGACGTACTAAAGAGCCTACTTTTCTCAAAATGTAAGATGCATGCCAATGATTAATCTATATGGATCTATCTAGAAGAATGACGAAAATAAGTTGGTAATATCGACATTTCTAATTAGTTAGAAATACTGTATACCTGGCACAATGTAGCCTAATAGAGCACTACAGTTGGCAGCCCTGGTGACTGAATATATTCTTAGTTCAATTTCTTAAGGTACAGAATACAAAATTTGGTACAAGTCCAATGGATAGCATGGACGTTACATGCAGTTAAACATTGGATCTAAACGCGCGCGGAAAATCATGTTGGCAACAATGTTATGCATGTATTGGTCAGAAATAATCTGATCTGTTGTTGTGCCAATTTTGAATGTAATCCATTAGTTAGTATAGAAGTTACATGCATTTTAAAATTGGACCTATCAGCAGGCAGCACTGACGTATATTAGTTACTCCAAATTATTCTAGAATGCCAGGTACTATACGTGTGCAAAGTTTAGAGCTAATGGCTTGCATACTTTCTGCTATATTGATATTAAGGTAACCAAAATACAGACAGCATTTATTAACAGTTGGCAGCCCTGGTTGCTCTTAAGAATACGCTCAGTTATATCGATTTATGTACACATAGCACATACGAAATTTGGTCGAATTCCAACTTATAGTGTAGAAGTTGTATGCATTTAAATATTGGACATATCAGCAGGCTTATAATGATTTTGGCAACACTGTCATGTATGGTCTCCTGGAAATTTAAGTGAAATATTATTATCTATACGTGTGCCAATTTTGAAATAGTTTCCATTCATACCTTCCATGATATCCAACATTGAGCTCAAATTTCAATTGCGATTTTTCAGCAGTTGGTAGCACTGACATCATTTTCCAATACGGCAATGCGATATTCAGTTATAGATCTTTACTCCAACCAAATTTTGTTTCGATTGCTGCAGCCGTTTAGGAGTTGATAGGGGGGGGGGGGGGTGTCACACACACAGCCAGCCAGACAGACAGAAGGACAGACACACATTTGCCCGGATCGATCTCGTAAGTCTACTTTTTCCTAATTTTTGCAAAATGTGAAAAGTAGGCTAAAAATGCATACAGTAACGAAAATAAGCTCCTTTTCTTTAAAATACATAATATGTACTGTATACCTTGTATGTAAATCCAATTATCCGAATTTTTGATTATCCGAATGGAGTCCGGTCCCAATTGATTCGGATAATTGGAGTTCTACTGTACTTTCTATGAACGACTTGAACTCCCAAAGAGGCAAATTCTTGGCATCCCCTGGCAGTATAACCGCGTAGAGCGGCCGTAGAAACCGGTCAGGTAGGCATTGCTAGTTTACGAACGAAGGGCGTAACTTTCGAGCATAAATGAGTCGTCCAGTTGCAAAACTAGTTTAATCCACTTGTGAATAAGGGTCATTTCATAAAATTATTTATGCTCGACCCTGACTATTATGTGTCAGAGAACTGTACTATAATGAGGCCCATTATAACACTATTTAACATTATGAAACAGTTTCTCCCGCCAATCAGAGTTCATGAAACAGTTGTTTGACCAATTAGATGAGGATAGCATCGCACCTGCGCTGAGTTCCAAGGCCTTCTAATTTAAATTTTACTGCCTGGCCTAGTGTCATAGTGGGGCAATCGAGGAGGCAATGGTCAAATACAAGGCATTGTCTGCGTCTCATGCGCTCTGTTCAGTACATAAAACTGGCGAAATCTCGACAGATATTTATGAATATTTATCTTCGAACATAAAATAGTTATAATAATTATCGTCGAACATAAACAGTCGTATGCAACTCGACTATAATGGTAATTAAAACACTCGTATGGAAATTATAAAACTCGCAAACGCTCGTTTAATAAACATACTCGTGTTTTAAGTATTGCCATTATAGGCTCGTTGCATAATGTACTATTATTTCATTATTTTATTTTACTTTATTTTATTTTATATTGTTTAATTTTGTTTTCTTTTCTTTTGATTTTGTTTTGTTTTATTTTATTTCGTTTTATTTTGTTTTAAATTGTTTTGTTTAATTTTTCGTTTTGTCTTTTTGTTGTGTTTTTATTTTGTTTTGTTTATTTTGTTTTATTTTATTTTGTTTTGTTCTATTTTGATTTTGTTTTGTTTATTTTGTTTTAATTAATTTTATTTTGTTTTATTTTAATTTCCAGAAAACAAACATAAACAAAAAACACAAAGCAAAAAGCAAAATTCAAAAAGAAAAGCAAAAGCAGAAAATAAAAAGCAAGAAACACAAAGCAAAGAACAAAATTCAAAAAAGCAAAAGCATAAAACAACTACAAAATCAAAACCAAGAGCGAAAAACTAAAAGGAAAATTCAAAAGCAAAAGCACAAAGCAAACACAAATCCAAAAACACAAAGCAAAAAGAAAACAGTAGAAAACAACAAACACAAAAGATACGCGAGGAAAAGTCCAGAGAAGCGATTCTCATGAAAAAGATTCTTATTCACAAGTGGATTAAACGAGTTTTGTAACTGGACGACTCAAACACAGGGTCATCGAAAAGGGTGGCCTTAATTTTGATGTGTAACAGCTCAGGCTGTAATAAATATAATTTAATTATTTTTACACCAAAAGATAGAGACAATCATAAAGTTTTGTTTACCTATTGTTTTACCCTTGTTGTGGGGATAGAACCTGGGGGTGAGTAGGCGTGGAGGGTGGTGGATAATTATAGGGAACTTCGGCTGGTGTGAGGGTTCGACGGATGAGTGTTGGAAGGCGTGGCGGGTGAAAGGGTAAAGCTTCAAGGAATGAGGGATTACAATCGAGGGATGCTCCCGCGGGATAAAGGTAACGTCTGGCGAGCTAAAGGGGGAACGATTGAAGCTAAGACTTGCTGCTGTCACTGTGTTACGAGCAATGCGCGCTAGAGGACAAGGTCGGCTGGCGCAAGCAAACTAATAACGATGACCCAAGTCCTTTGGTGTATGAATAAGTTGTGTGCGGGGAAGCAAGCCGTGAAGTATGGCGAGGACACAATAACAACAATTGGGCTTTGATAATAATAGTGTATTAGCTTACTTAGAGCTGTAGTGTAAATGTAGATGCTTCCCTGATAGTAGGGATAGCTTTCAAATAAGTATGAGCACAATGTAATTAGGTGCGGTAATGGGGAAGGATAACGATTAATTGTAGGACCCTGAGATGTACACACTCACCTGAAGTACGGAGATGGCGCTCTTCGCTCGGGCAGCAATTCTGGAGGCAACAGAATTGTTTCGGAAGTTCATTTATGTGTTTTGGGTTTGCTGACTGTGCGTTTCCTCATAGCTCTGGCAGTCAGTTCCTGTGTTGAAGTTTATGAGATGAGGTAAGCCTTTGTGCAAGAGCTGTGTTTTAGCTCTGCTGGCATGTGTGGTAAGAAAGTGTGTCGTTGTTGCTGTTGCTTACAGGGTTGCTTTGATCGGTGAAAATAGTGTAGGGTGTTGGGCAGATAAGTGTAACTGGCGTAGATGTTCTGGGTAATTGTAGATAGATGTCTGGAGTGTAGATCTAGTTGTAGGTTCCTTGGCGTATGTGCATATCTCTGTTAAGGGCGCTAAGTGCTAAGTGACGTGAGAGCAACATCTTGATCAGCTGACTGAAGGGTAAACAGAGGAACTCGTAATGGAAGGTGATAGGAATAGGTGGGGAAATGCTTTTTAATGAGGGTTTAAACACACATTTTCGTAATTTATGCAACATTGGGAAAAGCATCGCATGTTTCTTTACGTACTGGAAGGTAGCAAGTGGCTGTCATGTTCCGTAATACTCATACATCTAGGATCTCCTCTTGTAAATAATTAATAACAAATCCAACTCTGAATTAGGCGTACTGATTTTTTAACAGAATTGTTTTTGTGTAGCTGGTCATTTTTGATCGAACGCCCGGGGGCTCCCAACAAGTTCAATCTATTACTAAATCATTTCCTAATTTATTTTTCATCATTAAGAAATGTAGTTTGGCTAATGTCAGTACCGGTACTTTAGAAAATTTTATCATACGATGAGCTCTCATTCAACGTTACTCTCCACTTCATTATTTTATGAAAGTGAACAAAACAACATGGGCAAATGGAAATAAGGAAGTCTATTGATTTAGTAAGCGTTGCTTTTTAACAACTATGCATTACATTTGATACAAAGGAAAACATTATAATCAATGAACTGTTTCCTATTAAATTCCATTTTCCACGAATCAAAGAACCCTTCGCAAAAATAACCCAGAACTTTGAAATTCTACGAAGAATTGACTAATTTAGTGATGCAATGTATCCTAGAAGAATCTCAAAATTTCCTTAACCAAACGCTCTGTCCATACGTTAAATAAGTTGACAAATATTACCTCAGCGTATTTATTATTGAAGACTACACCGTCACATCTGTAGCATAACCTGCAATTTGACACTGAACATGATTGACGACTGCGTTGCGTAGTTTACACTACATTTAATCCAGCATAGAGACATAAAGCATTGTTATGTACAGAGATGGATTTACTAGCAGTCTCAACAAAACACCAAGAAAAAAAGTCTATGGACATGTAAATACTTGATACCTTCGAGCATAAATACTGGCCTGTTCAATGGAGTAAGGGATAGGGCAAATTATAATAATTTATAATAAATGCCAGCATATACATGTTTAATAATTTTTCTTTCATATTTCGGACTTGAGGGAATGTAGGCTAAAGAAATGCAAGTAGTTAAGTCAAGAATTATAGGGTTATTTTACAATGAATTAACTTACCTATGGAAAGAAATGCCCGATCCTTTTTTAAACGTCTCCTTACATCCATACGCGACACAGTAATACACCATTCTGGAATAGTAATGATCAGAACTCACTTTAAATAGCCCAATTCTATCATCACATGTATTATTTCAGTGTTCCAAACTACCGCAGTTCCCTTCAGTCAGCTGATCGAGATGTTGCTCTCAACACTGTGACGTCATCAGCCACCTATTGCATTTATGATCGAAGGGTGAAACGATTGTTACGCCTCGTCCTCTTCGAACTGAGCGATTTGCCAGAGTCAGTTGACAAGAAGGGTCAATAGCAACGGAACCTGTGAGGTTATTAATTCATACTTTCAGGAAATATACCATCAATGATACAGGTTTCACATCTTAATATACGATGGCTGTTATATCTATCTGTCGATAAGTTGTGGAATTGTTTCAGAAGCTCGGCTTAGAAAAGAAAAGATGTTCAACTCTTACTGATATTTCTCATTAAACTATCCGCAAGGTCCCACATTTGTTACACAAATTGAAGTCCTATTACAAGAACTGAGGTTTACACTGTGCCTTGAGCAGTGCCGGATTAAGGTAAAATGAGACCTTTCTCTCTCAGATTTTGGGGCCCCTTTATTTATTTATTTCAAATAATTTTATTTTTTAGCACCTGTACATTTAATGAAGTATATACAAGAGTTCTTTTTCTCAAGATGAATAATACACTTTTCATTAAATCATACATAGCCCTACATATATACATACATTTCAATTGAAACCATCATCGTTATTTGAAAACATTTCAGATGATTTGATGTACAATTTAACAAATCATACTATTTTCAGCCTATTTTCAATTTTGAAACAAGAAGTTCCGTGAAGAACTATACAGCCTATTTTCATATATCCTACTTATGTTAATTGCCACTATCAACATACACAATTTCTGTTTGATTGCTGTAATAGATTCGTAGATATTAAGAACCGACTAAATATTTCGGATGGTCGCCATGATGGATTTTATATATGTAGGTCCTAGAGTTATGTACTGTTACATGCAGATTATTGTGCACGTGTAGTATTCAAACTTCAATCGCTTAATTAGACACAGGAAAAAACAAGGAGATTTTAAAATTTTTCACAGCTGTCATCTTGAGGTTATGGAAACAATTGAAATAAATTAGATGCCAGTGGATTAACATTCGTATAAGGATTTA
The DNA here is from genome assembly GCA_946902985.2 of Meconema thalassinum. Taxonomy (NCBI): domain Eukaryota; kingdom Metazoa; phylum Arthropoda; class Insecta; order Orthoptera; family Tettigoniidae; genus Meconema; species Meconema thalassinum. Next base: position 98,001,444 of record OX336391.1, read on the forward strand.
CTGTACCAAGTTTCACTGCACTCGGATGGTTAAATTGCGAGAAACGTCCATGTGAATATTTATAATTCGCGTCACCGCCATGTTGGATTTGTGATCACCAGGTTATTTAAAGTCCTATAGGTGAACTCCCCTATGAACATTAAAAAATGCAGTTTGATTGCTAAAATAGATTCGTAGATATTCAGTATCGTCTAAATATTTCGGATGGTCGCCATGTTGGATTGTTAAATGTATAGGCCATAGAGTCATGTACCATTAAAGGAAAATTATTGCGTAGGTTCATTATTCAAACTTTCACTTCGATCGCATGACTACATCACAAGAAATAAAAACTTAATTTTAAAATTCGCACTGCCGCCATCTTGAGGTTATGTAAACAATTGAACTAAATTAGATACCAGTGGATTACAATGTGTATAAATATTTCCTGTACCAGGTTTCAGTGCGCTTGGAACATTAAATCGCGAGAAAGCTCTATTTAAAATTTTTAAATTCGCTTGGCCGCCATGTTCGTTTTGTAGTTAACCGGTTTTTGAAAGTCTTATAGATGGACTTCCAGTAGTGCACTTTATCTCCGTACAAAATTTTAGGGAGATACCGCTAATAGTTTCAGAGATATAGAATGCCGGTGAAATATTTCGCACATCCGCCATCTTGTGATTATGTAAACAATTGAACGAAGTTAGATGTCGGTGCATTACAATGTATATAAACATATACTGTACCAAGTTTCATTGCGTTTGCTTGGTCAAATCACGAGAAACGTGTATTTAAAAGTCGCAAATTCGCTTGGCCTCCATGTTGGTTTTGTAGTTACCAGGTTTTCAAAAGTCACATAAGTGAACTTATAGTAGTTCCCTCTATCACCATAGAAAATGTCAGGATAATATCGGTAATAGTTTCGGAGATATTGAATGCTGGTGAAATATTTCGCACAGCCGCCATGTTGGATTGGTGAGACGTAACAAAATTTCAAGGGCACGGTCGAGGTCGCCGGGAATAGTGCTATGAACTTTCCGAGTTTCATTTAAATCGCTCCTGCCGTTTAGATTTTATTAGGGGGGGACACACACACGAATCACACACACACGCACACATATACACACACACACGCACACACACACGGACAAAAGGTGATCTCATATGCCTATTTTTTCAAAATTGAAAATAGGCTAAAAATAGGCTTATGAGATCACCTTTTGTCCGTGTGTGTGTGCGTGTGTGTGTGTGTGTGATTCGTGTGTGTGTCCCCCCCTAATAAAATCTAAACGGCTGGAGCGATTTCAATGAAACTCGGAAAGTTCATAGCACTATTCCCGGCGACCTCGACCGTGCCCTTCAAATTTTGTTACGACTCACCAATCCAACATGGCGGCTGTGCGAAATATTTCACCAGCATTCAATATCTCCGAAACTATTACCGATATTACCCTGAAATTTTCTATGGTAATAGAGGGAACCACTATAAGTTCACTTATGTGACTTTTGAAAACCTGGTAGCTACAAAACCAACATGGCGGCCAAGCGAATTTGCGACTTTTAAATAGACGTTTCTCGCGATTTGACCAACCAAACGCAATGAAACTTGGTACAGTATATGTTTATATGCATTGTAATGCACCGACATCTAACTTCGTTCAAATATTTACATAATCACAAGATGGCGGATGTGCGAAATAAATCACCGGCATTCTATATCTCTGAAACTATTAGCGGTAAAACCCTGAAATTTTGTACGGAGATAAAGGGCACTACTGGAAGTCCATCTATAAGACTTTCAAAAACCGGTTAACTACAAAACGAACATGGCGGCCAAGCGAATTTGAAAATTTTAAATCGACCTTTCTCGCGATTTAATGTTCCAAGCGCACTGAAACCTGGCACAGGAAATATTTATACACATTGTAATCCACTGGTATCTAATTTAGTTCAATTGTTTACATAACCTCAAGATGGCGGCAGTGCGAATTTTAAAATTAAGATTTTATTTATAGTGATGTAGTCATGCGATTGAAGTGAAAGTTTGAATAATGAACCTACGCAATAATTTTCCTTCAATGGTACATGACTCTATGGCCTATACATTTAACAATCCAACATGGCGACCATCCGAAATATTTAGACGATACTGAATATCTACGAATCTATTTTAGCAATCAAACTGCATTTTTAATGTTCATAGGGGCTATGAACTTAAGTTCACCTATAGGACTTTAAATAACCTGGTGATCACAAATCCAACATGGCGGTGACGCGAATTATAAATATTCACATGGACGTTTCTCGCAATTTAACCATCCGCGTGCAGTGAAACTTGGTACAGTAAATCCTTATACGAATGTTAATCCACTGGGATCTAATTTATTTCAATTGTTTAGATAACCTCAAGATGGCAGCTGTGAAAAATTTTAAAATCTCCTTGTTTTTTCTTGTGTCCTAACTATGCGATTGAAGTTTGAATACTACACGTTCACAATAATCTGCATGTAACGGTACATAACTCTAGGACCTACATATATAAAATCCAACATGGCGACCATCCGAAATATTTAGTCGGTTCTCAATATCTACGAATCTATTACAGCAATCAAACTGAAATTGTGTATGTTGATAGTGGCAATTAACATAAGTAGGATATATGAAAATAGGCTGTATAGTTCTTCACGGAACTACTTGTTTACTTCTGTAAAATGTAATCAAAAATGTTTTTTTCTGTTTTTTCCGGTCAATGGAATCTTCTACAATGTCATCAAAATCAATTTCCCGCAGAACATCTGACTCGATATACATTAAACTTAGCATGTCTAATAGTTCTTGTGTCATGATACTTCTTTGAGCACTTTTGATCCGTTTCAATTTTGAAAACGAGCGCTCCACTTAACAATTCGTTATCCTGAGGAAAATGCAAAAAGCAATTTCAACGTTCGGAAAAACAGACCCAAGCCTGTCTCGAGTAAGAATTTCGTAAAATTCAGAATGAGTGAACTCAGTTTTTAAAGGACATTGTAAATTAATATAATGTTGAAACTGTCTCAGTTCTGGATATTTTTTTTCTAAATCTTCCGAATAAAGTTGAACTAAATTAGAAATTGCTTGGGGGCCCAGATAATTGGGGGCCCTAGGCCTGGGCCTAGTCGGGCCTAATGGGTAATCCGGCACTGGCCTTGAGGCATCTTGATCAAAACTATGCTGATCAGTTATCTATTACAAATAATACTGAAAGCAATAAAGTTGGTGATTTATGTATTAATTTACTTCTAATATGATTTATGGAACAAATGAGTGAGCTGATAAGTGTTGTTCCAGTGCATGGGAATCACGTGGTACCTGTCAGCCGATACGCAGCTTTACTTCCTGGCTCCACTACTTCTGGTACCGCTGTGGAGGAATCCCCGGCGAGGACAGCAACTCCTAGCGGTCGCCATCTTCTTCAGCTGGTTCATCCCCTTTACTTATGCCTACATAGGGCAGCACAAGATCCCAGGACGCCCAGTCACCTTCCTGTACGTATATTTCATGGGGCCGTGGTGTCTACCACTTCCTGTACGTATATTTCATGTGGCCGTGGTTTTTACCAATTCCTGTACGTATATTTCATGGGGCCGTGGTGTTTACCACTTCCTGTACGTATATTCCATGGGGCCGTGGTGTTTACCACTTCCTGTACGTATATTCCATGGGGCCGTGGTGTTTACCACTTCCTGTACGTATGTTTCATGGGGCCGTGGTGTTTACCACTTCCTGTACGTATATTTCATGGGGCCGTGGTGTTTACCACTTACTGTACGTATATGCCATGGGGCCGTGGTGTAACCACCTCCTGTACGTATATTCCATGGGGCCGTGGTGTTTACCACTTCCTGTACGTATATTTCATGGGGCCGTGGTGTTTACCACTTCCTGTACGTATATTCCATGGGGCCGTGGTGTTTACCACTTCCTTTAGGTATATTTCATGGGGCCGTGGTGTTTACCACTTCCTGTACGTATATTTCATGGGGCCGTGGTGTTTACCCCTTCCTGTACGTATATTCCATGGGGCCGTGGTGTTTACCACTTCCTTTAGGTATATTTCATGGGGCCGTGGTGTTTACCACTTCCTGTACGTATATTTCATGGGGCCGTGGTGTTTACCCCTTCCTGTACGTATATTCCATGGGGCCGTGGTGTTTACCACTTCCTGTACGTATTTTTCATGGGGCCATGGTGTTTACCACTTCCTGTACGTATATTTCATGGGGCCGTGGTGTTTACCACTTCCTGTACGTATGTTTCATGGGGCCGTTGTGTTTACCAATTCCTGCACGTATAATCCATGGGGCCCTGGTTTTTACCACTTCCTGTACGTATATTCCATGGGGCCGTGGTGTTTACCACTTCCTGTACGTATATTCCATGGGACCGTGGTGATTACCACTTCCTGTACGTATGTTTCATGGGGCTGTGGTGTTTACCACTTCCTGTACGTATATTTCCTGGGGCTGTGGTGTTTACCACTTCCTGTACGTATATTTCATGGGACCGTGGTGTTTACCACTTCCTGTACGTATATTCCATGGGGCCGTGGTGTTTACCACTTCCTTTACGTATGTTTCATGGGGACGTGGTGTTTACCACTTCTTGTACGTATATTCCATGGGGCCGTGGTGTTTACCACTTCCTCTACGTATATTCCATGGGGCTGTGGTGTTTACCACTTCCTCTATGTATATTCCATGGGGCCACGGTGCTTACCACTTCCTGTACGTATATTTCATGGGGCTGTGGTGTTTACCACTTCCAGTACGTATATTTCATGGGGCCGTGGTGTTTACCACTTTCTGTACGTATATTCCATGGGGCCGTGGTTTTTACCACTTCCTGTATGTATATTTCATGGGGCCGTGGTGTTTACCACTTCCTGTACGTATATTTCATGGGGCCGTGGTGTTTACCACTTCCTGTACGTATATTTCATGGGGCCGTGGTTTTTACCCCTTCCTGTACGTATATTCCATGGGGCCGTGGTGTTTACCACTTCCTATACGTATATTCCATGGGGCCGTGGTGTTTACCACTTCCTGTACGTATGTTTCATGGGGCCGTGGTGTTAACCACTTCCTGTACGTATATTTCATGGGGCCGTAGTGTTAACCACTTCCTGTACGTATATTCCATGGGGCCGTGGTGTTTACCACTTCCTGTACGTATATTCCATGGGGCCGTGGTGTTTACCACTTCCTGTACGTATGTTTCATGGGGCCATGGTGTTTACCACTTCCTGTACGTATTTTTCATGGGGCCGTGGTGTTTACCACATCCTGTACGCATGTTTCATGGGGCCGTTGTGTTTACCACTTCCTGTACGTATATTCCATGGGGCCGTGGTGATTACAACTTCCTGTACGTATATTCCATGGGGCCGTGGTGTTTACCACTTCCTGTACGTATATTCCATGGGACCGTGGTGTTTACCACTTCCTGTACGTATATTTCATGGGGCTGTGGTGTTTACCACTTCCTGTACGTATATTTCATGGGGCCATGGTGTTTACCACTTCCTGTACGTATATTCCATGGGGCCGTGGTGTTAACCACTTCCTGTACGTATGTTTCATGGGGCCGTGGTGTTTACCACTTCCTGTACGTATATTCCATGGGGCCGTGGTGTTTACCACTTCCTCTACGTATATTCCATGGGGCTGTGGTGTTTACCACTTCCTGTACGTATATTCCATGAGGCCGTTGTGTTTACCACTTCCTGTACGTATATTTGATGGGGCTGTGGTGTTTACCATTTCCTGTACCTATATTTCATGGGGCCGTGGTGTTTACCACTTCCTGTACGTATATTCCATGGGGCCGTGGTGTTTACCACTTCCTGTACGTATGTTTCATGTGGCAGTGGTGTTTACCACTTCCTGCTACGACCCTAAGCGTTATGAAGGCTAAATAATGAGCTTATGGCAAGCTAAACAGTTACCTCAACTACCATGTTACCGTACTTAACTGGTTCGAGGAGCGACTGGAAATGGCGATTTCAATGGACCAACAAACCATGCTAAAGGAAGTAGACATGACTGGGATGACACAAATATATCACTGTGTGCTATTCACATTTTTTTAGTTACCCTTGTTTGGTCACCCCAATGAATAACCTACAACTTGGATCACAATGGACTGATGTGAGGACGCTGTATTGATTGGCCACATAAAATATTCTGTGATTGATGGCAGATGTAAAGCTGTTTTTTGGACATTGCATGTTATAACATGGGCTTGATTATACATTTAAATGAATTAGACGCCAGTGGATTTACATTTATGTAAGCATGCTGTTAAAATATTTCACACAGCCGGCATGTTGGATTGGTGAGACGTAATAAAATTTGAAGGGCACGATTGGGGTGCGCCACAATAGTACTATGACCTTACCTTACCAGCCGTATAGAAGTTATTAGGGACACACACACACACACACACACACACACGGACAAAAGGTGATCTCACAAGCCTATTTCTTCATAAATGAAAATAGGCTAAAAATAGCTCAACAAAACACTACCAAATCCTACAATGGTTCAAGGATAAAAGTAGCCTCTATAAAGTGTAGTTCAGTGCCAAGAAATGGTAAACCCCATCTCGCCCATTAAGTGCACTAGTAGCCTACTTTCTGTGGTGCAGCGTCAACAATTTTGTCGTTAGATCTAATAACTTTATGACAATGTTTGCCAGTGTGGGATTTGGTAGTGTTCTGTAGATCTATTTTTTCTTGTACGAGGGCTGTTTTTTTCAATTCCTGATGGACTCTATAGAAATAACAGATTGACATACCAAACTCAATTTACTACTAAATGTTTGCTTGTTTTATTGGTATGTCTCAACACGATCGCCAAAACGATTGAAACATTTGTCGTATTGTTACACCAGCTTTCCAATGCCCTCGGCAAAAGGATCTGTCGCCACTGAGGTGGGTAAGTCTGGAGAGTCTCCTGAAGTGTTTCCTTTTTGGCGAGGCGTTGCCACCCAACCATACCTTCAATTCCCGAAAAAGGTGAAAATCATTCACGGCCACACTGTGCCAACGTTACGATAGACCTTCTCAAAGAATTCAAGTCTGATGTTTTGGACCATCTGCCGTTTAGTCCAAACCAGCACTGAATGATTTTAACCTGTTTCGACAATTGAAGGTATGGTTGGGCGGCAACGCCTCGCCAGAAAGGAAACACTTCAGGAGACTCTCCAGACGTACCCTCCTCAGTGGCGGCAGAATATTTTGCCGAGGACATTCGAAAGCTGGTGTAACAATACGACAAATGTTTGAATCGTTTTGGCGATTATGTTGAGACATAAGAATAAAACAAGCAAACATTTAGTAGTAAAATCAGTTTGGTATGTCAATCTGTTATTTTTATACAGTCCGTCGGAACTTGAAAAAAACAGCCCTCGTAGTTTTGGCCTTTAAGATCTGCGTACATTTCATTGGATTGAGGTTTCCGTATCCCAGAATACTTGACTAGTAATTTATAGATTTTAATATCAAACATACTTTGCATTCGTGCCAAAAGTCAGTTTTGATGTTTACTCTCAACTGAGCCATTATGATTGAGTAGAAACGTGTCAGTAATGTCTTGCCATTATCCTAAAAGCAGCATTGACTCCTTCCTCACTTCTAGTAACGCAAGGTGTTTCTAGATATGCTCATGATTCAGGAGGACGCTACGTTCTGTGCCTCGACGTTGACAATTTTGTGATTTTGTTGTTAGATTGGGCAACTAAATTAGCCTACTTTCGATTTTTGCAATAAATGAAAGTTGACTTATGAGATTTACACAGGGCCAAAAATTGTGTGTCTGTCTGTGTGTGTGTGTCTGTGTCTGTATATGAGTGTGTGTGTGTGTACTCTGAATGTCCGTCCCCCGTTCCCCCTATCAATTCGAACACGGTGAGACCGAATTGAAATAAATTTGGTACAGAGGTAGAGCTAGCAAAGGGCACCTCAGTGTCATCTTTTATATTGCCGCCATCTTGACGGAAACGTAATGGCGGCCAACAAAATGTTAAAAGCTTAAATCAAATTACGACCAACTTAATCATTTGATCTCTCCCAAATTTTGCAACATTATACCTCTATGTATGCAGATTCTTTTGGGCAAATTACAAGGTCATCAGCCCAATAGTTTGCAGATGGCGGCCATGTATGTGTGCAAATCGATTCCCCCTATCAATTCCAACACGGTCAAACCGAATTGAACGAAATTTTGTACAGAGGTAGTACTAGCAAAGAGCACTCCAGTGTCATGTTTTATATCGCCGCCATCTTGATGGAAACGTAATGGTGATCACCCAAATGTAATAACCTTAAATCAAATTATGACCAACATGATCATCTGATCATTACCAAATTTTGCAACAACATACCTTTATGTGGGAAGCATATTTTGACTAAACTATAAGGTCATCAGTCAATTGTTTGCATATGGTGGCCATGGATGTGTGAAAATCGATTCCCCCTAACAATTCAAACACGCTAAAACCCAATTGAATGACATTTGGTACAGAGGTAGCATTAACAAAGGGCACCTCAGCGTCATGTTTTATATAGTCGCCATCTTGACGGAAATTGAATGGCGGCCACCCAAATGTTAAAAGCTTAAATCAAATTACGACGAAACTAATAAGTTGATCTCTACCAAATTTTGCAACAATATACCTTTTTGTGGGAAGCATCTTTTGACTGAACTACAAGGTCATCAGCCCAATAGTTTGCAGATAGCGGCCATGTATGTGTGCAAATCCATTCCCCATATCAATTCAAACAAAGTGAAATCGAATAGAATGACTTTTTTTTCCACAGAGGTAGCACTATCAAAGGGCACCTCATATTCATGTTTAATATCCGTATAGCACGTTGTATTTCAACAAGCTACTACAACCAACATTCAATTATACTCCTTGAAAAGGACAAAAAGTTACAACAATACCCATGCATTTAGAAGAAAGTAGGCTATATGTTTTTACTGAACATCTTGTTTTTGTGTTTAGATATTATTGAATTGGACAATTTTTCCTAAATTACCTTCATCCTCGGGAAAATCTATTTTGATAAAGAAATGCACCTAAGTTTTCTGTCTACTTAGCGGTGTTACATACTTCAAATTTCAGTTACCGGTAGTTTAAAAAAATTCCAAGTAATGTATGGTATGGATTGTTTTAGCATTTGGTGAATACGTGCAATCACCATATAAAACTAATGATGTTGATTGGTTTATCCCTGCCACTCATCCACCTTATTCCCGACGCTGCTGCTACCTACACAGCAACAAAAACTCCATTGAAAATATCTTGATAAACACCTCCTTTTTTCAAGAATTGGTAAACAGTGTGCATCTTGTTTTTGTTACAGGGGAAGGAATATTAGGGGCACGATGAACTTATATCAACATACGGAACATCGCTTTGGGCCATGGGTGGTTGGCCTATGGATGGGTCTAGTGCTGCATCGCGTGCGTAGTGGCCAGATCACCATCAAGATGACAAAGGTACTTGAGGAACATTTCTGTACGGGGTTTACATCGATAAATATCTGCTGCACCCTTTGTAAAGCTCTTGAGAAAATAGTTCATGAACAAGTATGTGTTTATCTAAGTACGAGGGCAGATCAAAAAAATTAGTTGCACTTCCCAGTTCTGGCCATTTATTACACCACCTATACAACAGCAACACGCCTATAACAACATACAATGTAACGTCATTTTTCCACATAGTTTCCAAGAGACTTCAAACATTTCTGCGAACGCACAACCAACTTGTCGATGCCGGATGCATAGAAAGTTCCTCCAGCGTTCTGCAATCACACGGAGACAGCGGCCTTCACCTCCTCATCGGTCTGGAAACGTCGACCACCGAGGTCCGTTCTGAGCTTACCGAACAGATGAAAGTTACATGGCGCTAGATCGGGACTGTAGGGTGGATTTTGCCAGACCTCCCACTTGAAACACTGCAGCAGTTCGCTCGTTTGGCGGGCCTTGTGAGGTGTTGCGTTATCGTGCAACAAAATCACACCGGTGCTCAATTTCCCCCGGCGCTTCTCTATAATCGTGGAATTCTTCCTTTTGGCCCATAGGAATCGGATTGTCGCACGCACCTCATATTTGGAGTGAACGTCCAGTCGACGCGCCATTGCATTTGGCCGCTATTCACACCATACAAAACGAGACACCACACGTGTGGGCAGTGTCTGTCCCTTTCTCCGCTGTGCCCACGTTTGCGACACATAGCGCGCTGCTGCAGCGCGTTAGTGCAACTAACCTTTTGATCCACCTTCGTACTTTTTACAATTCAAATCCCAATCAGTCTGCGTGTACGAAGGGGAATAGTACCACTACTGTATTGTCAGTGATGATGGACAAGACCCAGCTCCCAGCAGTGGCGATCCCTCCATGTAGGACGTGGGCCAATTAACATCACTTCGAAACTGTACTCCCGTAAAAGTACATTCTTGGGTGCGTTGTAATCCACATATACTAAGGGTTTGCGATAAGTAACTATCCGTAATGTAAACAAATGAGTGTGGTTAATATGGATTGATATTTATTATGATTTTGGTGGCTGTTGGTGGCAGGCGAGATTCGCCGGAAAGTTCGTACACTGTTGCCGCATTCGCTCACTGCCTGGTCACATTTCCCATCAGCTTTTCAACATTTTCGTAGTTTGTTAAACACTCCTCCAATTTCGCTTTCAGTTTTTTGATAGTAGGAAGGAATTTTTCAAATTAAAAACTATCAATACATAATAATAACAATAATATCGTATGGCCTCGGGGGCTGGGTGCAAGCTTTGTTAATTGACACCCAGAGGGTAGCTTGCATGTCGAATTTCGTCGTTCCTTTGAACGCTATGAAAGTCAAGGAGGTTAGATATCTAAGATCCTCGACACTACAGCGTTTTCTAGTAGAGAACGGAGGAACTTTGTGGTGGCGGAAAATCCCGAGAATAATATTGCCATTGAACACGGCCTACTGAATTCAAATGGGTTCTTTAACATGCCAACAACGTATGACATCCATGTCGTGATTTTTGTCGCCTTTCAAAAATCACTTACCACGGCCAGGGGTTGGTAATCCGACACGTTAACCACTCACCACCCACCGTGGCAAGCTACATAATATATGTATAACTCGAATGGTAAACTTGCCAATGTGAATGGATGGTCTTTTCCTCTTGTCTGGCCCTGGGTTTTCATCCCTTAATATATGGCACTTAGTGGAAAGTTTACTATCCCAGTAGGGTCCGTGCAGGGTAACCAAACGTCAGCTGATGAGTCCAACTCAGTACACCCAAGTAAACCCAGTAAGAGACCCGGTACACACTTCGCAAGTGTGCAATTGCTTAGTGTAAGCTGATCTTACTGGGTACTTTACTGTACAGTCCACATGCTACTGTCCTGAATCAGACAATGCACATCATCAGTGGTACAGGAAAATCAACTCCTCTTTTCTGGTTGGCTGTGCTGAGCCGTATCGAACCACCAAGACTACGGAGATATAACCATCTGATCCGTGAGTTCATAAACATATCAGTGAACGTAACCCTCCCAATTCATGAAGACGTATTTCATAAATCTGTCTTTTGCTGCTTTTCAGTCGGTCAACACCATTGTGCTGGATCCTAAAAGCTATAGGCCTTTCTCCTTGCACTGTCACCTGTACAAAGTCCTAGAGAGCCTCATTCTTCAGAGACTTATTGGAAAAGTGGAGCCATTTCTTATACCACATCAAGCTGGATTTCGAGAAGGGAAAAGTTGCACATCACAGGCATTAAACTTGACACAGTACATTTGGGATGGATTCGAAAAGCGGCTCATTACAGGCGCTGTTTTCATTGATCTCTCTGCAGCTTACGACGCAATCAATCATCGGCTTCTTATAGCAAAATTGTATGACATCACCAAAGACTTCCATCTAGTGTGCAACATTAGAAATATTCTACAAAACCGAAGATATTTTTTGGAATTTCAGGAACAAAGAAGCAGATGGAGACACAGAAGAATGGGTTACCGCAAGGCAGCGTGCTCGCTCCACTGTTATTCAACATCCATACTAATGATAAGCCTTTACCTGAAGGTACCCAGAGTTTTGTCTATGCTGATGACTGTGCAGTTACTGCTCAGGCTAACTGCTTTGAAAATGTAGAACAGACTTTGACTAAGGCCCTGGAAGAATTTACTAGCTACTACAGTGACAATCACCTGAAGCCAAATCCTGACAAAACTCAGAGATGTGTATTTCACCTCAATAACAAAAAGGCAGCTAAAACCCTACAAATCACTTGGGAAGGAATCCCTCTTCAGCATTGTCTGACTCCAAAATATCTGGGAGTAACTCTGGATCGTACGCTTACGTATAAGAAGCACTGCCTAACGTGAAGCAAAAAGTGTCTGCCAGAAACAACATAGTGCGGAAACTGAACCTGGGGAGCTCATCCATGTACTCGGAGAACAAGCGCGCTAGCACTGTGATACTCCACTGCTCGGTGAGGCACAAGTCCAGCCATGCCAGAAACACAGATGTGGCCTTAAATGACAACTGCCGTATTATTACGGGCTGTTTAAGTCCTACACCCATAGATAAACTTCATTGCCTCACTGGTATAGCACCACCTGAAATCTGACGTGAGGTTGCTGCTATGTATGAGAAAAGCAAGGCTATGACTATTGAAGCTCACTCTTTGAAGGCTTGTCAGCCAGCACATCCTAGGCTGATATCAAGAAAGAGCTTCTTGGAAACCACTGAAGCTCTTAAAGGAACATCACAGCAAGTAAGAATCTCGATGTGGCGGGGAAAATGTAAATCTTAGAGAGAATGGATGGTCCCAAAGGAAGAGCTTCCCCCTGGACATTCAGAAATGTGGACAACATGGAAGGCTCTTAATCGGCTACGCTCCAGTACCACGAGATGCAAGACTAACGAGCAGAAATGGGGCCTTCCTGTGGAATCAGTTTACTGCGAATGTGGTACTGAGCAGACCAATGATCATCTTCTACGGTGTCCTTCTTCTCCAGACACTTGCACCATTAAAGTCTTAATGGGAGCAACTTCAAATGCACTCGTCGTGGCAAATTATTGGTCAACCAGTGTTTAATATCTATCCTCCCCCCCCCCCCCTATATTATTCTGCTAAGATCCCATTCCAGTTGTGTACTCAAAATAAGGTCCCATTAACACATATGGGGTACCTACAGGTTCAGCATAACCCAATGCGTAAGCGAAACGCACTCACTTACTCTTTAAATGTCTCACATTTAAATAAATTCCTTAAAACATGTATATTTGTTGTTGTTTGAGTCTTCAGTCTTTTGACTGGTTTGATGCAGCCCTCCAAGCCTCCCTGTCCTGAGCTAATCGTTTCATTTCTACATAGCTACCACACCCTACATCCGAGGCAATCTGTTTAACATATTCTAACCTTGGTCTACCCCTACAGTTCTTATCCTCGACCCTTCCTTCCATAACTAAGCTTGCTATTCCTGGGTGTCTTAGTATGTGTCCTACCAACCTATCTCTTCTCTTCATTAGCAGTCGCCAGAAACATCTCTCCTTTCCCACTCGCCTTAATACCTCTTCGTTTGTAACCCTATCTACCCATCTGATCTTCATCATTCTCCTGTAACACCACATTTCAAATGCTTCAATTCTCCTCTTTTCTGCTGCACCAATAGTCCAAGTTTCACTTCCATAGAGCGCCACGCTCCAGACAAAGGCTTTCAAAAATGAATTCCTAATACCTAAATCTATATTCGATGTCAACAGATTCCTTTTTTGTAGAAAGGCTTTCCTTGCCTGAGCCAACCTACTTTTTATATCCTCTTTTCTTCGTCCATCACTGGTTATTCTGCTTCCTAAGTAACAGAAGTCTCCTACTTCCTTCAGCTTTTCACTGGCCAATTTGATCTCCATAGAGGTTTCTGATTTATTTCGGCTGCATTCCAGTATTTTTGTTTAACATTTATTAATTTTCATCATGAATTCCTTCCGAAAGACTGAATCCATACCATTCAAAAACTCATTCAAATCCTCAGGCTTGTCGGTCAAGATGACTATGTCATCAGCAAATCTCAGAGTAGAAATTATTTCTCCTTGAATCTTCACTCCAACTTTAAATTTTTCTCCAATTTCCTTCATTGCTTGTTCAATGTAAAGATTGAAAAGTATGGGTGATAAGTTGCAGACTTGCCTTACACCTTTCTGAATACCAGCTTATCTCTCATGTCCTTCAGCTCGAATGACTGCTGTCTGGTTTCTGTATAGATTGTATATCACCCTCCTATCCCTGTACTTTATTCCAATAGATTTCAAAATGTCAAACAATTTAGTCCAATCAACGTTATCAAAAGCCTTTTCTAAGTCTACAAATGCCATGAACGTTCTCTTATCTTTCCTTATTCTACCTTCCAAAATCAGCCTAAGACTTAGTACAGCTTCCCTTGTTCCTACATTTCTCCTGAAACCAAACTGGTCTTCACCCAACTCCGTTTCTATCTGGCTTTCAATCCTCTTGTAAATTATTCTAGACAGGATCTTTGAAGCATGAGTAATCAAGCTGATTGTACGGTAATCTTCACATCTGTCAGCTCCCACTTTCTTTGGTATAGGGATGATAACATTCTTCTTGAAATCAGGGGGTACCTCACCTGTCTCATAAATCCTACACACCAAGTGAAATAACCTGATCAGACCTTTATCTCCTATGCAGCGTAGCTACTCAATCGGTATATCATCTATGCCTGGTGCTTTATTCCTGCCTAAGTCCTCTAATGCTCTGTCAAATTCTGATCTCAATATTAAATCTTCTTTTGCATCCTCATCAATTTCCTCCTCCCTTTCCATTACATGATTCTCGATCTCCTTTCCCTTATACAAGCACTCTATGTAAGCTTTCCATCTCTCAACCTTTTCTTCCCTATCTGTTAGAGGCTTTCCATTATTCTTAATCCTTCGATAAGCTGTGTCTACTCTTCCTAATTTCAGACAATTTTCTATACCTGCTCATTTCTCTTTCAACCATTCTTCTTTCGCTTCCTTGCACTTCTTGTTAACCTCATTTCTCAGACGTCTGTATTCTGCTTTCCCCTTTTCATCTCTTAGATTCTTGTGTTTCCGCCTTTCATCCATCAATTCTAGTATATCCTGAGTGATCCACGGTTTTCTACCTATTCTTTCTTTCCTACCAATGTTTTCTTCTGCGGATTTTGTTATTTCATTCTTCAAAAGTGCCCATTCGTCTGCAATTGAAGTTTGTTTAGGGGTTTTGATTAGTCCTTCCTTTATACTCTTCTTGAATCTTTCCTTTACATCCTTTACTTTCAGTCTGTCTATTGCCCACCTTTTTGGCTTTTGACTTTTCTTCAGTTTCTTCAACTTTAATCTGCATTTCATTACAACCAGATTGTGGTCAGAGTTTATGTCAGCACCAGGATATGTTTTACAATCCAAAATCTGGTTTCGAAACCTCTGCTTGACCATAATGAAGTCGATTTGGTAACGCCCTGTATCTCCTGGTCTCATCCATGTGTATATTCTTCTATTGTGGTTATTGAATAAGGTGTTAGCTATGACCAGCTCATGTTCGGTGCAGAATTCCATCAGCCTGCTTCCTCGATCATTCCTTTCACCTAATCCGAAATCTCCTACTATCTTCCCTTCTCTCCCTTTTCCTACCACAGCATTCCAATCTCCCATTACTATAACATTTTCATCACCTTTGATATACCGTACCTCAGAATGTCATCTATTTCTTCGTAGACCTTTTCAACATCCTCATCATCAGCTTGACTGGTAGGCATATAGACTTGTACCACTGTGGTGCACGTAGGTTTAGTATTGATTTTTGCTACAATAATCCGTTCACTGTATTGCTCATAATATTCCACCCGCTGTCCAAGTTTCCTTCTCAATATGAGACCAACCCCTGCTTGGCCATTGTTTGATTTAGTGCTAAGGACCCTATAGTCTCCTGACCAAAAGTCCTGCTCTTCCTGCCAGCGCATTTCACTAATCCCAACCAAATCCAACCTCAACCTATCCATTTCCCTTTCTAAGTTTTCTAACTTTCCACTTCCTAGCAGACTTCTAACATTCCACGCTCCGATCCGTAGAATGTCAGATTTCCTCTTTGTCACTTCTGTGATGTTAACCCCCTCTCGAGTAGTCCCCACCCGGAGATCCGAACGGGGGACTAGTTTACCTCCGGATTGAAATTTTACAAGGGAGGAGGCCATCATCACATGTAATTATGCATAGAGAGGTGCATATCCTCGGGAATAGCATTACGGCTGTAGTTTCCCCTTGCTTTCAGCCGTGCAGCAGAACGCAGTGTAGCCATTAGTTGGCTTATATTGTCAATATCTTAAACGTCTATTAGACTAGTAAAGAATTGATTTATTCTGGAAGGCTGCTACTCCCTTTCAGAATAAGCAAAGAGCAATTCTACTACAAAATACTTACCTTCTACTAACAATTAAATACCAAAATTCTACTAACGAAAAAAATACTAAAGTTTCACCAACAAACAAATACTACCACTAAAACAGTCTGTCACCAGGCCCACTCACATGCAACCTCACCAGACACACACACACACCACAGTCTAATAGAACAATGACATATCTAATAAACAAATTAACTTCATACTTACAACTAAAACTAACTACATACTTACTGTACTGTAATTTGAATTGACAATAATTACAAGAGAGTGAATCTACTGGTGAATAACCTTTAAACAAAAGCCAATGTAAGCCATTTATTTAGGGCTTGCGAATTAATGGACATCAGCCCAGGTTCTTGAATGTATGTGGCATCTATAGGTAAAGCACTGCGCGGATGCGGATATTCACGGATAAACCCACGGATATCCGCAAAATGTTTCACCATGAGGATATACTTTGCATGTCTGTGCGGATAGCGGATAAGCAGCGGATAATGTTAGGAGAAAATTTGCGGATGGTTTTTACAGTCCATCCGCCAAGTGTCCGGCTCTGACATTTCTCACGAGGGAGGGAGACAGCGTTGCCGGTTCTGTACAGCGAAATATAAAACAACGTGGGCTACATAACATATAAGATGCGTAATCATTCAATATTTTCCAATCTCACATTTACTGATGTTGAACTTCTATCCGTACTCTTCCACTGTTTCTTCCCAAGCCTTCAGTTGCTCCTGAATTTCCTCCTCCTTGTTTCCCCAGACCATGAGATCATCTTATCTTCTCCTATCTTTCCTGCTACCAGTGTCATTACCTCGTCCATAACCACAATAAAGATAAGGGATGACAGTGCACTACCCTGTTTCAGTCCAATGAAATAATGAAAGAATGCAACACGGTAACCATGGTAACAGAATCTCCCAGGTCTGTCTATTTCTGTAAGACGCAATGCAATTCCAATTATGTTAAAGAACCTTCCACTAATTACACCTGTGTGAAGCTAAATTGTATAGGTTAAGAATGTAAACAACGCTCTTAGGTTCCTACGTTCGTTGCCAAGAGCCGACTGCGGTGACGTCTGGTAGCTAAGTTCTGAACTAGTAGTTATTGACGGTGGCGTTTGGCGGCAAATGTAGAAACTACTTGAAAATTGATCGTCTGCCGTCCTTACTAGAATTATAACAGATAACTCACACTAATACAGTCATCACAATTAACACCGGTTATCAGACAGCTTCTACACACACCCAAAATACACGGGGCTACATGACCGCGTTGTCGCCGCCCCTAAACTTAAGAACCTACCAACCAATTCCATTTATTACATTACTGTGAACGTTTCCAGACGGTTATAAGGTTATCACGGAACCAAATTAAGCTGTAAAATTCATCAATACATACAGTATAATGCGCTTAAGGGGGTCAAGGAGCACTCTAGAATTTTTTCACGCAATTTTCACGTGTGAGTGTGGTACGAAAAGTCTTTTGCACCCGACTATAAAGGGTCTCCGAAAACCACATATAAAGCCCTTAAATTAACAGTGTATGTGATATTCCCAGAAAACTAACTTCGCTCTGATATACCTATGAAGGAATGACAAACCCCTAACCACTACACCAGTAGCTGAATTGATAAAGACTGATTATTCATACCAAGGATAAATCAGTCATAGCATTCATGGTTGAGATTTTGCTAAGTGTACTCTTTACAACTAGAATATTCGCGAGCGAAGCCGCGACGGGTAATGCTAGTATTATGTATTTTGTGTACTTTGCCATAAGCCCAATAATAATAAAACCTGAGCATCCTTTCTAGTTTTATGCCGTGTCTTGTGTGGGGTTTTGCCTTGGAACACCAAGCTGGCTCATCAGCGGTCTCTTGATGTCCATGCCCGGACAGCCATAGGAGTGGGAAGCCTTTATAGAGAGGTGAAAGGCTGTTTGAGCTTTTAGCTCTCGCAGTAAATAGTGCTTCATAAGAAGGGAGGTAGTGCACAGTTCGCTACTCCTGTAAGGGTCAGAATACGGACACCAAGAGCCCGCTGATGAGCCAGCTTGGTGTCCTAGGCGAAACCCCACACAAAACACGGCATAAACCTAGAAAAATTGCTGAGATTTAATTCCTTGGCCGAGAGAGCCAATATAACAATAATACAAATATCCATCAACAAGTAAATTACTTACATGATTGTGCAACCAAAATAGGACTTAAGATATCTTACACCAAAGCCCAATTCATCTCTAATATAAAAGAAGCTCCAGCTCATCGTCAAACCACCCACGGCCAGATCTTAAAAGCTCAAAAGTTTAAATATCTTGGTGAGTGGATCAAACCAAATAATTCTCAAAAGTTCGCCATCTCAACACGAGTCAATACAATCCAAAACAGCTTTCCGCCTCACACACCAACTGTACAATAAAAAGTCCATCTCTAGGAATGCAAAGTTGCTACACTATCAAACTGTGATTAGACCGGAAGCACTGTATGCAGCGGAATGCCTAACAAACCGCGCAGCTGGCCCGATCGAGTGACTTGAAGTTAAGGAAAGAAATATCATTAGGAAAATTCTTGGTCCTAAGTTCAAAGATGGAAGTTACAAGCTATGGAGTAATTCAGAAATATACTCCCACACTGAAAAGATCACATGTGTAATCCGGGAACGGAGAATAAAATTCTATGCCCACCTTCTCAGAATGCCAGTCAGTAGATTCTCCAACCGTCTATTAGCATACTTCCGAGTTTTAAAGGTGACGCCTCATTGGCAGGTGGAAGTGGATAAGGACTTGCTAAAGTTTGAAATTTCTGAATCAGATATCTTGCTCAGAACTCCATTGAAACAAAAACTCTGTCAGGTTCATCAAGAGGAAGTAAAACCCAGCAAGAGATTTGTTCACTCGGATGAATGGAAGGAATCCCATTCCGAAAGGATGAAGGCTTGGGCTAACAAGAAGAAAAACAGTTGAGATCTCGCGGTTCCTAGTGGCCACAACGATAAAAGTAAAGTTAGTAAAACCTATTTCGTAATAATTGGGCTGACTGTGCTAACTCACTTTTTTCCAGCTGCTGGTGGGCATCATGTGGACATACATATTCCTGATGGGCTTCGCGTGTATAATGTCCATGCATCCCTACGCCCAAATGGACCATGAATACAACCGCTTCAAAGACTCCTTCTACTACAGCATGCTTCACTTGCTGTGGGCGTCTGTGGTGTCGCTCATCATCCTGGCCTGTGAGACTGGACATGGAGGTATACTTGGCATTTCATTGCACCTGTGAGTTTACATAACTGTTGTTGTTCTTCGAGTCTTCAGTCACTTGACTGGTTTGATGCAGCACTCCATGCCTCCCTCTGTCCTGAGCTAATCATTTCATCTCTACATAGCTACCTCACCCTACATCCGAGGCAATCTGTTTAACATAGTCTACCCCTACAGTTCTTGTCCTCAACCCTTCCTTCCATAACTAAGCTTGCTATTCCTGGGTGTCTTAGTATGTGTCCTACCAACCTATATCTTCTCTTCATTAGCAGTCGCCAGAAACATCTCTCCTCTCCCATTAGTCTTAATACCTCTTCGTTTGTAACCCTGTCTACCGATCTGATCTTCATCATTCACCTGTAACACCACAATAGGATATATAGGCCGAAGCTGGGACAGGGGCTAATGCGTAAGATGGCCGCCGCGCGCAACCACTCTATGTTATTCTTATGGAGGGGTCATTCAGAGCTGGGTCAGGGGCTAATGCGCAAGATGGCTGCCATACTCTGAGACCGTGAATAACGTCACAGGGGGAGGTCGGCCGTGTAATCGTTAAATAGAATATTTATTGTTATTATTATTATTATTATTATGTAATTATTGATTAATCATGTACGATCAAGACCAGTCAATATATCATTCACTTGATGATTAAGTTGTAGAATTCTTGGATGTCACTGTGGAGTCCTCGGTCTGAGTCCTAGCTTTGCCAAGAAATTTATTTTCTGGTCTGATAGTTGGAATGGGGTGCACTCAACCTCGTGAAGCAAAACTGACAGGAGTTGGCTTTTGATTCATACCTAACCTAACCAAATCCCACTTTACCTAACCTAGTCTAACCTAACTTTAAAGACAGAATGTTCAATACATCTATTGTTTTTATACCCTCATAAATTAGATATAGAGAATGTCCACCATGATTTAGATCCTCAAGCACACTTTCTGACATATCATTAAAACGTGTAGGAAGGAATGTCTGAAAATTTTCACTAACACATAGTACACGTTCACCATACATTGTGTCCACTTTTGAATGTTAATGATACGGAAAAGAGTATGCATTGGTAATTCAGTTAGCTTTTTTTTTCTCTCTCGAATCAGCAGTTCTGCCCCCATAGCATTGAGAATATTTATTGCAGTATCCTATAAAGAAACAAAAAAAATCATATCTATTACAGTTTAGCTATAAGTGACCAGAACCACTATAACATTTTATTCTAATAAGGAGATTTCCATAATGATAAGAAAAAAACTTACCATAATAATGGAGTGTGTAAGTCAACGTCTTTCGCTGCTTGATGCCACTACTAAACTGATACTCATACAACGGACAAGTGACTTCATGTTTCGCTGACGTAATCGTATGTTCCCACGCACTCCCTGTGTGTTGCACGCGCCGTAGTGGCTAAATTTGAAACTAGGTGAGATGATTTGCTGACGTAATCGTATGGTCACTTGCACGCACACGCAGGCCCCTGTGAATGGGTCCCTGTGGACGAGTCCCTGTGGACGGGATCCTGTGGACGGGTCATTGTTGACGGGTCCTTGTTGACGGGTCCTTGTTGACGAGCCCCCTGTGGACGGGTCCTTGTTGACGGGTCCTTTTTGACTAATCCCTTTAGACCGGTTCCTTTTGACTGGGTCATGACCCCTAATGCTATAATGGAATTAAAACGTTGTTCCACATGATACGCAAGCAAAGAGCCGATCGCTACTATGAATTAACATTTATGTTTTTGTTTTGTTTTTACGCATGTGCACTTGGGGTTTTTGTAAGAGGGCGGGCTTTTTGAATACAGATTTATAAATGAGTTATTTATTTTTAAATTACCAAAATATCCAAAACTATTAGGTAATTAGCTCTTTAACATTTCATGAACCAATAAGGCTATGGGACTTGTATTAGAGGTCGTTGGACTTGAGGTGACATTTTGTTTTTGAATCTATTATTATTTTTGTTAAAAGGGTCTAACTACACTTTTGTTAATATCTCGCTAAATAATAATCAGAGAGGGTCAAGTGAGGTGTCATGGGACTCAGGATGGTCAACCCTTTTCCATGACCAACGAATTTACCCAAAAGATTCAAAACAGCAAGGTCATTGACCTAAGATTTTATAAACTAATAATTGAATATTAACATGTGAGGTGTCATAGGACTTAGAATGGTCAACCCTTTCCCATGGCCAATGCATTTACCAAAAGTACCCAATACATCAAGGTCATTGACCTGAGATTTTATAAACTAATAATCGGGTACGAACATGTGAGATGTTTACCATGTGTGATGAAACATAGCTAGGTAGATAAAGAATTAGTGTAGGCTACATGTATTGTGACTGACAAGTCTTTTACCATTGAAACTTGTTTTCAGATCAAACTGTAGTATAGAGAGAGTATAGGTTGCAGGTATGGGTTAATAAATGAGAAACGGTGTACGCAAACTCTGATTTATCAAGAATTAAGAGTAGACTATCTTTATTTGATTGGTTAAAGAGGATAGCTAAAACACAAAAATGCTCAGTGGTTACCGAGACAAAATGATCGCTACACACAACAAGCTTTAAATACTTGAGGCTAATAATCAATACACACACACACTCGCTTGTTCTAAACTAAACTGTGTTGCTGTCAGTGCTCAGACAGTAGGCTGATGACGAAATGCATTGCTAACAGAAATATAATCATTTCCGGTTGTCTAATGTTACCAGCTATCCATTTATTTATTTTTTGTGTTGCAGTGGTAAGCACTTTTAGCTCTTGTATTGGTAGTCTTAACTCGATTTCCAGGTCTGAGGCCTAGAACGAGTTGAACTAAGAAACAAGGGCATGGTGGTGCAGTGGTTAAGCTGTTAGCCTTTTCACCAGAGGGTTCGATTTCAGGTTAATATGCATGTCATAAACATATTAAACTAAACAAAAACAGAGATAAGGTTTAAAACTGATTACATTTGTGACTTTTCAAATTATTACTTGGATTACAAATACAAAAGGTGAACTGGGTTTGATATACAGTTAATGCTGTCTATCACACACTCGACTGTAAGAAAGCCAAAAGAGCAAAAGGCTTAGGTAGAGCAGTGGTAAAATTGCTATATGTAGAGAACTACCTGGCAAAGCTATATCGCATAAACAGTGCAGGATACAATCCAGCAATCAAATTTGTATCTTGTGGAACAGAGAAATGCACTTACGTGAGAAAATGCAAGTTCATGTGTAATATGACCTAACACACAAGTGTTCACCTGTGCACGTGCACAATAAGAGCTAACAAGTCACATTCTGTTTAGTTCGTACGTAACGTTAGGTTAGGGCTAATGCACACACCCTAGTACACGAGGCACATGCCATTTGAGAGCAGGTCAAGGGATCTAACTTGGTGGATGGATGTGTTCTAACGAGTCATTTGTAGTTGAAAGAGAATAATACTTGTTCTTAAGATGTTAAAACTGAGGAGATGGTATGTACAGTAAGACGTCTTGTTATTTCCTGTGTAATATTACAGACATGACAGAGAGCGCGCAGATCTGTTGCTATGACTACGCTGCAGTAATTTGAAACCGCAAGTGTTCATTAAGACAATGGAAGATGATCATGCAAAGTTAGCAGTTATTGGATATTACACAGGTGTTCCTTCCGGTGTCATGTTGCTGACATACCAGAGAGCGCACACTGCTGTTGCTATGACTGACGCTGAAGTAATTTGAAACCCCATGTGTTGATTAAGACAATGGGTGATGATCATGCAAAGTCAGCAGTCATTGGATACCACACATCAACATTGACTAAATCATAAACGTGTTGTCATAACCAGCAGAAACCTCATTTAAAGATTTTAGATTTTACATTTTAAATTTAAGATTTTTTAATTTTTAGATTTTACTTTTTTACATTTTCCTAAAAGAGTAAACAACAAGGTCACATACCTAACCTCATTAAACCTAACTTTACCAAACCTAACTTAAGCTAATCCAAAGGCTAATGCACATACCCAAAGCATATAAGGTACATGCAACTATCCTTATGCTAGTCTTACAGGTTACTGTACAACATGATCACTACCCAAAAGGATTTTTTTTTTCATTTTGTTGTTTATACATATGTCAATTTTCCAATTTCCCATTTTCAGTTTTTTAATGTCAGTTTTTAGTTTTTTTCAATTTCATAATATTGAAAACATGGATTTTGCATTTTGTTGTTTACACATTTATTAATTTCACAATTTCCCATTTTCAGTTCTTAAAATGTCAGTTTAAAGTTTTTCAATTTCATGATATAGAAACATGGATTTTCCAATTTGTTGTTTTCACATTTGTCAATTTACCAAATTCACATTTACAGTTTTTTAAGTTTCAGTTTAGTGTTTTTTGTTCTATTTGTTAATATTGAAACATGGATTTTTTACAATTTGTGTTTTACATGTCATGCAATTATTCTGATGCTAGTCTTATAGGTTAATGTTCAACATGATCACTACCCCCCCCCCCCCCCAACACTGGATATTTTTTTTCATTTTTGTTGTTTACACATATGCCAATTTTCCAATTTACCATTTTCAGTTTTTTTATTGTCAGTTTTTAGTTTTTTTCAATTTGATAATATGGAAAACATGGATTTTGCATTTTGTTGTTTACACATTTATTAATTTCACAATTTCCCATTTTCAGTTCTTAAAATGTCAGTTTAAAGTTTTTCAATTTCATGATATTGAAGCATGGATTTTCCAATTTGTTGTTTTCACATTTGTCAATTTACTAAATTCACATTTACAGTTTTTTTAAAATTTCAGTTTAATGTTTTTGTTCCATTTGTTAATATGGAAACATGGATTTTTTTTACAATTTGTGTTTTTTACATGTCATGCAATTATTCTTATGCTAGTCTTATAGGTTACTGTACAACATGATTACTACCCCACTGGATTTTTTTTCCTTTTTGTTGTTTACACATATGCCAATTTTCCAATTCCCCATTTTCAGTTTTTTTTTAAATATCAGTTTTAAGTTTTTCAATTTCATAATATGGAAATATGGATTTTGCATTTTGTTGTTTACACATTTATCAATTTCACAATTTCCCATTTACAGTTCTTAAAATGTCAGTTTAAAGTTTTTCAATTTCATGATATAGAAACATGGATTTTCCAATTTGTTGTTTTCACATTTATTAATTTACTAAATTCCCATTTACAGTTTTTAAAATTTCTGTTTAATGTTGTTGTTTTTTCTATTTGTCAATATGGAATATGGATTTTTCCAGTTTGTGTTTTACATGTTCATTTTGCATTAGGAGTGGAGAGAGGTGGGTAGTAATTAAAAATGTGCAAGCAGTGTCCATTCTTGACAGGTCATTGTTGACGAGTCCTTTTCATACAACAGAAAAGTGAGTTCATGTTTCGCATGCATTACCTAAAATGTAATACCATGCAAGTGTTTAACATTTTACAACTAACCTGTTAGTATGATTTACACACTACAAAGGTTATATCTGTTCTGGTAATAGAATTATTTAACGTTGGCTTTTATATTTAATATGTACAGTTTAAAGTGATAGAAAAGTGGTAGAAATGTGGTAGCAAAGTGGTAGACAAGTGGTAGACAATTGGTAACAAAGTGGTAGAAAAGTGGTAGCAAAGTGGTAGAAAAGTGGGTGCAAATTATGGCAGAACTGCTGATTAGAGAGAGAAAAAAAAAGCTAACTGAATTACCAATGCATACTCTTTTCCGTATCATTAACATTCAAAAGTGGACACAATGTATGGTGAACGTGTACTATGTGTTAGTGAAAATTTTCAGACATTCCTTCCTACACGTTTTAATGATATGTCAGAAAGTGTGCTTGAGGATCTAAATCATGGTGGACATTCTCTATATCTAATTTATGAGGGTATAAAAACAATAGATGTATTGAACATTCTGTCTTTAAAGTTAGGTTAGACTAGGTTAGGTAAAGTGGGATTTGGTTAGGTTAGGTATGAATCAAAAGCCAACTCCTGTCAGTTTTGCTTCACAAGGTTGAGTGCACCCCATTCCAACTATCAGACCAGAAAATAAATTTCTTGGCAAAGCTAGGACTCAGACCGAGGACTCCACAGTGACATCCAAGAATTCTACCACTTAATCATCAAGTGAATGATATATTGACTGGTCTTGATTGTACATGATTAATCAATAATTACATAATAATAATAATAATAATAACAATAAATATTCCATTTAACGACTACACGGCCGACCTCCCCCTGTGACGTTATTCACGGTCTCAGAGTATGGCAGCCATCTTGCGCATTAGCCCCTGACCCAGCTCTGAATGACCCCTCCATAAGAATAACATAGAGTGGTTGCGCGCGGGGGCCATCTTACGCATTAGCCCCTGTCCCAGCTTCGGCCTATATATCCTACTCACCACATTTCAAACGCTTCAATTCTCCTCTTTTCTGCTGCACCAATAGTCCAAGTTTCACTTCCATAGAGCGCCACGCTCCAGACAAAGACTTTCAAAAATGACTCCCTAATAAATAAAGCTATATTGGATGTCAACAGATTCCTTTTTTTTTTTGTAGAAATGCTTTCCTTGCCTGAGCCAACGTACTTTTTATATCCTCTTTGCTTCGTCCATCACTGGTTATTTTGCTTCCTAAGTAACAGAAATCACCTACTCTCTTTAGCTTTTCACCTGCCAATTTGATGTCCTTAGAGGTTTGTGAGTTTTTTCGACTCCATTCCAATATTTTTGTTTTATATTTATTAATTTTCATCATGAATTCCTTCCTCAAGACGGAGTCCATACCATTCAAAATCTCATTCAAATCCTCAGGCGTGTCAGTCAAGATGACTATGCGTCAGCAAATCTCAGAGTTGAAATTATTTTATCTTGAATCTTCACTCCAACTTAAAATTTTTCTCCAATTTCCTTGATTGCTTGTTCAATATGAAGATTGAAAAACTAATTGGATGGGGGAAATGAAGAAAAGTTGATAATACATAACTTCTTGGTCAGAGACGGAAAGTAGGGAAAAATTCATTCCATGGGGCTTTGATGTTTTTAAAAATTTCATTTACGGCCATTAGGGACCACGTCGAACAACTATTACACATTCATAGAAGCCTTCTTTGTATTCTTTCCCTGGCAGCCTGTCCCTCCGTTGTTCAGTTTGCCTTCTTCGGGAAAGCCCTGGAAGTTATAGATCTGCTGCCACTACTTGATTCTATTAGCTATGTCTTCGCGATTCATATCCCAGCAAGGCCAAGCAGTTGATCTTGGAACCTGCAAAGTACTGTAGACTTTCTTCTTCTTTCCGATAAGGTCTGCTATGGACCACGCGCAAATTTCAATTCTTCACTATTTGTTGTTTTCCATTCCGTTCTTCCCAATATGTCTTCATTCCTAGACTATGCTGCTTCTTTCTGTCATCAGACCACTTCGCCCCTGGTTTCCTTCCCACACTTCCCTGAAATCTTCCATATTTAACACCTTCTACCGAAGAAACTCTCTGTCCACAGTGCCTTCTTCTTCTTGAGTTGTATATTATTAACATTATTCTTTCTTTCTCTCTCTCTTTCTTTCTTTCTTTCTTTCCTTCTTTCCTTCCTTCTTTCTATCCTTCTTTCTTTCTTTCTTTCTTTCTTTCTTTCTTTCTTTCTTTCTTTCTTTCCTTCTTTCATTCATTCTCTCTTTCCTTCTTTCTTTCCTTCTCTCATTCTTTCTTTCCTTCTTTCTTTCTTTCTTTCTTTCTTTCTTTCTTTCCTCCTTTCGTTCTCTCTTTCTTTCTTTCTTTCATTCATTCATTTTTCTTTCCTTCCTTCTTTCTTTCTTTCTTTCTTTCTATCTATCTTTCATTCTTTCTTTCTTTCTTTCTTTCTTTCTTACATTCTTTATTTCCTTCTTTCCTTCTCTCATTCTTTCTCTCTCTTTCTTTCCTTCTTTCTTTCCTTCCTTCTTTCTTTCTGTCTCTCTTTCTCTCTTTCTTTCCTCCTTTCTTTCTTTCTTTCTCTCTTTCTCTCCTGCTTTCTTTCCTTTTCTCATTGTTTCTTTCTCTCTTTCTTTCCTTCTTTCTTTCCTTCACTCTTTCTTTGTTTCTTTCTTTCTCTCTTTCTTTCTTTCTTTCTTTATTTATTTCTCTCTTCCTCTCTTTCCTTCTATATCTCTTACTTTCTTTCTCTCTTTCTTTCTCTCTTTCTCTTTTTATTTCTTTCTCTCTTTCTTTCTTTCTTTCTTTCTTTCTTTCTTTCCCTCTTTCTTTCTCTCTCTCTCTCTTTCTTTCTTTCTTTCTTTCTTCCTTTCTTTATTTCCTTCTCTCTATCTTTCTTTCTTTCCTTCTTCCTCTTTTTATTTCTTTCTTTCTCTTTCTCTCTCTATCTTTCCTTCTTTCTCACTTTCTTTCTCTCTTTCTTTCTTTCTTTCTTTCTCTCCTTCTTTCTTTCTCTCTCTTTCTTTCTTTCTCTCTTTCCTTCTTTCTTTCTTTCTTTCTTTCTTTCTTTCCTTCTTTCTTTCTCTCTTTCTTTCTTTCTTTCCTTCTTTCTCTCTTTCTCTCCTTCTTTCCTTCTTTTTCTCTTTGTTTTTTCTCTCTTTCTTTCCTACATTCTTTCTTTCTCTCTTTCTATCTTTCTCTCTTTTTTCCTTCTTTCTTTCTTTCTCTCATTCTCACCTTCTTTCTCTTTGTTTCTTTCTCTCTTTCGTTCTTTATTTATTTATTTGTTTCTCTTTTTCTCTCTTACTTTCTTTCTCTCTTTCTTTCTCTCTTTCTTTCCTTCTCTCTTTCATTCCTTCTCTCTTTCTTTATCTCTTTCTTTCTTTCTTTCTTTATCTCTTTCTTCCTTTTTTTCTTTCTTTCTTTCTCTCTTTCTTTCTCTCTTTCTTTCTTTCTCTCTTTCTTTTTCTCTCTCTCTTCCTTTCTTTCTTTCTTACCTTCTCTCTTTCTTTCTTTCTCTTTCTTTCCTTCTTTCTCACTTTATTTCATTCTTTCTCTCTTTCTCTCTCTCTTTCTTTCCTTCTTTCTCTCTTTCTTTCTCTCTTCTTCTCTCTCTCTCATTCTTTCTTTCTTTCTTTCTCTCTTTCCTTCTTTCTTTCTTTTCTTCTCTCTTTCTTTCTCTCTCTCTCTTTCTTTCCATCTTTCTCTCTTTATTTCTTTTTTTCTCTTTCTCTTCCTTTCTTTCCTTCTTTCTCTCTTTCATTCTCTCTTTCTCTCCCTTTCTTTCCTTCTTTCTCTCTTTCATTCTCTCTTTCTCTCTCTGTCATTCTTTCTTTCTTTCTTTCTTTCTTTCTCTCTTTCTTTCATTCTCTCTTTCTTTCTCTCTTTCATTCATTCATTCTTTCTTTCTTTCTTTCTTTCTTTCTTTCTTTACTTTCTTTCTCTCTCTTTCTTTCTCTCTCTCCTTCTCTCTTTCTTTCCTTCTTTCTCTCTTTCTCTCTCTCTTTCTTTCCTTCTTTCTTTCTTTCCTTCTTTCTTTCTCTCTTTCTTTCTTTCTTTCATTCTTTCTATCCTTCTTTCTTTCTTTCTCTCTCTTTCTTTCTTTCTCTCTTTCTTTCCTTCTTTCTTTCTTTCTTTCTCTCTTTCGCTCCTTCATTCTTTCTTTTTCTCTTTGTTTCTTTTTCTCTTTCTTTCCTACTTTCTTTCTTTCTTTCTTTCTTTCTCTCTTTCTTTCCTTCTTTCTTTCTTTCTTTCTTTCTCTCCTTCTTTCTCTTTCTCTTTGTTTCTTTCTCTCTTTCGTTCTTTATTTATTTATTTGTTTCTCTCTTTCTCTCTTTCCTTCTTTCTCTCTTACTTTCTTTCTCTCTTTCTCTCTTTCCTTCTTTCTCTCTTTCTTTCTCTCTCTCTTTCTTTCTTTCTTTCTCTCTTTATTTCATTCTTTCTTTCCTTCTTTCTTTCTTTCTCTCTATCTTTCGTTCTTTCTTTCCTTCCTTCTTTCTTTCTCTTTTTTTCTTTCTCTCTTTCTTTCCTTCTTTCTTTCACTCTTTCTTTGTTTCTTTATTTATTTATTTATTTATTTCTCTCATTCTCTCTTTCCTTCTATCTCTCTTACTTTCTTTCCCTCTTTCTTTCTCTCTTTCTCTCTTTATTTCTTTCTCTCTTTCTTTCTTTCTGTCTTTCTTTCTTTCTTTCTCTCATTAATTATCTCTCTCTTTCTTTCTCTCTTTCTTTCTTTCTTTATTTCTTTCCTTCTCTCTTGCTTTCATTCTCTCTCTTTCTTTCCTTCTTTCTCTCTTTATTTCTTTCTTTCTCTTTCTCTCTCTTTCTTTCCTTCTTTCTCTCCTTCTCTCTCGGTCTTTCTTTCTGTATTTCTCTCTTTCTCTCTTTCTTTCTTTCTTTCTTTCTTTCTTTCTTTCTTTCCCTCCCTCCTTCTTTCTCTCTTTCTTTCTTTCTCTCTTTCTTTCTCTCTCTTTCTTTCTTTGTTTCTCTCTCTTTCTTACTTTCTCTCTCCTTCTCTCTTTCTTTCTCTCTTTCCTTCTTTCTCTCCTTCTTTCCTTCTTTCATTCCTTCTTTCTTTCTTTCTTTCTTTCTTTCTTTCCTTCTTTCTATCTCTCTTACTTTCCTTCTACCTTTCTTTCACTCTTTCTTTGTTTCTTTCCCTCTTTCTTTCTTTATTTATTTATTTCTCTATTTCTCTCTTTCCTTCAATCTCTCTTACTTTCTTTCTCTCCTTCTTTCGCTCTTTCTTTATTTCTTTCTCTCTCTCTTTCTCTCTCTCTTCTTTCTTTCTATCTTTCTTTTTTCTCTCTTTCTGTCTTTCTCTCTCTTTCTTTCCTTCTTTCTCTCTTTATTTCTTTCTTTCTCTTTCTCTCTCTTTCTTGCCTTCTTTATCTCTTTCTTTCTCTCTTTCTCTCTCTGTCTTTCTTTCTTTCTTTCTTTCTTTCTTTCTTTCTTTATTTATTTCTCTCTTTCTCTCTTTCTCTCTTTCTTTCTTTCTTTCTTTCTTTCCCTCCTTCTTTCTCTCTTTCTTTCTCTCTTTCTTTCTTTCTTTCTTTCTTTCTTTCACTTTCTTTCTTCCTTTCTCTCATTCCTTCTTTCTTTCTTTCTTTCCTTCTTTCTTTCTTTCCTTCTTTCTTTCTCTCTTACTTTCCTTCTTTCTTTCTTTCTTTCTTTCTTTCACTCATTCTTTGTTTCTTTCTCTCTTTATTTATTTATTTATTTATTTATTTCTCTGTTTCTCTCTTTCCTTCTATCTCTCTTACTTTCTTTCTCTCTTTCTATCGCTCTTTCTCTCTTTATTTCTTTCTCTCTTTCTTTCTCTCTTTCTCTCTCTGTCTTTCTTTCTTTCTTTATTTCTCTCTTTCTCTCTTTCTTTCTTTCTTTCTTTCTTTCTTTCCCTCCTTCTTTCTCTCTTTCTTTCTTTCTCTCTTTCTTTCTTTCTCTCACTTTCTTTCTTTCTCTATCTTTCTTTCTTTCTCTCTCTTCTTCTCTCTTTCTTTCTTTCTCTCTCTCTCTTTCTTCCTTTCTCTCTTTCCTTCTTTCTTTACTTCTTTCTTTCCTTCTTTCTTTCTTTCATTCTTTCTTTCTCTCTTACTTTCCTTCATGCTTTTTTCACTCTTTCTTTGTTTCTCTCTTTATTTATTTATTTATTTATTTATTTCTCTCTTTCTCTCTTTCCTTCTATCTCTCTTACTTTCTTTCTCTCTTTCTTTCGCTCTTTCTCTCTTTATTTCTTTCTCTCTTTCTTTCTCTCTCTTTCTTTCTTTCTTTCTCTCTCTCTTTCTTTCTCTCTTTCATTCTTTCTTTCTTTCTTTCTTTTCTTCTCTCTTTCTTTCTTTCTCTCTCTTTCTTTCCTTCTTTCTCTCTTTATTTCTTTCTTTCTCTTTCTCTCCCTTTCTTTCCTTCATTCAAGCTTTCTCTCCCTTTCTTTCCTTCTTTCTCTCCTTCATTCTCTCTTTCTCTCTCTGTCTTTCTCTCTCTGTCTTTCTTTCTTTCTTTCTTTCTTTCTCTCTTTCATTCATTCTCTCTTCCTTTCTCTCTTTCTTTCTTTCTTTCTTTCTTTCTTTACTTTCGTTCTTTCTCTCTCTTTCTTTCTCTCTCCCCTTCTCTCTTTCTTTCCTTCTTTCTCTCTTTCTTTACTTTCTTTCTCTCTCTTTCTTTCTCTCTCTCTCTCCCTCTCTCTTTCTTTCCTTCTTTCTCTCTTTCCTTCTCTCTCTCTTTCTTTCTTTCTATCCTTCTTTCTTTCTCTCTCTCTTTCTTTCTTTCTCTCTTTCTTTCCTTCCTTCTCTCTTTCTCTCCTTCTTTCTTTCTTTTGCTCTTTGTTTCTTTTTCTCTTTCTTTCCTACTTTCTTTCTTTCTTTCTTTCTTTCGTTCTCTCTTTCTTTCCTTCATTCTTTCTTTCTTTCTTTCTTTCTTTCTTTCTTTCTATCTTTCTTTCTTTCTCTCCTTTCTTTTTCTCTTTGTTTCTTTCTCTCTTTCTTTCTTTCTTTATTTATTTATTTATGTCTCTCTTTCTCTCTTTCCTTCTTTCTCTCTTACTTTCTTTCTCTCTTTTTTCTTTCTCTCTTTCTTTCTTTCTTTCTTTCTTTCTTTCTCTCTATCTTTCTTTCTTTTTTTCATTCTCTCTTTCTTTCTCTCCTTCTTTCTTTCTTTCTTTCTTTCTTTCTTTCTTTCCTTTCTTCTCTCTTTCATTCCTTCTCTCTTTATTTCTTTCTTTCTCTTTCTCTCCCTTTCTTTCCTACTTTCTCTCTTTCATTCTCTCTTTCTCTCTCTGCCTTTCTTTCTTTCTTTCTTTCTGTCTTTCTCTCTTTCTTTCATTCTCTCTTTCTTTCTTTCTTTCTTTCTTTACTTTCTTTCTTTCTCTCTCTCTTTCTTTCTTTCTCTCTTTCTTTCTTTCTCTCTCTCCTTCTCTCTTTTTTCCTTCTTTCTCGCTTTCTTTCTTTCTCTCTCTCTTTCTTTCTCTCTTTCTTTCTTTCTTTCATTCCTTCTTTCATTCTTTCTCTCTTTCTTTCTTTCTTTCCTTCATTCTTTCTCTCTTTCTTTCTTTCTTTTTCTCTTTCTTTCTTTCTCTCTTTCTCTTCCTTCTTTCTTTCACTCTTTCTTTGTTTCTTACTTTCTCTCTTTCTTTCTTTGTTTTTTTTTATTTCTCTCTTTCTCTCTTTCCTTCTTTCTCTCTTAGTTTCTTTCTCTCTTTCTCTCTTTATTTCTTTCTCTCTTTCTTTCTTTATCTCTTTCTTTCTTTCTTTCTCTCTCTCTTTTTTCCTTTCTTTCTTTCTTTCCTTCTTTCTTTCTATCTTTCTCTCTCTTTCTTTCCTTCTTTCTCTCTTTATTTCTTTCTTTCTCTCTTTCTCTTTCTTTCCTTCTTTCTTTCTCTCTTTCTTTCTTTCTCTCTCTCTCTTTCTTTCTTTCTTTCTCTCCTCTCTTTCTTTCCTTCTTTCTCTCTTTCTTTCACTCTCTCTTTCTTTCTTTCTTTCTTTCTTTCCTTTTTCCTTCTTTCTTTCCTTCTTTCTTTCCTTCTTTCTTTCTCTCTTTCTTTCTTTCATTCTTTTTTCCTACTTTCTTTCTTTCTCATTTTCTGTCTCTCTTTCTTTCTTTCTTTCTCTCTTTCTCTCCTTCTTTCTTTTTCTCTTTGTTTCTTTCTCTCTTTCTTTTCTTCTTTCTTTCTTTCACTCTTTCTTTGTTTCTTTATTTCTCTTTCTTTCTTTCTTTCTTTCTTTCTTTCTTTCTTTCTTTCTTTCTTTATTTCTCTCTTTCTCTCTTACTTTCTTTCTCTCTTTCTTTCTCTCTTTCTTTCCTTCTCTCTTTCATTCTTTCTCTCTTTTTTCTCTCTTTCTTTCTTTCTTTATCTCTTTCTTCCTTTTTTTCTTTCTTTCTTTCTCTCTTTCTTTCTCTCTTTCTTTCTTTCTCTCTTTCTTTTTCTCTCTCTCTTCCTTTCTTTCTTTCTTTCTTTCTTACCTTCTCTCTTTCTTTCTTTCTCTTTCTTTCCTTCTTTCTCACTTTATTTCATTCTTTCTCTCTTTCTCTCTCTTTCTTTCCTTCTTTCTCTCTTTCTTTCTCTCTTTTTCTCTCTCTCTCTTTCTTTCTTTCTTTCTCTCTTTCCTTCTTTCTTTCTTTTCTTCTCTCTTTCTTTCTCTCTCTCTCTTTCTTTCCATCTTTCTCTCTTTATTTCTTTTTTTCTCTTTCTCTTCCTTTCTTTCCTTCTTTCTCTCTTTCATTCTCTCTTTCTCTCCCTTTCTTTCCTTCTTTCTCTCTTTCATTCTCTCTTTTTCTCTCTGTCATTCTTTCTTTCTTTCTTTCTTTCTTTCTGTCTTTCTCTCTTTCTTTCATTCTCTCTTTCTTTCATTCTCTCTTTCTTTCTCTCTTTCATTCATTCTTTCTTTCTTTCTTTCTTTCTTTACTTTCTTTCTCTCTCTTTCTTTCTCTCTTTCTTTCCTTCTTTCTCTCTTTCTCTCTCTCTTTCTTTCTTTCTCTCTTTCCTTCTTTCTTTCTTTCCTTCTTTCTTTCTCTCTTTCTTTCTTTCATTCTTTCTATCCTTCTTTCTTTCTTTCTCTCTCTTTCTTTCTTTCTCTCTTTCTTTCCTTCTTTCTTTCTTTCTTTCTCTCTTTCGCTCCTTCATTCTTTCTTTTTCTCTTTGTTTCTTTTTCTCTTTCTTTCCTACTTTCTTTCTTTCTTTCTTTCTCTCTTTCTTTCCTTCTTTCTTTCTTTCTTTCTTTCTTTCTCTCCTTCTTTCTCTTTCTCTTTGTTTCTTTCTCTCTTTCGTTCTTTATTTATTTATTTGTTTCTCTCTTTCTCTCTTTCCTTCTTTCTCTCTTACTTTCTTTCTCTCCTTCTCTCTTTCTTTCCTTCTCTCTTTCTTTCTTTCTTTCTTTCTCTCTTTCCTTCTCTCTTTCCTTCTTTCTCTCTTTCTTTCTCTCTCTCTTTCTTTCTTTCTTTCTTTCTCTCTTTATTTCATTCTTTCTTTCCTTCTTTCTTTCTTTCTCTCTATCTTTCGTTCTTTCTTTCCTTCCTTCTTTCTTTCTCTTTTTTTCTTTCTCTCTTTCTTTCCTTCTTTCTTTCACTCTTTCTTTGTTTCTTTATTTACTTATTTATTTATTTCTCTCATTCTCTCTTTCCTTCTATCACTCTTACTTTCTTTCCGTCTTTCTTGCTCTCTTTCTCTCTTTATTTCTTTCTCTCTTTCTTTCTTTCTTTCTGTCTTTCTTTCTTTCTTTCTCTCATTAATTATCTCTCTCTTTCTTTCTCTCTTTCTATCTTTCTTTATTTCTTTCCTTCTCTCTTACTTTCATTCTCTCTCTTTCTTTCCTTCTTTCTCTCTTTATTTCTTTCTTTCTCTTTCTCTCTCTTTCTTTCCTTCTTTCTCTCTTTCTTTCTCTCCTTCTCTCTCTGTCTTTCTTTCTGTATTTCTCTCTTTCTCTCTTTCTTTCTTTCTTTCTTTCTTTCTTTCTTTCTTTCTTTCCCTCCCTCCTTCTTTCTCTCTTTCTTTCTTTCTCTCTTTCTTTCTCTCTCTTTCTTTCTTTCTTTCTTTCTTTCTTTGTTTCTCTCTCTTTCTTACTTTCTCTCTCCTTCTCTCTTTCTTTCTCTCTTTCCTTCTTTCTCTCCTTCTTTCCTTCTTTCATTCCTTCTTTCTTTCTTTCTTTCTTTCCTTCTTTCTTTCTCTCTTACTTGCCTTCTACCTTTCTTTCACTCTTTCTTTGTTTATTTCCCTCTTTCTTTCTTTATTTATTTATTTCTCTATTTCTCTCTTTCCTTCAATCTCTCTTACTTTCTTTCTCTCCTTCTTTCGCTCTTTCTCTCTTTATTTCTTTCTCTCTCTCTTTCTCTCTCCCTCTTCTTTCTTTCTTTCTTTTTTTCTCTCTTTCTTTCTTTCTTTCTTTCTCTCTCTTTCTTTCCTTCTTTCTCTCTTTATTTCTTTCTTTCTCTTTCTCTCTCTTTCTTGCCATCTTTATCTCTTTCTTTCTCTCTTTCTCTCTCTGTCTTTCTTTCTTTCTTTCTTTCTCTCTTTCTTTCTTTATTTCTCTCTTTCCCTCTTTCTTTCTTTCTTTCTTTCTTTCCCTCCTTCTTTCTCTCTTTCTTTCTCTCTTTCTTTCTTTCTTTCTTTCACTTTCTTTCTTTCTCTATCTTTCTTTCTTTCTCTCTCTTCTTCTCTCTTTCTTTCTCTCTCTCTTTCTTCCTTTCTCTCATTCCTTCTTTCTTTCTTTCTTTCCTTCTTTCTTTCTTTCCTTCTTTCTTTCTCTATTACTTTCCTTCTTTCTTTCTTTCTTTCACTCATTCTTTGTTTCTTTCTCTCTTTATTTATTTATTTATTTATTTCTCTGTTTCTCTCTTTCCTTCTATCTCTCTTACTTTCTTTCTCTCTTTCTCTCTTTCTTTCTTTCTTCCTTTCTTTCTTTCCCTCCTTCTTTCTCTCTTTCTTTCTTTCTCTCTTTCTTTCTTTCTCTCACTTTCTTTCTTTCTCTATCTTTCTTTCTTTCTCTCTCTTCTTCTCTCTTTCTTTCTTTCTCTCTCTCTCTTTCTTCCTTTCTCTCTTTCCTTCTTTCTTTACTTCTTTCTTTCCTTCTTTCTTTCTTTCATTCTTTCTTTCTCTCTTACTTTCCTTCATGCTTTCTTTCACTCTTTCTTTGTTTCTTTCTCTCTTTATTTATTTATTTATTTATTTATTTATTTCTCTCTTTCTCTCTTTCCTTCTATCTCTCTTACTTTCTTTCTCTCTTTCTTTCGCTCTTTCTCTCTTTATTTCTTTCTCTCTTTCTTTCTCTCTCTTTCTTTCTTTCTCTCTCTCTCTCTCTTTCTTTCTCTCTTTCATTCTTTCTTTCTGTCTTTCTTTCTCTCTCTTTCTTTCCTTCTTTCTCTCTTTATTTCTTTCTTTCTCTTTCTCTCCCTTTCATTCCTTCATTCAAGCTTTCTCTCCCTTTCTTTCCTTCTTTCTCTCCTTCATTCTCTCTTTCTCTCTCTGTCTTTCTCTCTCTGTCTTTCTTTCTTTCTTTCTTTCTTTCTTTCTTTCTTTCTCTCTTTCATTCATTCTCTCTTCCTTTCTCTCTTTCTTTCTTTCTTTCTTTACTTTCTTTCTTTCTCTCTCTTTCTTTCTCTCTCCCCTTCTCTCTTTCTTTCAGTCTTTCTCTCTTTCTTTACTTTCTTTCTCTCTCTTTCTTTCTTTCTCTCTCTCCTTCTCTCTTTCTTTCCTTCTTTCTCTCTTTCCTTCTCTCTCTCTTTCTTTCTTTCTATCCTTCTTTCTTTCTCTCTCTCTTTCTTTCTTTCTCTCTTTCTTTCCTTCTTTCTCTCTTTCTCTCCTTCTTTCTTTCTTTTGCTCTTTGTTTCTTTTTCTCTTTCTTTCCTACTTTCTTTCTTTCTTTCTTTCTTTCTTTCTTTCTTTCTTTCTTTCTCTCTTTCTTTCCTTCTTTCTTTCTTTCTTTCTCTCTTTCTCTCCTTTCTTTTTCTCTTTGTTTCTTTCTCTCTTTCTTTCTTTCTTTCTTTATTTATTTATTTATGTCTCTCTTTCTCTCTTTCCTTCTTTCTCTCTTACTTTCTTTCTCTCTTTTTCTTTCTCTCTTTCTTTCTTTCTTTATATCTTTCTTTCTTTCTCTCTTTCTTTCTTTCTCTCTATCTTTCTTTCTTTTTTTTTATTCTCTCTTTCTTTCTCTCTTTCTTTCTTTCTTTCTTTCCTTTCTTCTCTCTTTCTTTCCTTCTTTCTCTCTTTATTTCTTTCTTTCTCTTTCTCTCCCTTTCTTTCCTACTTTCTCTCTTTCATTCTCTCTTTCTCTCTCTGCCTTTCTTTCTTTCTTTCTTTCTTTCTTTCTTTCTGTCTTTCTCTCTTTCTTTCATTCTCTCTTTCTTTCTTTCTTTCTTTCTTTACTTTCTTTCTTTCTCTCTCTCTCTTTCTTTCTTTCTCTCTCTCCTTCTCTCTTTTTTCCTTCTTTCTCGCTTTCTTTCTTTCTCTCTCTCTTTCTTTCGTTCTCTCATTCTTTCTTTCTTTCATTCCTTCTTTCATTCTTTCTCTCTTTCTTTCTTTCTTTCTTTCTTTCTTTCCTTCATTCTTTCTCTCTTTCTTTCTTTCGTTCATTCTTTCTTTCATACTTTCTTTCTTTCTTTCTTTCTTTCTTTCTCTTTTCTTTCCTTCTTTCTTTCTTTCTTTCCTTCTTTCTCTCCTTCTTTCTTTCTTTTTCTCTTTGTTTCTTTCTCTCTTTCTCTTCCTTCTTTCTTTCACTCTTTCTTTGTTTCTTACTTTCTCTCTTTCTTTCTTTGTTTTTTTTTATTTCTCTCTTTCTCTCTTAGTTTCTTTCTCTCTTTATTTCTTTCTCTCTTTCTTTCTTTATCTCTTTCTTTCTTTCTTTCTCTCTCTCTTTTTTCCTCTCTTTCTTTCTTTCTTCCCTTCTTTCTTTCTATCTTTCTCTCTCTTTCTTTCCTTCTTTCTCTCTTTATTTCTTTCTTTCTCTCTTTCTCTTTCTTTCCTTCTTTCTTTCTTTCTCTCTTTCTTTCTTTCTCTCTCTCTCTTTCTTTCTTTCTCTCCTCTCTTTCTTTCCTTCTTTCTCTCTTTCTTTCACTCTCTGTTTCTTTCTTTCTTTCTTTCCTTTTTCCTTCTTTCTTTCCTTCTTTCTTTCTTTCCTTCTTTCTTTCTTTCTTTCTTTCTTTCTTTCATTCTTTCTTTCTCTTTTTCTTTCTCTCTTTCTTTCTTTCTTTCTTTCTCTCTTTCTCTCCTTCTTTCTTTTTCTCTTTGTTTCTTTCTCTCTTTCTTTTCTTCTTTCTTTCTTTCACTCTTTCTTTGTTTCTTTATTTCTCTCTTTCTTTCTTTCTTTCTTTCTTTCTTTCTTTCTTTATTTATTTATTTATTTATTTATTTCTCTCTTTCTCTCTTAATTTCTTTCTCTCTTTCTTTCTCACTTTCTCTCTTCATTTCTTTCTCTCTTTCTTTCTTTATCTCTTTCTTCCTTTCTCTCTTTCTTTCTCTCTTTATTTCTTTCTTTCTCTCTTTCTCTCTGTCTCTCTTTCCTTCTTTCTCTCTTTCTTTTTCTCTTTCTCTCTCTCTCTCTTTCTTTCTTTCTTTCTTTCTTTCTCTCTTTCTCTCTCTTTCTTTCTTTCTCTCTTTCTTTCTCTTTTTCTTTCTCTCTTTCTTTCTTTCTTTCTTTCTTTCTCTCTTTCTCTCTTTCTTTCTTTCTCTCTCTTTCATTCTTTCTTTCTAACTCGCTCTTTCTTTCATTCTTTCTTTCTCTCTCTCCTTCTCTCTTTCTTTCTTTCTCTCTCTCTTTCTTTCTTTCTTTCCCTCTTTCTTTCTTTCTTTCTTTCTTCGTTACACCCATTCTTAGAGCGCGTTTGAACTTGTTTGTTAGCTTGATGACTTTTGCTTCCTTCTTCTCCCTGAATCTCGTCATGAACTCACTGTGTTGCCTCTTGCTGCTAGGTCTCACCCTAAACATATGATTGTTTACTGAGCTTCTCAAGATCTCTCTGTGTTTCATTCCGTTCTCCCCGATGTTCATCCCATGCTTCTTTTCTCCAGCAAATTTATCCTCGAATTTTTTGTATTGATTATTATTATCATTAGTCTATACATTAACATATTTAGTTCAATTTATAATAAACCATATAAAAACAATTAAAAATGGATGCAGAGCAAATACACCTTGGGTTTCACAGGAACTTCAGGTAAAATGCAAAGAGATCAGGCGATAGAAATAATGAGCACTACTGGAAACTATACAATTTTGTTGTTTATTTATTTGTCTAGAAGAAAATTCCCTACAGTACATAGTTCATTACACAGATGACTGACTAACTATTCCAGGGCTAAATTACTGTATAATACATTTAGAGCACAGTATACAAATATGCAATTGAAACGGTGCTTTTGACCAATTTTAGTTTCACAATGCATGAATAAGGAAAGTGTTTTACAATATAAAAGATGGTATATTGGCTTTCACGCCCAGTGAATTAAAACTCAGTAATTCTTCTAAGGCTGTGCCGTGTCTTGTGTGGGGTTTCGCTTAGGACACCAAGCTGACTGATCAGCAGGCTCTTGGTGTCCCCACCCGGACCCCCACTGGAGTAGTGAACTGCGTGCTACCTCCCTTTATACGTATAAAGTGCAACGCGCCTCTTTACTGTGAGAGCTAAAAGCTCAAGCAGCCTTACTCTCCGTATGAAGGCTTCCAAAAAGATGGTATATTGGCATTCACGGCCCGTGAATTGTTACAATATAAATCGAGAAAATGAGAGTGCAATCAATCGAGCATTTTGATGCTTTGAAGATATAATACTAAGTACTGATAAACATATAAAGTATTCGGAAGAATGTGGTATCACTAGAGTAAATTATTATACATTCAGAGTCAACTTTTCACGAAATGGTCCAATTTAAGAGATTCTTGCTAGATCAAGTGGTACAGGGTTGTATACAGAGATGTGCTGCAGTGCATTCACTCCAAATTTAGTCGTTCTATTGCTGACTACATGTAACTTAATTTTTGGCTTGTGCAGTGCATGTGAATTTCATTAACGACAGAGAATGTTCTGTAAGTGATCACGAGACTATGCAATATTTTATAAATAATTAAGGTGGAATTGAAAGATACAAGCACTTTCGAAGGCAATATACTAGTTTCAGTGTACATTCCACAGCGAGGGTATAACCAATGGAATCCATACATTGACCCTAGAGCCCTGTTTTGTAGAATCTCAAGATTATTCAAATTAGTTTGTGAAGCCCTTCCCCAGATGAAACATAAGTATGAGAGCCGAGACTGAATCATTGGGAAGTATATTGCACGAAGTGTCAGTGTTGTTACATAACACTTGATTTTACCAAAGATTCCAACTAAAACTAAGATTTAATTTTTATAATCATTATTATGTCATGCTCAAGAAAGAGTATTGTCTGTTATCAAGCCAAGGTACAGTCCCCGTTAACCGGCAGTGAATTGGATGACCTGGCGAAAACATCGCAATTCATGCTGCTAACACAAGACATATATCACGTAAAGAACAAAGATGATTGAGGTCTGAGTTGGAATATCAAATTATATATGCCGGAGGATACGATAACTCAAATAGTCTCAGGGGTGGTTAACAGGATACAGGTGTAACAGGTTAAATCAACCCACTCCCAAACCTAAATCAAAGCAATAGCACAACAGGAAACAGAAGATAAGCATAGTTAATAAGATAAAATAGGTACCGGTATCCATTTATTGGGCAACTCATCGATCAGCAAATAAAAAATGAAATCCCAAAGGCCTATCTTGCCTCGAAAATTCGGTCTAAATTAATGCTTGACGTGGATCGATGTAAAAGAAAAAATATATTTATAGTCCAAAATAATAATATTAAGGTTTAAATGGTCAACGAATCTTCTCGATCCTATCCTTCGATATAAATAAAATTAGGAGATACTCGAAAAAAATTAAATTAAGTAAAAACAGGTTAGATATGGTCATATGTGACTATATAATCCATTAAACATCCTGAATGTCCATCAGGTGGAGTTTTCAGTCAATCATAAACACAATCACTTGTGATTATAATGAAAGAAAATCTATAGAAAGGATGTATCTTGCCCTAGAATAATAGTGTAGATCACCAATTATTAACAGCACTTATTGCCGTAGCAATATTGGTCTAGCTTGACCACTATTTCAAGATTAAATCCACTATTTACAATTATTATACAAAGTGTTATTTTAATTCCTTCAAATAGAAGAATACATTTCATTAGTAGAATATCCATGTTTTCCAAATCTATCAGACACTCATCTCAGGTCAGTGTTTCAAAAACTATAATTTCCAAATTATTTTACTAGTTATTTCTGAGTCTTATTACTCTTATTACTCATAATGTTGCAACAAATGTGCACCCCTCATTTTCTTTCCGTACAAAATTTAATTTTTATGTTTCAATATAATATGACAACTAAGTGTTTCCATTTCTTCCCATTCGATGGTTTGTTTGCAGTGTAGTTCACTCGACTAAATGCAAAGTGATTAAACTATCATTTATTTGCTAATATCAATGCTTAATTTACTATCATTTGCCTGTACTTTACGTAGTCATGCTATTTTGAATGATATCACACCAGTAATCATTATTATCTATTATATATAATCCAAAATTGACTCATCAACGCAGGGCTCAAACCACTAAACCTAGAAAGCTGAAATTTTGCATGTTG
This sequence comes from Meconema thalassinum, assembly GCA_946902985.2. Lineage (NCBI taxonomy): Eukaryota > Metazoa > Arthropoda > Insecta > Orthoptera > Tettigoniidae > Meconema > Meconema thalassinum. The sequence continues at coordinate 98,043,236 of OX336391.1, forward strand.
GTTGATCCGAGTATATAGAGGCTCACTAAGAAACGGTTTTTGAAAATTCAATTTGTAAGGGACTTTTCTCGGCCCTTTGGCACTGAGCATCCAAAATTTACTCATCAATGCAGGGTTCAAACCACCAGACCTAGAAAGCTGAAATTTTGCATGTTGGTTGATCCGAGTATGTAGAGGCTCACTAAGAAACGGTTTTTTTAAATTCAATTTGTAAGTGACCTTTTTCGGTCCTTTGGCACTGAGCAAGGACAGTCCGTACAAATATCGGATTTAGCTCATTTTAAGCCGCCAGATACGAGAAACAATACTCGGAGGTCCTATAGGGACCCCGAAACACACTTTGTAAGTTCCTAAAATGAACGGTTTCGGAGATATTCCCAAATAGCTGTGTTCCCTCGAAGAAACAGATCAACGTTACTATGGCAACCGCTGAAATTTCGCAGACCGGGGGTAGTTTTCTGGCAATATCTCGATTACCGTTCGTTTTAGGGCCCTAAAACACGGGGTTCGGTTCACAAACTTTGCTCCTCGCAATGATACGCGTAAAATGAGATATACTTTATTTATATAGGTGGTTTTTGGCGTCGGATACGATCGTGATTTTGAGTCTAATTTTATACTCATTGAGCTGGTTATTGTAGGCGCGCTTTCGTATCTTGACGCTATTTTACAATGTCAAGATGCTTTCTATTTTGCACGGTATGCTTTCATTTTCTTTATAAATTTGTTTTTTGTTAACTGTATATTTCTGTTTGCCAATATTGATCTGCTCTTTTTCGTTTTTTACCATGATCAGCAACCCATAATCACAGACGGATGTGTCGTATTCTACCGGCTGTCACATTAAATTATTATTTTTTCTTAATTATTCTTACTGAGGAATTGGGCAAACTTATTTCAATAAAGTTGGTATTTTGTCTTTCACGGCTATTGAATCCCCACACTAGGCACGGCTTAAACCTAGAAAAGTTGCCGAGTTGGACTATTGGACTAATGGTGCAGCAGAAAAGAGGAGAATTAAAGCGTTTGAAATGTGGTGATACAGGAGAATGATGGTCAGATGGGTAGATAGGGTAACAAATGAAGAGGTATTAAGACGAGTGGGAGAGGAGAGATGTTTCTGGCGACTGCTAATGATGAGAAGAGATAGGAGGGTAGGACACATATTAAGACACCCAGGAATAGCAAGCTTAGTTATGGATTGGAAGGTCGAGGACAAGAATTGTAGGGGTAAACCAGTGTTAAACAGATTGCCTCGGATGTAGGGTGTGGTAGCTATGTAGGGATGAAACGATTAGCTCAGGAGAGGGAGACATGGAGGGCTGCATCAAACCTGTTAAAAAACTGAATACTCAAACAACAACAATCGGCAATTTTAATTAGCCGACTTAGAGAGGCATGTGAGACATAAGTGGTTTTGGAGTTTTTCAATCCCTGGGATGTAACACTGGAAGAGACTGCATAATGTACTGTACATCAGCGGCCAAGGTGAGAGATATTTAACTATAGGTCTATTAATAGCGATATGTTGACGTTCAAATCATCATAAATTATGGCAAAATAACATCCAGAAGAGCTTAAGGAAGAATACTTTAAATTCCCCATATTCCGAAAGATTTGCCATTCCAGTGCGCGAGAGTGCAGTTCCCTCTTCAAACAATATTCGCAATTTCATTAACAAAGCGCAATGACACACACTTAACAGTGGCACGTGTACATTTAGACAAAACCATTTTTTCCCATGGGCAACTGTAAGTGGCGTGCTCGCGAGCATCCGGACAACAAAATCGTTATGTCTCAGCAGAAGACGTAATTTTAAAATGTGTTAGCATAATGTAACATCGAGCCCTGCAGACTTTCACAACTCTATAAAATTCCCACTTTGCTGCTCATGTCAATGTACTGTATGTATCAGAATATTCAGAATGAAAATGGACCCACCTGTAGCCGCGATTGCTGTAATAGAATAGACCAATTATCAGCAATAATGCATCGTCCCCATTGTCTTGATTGCGGGCGAAGCCGCGGGTACCTGCTAGTAAGTAATATATATATTTATTTATATTCACCAAGTGTTTCATCATTCTACTCACTTTTTTTTAAATTAAAAACCATGATTAATCCTCAAACCATTCCCTTGAATTGTTCACAGCATATGTGAATTATCACCTTAAATTATTCTCCTTTTTTAGCCTATTTTCAATTTTGAAAAAAAAAAGGCTTATGAGATCACCTTTTGTCCGTGAGTGTGTGTGTGAGGTGTGTGTGTGTTTGTCCCTAATATCTTCTAAACGGCTGGAGCGATTTCAATGAAACTCGGTAAGCTTATAGCACTATTCATGACGACCCCGACCATGCCCTTCAAATTTTGTTACGTCTCACCAATCGAACATGGCGCCTGTGCGAAATACTTCACCAGCATTCATTATTCCAGATATCACCCTGGGATTTTATACAGTGATAAAGGGAAATACTAGAAGTTCACCTATGTGGCATTTGGCTGGAGCGATTTCAATGAAACTCGGTAAGTTCATAGCACTATTCATGACGACCCCGACCGTGCCCTTCAAATTTTGTTACGTCTCACCAATTTCGCCTGTGCGAAATATTTCACCAGCATTCATTATTCCCGATATCACCCTGGGATTTTATACAGTGATAAAGGGAAATACTAGAAGTACACCTATGTGGCATTTGAAAAGCTGGTAACTACAAACCCAACATGGCGGCCACGCGAATTTGCGAATTTTAAATAGACGTTTCTCGCGATTTAACCAACCAAACGCAATAAAACTTGGAACAGTATATGTTTATACACATTGTAATGCACCGACATCTAACTTCGTTCAATTGTTTACATAACCACAAGATGGCGGATGTGCGAAATATTTCACCGGCATTCTATATCTCTGAAACCATTAGCGGTATCACCCTGAAATTGTGTACCTAGATAATTGGCACTACCGGAAGTTCAAAACCGGTTAACTAAAAAACTAACATGGCGGCCAAGCGCATTTGAAAATTTAAATAGACCTTTCTCGCGATTTAATGTTCCAAACGCAATGAAATCTGGTCAAGGAAATGTTTATACACATTGTAATGCACTGGTATCTAATTTAGTTCAATTGTTTACATAACCTCAAGATGGCGGGTTTGCGAATTTTAAAATTCAGTTTTTATATCTTGTGTCGTAATCATGAGATCGAAGTGAAAGTTTGAATATTGAAACTACGCAATAATTGTCCTATAATGGTACATGACTCTATGGCCTTTACATTTAACAATCCAACATGGCGACCTTCCGAAATATTTAGACGGTCTGAATATCGACGAATCTATTATAGCAATCAAACTGATTTTTTTTATGTTCATAGGGGCTATGAACTTAAGTTCACCTATAGGACTTTAAATAACCTGGTTATCACAAATCCAACATGGCGGTGACGTGAAGTATAAATATTCACATGGACGTTTCTCGCAATTTAACCATCCGAGTGCAGTGAAAATTGGTACAGTAAATCCTTATACGAATATTAATCCACTGGCATCTAATTTATATCAATTGTTTCCGTAACCACAAGATGGCGGCTGTGCGTAATTTTAAAATCTCCTTGTTACTTCTTGTGTCCTAATCATGCGATTGAAGTTTGAATGCTGCACGTACACAATAATCTTCTTGTAACAGTACATAATTCTAGGTCCTACTTATATTAAATCCAACATGGCGACCATGCGAAATATTTAGTCGGTTCTCAATATCTACGAATCGATTACAACAATCACACTGAAATTGTGTATGTTGGTAGAGGCAATTAACATAAGTAGGATATATGAAATTAGACTGTATAGTTCTTCACGGAACTACTTGTTTTAATTTAAAAAAAAAATTTTAAACAACTACACCAACTTCACCGTTTTAGTGCAGAAAAATTTATTATTATTACCCTATAATCATCATGGCTTTCCTTCGACTACATAATTGCCATTTATAAATTATGATATAATGTAGGCCTGACTCGTAGCAATGTCAAATGTATAAACGTTCAAGCATAATGGCAAAACGTGCTAGAAATAATTCAAATTCCCAAAGTAGAGTAAGGGAGAAGAAAATATGAAAGTATAAACTTATAATCATAGTCAATTCATAATAATATCCACCAATATCTGAAGTTAAGATCCAAGAATTCAAACCTGAATTCAACTCTAGCTCTCAATATCAAATTAGTTTCAGGCATCTATTACATCGAAAATTCCATCGAATAGACTAACACGTTTTCGACCAAAAATATAGGCATGTTGCTATTAAGTTCCATCATCCAAAAGTAGCAAAATCCTATCATCAGAAGTTGAGATGGATTTTCGTCCCATTTCCGTCGCTTTTACAAAATCACTCCCACAAAAAATATCCAGCAATTGAGTGGAAAGGTGTTACACATCAATAAATAATTACTCCATGTAATTTTTCTCAGGTCAGTAGATTAGTTTTACTCCACGTCGAATATAAATTGGGCACATTAACGAGTTGACAAACTGAAAAGCATATAAAATTCATTACTAAGGCAACACTATAAAATGGCTTCGAAACTGTTAAAACCGGAATTCAACATATTGATTGGTGTTCACAGGTCCAATCAACAGGCTCCTGTCGTTACGGCTGTGGATCCCATGGAGTAGGCTCGCTTATTCTATCTACCTTGTGCACCAAACAATACTGTTCGTATTGGACGGCAGTATTCGCACTCCGCAAGAGTTCAGACATCCTGAAATGGTAAGTATCATCCGCCAATCCACACAAATTCTATTCAAATGTTAGCACATTTTACGATGTTATTTTATAAAGAATAAAGAACAGCCTCGAACGTATCTTAAAGGGCAAAGGCCTCCTATGAAAGGATAGCTCTTTTTCACTAATGTGGTGAGCTAATCACATTAGGATTGTGCATGGTAATTGTATGGTTTGTTTTGTCTTATTTTGTACTGTTACACTTCGACTTTCTCTCCCAGTTTTCCTAGCGATGCACTTGACTTTCACTTGCCCTATAGTCTGTCTTCCATGATCCTCCACTCAGTTCTACTTCTTGCTTCTCTCGTCCACTGTGGGCCTGCGTGCGTTCTAAATAACTCGGACCACCTTCGCCTCGGTCTTCCTCTCTGTCGTTTACCTATCCATGTGTCCCACATTGTAGCTTTGTATGTCCACCTGTCGTCTCGTATCCTCGCGATGTGGCCTCCCCATTTCCATTTTTGTCTCATGGCTTTTTCTGCGATATCCGTCGTTGATGACATTTGTGCCAGTTTCTCATTTGATATCATGTCTGACCTTGTTACTCCAACTATCTTACGTATCATCTTTCTTTGACTTACTTGAAGTGTGATGATCTGTCTGCACGTAGCTAACCACGTTTGGCTTCCATATACGATTGTTGGGAAGACGAATGGTTCTCGTGTCTCAACCTTCAATCTTCTGCTCAATTTCATGTCCATGAGTATGAATTGTAGTGACCAGAATTTTTCCCACGCTAAGGGATTCTTCTTTTCATCTCTTTTCCGCTCTTGTCCTTGAATGAGATAAGTTGCCCCAAATATAATCCTTTACGTATGGTAGTGTTCTTCCTTCCACAGTGATTGGGGTTTCTGCACTGTTTGTCATCATCTGTGTCTTTGTGTTATTCATTGACAGGCCTGCTGCTTTGCTTTGGGCGTTGAGTTCATGTAGCATCTTCTCAAGTTCTCCTGGTGACTTTGCGAGGAGTACTACGTCTCCCGCGAATCTTAAGTTTGTTAGCCGATTGCCAGTACAATATTAAAATAAAATGTTCAGTAAAGAACATATAGCCTACTTTCTCCTAAATGCATGGGTATTGCTATAACTCTTTGTCCTTTTCAAAGAGTATAATTGAATATTGGTTGTAGTAGCTTGTTGAAATACAACGTGCTATACCGAAATTAAACATGAATATGAGGTGCCCTTTGCTAGTGCTACCTCTGTAAAAAATCATTCAATTCGGTTTCACCGTGTTTGAATTGATATGGGGAATTGCTTTGCACACATACATGGCCGCTATCTGCAAACTATTGGCCTGATGACCTTGTATTTTGGTATAATGTTGCAAAGCTGTGGATTTGTAATCAATGACCTTGTAGATCATTCAAAAGATGCTTCCCACAAAAAGGTATGTTGTTGCAAAATTTGGTAGGGATCAAATGATTAGGTTGGTCGTAATTTGATTTGAGCTTTTAACATTTGGATGGCCGCCATTACGTTTCCATCAAGATGGCGGCGATATAAAACATGACACTAAGGTGCCCTTTGCTATTGCTACCTCTGTACCAAATCTCGTTCAATTCGGTTTTACCGTGTTTGAATTGATAGGGGGAATCGATTTGCACACATACATAGTCGCCATATGCAAACTATTGGGCTGATGACTTGGTAGTTTAGTCAAAGGACGCTCGCCATAGGAATATATGTTTTTGAAAAATTTGGTAGTGATCGGATGATTAGGTTAGTCGTAATTTGATTTAAGCTTTGAACATTTGGGTGGCCGCCATTACGTTTTCGTCAAGATGGCGGCGATATTAAACATGACACTGAGGTGCGCTTTGATAATGCTACCTCTGTACCAAATTTCCTTCAATTCGGTTTCACCGTGTTTGAATAGATAGGGGGAATCGATTTGCACTCATACATGGCCGCCATCCGCAAAGTATTGGGCTGATGACCTTGTATTTTGGTATAATGTTGCAAAGCTGTGGATTTGTAATCAATTTTTCATATTCCTTGAGAAGGGCATTCTGTCTTCGCAAATCTGGTGGAGAAATATGATTGAAAGGTGGTAGCTATTGTAGAGGAGTAGATCTAATGCATCCTGTTATTGTCCTCATTGCTGTATGTAGTTGAACATCAATTTTCCTCACATGAGGGCTATTAAGTTATACTGGGGCGCAATATTCAGCAGCAGAGTAGACAAGACCTAAGGAAGAGCATCTTAAAGTTGTAGCTGTTGCACCCCATGAACTTCGACTCAACTTCTGTATGATGTTATTACGTGAGCTCAACTTTGCAGCGATGTTTTCTATGTATTTCTTGTAGGACAAAGTTCTATCAAGCGTAACACCTAAATATTTTGGGTAGACTTGATGGTGAAGGACTTGACCGTTGAAGGTTACGTTGAGCTTTGCATTAGCCAGTCTATTGCTAAGATGAAAACAGCTAACTTCGGTCTTCGTTGGATTTGGTGTCAATCTCCATTTCATGAAGTAATCATGCTTAATATTTAGATCTGCTGTAAGTATCTCTTCACCAGCTTCAAGGCTTCTATGTTGTGTTAATAAAGCCAGATCGTCTGCATATATGAATTTCCTTGACTCTGTTGTAGGTAGGTCAGATGTATATAAGTTGAATAGAACTGGGGCCAAAACTGAACCCTGAGGAAGACCATTGTTAAGTTTTTCTGTCTGCTTAATTGATTGCCAAGAACCACTTGGAAATATCTCTCATATAACATGTTGTTTAGAAGCCTTAAAATGGTTTTACAAGGAATAATACTTGCGAATTTGTACAATAGCCCTTCTTTCCATACCGTATCGTAGGCAGCTGTAAGGTCAACGAAAGCCGCAGATGTTTTAAGTCGTTGTAGGAACCCATTGACACGCTGTAATTCTCCTTCCGTTATGGGGGATATCTGCTCCTGTACATTGCTCCCCAGCTCCACTTGATCTGTGCACTTTGTCTTTTAAACCACCCCACAAATAAAAATCTCACTGTTAAGTTCGGGCTTCGAGGCAGTCACAATCCTCTACTGATCACCTGCTCATCAAACACAACACTAACTGCGTCCAATGAACTGTGCGCAGTCGCATCGCCTAGCTGAATAAAACATACAACCTTTCCCTGTGTGTTAACTGGAAAAAAGAGTTCAAAATGAGCCGAATGTATCGAGCAAAATTAACAAATTAAGACATTGAGCAAGGAATTCATTTTGCGGTTACTGTGCACCATAGGTTTTGGGTTCACAGGTGACGAGTATTATTGATTGTTTTGTGAATTCACACGTTCATGTAAATGAAAGCACACCTCATCACTGAAAATCACGTGAATCTAAAATTCTGTCATACACGGACTGGAAATGGCAATTGCAGTAGTTGGTTCTTGTCACTGGGCCTCTTGCACTTCGGGTTTGAATCCGAGTAGATTCGTACTGTCGATATATAATTAATTTTCTGGCCTTTCGACCTGCCGAATATGTGACATGGAGACATTTTTCGCAGACTTTCTCGATCACCGTAATAATCTAGGAATAGGATTCTCTAATTTTCTTTCCGTCAAAACGCGGCGTCTCCGTTTCCTTAAAAAATAATTAAAACTCACCCTGAGGTATTGAACTTAATCACAACCCTGAGACCTACGGTCTACAAAATTTTGAAATTAACTAAAATACGAGTACATACATGTACAATATGAAAAGTTGAAACTGGAAAACAATGAAAATATAAATTTAAAGGTTACAACAATAAATATTTAAAATACAGGGTGTCTCAATAAAATGTACTAACACTTTGAATGACTATAAAATGATTATTTATGAACATGATACAAGTTTAAGGGCTTCAATTATAGAAGAGACATGTAATTAAAGACTCATGTTCGCAAATATTCAAATTGATGATCGTCAGTGCCCAGACAAAGCAGATAACGCGAAGCAATGGATTCGCAAACGTTACGACAAAGTTTATGTGGAATTTCGTGACATTGTCTGTCAATTTCCAATTTCGTGTTGGAATGTAGAATTTCCAGGGCAGACGCTTCATGATGCGATGGACGCAATCCTTTGAGATGTGTGTCTCTCGAGCCGTTTGTCGTAGTGGTTTCGGTGGGGATCGAGTGAGGGCTTCCTGCACCTGTTCTTCTTTTCAAGGACTGGTGGATGTGCGTGGTCGTCCAGAACGTTTCTTGTTGACGTTGTGAACGGTTCCATCTGCTTCAAATTTATCTCTGATGCGAGCAATGATTCGGTGCGTTGGTGGCGGTTTGTCGAACTCCTGGACACTGACGGTGGTCAATTTGAACATTTGCGACCATGAGTCTTTAATAACATGTCTCTTCTATAATTGAAGCTCTTAAACTTGTCTCTATGTTCATAAATAATCATTTTATAGTCATTCAAAATGTTAGTAAATTTTTGAGACACCTGTATAATGGATAAGTATTCGTTTAAGATGTAAAATAATAGAATCGATTTCATATAAAATTAAATGGATATCCTTCCAAGCAATATGATTAAATATGTTCTAAATATTTAAAATTAATTTTCAAAAATCCTCTAGAGAAGTATTTTATCTGGTAAATCGATGGTTGTGAAGTTCTTTCAACACTTAGTTTTATTAGATTAGTTTCTTAAGGTTTGATTCTAATTAGCTGAAGGAGGTCTCATTGTTGGATGGAAACATGTACAGATATGAATAGAATTTGTGTTGATTGGCGGAACATTTTCTTCTTCTTCTTCTTCTTCTTCTTCTTCTACTTCTTCTTCGAGAATGAGTCTCCTAGGACCACGTGGAATCAACACTTATTGGTGGCCTTGATATTTGTGTAGGGGAACGTGGGGTAAAACCGGGTGGCTAGACTTGGACTGCTTCCTGAAGCTATGTTTATTTTCAGATAAGTATTAAGTCCTGCATACATGATCATTGAATAGTTTTATTTCATAATATAGCCATCATCAATAAACGAGAGAGTCATTCTGTTAATTATTATAAAAAATAGAAAAACAGTCAATTCACCCGGTTTTACCCCACCGGTGGGGTAGAACCGGGTACACATGTTGAGTATATGGAAAATTAGAAAACACATTTTTTTTTCTTCATTGTCTACCTTATATTTTTCTGGTCTCATGACTGTCTATTTGATTTTCGCACCTATGTTCTCGGCATCTTATTGCAGCATAGAGATTCAAAAAAAAAATGTCAATGATATTAGCAACACAACTATTTTTGTACAGATTGAAAACTTAAATGTCTGGGCCTACACATTGTTAAGTTGTATTTCAAATAATAACACTAATCTCCCTCCCTCTCTCTCTCACACACACTCTTATAATAAAAATCTATTCAATAGCTATTATTGTGGAGTGCTGAATAGATGGGGTAAAATCGGGCACCACCCGATCCTGCCCCACGCGTCATATCCGGTTTCACCCCACTGCTAGTTGTAGAGAAAAACGTGGACTAGCCAAACAAAATCGATTTGAATCTTAAATACACCCAAACCATCGTAAGTCTAAAGAAATAAGCTACATACAATGCACTTACTCTTACTGTTGTAGTACTTCGGTAGCAATCGATGCAGTTTAATAGAAAGTTGAAACAAGAAATCACAAAAATACATCATTCGTCACAACAAGTCTATACAAATCTCCACAGTGGAATGGCGAGCTCCCCGGAGCTTCACCTTGGCCTTAGTTTTGTTTGACTGTCGGCCGCCAGGTAGAAGCAATAACAGAGCCAGAATTGGGGTACCCGGTTTGAACCCGACTACCCGGTTATGCCCCACTTTCCCCTATAGATGTTGTCTGATAACGTGTGTAAGTGTGTAGTAGTGTATAGAGGAATATTTTCGTTTTATGATTCCCCTAGCTTTCCACCTACAACCTCACCCATGATCCATGAACAATACTGGGCAATTATGTGAACAAAGAAGCCGGGGCTGTCCACAATCTCTCCTGATTCAGTATTGTAGAGCGTGGTCACTGTGGTTTTATGTTCCTTGGGAGTCATCATCATCATCATCATCATCATCATCCATTTCCCTTTTTCAGCCTAAGCTGGGTCGGAGCAAATATGACACCCTCCACTTTACTCTGTCTGTCCACCGACATTCCCCAACCACTGAACTCCATTCCAGGTTTCGTTCTCACACTGTCGTTTACCAAATCCATCCACCGAACATAGGTCTTTCTTGTCCTCTCTTTTCAGTCATCCGTCTCTTCATCATTTGTTTCGCCATTCTTTCATCATTCATCCTTTTCACATGTCCATACCATCTCAATCTGTTCCGCTCCAGCTTATCATTCGGCTTCTGTACATTCACTTCCTCTCAGTCTATCTCTCCTAGTCTTCAGTACCATACTCCTCAGGAATTTAATTTTGGCTGCCTGTATCTCCTCGTCATCGGACAAGTTTCTGCTCCCTACGTCATACTCTACATGCGCAACGATTGAGTGAGTTTCGTTGCTGCGACCAGACGTGTCTGGTACGTCTTCTCTCTTCTTCTCCAAACCCCGTGTATGAGTGATTTCCTAATTTCCTCTCGATCCTTGAGATTGGGAAAACCTAATTCAGCCAAGTCCTTTTACGCCTGTTTGTACCAATTAATTCAGTCTGAATAAAATATTCGCTCGACCAAATGAAATATGCGCATACCGGTATTAAAGTACCGTATCTTCTTCCCAGACAACTATTGACAGATGTTCACTGTTGCAAACATTCTTTGTTTTCCAGGCCCGAAAGTCTATCAGCGTTCTGTTCCTCAGCACTATAGTGGGGGCAGTCCTCAGTTTGATGTTCGAATCACCCATCACAGCATTCGAGAGGATTCTCATGAGGAGAGGTAAGCTTTCACATGGTGGCCATACTATTCAGTTCCGACCCGGTATAGCAATACTTTCTTCTTAGGTAATATCGAAATACATACGCTGACTGGCAAAGAAAACCGATCACTTGAAAAATTCAACATGACTTTCATTCAAATCATAAATATGAACGCTCTAGGTCTAGTACAGTACATACTGTAGTTATAGCATGGAAGTGAGGTTAATTGGTTTCCTGGATGCATTACCATTCTTCATGTCACTGTTTCACTTAACAATAGCGATTCTTTGATATGATGCTGTTTCCCGCGGAAAGATGTGCGCGCCACCATTTTCGATCAGAGCCACTGCCCTGGCGACATCTTCAGGCCTCAAGCGCATATTCGTTTCTGAATTGCACAAGAACAACTGAGGATGTGGCTGTATTGATCTGTTCCTAAGCCAACAAGTGGCAAAGGAAAACAGAATAAAACATTGCATTGTTGACGATAGCGATGGCGCGCACATCTTTCCGCAGGAAACAGCATCATGTCAATGAATCGCTATTGTTAAGTGAAACAGTGACATGAAGAATGGTAATGCATCCAGGAAACCAATTAACCTCACTTCCATGCTATAACTACAATATGTACTGTACTAGGCCTAGAGCGTTCATATTTATGATTTGAATGAAAGTCATGTTGAATTTTTCAAGTGATCGTCTTTTTTTTTGCCGGTCAGAGTATTTTCAGTACCAAAATGTTACACATTTAGATGAAGGCAGTCCTACCAACTATAACCATTAGGAACGACATTAATTATATTTACAGTTACCCTCTGATAAGTTGTAAATAACTGATCCAATTTTCAACAAACATTGTATGCACTCTCTCCTTTCTACAAAGAAAAATGTTTTAATTGCAGCTAGGTATATTGAAAATGAATTACTGTGCATAACGAATACCTCGTGGTGTAGTGGCTAGCATTCTTGGCTGACTCCCCGGAGGTACGGGTTCAATTCCCAACTCTGTCAAGAAATTGAATCCTGGTCTGATGGCAGGAACGGGGTACACTCAGCCAGTGGGTCCGTATGTGTTATATGGCCTAACTGTTCCACCACTTAAAACAATCATCATCGTAATGCTTCTGTGTGCAATCAAAGTGAATATCTTATAGGATTAACTTGGCTCTGTTGCTATATTTCAGTGCGACATGGCGACAAGAAGCATTTGCCTCTGGACGCAGAGAAGTCACCAGACAAACTAGGAACTAGTGTCGCAATTGGACTCGGACATACGACAGCTCTCAGTGACCTCTCATGACGTGGTGAGTGGTGTAATCGATACAGCGTTCCCCTTCAAGACCTAAGAGAGTGAAAATAGTGGACTTGACATCGTAAACCTTTTAGGAATATTCCTCCAGGTAGCTCTCGAGTTAAACTGACTCTTTCCTGGAGTAGGAGGGAAACGGTTCATTGGACAACAGTTGGACGACAACAAGAAAGAAAACAAAGTGACTAATATATGAATACCAAAGGGATATTTATTTTTATTTTCTTGTTGATGTAATAGTACATTGGATTCAATCATCGCCGTCTGTAATTCTCAAGCCGTGCTATTACGCTTAGGAACGCCGCCCTCCTATCGTCTGGTAGGCCTAGAGCTATCACATGGTAATTGTTAACACTGCGTAAACACATAGATATTTCTGAAAATACAACAGAGCATAACGCCCGGTAAATCTACACATAAATATCACAAATAAACGATAAATATTATAATGTTATGAAATGTCAATTCCCTGCTGTACTGTGCCTCAATGTCTGAAGTTTCCTTTTGATACTGCTAAGCTCACTGCCGTCATTAACGCGCTCGGAAAGATTATCTAAAAATATTCTTACGAATTTAGAGACTGTCGTTGAAACTAAATCCTTCAATTTTTTGTCCGCAGATAGCTCATCATAGTCACAATAGGCCTCCAAGCTTAATGTTGGCAGATTAACAATCATGTTCCAGGGTAATTTAAAAGAAAAGCACATGCCAACTGAGTACAATACATATTGTACTGAATACAGAGGTCACATGAAGCTATGTACCAAAACTAAATTACTAGGAACTGAAAGTCCTCCACGCTGTAGGGTATAAGTGATCAAAACGTGGTAATATAAAAAATTATTCTCATAGTTCTGTCATAATTTGCCTTGCAGCGACACACACAGCATTTCCTAGGCATCTGAAATATTTTAGTGAAGAATTGGTGGTTAAATTCATTAAGAGTTATTGGTTACACATGCAACTTAATACGGGAAATAGGTACTCACTTCTACAACTTTCAGCAGGTCTGATTTACCGCGAGGAATTTCACGGGTGTTGAAATATTAAATACGAACTGATTTTAAATGCTGTCTTATCAAAATAAACGATATTTATTAACAAAAGTTAACATGTGAGCTTAGTTTGTTTACACACCTAAGCCTCACCACAGTGTTGCCAATTCTACCAACAGCATGGCCTGAGAATTATACACGGCCATGATTCAATACATACCTTACCCCAACGATCATTTCCAACAAGCAATAACCAATAAGGATGTGCACATTTGCCTCACTGGATTCAAATTGCTACTGTGACATGATCCAACGTAAGTTCGAGTTCATTTGAAATTACTGCAGACAATAGCAATCTGTAGCAACTAAATTGCACTGTTAATAGAACATCATAATATGTTTACTTAATGGCGATCGTCTGCAGTTTGTGCACAACATTTCTTAAGAGAATTAGTTCCATGGTTTTTTTTCTCCAAAAATTGACGTACGGTACCGTATCATTCGTTGTAATTTTTCTTGCCTGCTATCATATTTGTTTCTGACAACTTTAATTATGTTTTCAAAGGAAACATAATATTATTCTAGTGCCTTTTCAACTTTCGATAGATTGAAATACTCTAAATTGTTCATGAATACAAAATCACACAACTTAAAATCTTAATTTGTCATATCAACTTTTGGCAAATAACCATAGAATTATCAGTGTGTTTCGTTTGCTGAACCTGTAATAAAAATATGGTATTTTGTAATTTAGTATGTTACAGAGAAGCTTGAGGATGTGTTCTGATTTCGTAAAGCAATATCCCAGCAATATTCCCGATATAGGGGTACGGTAATTCAATAAAAAAGAATCAAAGATTGTGATCCTGAAACACTTCGTCCCACATATAAAGTGATTATATGTTGCTTTGCTGTCTTCCGACCAAGCAATAAACTGAACACAGACACGGTTTCTGATTAATTCCTGTCGACAGAAGAAATGGAAAATAATGGGTGTGTGTTCTCACTTTGAGGGTAAGTATCTCTTCAGAAGGCTTCTTGAGCTAACTCCATCAAGAGTTCAGAGTGAGGGTGGTTTCAAGAGGCACTAGCATGAGGTTTATATAAGAATCACGAATGGAGTTCTGGCAAGATTATCGTCATTACCATACCATTGGAACAAGAGAAGATATTGCGATTAAGCGCCACTGTCGCTAAACTGCCAATTAGTGGCCTGTTGCTATCGTCATATTAGGAATTATACGAATGCCATTCTGGGAGTGCACCAGCACCGCGGGTTGCATTTTCTGCCCCTGCGATGGTGGCGCTATCTCTTAGCACAGTAGAGCAACACCAGGTCTGCCATCTGTAGTAAGCGTGAACAGAGTAGCGTCAATGGCACAAATGCGAACCTGTCCATATTTTGATCATTGTTAATTGTGCTGTACTCAATTGTTTGATTCGGACAATCAAGGACCGTGCTGACCACGAGAATGGCGTGCGTTTCTACAACATTCCGAAAGCATTAGTCCAGGGCCATCCAGTCATCGCGCTCCTGTAGCACTGGGCAGTCAGACTAGCGCTCCTTCCCCTACCACCACTACACTGTGGCAGCGAGGAGACCAGAGGTTCGGACCACGCTGACCTCTGTAGATACGTACGTACAGTCGTGCGGCCGACGGCTCTTGTGGGATTGTTGACACATTAATAGGGCTGTTTTGCCATAACAAATATACCGGATATACAAATAGAATGGTACTCCGATTTCATGGAATGTGCAAGAAACGAACGCAAGTGTTAAGTAAAGCATATTGTGATTTATTCCAAACTGAAATGTGAACATATTATAGAGAAAATTCAACAACAAATTGTGTTCTTTTTAACACATTAAATCTCTGTGGCACACTAAACATTTGGCATGCCCTTTCTTTATAAGTTGTACATAAAAATGAAATGTCTTATTCTGATTTAAATGCTGCTGTTCACCACTCCTCTTTTTTTGTTTTGTATGATATTCAGTAATGACCACTGCGAAACTGATTTACTTACACGCTGTCAACAAACGGCATTGGACTAGTGAACTAGCGACTGTTGGATCGGCTGCCCACTTCGGCGCGGCGGGCAGACCATGCGCTCAACCAGCCAAGCTCTTCCCACCACTACACAAACTACCCTCCACCAAAGCGCTCGGAGCACTGACTTAGAGCGTGGCCGGAGCGCTGTGTGGATGGCCCTGCATTGGTCCATCTTTGCGACTAGACGACGAGTCGTACTAAGAGGGGGCGGGCCCTTTGGTTGAGCAAGATTAATAGGAAGCACCTTCAAAACGCTGACTTGACGGATCAACAAGCCATAACCATACCGTTGTGTCACACAGCCATCGTGGACTAAGTAGCTGGCGTTTGGAGGTTCAAATTCCGGCACTTACGCCTCGTACCTTGCTATGTCAAAGTGGTTAAATTTTTGACATAATTTGGAAGAAGAGTCATGAATTCCAATAATTGTTGTTGATATGCCCAACACCTACTGCTGACTACACCAGTCAGCATGTTGTGTGCTTCAGCCACAAGAAGTGCTCTCTCTAGTATTTGGTAACCCTGAGCAACTAGTTCCTCACTTAGAACATTTACTAATAAAAATAATGATACAATTTGTGTGGTGAGGTGTTGAACACGCATTGAGTAGACTTAACATAAATGATCAAGGCCTCTAACTACAAGTGTGACCCCTATTAATGAAACATCTGAAAACCTTTGAAATTTGGTATATCTAAATTCACGTCTGGCAAGGATTCTTGTCTCTCAAGCACTGCTCAGACATGGCACTGAAGATGGTTTATATGTGATGGATCTGGTACTTACAGTTGTGAAGTTCTGGTAGATAGTCCCTGCGTAGGCTAATTGGTTTATTTACATATTTAATTGAATGACTTCCTCCTGTCTCTGTGCTGTTTATTTCCTGATGTTTCAAGCTGCCGAGACTAACTTGCAACATGTACTACCTTACACTCAAAGAATTAAACTTAATCTGAATATATATACCCTGATGCGAATCCTTATATACAACACCGATACCGGTAATTAATTAATAAATTCCTATAAACAAATGACGATGATGATCAGATGATTCGAATGATATGTGTCACAAATATATAGTCTACCTTACATGACTTTTCCCCAAGTCTACAATTTGAGGGTTTGATTTTAATGTGACCCTCGTACAGTTACATCGTCACCATACTAAGGAGGGAGCTGGTGCACACCCCTAATTGTATTCCGTTCCTTTGCATTGCAACATGAAAATTGCTTGTCCCAATTATAAGATTTATTGATAGAAATAAAGTTTGTCGGTAATGTAGTAGTGCGTAGTATTTTTATTCCTATTGTGCATTGTGATTTACCACATTTCCAATAATATTGTCACGTTCCGTGGGTAAAATTATAAATAAATTTTATCTCTTCCTAATTCTGATATTTATTCACCACACTTTCTAATACAATCGCTACATTCCTGTCTTCACAGAGTCTCTACAATCACAAAACCACCACAGCCGACTCGACCCTTGATAATTAGCCCAGGCAACGAAGACCGAAATTCAGCAAATAAAAATAATAAATACGAAAATTTTGAAATTTGGTGAAAATGTTTATTAGAGCATACTATTGACCCTGTCAAAAGTCCTGAAAAAATTAAAGGTCCGCAATCGCCGCCATCTTGTAAAAAGGGTGCACTTTTATGGTTTTTAGTCTATAACTCTTTATTTATTAACTTTATCGAAAAAGGTATAGTGATCAAATTTTTATAACATTTAATTCTCTACAAAAAAGGGTTCAATTCAGTTGTTTCATAAAACCAACATTTACCGAGTAAATGGATTACGAACTTGAAGCAGATCTGAGAATTGCTCCAAACAACCAATCTACGCACAGCTTAAGAATCATAACAGTGTGTCCTGTGTAAATATCGATAGTTTTGGGTCAGGTATACTACTGTTACAGCCAGTCGAGAGTATAATCGTATGTTTTTGTCAAGTACATAACGGAGAGCTCTGGCATACAAACACTGAAATATAGTAATACTTCTCCCCATTGGTCGCGTTGGAGCATTCCAGTATTACTATATTTCAGTGCGTACGAAATTCTTCATAATATAATGCCCACCAAGGACGGTGTTTGACGGTTGTATACCTGCTCGGGTCGGGCGGGGGGAAGGGCTGTATAGGGTCCGACCGTCAGCTGTTTAGTTCTGGAATTCAGTAGGACGTACATTGTTACGTTGGCTGGAAGTGAGAAGTGTTTCATTTGCGATGAAAATATTTGTAGTGGCGATATTGTGGAAGTGAAAGAAAAGGGAATTGTTACTTAAAAAAAAGCTAGTGTGGAAATGCCGACTTCATCGTTTCAACAATTGACGGTTTGAATACCTTCCATAGCAGGGGGGAGGGCATCAAGTGTGTAACACCTGCAACATCACTTATTACTGGACAAGAGATACAAAGATTAACAAAGCCTCCATCTACGAAGGAAATTGGAGAACTCGGTGTTATTCCACTGCAAACTTTCGAAAATGTGGGAGGAAATTGTTTGAAAAACATCACGATTGAGGATCTATCTGGTCTGAGATTTTAGAATTTCATGACACTTTATGGATGTGCGGAAATTTTCTGGATATCCCCTTCATTCCTGAATGGAAAGGATTCATGCATAGTGTGTCGCAAAACTTGCCCTATGAAGTAACTAAAGTAATTCCGCTTCCTTTTGTTAATTCTCCACCGAGCAATTACGATACCGTTTATACGGTACCTGCCGACGAATGTCATGTCTCAGATTGAAACAGCGAACTTTTTTCATAACATTTGATCAACCACTTTATATAAAAGCTCGTGAAATTGTTGCTGCATCCTCGAAGGACTCATGCTTGTCTAATATTGTGGTCAGACTTGGTGGATTTCACACGACGTTATCGCTGAAGCTGAAGAAAGTTTTTTTAATTGCAATCTACGATGCACGTTCTACAGACAATTCTTTGAATAAACATCGATAGTAGGGAAGCAGTGATGGTTTAAAACCCCCACCACTTCTCCCTCTGACGTTACATACTAACCCGCAGTACATTCAGGGGCAAAGCTGATATCTCGCGAACTCATGGTTCGATTTTGGCATGCGACATATAGTTGGACTCGAGCTGACGCCCCCTTTGCTATGGACCACTCGTTGTATTGTACAGCCCGGGGGGGGGGCATACCCTCTGAGAGCCACCCCCCATCTTTTACCAAAACCACCCCAACTGGAAACACCATACTTCCAGGACATATCTATACACAGCAAGCGGCGGCCGCCTAAGCCTAGGAGGTTAGCCAACTGCTTGCAAAACATATACAAACATTTACACTAACAACTATCTGGGGCAGCTACATTGACGCAATGCTGACCAAGCAGCGCCGAAAGGTATAAGAATGGAGTCCAGATTGGAGCCATTATCTGTTCTACTCTGTGCTTCGCCAGCGGCCCTGTCCGACGTCTGTTCCAGCTTATCACCGGGTGAGATTCAGATCGTGCTCAGACTCCTTCATTTTGTAAACACCTACCCTAAACTTGTACACCTCACAAATTGTATTCCATACTTGTCTAAAGTCCCCAAGAGGGACACCAAACTACATCTACTGACCAATAAATACATGGTCAGTAAGCTACACTTGTATTACTGATTACACTCCACTTCAAATCCTCATACCCCACCTGACCTTCGCCACAATTGCCCGTGACCGTAGAAGCCAGTAATTGCTTCGTCAGACTCCATTGTACTCACCGCACTCGACTCGACTGCATAGCGTCGAGCCGCTGACTTAGCACATCTATTGAATTACTCGTCCCGCTCAGCTGGCAGGCCAGTATAGTAGCCTGCACTTAGAGATCCATCCCCTAGCAGATACTTGCATCCTGCAGGGAAACCCCTAAGAGATTAAGCACTAAACACCAACACACTACACTAGTAAGCTCTCCCAGCCACGGGAAGCTACTCTCATCCAGGAATAGCCTTCTAAATTAGCACAGTGACACAACCGTGTTTTATCCCAACTACCCCCCAGCCAAAGGATTAAAACATATTTGGTGGAGGCGCTGCTACCACGCACAATAAGGGTAGGACTCAAACAACGAGCCCTCGTGGTAGAACGATCCGTACCGCACACAGCCAAGCGATAGTACAATTTTTTTTGAAAGAAAGCATTATTTTTCCCTGCACTCTAGCAACACAAGGGAGATTTTTGTCAACCCACCCCCCAGCCCTGGAAAGGATCAGAAATTTCACACACATTTCTTTTTCTACCCACCCTTAACTTAGAATGGCACCACATGCAGAAGCAAAGGGGATTGTAAGCCATAGAGGCAATAGGGGTACACCAATACTATTTACATTATTACTAAGGTGCCAGAGGCATATACAAAGGCGACAGGCACAAATACGGGCACTCCAAACAAAGGTTGGGGCAATATAGGGCAAACAGCCATGCACTCCGTCAGAGGGTAGGACAGCGCGATTGAGATGCGCACACAAACACTTAAGGCACATACATGAACACCTCAATAGGAGCCACGTCCAAAGGAACAGGATATACAACCGATTAATCACTACACATGGCCCTACAATAGATAACACAACCCTAGAGAGGATGAGGGTGCACTACACAATTTTATATGCCCAATACAGGGAGCTTATTCGCGAACAGGCGTTTCTCCAGTTGGCGGCCACAGAACTGTATAGGACGCAAACACGTCAACACAGCAATTTGCCAACGGACCATATGCCTCAATAGGCAGTATGCCCAAATTTGGGAAAAATGCCGGGAACTCCGAGCCAACAAGGTCATTTTTGAGTTCGCGGCAGGGCCACCAGCCCAGCCGAGAGAGGACATAGGCGTAGATACGATAACTCAGCAACTCGCGAGGATGTCCATCTCTACACCTAGCAAAACACAGGGGAAGTAGTTCGCCATGGCCACGGTTCAGAAAACGGCCAGGTTAGGCTCTAACACATCTAAGGGGCACTCGAATACATCAACACAATTCACAGCACCGGTTCAGAAGACTATTAGGCCGGAATGGAGGCAGACACATGGGGAAGGAGGCTACCGTGTCCATAGGCCAGAAATCAGGCAGGCTAGCCTCCAACACACTACAGGGCCAAGCTCACATGAACACACGCCCCTCAGCTCCGGTCCGGAAGGCAATCTTGCCAGACCAAGGGGCAGAACCTACGCCAACCCCCTCAGAACGGACGAACGAGAACGAGTTGACGCCAGGGCTATCAGGCACACACCGTAACATAGAGAGAAACCGGGAGGTAACTATATCATGGGCTGAGGACGTAGAGCCTGTGCCACAGCACGATAAGCCCACACAAACCTACACACATAGGCAGATGCGAGGGAAGGAGTCTACCGTGGCCATAGGCCAGAAATCGGTCAGACTACCCTCCAATACATTGCCAGGGCAATCACAGACAAATACACGACCCTTACCGCTAGTTCAGAGGGCGATTTCGCCAGAACGAAAGCGGACACTAACATGAGCACCCCCAGTACAAATGCATAAGAGGGTGTTGCCTTCAGACCCTCAGGGTGCAAAACGCACGCCTGTGCACACTGACCAGCCACAAACATACAATACACGGGGCATAAGAAAGGTTTTATTACCTACCCCACGAGGCCAGGCAGACAGGAGGACACACACCCCTATAGACACTGCCGGGGTAGCGCGGCATGCAATCAGCCCCTCAGGCACAAGCACACTCAGGCCAATATCGAGGCACTACGGTGAACGTAGACCCAGACTTACTTTGCTACAAACCCCTCAAGAAAATAGTAAAGAAGCACCCCAATGGGTAGCAGGGGCCTATGCCTTAGTGACAGGGCAAAAGTATTCACCTTCTCGAGCAATGACACTCGGACGTGAGTAGTATAGGCGGCGGTATGGGACAGACAATTAAGTGTGGTCCAAAGTGACCATTAAAATTCTATTAAAAAATAATGGATAAAGTGACCTTAAACTTCTTGAAAAAATTTGTCCAAAGAAAATATGGTTATCTTAACCATTACATTTTTTTCAGATAAATTATGGTTAGGACTAACCATAATTTGAATTACTTTTTATGGCTAAAGATAACCATAAAAAGTACCTATAATTTCATATGAAATTAAGGCTACAACCAACCATAAAACACTATCAAATTTATGCTTAAAATTAACCATTAAATGTTCACCAACTTTTAAAGTAATATGGCTACTACTAACCATAAAACGTAATAAAAAATATTGATAGTAATGATGGTTAAAACTAACCATAAAACACTATTTAATTTGTGGTTACCATTATCCATAAAAATTAACCATAAAAAATAATAAAAAGTTATGGATAACGTATCCATAAAATTACCAATGTTATTTTTTAAATTATGGTTAAAACTAACCATAAAACTGACTCTAAAAAGTAATTCTAAAATTAAGGCTAAAATTATGCTTAAAATTATCCATAAAAAGTAATTAAAAAAGGATAGTGGCTAAAGCTAGACATTTTTAAAATTATGGATAAAGCTAAGGCTAGAATTTTTAAAGAATTATGGATAGCAAAACAAGGCTAAAATTATCAGTAACATTTTTAGAAATTAGGGATAGAATAATGACTAAAATTACCAGTAACTTTTTAAAAGATTGTGGATAAAATAATGGTTAGAACAAGGCTAAAATTTCTAATACCTGTTTTAGAAACAATGGAAAGAATAATGTTTAAAACAAGGCTAAAATTATTAGTAACTTTTTAACGAATTAAGGATAAAATAATGGTTAAAACAAGGGTGTAAATTCTAGTGACTTTTTAAAGAAATATGATATAGAACAATTGTTTGAAAGCGGAAAATCTTGTTCTAGATTTATCTTATGGTAATAACAACTTTAATAGAATCATAGACTATGATATATTTCTGGTGACGACTCACTGCTATTTAAGCGTTAAAGGGTCACAGTTAACAAAAATTTTTCAAAACTCCGGCATTTCGGAGAAACCCCCAGGGGTGTTTCGAAGCCAGCGCTGGTTTTTAATTTCTCTTCGTTGTTACCCTGGGGATTTTTTCTTTGTTCTTTGTTCTCCTTTTCTCGCTCTTTGAGTGGCCACTCTTTTTTACTTTGCATCTCTCAGGCTCCCTTATGTGCCTGGAGAGCATTTGCTCCTTACTCCTCTTTTCTCTCTCCATTAATGACTCAGTTATTTTTTGAAAGGATTGAGTGGGATTCGAACCATAGAAGCAGGGCGCCTCCGTTTCTAAGCGAACAAATCTCAACAAACCAAACACTTATCCCCCTGAGCTACGAGGAAAGCGATTAACAACCGTGTATGCGGCCTTATGTAGTTATTAGTTGGTGTGGTGCAATAGCTTACAAGTGCACTACGAAGAGCTTTTATTGTTTGCTAATAGATTGCGCTACACATACATACTACGTAGTTTCTTGTTTTGCTACTAGTACTTCCGGTTTAACAAGACTAACAGCTGGGTTCTAAGTAATATTTAATTTAGCACATCACTTGCATGCGAGCGAGCGGGCGGCACTGAGAGAGTGATAGCAAGGTTATCTTATCGACTAAGAGTGTATCAAGGCAAACGGAGTTTCTCGGTCAAGTTTACTGATTACGAATGAATGAGTTACAAGCGGATTATTATTATTATTTTAACCTTTAAAAAAGGTTAAAATTAACTTCTTCCTTCTTCTTCCGAACAATGCACGGCCGAAACAAATAAAGTGATTTTAGGCACTACTTTTATGTATTAGTTTATCTACTTGCTCTTCTAATTCCATTAATGCCTCACCAATTTCTTCACAGTCACTTTCATCACTAACGCGTGCTAAGATCGTCAGTTGCAAATTTTGCAGCTTGAGGTAGTAATGGAAGGCTATCTCCTTAATACACTCAGGCAAATTATTTACGTTGACGCAACGGACGCCATCAGAGTTATATTCGGGTTTCATATTTATTAACTGTTTTTTATATCTATAAACAACAAAATTTCTGCAGACTTAATTGCCTTTTCACCTAAAATATCATTTTTTTAATTCTTAGATTTTAAGTTCAATTAAACTTAAAAACTAAACTCTTACTAATTAAATAATAACAATAGTTATTTAACCGAAACTATTAGTTTATCCACTTGTTCTTCTAATTCCTCTAAGGCATCACCTATTTCCATGAAATCACTGTCATCACTAACGCGTGCTAAGATCGTCAGTTGCAAATTTTGCAGCTTGAGGTAGTAATCGAAGACTATTTTCTTAATACACTCAGGCACATTATTTACTTTGGTGGGTGCATTTGAAACACAACCCCCTTTTAAAATATTTGTCAGGCTGCAAGGCATTATATTATATTCGGGTTCCATATTTATTAACTGTGTTTTATATCTATAAACAACAAAATTTCTGCAGACTTAATTGCCTTTTCACCAAAAATATCATTTTCTTAATTCTTAGTTTTTAAGTTCAATTAAACTTAAAAACTAAACTCTTACTAATTTATTAAAATGAATAACAACTACTCTCATATTTAAAAGTTTTCAGTAACTATTCCATGCTTAGCATCATAGTTTAAATTCTTTTTACCGTACATAATTACATAAGCAAGCGTATTTTCAGGTATATTGGCATTAAATGTTGCTACCAATTTCATACTGGTTTTCTGAGGTGTTACTACATTTCTACGCCGACTTATATTGATAACATAAATAGGATAAGAAGCAATGAACTCTGTGGGGGTTACAACATTATACTTTAGCTCAGTTATACGCTTAAAGTCCCTAAAAGCATAATAGGCATTTAGATAAGTATTAGGAGGATTAATATTCCACATTTCTTCCGGAAACATTTCGTTTCTTCCGTTTTTCATGTAAATATTTTGAAGCTGAACATGATCAAATTTGGAACTATTCATATCTTGGTTATTTTTTCTATTAGTTTGAAACACAACAAAAATAAAATATGGCAGATCAAACTCCATTGAATTGTAGTAATTAGTAATATCTATTTCAAAATTCCTTTTCCCACTTAGGCCTGAAATTTCTTGAGTTTGAAGGTCAAAGAATGATATAGGTATTCGTGGTTCTTTTAGTATTTTTTCTCTCAGTTCAAGCTCATAATTTGGTTCGTATTTAACAACAGGAATTTTTATCTCCATTGACTTTACGGTAACTTTTCCTTCCTCCGGGAGAGTTCCAGCAACATTGCCCCCATCGGGATTCTTAGTCCACCATCTATACAAAGCATCGGTCGCATTTTGACTCCATGTAAATGTAACAGTTAAATCTCCTTCCCACATAATCTCTTTAAAATCCTTAAAAAAGCCACCAAGGAGACTTAAAGGGTACCTTAACTCATTTGATTTTTTCTGCAATTTACCATTATTAAGAAAATTACCTGAATATATCATTTTATCACTATAAGAGGCTGTTAAATTAAACAGAACCGTTGAAGATATATTTGGATGGTCAATTCGATAGATAGTGTGTCCTCGTTTTTTCACGGTTACAGTGCTCCAAAATTGAGTGGGATAATTGTCAATTAGCTTTACATTTGACTTTCCTTCATAGTTAGTGTAATCAGTTCCATCAGCATGAGTTACATCGAAAGTAATATACAGGTGCGCATTATTATCAATCCAACCATCACCAACTTTAATATCTATTTCCACGTCCTTGTTTGGCAAATTTAAATTGTTTTTAGTCTTTTCATTTACAGGAAAAGACTGCCACTGGTAACTTTCTACTTTGTTCATTTATTATAAGAAAAATAATAGAAAATTAAATGAAGAGGAAATAATTAACTCATCTCTAAAATTACAGTAACTGTTGCGCCGTTGAAATCTATTACTTCGTTATTCTCATTGGTCACAGTAATTTTTAAATTCTGAATTTTATCGAAAACTGGGCAAAATATAGGATAATTCGGCTCATAAATTATAGGAGCACTAAATTCTAGGGCTGGTTTAAATGATGCAATAATATTCGTTTCACGGTGAAAATGCTCAGAGTCTTTTACAAACATTCCATCCGCTAAATTGAAATGAACGCGGATATTTTCGAACGGAATTATTTTAGGTAAGTTCCAAGCAAGTGTTTTGGTTTTTGGTTCTACAATTTGATTATTAAAACCTAAAACTGAACCAATACTTTCTTCTTGGTCAAAATATATTTTATAATCACTAATTATTTCCAATCTGTTTAGAATTTTATTTTGTTCAATACTAATCTTAGGTTCTTGACTTTGAATAGCTTTTTGTAAATTTTCTACATTATATTGACCTGGTGGAATAAACATTTCAGTTATCGTACCTGATACTTTTTCATAGTGTACTTTATTGTATTTTGTTGTAATATTTGGTGTTAGGAAGGTTGAGTAAAACCCTATTAATCCAACTTTTCTAAATTCATCTCGCAATGGAACATTTAACCTTTTCTCTAAAACCGAAGTTTTACCACTTAGTTCAAAAATTCTCTTCATTTATTAATTCATTCATTAATTAATAAAATAAACGAAAATGAGTAAACGAAATGTTGTAGATTGGGACCCACGAGTAAGGCTTGTAGAAAAGCAAGTAAAGAACAAACATGGCAAATTATTACCGAATTCCATTCGTTGTGCTATAATAGGCCCCAGTAATTGTGGTAAAACAACCTTAATGATTGACAATTATATTTTGGCACCTGGATGGTTAAACTGGGAAAAAATAAACAACCTTTACATCTTTTCTAAAAGTTTAGATCAATCTAAGTATCAACAGTTTATGGAAAAATGTAATAAAATCGAAGAGAAGTTAGGAAAGTCCATTGCACAATTTATTCATGACGATGAAAGCATAATGCCCCTGGATAAATGTGAAGATAGGTCAGTTGTAATTTTCGACGATTTTATACTGGAAAACCAAGACATAGTTCGAGAATATTTTACACGAGGAAGACATAAAGGAATTGACTGTTTTTACTTAGCTCAAACGTATTCAAAAATACCAAAACAATTAGTTCGTGATAACTTAAATTTCTTAAACATATTTAGGCAAGATAATACCAATTTAAATCATATTTATCAAGAATTTGTTGGTGGTGATATGAAATTTGAAGACTTTAAGAATATTTGCAGCAAATGTTGGAATGAGGAGTTTGGTTTTATTACTATTGATATGAATCGCAAAGCTAACAATGGTAAATATAGGAATAAAATTAAAACGTTTCTAAATGTTGGGTAACTACTCCAAGGGTATTGGCAGGTTTTGGGTTGAATAGTCTAACACAAACATCGTCAGCGTACAACGTACAGCGTCAACGTACAGCGTCAATGTCAGCGTACAACGTACAGCGTCAATGTCAGCGTCAATGTCAGCGTCAAATGTCAAACGTTATTTTTTAAAATTTCACCTATAATAAAGATGTTTGCGAAATACGATCAAAAGGTAGTTCAACAAGCAAGAAGGAATAGGAAGAAATTTGAAGAATTAAAAGACGAATTTCGAATATGGAAGAAACAGCCTATAACGGAATACGAGAAGTATAAAAAAGAAGATCAACCTGTCATCGATGCTGTTAATGTTTTAGGCAACAAGTTAAATGACATCGGTGAAAATGTTATTAAATCTATAGAAGAAAATAGAGAAGTGGAGAAGCAATTAATTCCTTACAAAATTGACTATAAAGAAGACTTTCCTTCAGATTCCGAAGGTTCCTATTTCTTGGATGAATATGTTGTCACTGATGAGCAAAAAGAAGCTTTAAAATCGGCAAGAAAGGTCAGAAAGAATTTAGAGTCGCAACTTCAGAAAGAAAAGGGGAGGAGTTTATTTCAAGAGGCCGATGAAGAGTATAATAAAAGTGAAGAAAATGTTAAGAGGAAAGGCATAACTGATTATTCTACGGTCCACTTAGGGGTAATAATTTCAAAATATTTACCTAGAATTAGTGACCCTAAATTTGGAATAAGGTATGATAAGAACTATCAGGGTTATTATATAGGTGACTCAAAAGTTGAATTCAGTAATGACGATATTATAATTAAGGGTAAGAATTTTAAAGCTACAAAGGGTTTAATGCTATTTTTAACCTTAAATGATATACCTAACGATAATGAGTATACAGACGAAGACCGCAGCACATATGAGACTATTTTAAAAATTACAAATGCTATGTATCAAAACAATGACCCAAATAGCACTAAACCTAAAAGTAGTGTTGGCAAAAAATATAATATGTTGATAAAGGATATATGGCTTTCAGAAAAAGTTAATAGAAAAGAAAGAGCTGCATCTCTAACCACTCCTCCTAAATCAGGATTTGGTTTTGTAAAAAAATATTCAAAAGCACCGATTGAATATGTGTGGATGGATGATGTAAGGGAATTAATAGACAGATTAATGGTAATTCATGGCGAAGAAAATGCTGGAAACAACGTCTATCACAATGAAAAGGTTGGAATAACGAAGATGCTTACGAGTAAGTTTAATGACTTCATTGTTAATAATCCTAAAGGTATTCCATATCTAATTAGGTTTTTAAATAACATTCCCCATACATTCTGGGAATCTGAAAAACATGGAAAAGGATTAGTTAATTGGATGATTAATAAAATAGGTGAAAATAATATTGACTTAACACTCCCGGGATATACATTTTGTGGTCCTGGTAATCCATTAGACAAGCAACTAGCCGAAGGTGTTCAGGGTTCCAACCCGTTAGACGAAGCATGTAAATTACATGATATAGCATACCGCGACCATACAAAATTAGAGCACAGACATCAAGCAGATAAAGAATTACAAAAGGCTGCAAAAGAGAGAATATTCAGTAAAGATGCTAACTTGAGTGAGAGACTAGCAGCTACAGCCGTTACTGGAATAATGTATGGAAAAAGAAAAATGGGAATGGGGTTAGATGAAAATGGTTGGGGCGTCTGAGTATAAATTTGTAAAATTTTTGTTTATGATTTTTTTCATTAAATAAATGAAAGGATTTAGTATTGATTACAACGTTTCCCAAAAAGGGAAACTAAAACCCAAAGCTATTAAAATAAAACTCTCCAACGAAGATCTGAAAAAGCATGACTATCTAGATGAGTACTTGTCAGATACACAAAAGAAGCAGAAAGCAAGAAAAATTCAAAAAGGTGGTAGCTTACTTATAAGTTTGTCCATTCCAATTGTAAAGAAAATATTCGAATATCTCAGTAGGAAGAAAGAAGGTTCTGGAATTAATGAACACCAAGGAGGATTTTTGCCATTAATATTAGCTGCATTGGGTGCCATTGGTTCGCTGGCAGGTGGCGCTGCAGCCATTACAAGCGCTGTTCATAAAAAGCAAAAAGAAGATGCGGAATTGGCTGAACAAAATAGACATAATCTGGTGATCGAAAAAAAGACTGGACAAGGTTGTTTGGGAATAACTAAAATTTAAAAAAAAAAAGAGAAATTTCATCGATATTGAGTGATATACTTTCCAACTATAAGCACCCTTTAAGTAATTTCGATATACTTAAAATAATACACGAAATAAACATAAAGCATTTTCGAAATGTTTTTATGATTGATGAATTGCCTACAAAACCTAATGATTGTGAATCAGGAATTGTGAACTTGGATACGTCGGATCATGCAGGTACTCATTGGATTTGTTACTTTAAAAAGGGTAATCAAAAATTCGTCTTTGACTCATTTGGTGGAGATGTTCCTGAAAAACTAGTAAATTATTTGGGAGCTAGCAACCTATTTTATAACGCCGAAAGAATTCAAATGTTTGATGAATATATATGTGGTCATTTATGTGTCCTTGTTTTAAAGTTGTTTTCGAATTTGGGTTCCCCTAATCCCGCTCATTTTAACGAAATTATAGATTTAATAAATGGACATATTTGGAAATAAAATTATAAACGGAGAGAGTAGTTCATTAAATATTAAAGCTATCACAAAGGATGATTTAGAAAAACGATTTTCGAGGCTAGTTACGGCTCTAAATACACGCCTTAGTGAGCTTTTTTTTGTTTCAAAAACATGGATTGATTTTCAGGGAAAGAGGATAGCGAATATTGAAGATCCAATCAACAATAAAGATGTCGTTAATAAGCAATATCTCTTAGAAAAGCTCAAACCACTTACTACTGAAGGGGATTTTCCTAAAGATAACTACTTCACGAAAGAAGAAATAGAAAAATTGTTCTCGGAATATGCCACTACTTGTCTTGCACCAGTATCAACATTAACAGAAAAGGTTGACAACTTAGAAAGAAAGGTGTTTGATAGGATAATATTACAAAAGGACCTTTTTGCAGAGAAAGATAAAATTAAGCATATTTTTACATACAACGCAACGATTAGGAAAATATTTGTTCGTATCGTAGACCCAGATAAAGTATTTACTTCATATACAGATGACGCTATTAAAACAGTATTAGACGTTTATATTGCACGTTCCAAAGAAGAAAAAATTATGGTAGATACTAGTAAGCCCTTCAACGTTAAATCTGGTGATGCTTTATGCTTTAAAAATAAAATGGGCAGCGTAATTTTAAAACTTCCAATAAATGTTAGTGTGACGATGTTTGGTGAAGTAATACTTGATGCATATGAACCTCATCCTGATGAATCGGTCGAATAACACTAATGTTAAAATGTTTTAGTTTTTAATGGAGAAAATATCCATTAAAAACAGTCTAATGTAACAGGTTTTTATACAACATCTCTATTGTTCCTTTAAGAAGATTAGGAGTAAATGGAATATTGAAATGGTTTCCCGAATAGCTAATTTTTATTTGTTCTTTCATAAGCACATACAACCTTACGCTATTAGGATCATTATATTTTTCATAAACTATCTCACAATCGGGGTGCCGCCTGCATATTTTTTTGATTGCTTGATTCACCTGTTGTCTCTGCGCCCTTATTGCATAGTACCTGTACTTTTCGTTTGGTTCATGCTTATCTATAATAAGCAGACAATTATTCTTACTAGTTTTAAGTGCAAGAGGTGTGGCTAATGGGGTAAGAGATTCGTTTTCTGCTTCCTTTATTTGAAGTTTCTGCATTAACCCAACTAGTTGGTTCTTATATTCTTCTTTAATTTTGTATTCTCCATACTTTCGAATTGATGGAAGGACTTCTTTCGTTACCCAATTCTTAAATTTTTTAGCTTCCTCTTTTTTAGATGATAAAATAAGCGAATACAAACCAGATTCATTAATAAATATGGTTTGAGGATGTATATTTTTTAACCCCGCCAAAACGGCGGGGTTATTTAAGGTATCGAAAGTACCTTTGTCTTCAATTGCAACGTGTTTTCGAATTGCTTTATCTGTATCTCTATACTCCAATATTAAAGCAATATCTTTAGCTTTAAACCATGAATCGTTATTTTCATCAATAGCAATAACCACTTGTTTGCTATTATAGACAAGTTTGCTGTTTAGAATATCGGTAATTGATTCCATTTATTAACTAATTAATTAATTAAAATATAAATATAAACTCATTAATTATATATTTTTAAGCTTATATTCTGCTTTAGTAATATATTGCGGATCAATATAAGCGTATTTAGTTAATTTAATTTTTAATAGAAAAAATAACCTTTTATGTTCCCCAGAACGTCTTTTTAAATCTATGGACTTTCCATACTTTAAAACATAATCTTTATCAGAATATGATTGTAATTTATCTTTAAAAATATCTAATTTTTTAAGGTCTTTTACGCAACCTAAATTAAATGCATATACACATGGAGTTGAAGTTACAGAACAACCTAAAACATCATTCACAGATTCTGGGTTGGCACCTCTAAGTACACTACGAGACAATTCTTGTCGTTGTTCAGTTGTTCCCAAGTGAGAGATATAAACAACCTTTTTTACCCATTTTCTAAATTTTTGAACTATAGGATTGCCTCTAGAGCTGTAAATAACCTTTATTAACCCGTCGTATGTTAAAAATGTTGAAAGCGAACCATTTTTTCTGTTATCCACCAACTCATCATTGATGAGTTGGTGGATAACGAAAGTTTTATAGTGTTCTGGTGAAGTATAACCTCTATCTTTATTAAAAATTGCGACTTCAAAATCTTTCATTCCAAATATTTTAGAGATATCTTTAACATTGAAAAATATTCTTTCTTTATTTCTCTCGCCTCTGGTTTCAACATTAAAATATTACCTTCATTATCCATTAATTTCCTCAACAAAGGGTAGACCCTTGTTTCTTGTAAGTTAGTTTGCGTTCTTCAATGTTGGGTGTCTGAATAAACCAATGCTTATTTTATAATTAATTTTAATTAATTAATTAGTTAATAAATGAATAATCACATTTGGTGTTTAAAGTGCAAAACGTTTACTCAAACACTGCATCCTCACACCCTTTCAACAAAAAATGGTCGAACTAGAATCGAAGGGGTGTGTTCAGAGTGTGGGAGTAAGAAAAGCCGGTTTAAAAAAAAAAGTTAATGAGAGTATAGAAATAGGGGGTTCTACCCAAATTAGAGGGCCACCCGTTAGCATTCGGGAGGAAATTATAAACGAAATTCATAAGCCCATGAGGAAGAATTTTCCGAGAAGGAGGGTTTCAACTCACGGCATTGATGACATTTGGCAAGCGGATTTGGTAGAAATGGACTCTGGAAAAATAAAGGGGATATCGAAGCTTAATAAAGGCTACAAGTATTTGTTAACAGTCATTGATGTATTTTCAAAGTATGCCTGGGGTGTACCAGTCAAAGATAAAACGGGTAAAAGTGTTGCTGAAGCGTTTGATGGTATTTTAAAAAACAGAAAACCCAAAAATCTTCAAACAGACAACGGTAATGAATTTTACAATAAAGAATTTTCAAAATTGATGAAAGAGTGTAGTATCAATCATTATTCGACTTTTACTGAAGTAAAAGCTTTGGTTGTAGAACGATTCAATAGGACCTTAAAAGAGAAAATGTGGAAGCAGTTTGATATTCAAGGAAACTACTGCTGGGTTGGCATTTTACCAAAGTTAATTAATGGCTACAATAATACGAAGCACACAACCATAAATATGAAACCAAAAGATGTAAGCAAAGGGTGTGAAGAACAGTTGTTAAAAACTGTTTATTCTGTTACGGTAGGAGATAGGCCTAAATTTAAAGTTAGTGATAAAGTAAGGATTAGTAAATTGAAAGGTATCTTTGAAAAAGGATATACAGGAAATTGGTCGACTGAAATATTTGAAATAAAAGATATCGTTTATTCCGACCCTATTACGTACAAATTGAAAGATGTAAATGCGGAAGAAATAAAGGGGAACTTTTACACCCAAGAATTACAGAAAACAAAGTATCCAGAGGCATATCTTGTTGAAAAAGTTTTAAGAAAGAAAGGAAATCGGGTATATGTCAAATGGTTGGGTTTTGATAATTCTCACAATAGCTGGGTTAATAAAGAAAATGTTATATTATAATATTTCTATATAAATAAATGGACGCCCGAGTAAAGCGAATAACTCTTTCTTTCTTCCTGTTTTTACTACATCCTACTGAAAATTTAGAAGTATTTATAAATCAGTTGTCTGAGGATAGTATAGATTATCTTTTTGAACTTAATGGTGATGACATAAATAGCTGTTACAATTTTCATAAAGCTACAAAAGAATCCTTAATTTTACGTTAATTTTGGTATTTGATTTTAATGGTTATTAACCATTAAAACCATAAATTTATCGGGGTGTTACGAAAATTTAAGAAAATTTTTAAGAGAATTCAAGATTGTGCGCTTTGCAACCACCATAGACTTCTTTTGTGCCGTGGTATACCATTTTCAACCCTATCATTTTCTTTTTTTCCTTTCCACAACTTAGCACCTTGTTGTATTTGTCAGGCAATATAACCTTAAATTCACTATCAAGTTCTAAAAAAGTTTTATTTCCATATTTTGTGTTTATACCTTCTACATTTGTTATAAGGTATTCGTTTCCTATTTCTAACTCACTGAGCTTTATGAACGTCTTTTGTTCGTTGATGCTGTTGAGCGTCTTGAGAAATTGATTTACTTCCATTTATTATATACAAAAAATTAAAAAAAAATTATTTTATTTCCTCTAGTTGAGCTACAGTATTTTTCAAACTCTTTATTACTTCCATAAACGAAGATGACCTTTTTGGACAGTCTATGCCAATCATTGAAAGATCAAATTTTTGAGCTTTAACCAAAGAATTCGTAAATTCATTGTATTGATATACTTGTCTACCTTTAAAAAAATACAGCATTCCGTTAATATATCTAAAGGCTGAATCCATTGCAGGCGGTAAGCCAGGAAAACGTCTTGATAATATGCCATGTTGCTTGGGTTTAAAGCTGCATTCGTCTATTTCCGAAAAGAAAGCGTCATTATAAAAAATATAAGTGTGGCCTGAGTAAGTGTTTAACAACGCATGAATTATTGTATCTGGTCTGATGTTCCACATGGCCATGGCTTTTGGATAACCATTTACCAATATTAAGCTCGGGTAATCCATCATGTAGATTTTGTTGGCAATAATCATAACGATCTCACCAGAGGGTCTTTGATAAACGACTGTAATAGCTTTAAAATCTTGAGGTAAGAAGGTTAACCAATCTGTAATAAACTGGGGTCGTTTGTTTTTTAAGGCTGTTGAGTTATCGAGATCTAAAAGCCAAAACCATTTTTCATAAAAGACATACATTAACTGATTAACAATTAAAATAGTGTTAACATTCAAATCACATACATTTGGCTCTGGCTTTGGTGTATCTGGAGTTGGTGTTTTATCTGGTACGTTAGGCTCTGTGGCTTTACCATATAAACTTTGAATAGCTAAAATGTCATCTTGATGTAGCTCTATTTGATTGTTAGCGTATGCATACATAATAGCATCCGGATTGTTTGAATGGGATATACCTAAGGCATGGCCTATTTCATGTATCATAACAGAAAGTAAATTTGTTTGATATTGAGGAGTATTAGCATCGGTATTTAAATACCAAGATTCATCTTGATCGATATGAATTTCAATAGGTGAATTAATGCTATTTGGGTAATTTGCATGAGCCAAAACTCCACCTTTTCCATCAAACCCACTAAAACATTGCCCACTTATTTTGTGATTTCTATGAGGGCTACCACGTTTATTTGATATAATCATATCTGGATTCCTCAAATCGTTCTCAAATGAGAGATCTGTATGTTTTTTCCAAACATCGAAAGCGGCTCTAGCTACACTTTGCATTGCTTGATTAGCTAAAGCATAATGCCATTTTATATTTTTATTATTCCATTTATACCGCCGAGTAGTAAAATTTATATCGTCATCGGTGATACCACATCGCGATGTATTCATTAATTGTAAAGTACATTCATCTAAATCACCAGTGATATCGAGATTGTAGTACTCTTGGAACAATTTTAAAGCAGATTGGAAAGTTGTTATATTTACTTCTGAAATTTCTTGTTCGCCTATAGTCAAGTATCCAAAATTACGCAGATAGTTGATAGCAAATTGATTCTGATTTTCATGAGATAATATTTCTAATTGAACCTTTGTTAGGGTAACAATTATAATGCAAAATGTAATTATTATGTTCATTTATTCATACAAAAAAAATGACGCTGTTTAAAGTATTCACCTTCATATCCAAACCATTCTAAAACACGAGAGACCAAGTAAGTGCACCCTCGTGTTTCCAACAACGACTTGCCAAAAAAGTGATGTCTTATAATAATTTTTATTTAAAAAAAAATGAAATTTTTAATTAAGAAAAGTTATATAATAAATGGATTTAAAACAAAATATTAAGCACCAAACAGGTGCAACTGTAAAGGAACTAAGGGTTCTGGCAACGGAACTCAAACTAAAAGGAGTATACAAGATGAAGAAGGCTGCTCTTCTTGAAGCTGTAAGCAGTGCTTGGAATAATGCCGGAGATAGTGCTTTGTTTACGTATCAAGAATCAGAGCTGCCTAAGAAGAGCGTTCGTGAACTAAAACAAGTCGCCAGAGAAAACAAAATTAAGGGCTACTCAGTAATTCATTCAAAGAAATGGTTGCTAAATTTGATAGCGGAAGAAAAGGAACGTTTGGACAAAATCAGGCATTTTGGATTTGATCAAGACCTCTTTAAAATTAAAAAGGAACCAAAACCTGTTCAATCTAAGGACTTAAAAATTGTGAAGCAAAAATTGGGCCAAATTTTTCCTTTTAAGAAAAAAATATTTAATGAAACAGTAGCTAAAAAGTCACCTTTCGAAATTCATCAAGGTAATCGTACTGTACTGCACAAAAAGTTTAACGTATGGCAGTCAGCTTATACTATACACATAAAAGATTTGCAAGGAAAACCAATAGAACAAATGAAAGCGGTCAGAAAAGGTGTGCATGCAGCCATAAAAGAAGTAAGAAAACTAACTGATTTTAAGCCAGGTGATCAGATGAAAGTAGTTGCAGAAAATAATAATTTTAACCATATGATTTCATCAAAAAGAAAAATAAAAGTTAATGCTTCACATCTACTTGACCAGATTGAAAGAATAATAACATCTAATGAAAATGTAGATATAAATAATACCACTTTTCACTTTGAAGTCTACAAAATTCCCAGAGGCAAAGGAGCAAAGCGTAAGAAAATAGTCAATATTGCTAAAGATGTTATGGCTAAAAGAAGCATAAACAAAATAACCAACACCGATAAACTGTGCGGACCAAGAGCAATAATCACAGCCCTAACCTATGAAACTAAAAATATATTGGACAGGACATTAACTGATAATGAAATTACCTACATTAGGAAAGGACGGAGTTTGCAGGAAGAATTAGCAAAAGAGTTATGCACAAGATTCGAAAAGAACTGTGAAGATGGGTTTAGTTTAAACGATATTAGAGATGTTGCAAATCTCATGGGTGTTCGGATTAAGGTTGTTTCGGCTGCCCATTTTAACAAAGTAATCCATTCCTCAGGTGTAAATAACGCGATAACAATTTATTTGTACTTGTATAACGACCATTATGATTCCATTAATAATATACGAGGTTTTTATGGAAGTTCATATTACTGCAAAAAATGTGATATACCTTACGATCATCAGGACAAGCACTCGTGTAAAAAAGATAAAAATGTGTGTAATTTGTGTTTGTGCCCAAAACATGATTTCCCAGAAGGTATGCGACCCCGAGTATACTGTAAAAAGTGCAATAGATATTGTTTTGGTAAAGATTGCGTTGATAACCATGAGAGAGTGTGTGAGGTAGCTTACAAGTGCAAAAAGTGTAATAAGATATGTAACAGAAGTGATAAGCACAATTGTGGGTACTCTAAGTGTTGGAATTGTAATGATATCGTGAAAAGAGAAGAGCACCAATGTTATATGCAAGGAAAGAAAAACCGTGGGGGATACTGTATGGAAGATTGTATTTGCAATGGAAAGGCTGATAAGCGATATAAATGGTGCACTTACACGGAAAACTACTACTTTTTCGATTACGAAGCTGAACAAGATACCGGAGTACACGTCCCAAACTTTGTATCCGTTTATGACTTTAATGGTGTTAGGCGGGCTTTCCTAAAAAATGACGAATTTTGTCAGTGGCTAATATCAGACAACCACAAAGGTTTTACGTGTATAGTACACAATGCAAAAGGTTATGATGCGCATTTTATTTTACAATATTGCGTCAATAATGACATTAAGCCTAAAACTATTTACCAAGGGTCTAAAATTATGGAGCTCAAAATACCAGCCCTAAGGCTCAGAATAATTGACAGCATAAACTTTATCCAAGGAGGTCTCGCATCCTTTCCCAAAACATTTGGATTAAAAGAACTGAAAAAGGGGTATTTTCCACACTTTTTCAACAAAAAAGGAAATCAAAATTACGTAGGGTCCATTCCAGCTACTAAATACTATGGTGTTGATACAATGAAGCCTGATAGCAGAAAAGCATTCCTGGAATGGCACGCTGAGAAAGTAAAGGAAAATTACGTGTTTGACTTTAAAAAGGAATTAGCCGAGTATTGTAATTCAGATGTTGATATTTTGCGACGTGGTTGTCTTGCCTTTAGGCAGTCATTTTTAGAAATAGCAAATATAGACCCCTTCCAATACATAACTATTGCCAGTGTTTGTATGGCTATTTACAGGTCAAAATTCCTTAAAGAAAACACAATTGCAGTAGTTAAGGAGCAGAAAAAAGAGATGTTCAGTAAGGAGTCTATAGCATGGTTAAGTTCGTTCCCTAATGTTCGACACGCATTAAACGGTGGCGAGGTCACAATTTGTAGAGCCAAAGTCGATGGGTACGACTACAAGACTAAAACTGTGTATCAGTATCACGGTTGTTTTTGGCATGGTTGTCCCGACTGCTACTCAGGCGATACTATCAACAATGTAAACAATGAAACTATGGATGACTTGCTTACAAAAACTATAAAGCGAACACAAGCTCTTAAAAATGCCGGGTACAAGGTTGTAGAAATGTGGAGCTGTAAATGGAAAAATTCTAAAGTTTATAAGGAAAGCCTAAACAAAACAAAAAATGTTGTAGAACCTCTAAACCCCAGGAACGCATTCTTCGGTGGTAGGACAAACGCCACAAAGTTAAAAGTTTCTGGAAAAAAGCTGAGATATATAGATATATGCAGTTTATATCCAACAGTTATGTTTTATGACATGTACCCTGTAGACCACCCTACTAAAATATTTAAGCCAGAAAAATACAATAAAGACTGGTTTGGTTTAGTTAAATGTAAAGTTCTTCCTCCAAGAGGTCTTTATCATCCAGTCCTTCCTGTGAAGCTAGACAAGTTAATGTTTGCCCTGTGCGGGAAATGTGCAGAAGAAAAGGTCGGCCGCTGTAACCATAGTGATGAAGAGAGAGCGCTTCTTGGAACTTGGACTACAATCGAGCTTAATAAGGCTCTTGAGAAAGGCTACAAAATACAGGAAGTTTACGAAGTATGGCTTAAAGAGAAAAGTAATGAGCTTTTCAAGGACTATATTAAAACCTTTATGAAAATTAAGCTAGAAACTAGTCCTT
Source organism: Meconema thalassinum (assembly GCA_946902985.2). NCBI lineage: Eukaryota > Metazoa > Arthropoda > Insecta > Orthoptera > Tettigoniidae > Meconema > Meconema thalassinum. Next base: position 98,082,178 of record OX336391.1, read on the forward strand.
GGGATGGTAATTACAAATCTAAAGAAGAATATGCAAGGGTTATAAAAGAAAAGCAAGGCATAAAGCTTGATATTGACAAAATTGAACCCAATGCTGGAAAGAGGGCAGTGGCTAAAATATGCTTAAATTCTCTTTGGGGAAAGTTCGGTCAGAGGCAAAACATGTCACAAACAGAGTTCATTGATGACCCTAAGAGGTGGTACGAATTGCTATTAGACGATAAGATAGAAATTACTAATGTAATGTACATCAATGATGAAGTAATTGAGGTAACATACCACTACAATGATTTCTATGTCGAAAATAGCACAAATACGAACATATTTGTGGCAGCTTTCACCACTTCCAATGCTAGAATAAGATTATACGATATTCTTGATAAATTAGGAAAGGCAGTAGTTTATTATGACACTGATAGTATTGTTTACATAGATGATGGAACAAATACTGTAGAGATCGGATGTATGCTCGGCGAATGGACTGACGAATTCGGAAAAGATGATTATGGTACTGAATGGATAAGCACAGGTCCTAAGAGTTATGCGTACGAAACATATAAATGCAAACAGGTTACCAAAATCAAAGGATTTACTCTCAACCACGAAAATGCCAAAAAACTTAACATGAAGACAATGACCGAGTTAATACAAGATTCTAATAATAAGGTTGTTATAAGCAATAACATGATAACAAGAGATAAGAAAACAAAAAACCTTGTAAATAAAAATATTGCCAAAGAATTTAAAGTTGACTACGACAAGCGTATGATCCTAAAAGAAAAAGACAACATAATTGATACACTTCCTTGGGGTACTAAATATAATAGTGTATATATTATTTTATAGCTATTTACACCCTTGTTCTAACCATTATTCTATCCTTAATTCGTTAAAAAGTTACTAATAATTTAGCCTTAAATTTAGCCATTATTCTTTCCATTGTTTCTAAAACAGGTATTAGAAATTTTAGCCTTAACTTTAGCCCTTGTTTTATCCATAATCTTTTAAAAAGTTACTGGTAACTTTAGTCATTATTCTATCCCTAATTTCTAAAAATGTTACTGATAATTTTAGCCTTGTTCTGCTATCCATAATTCTTTAAAAATTCTAGCCTTAGCTTTATCCATAATTTTAAAAATGTCTAGCTTTAGCCACTATCCTTTTTTAATTACTTTTTATGGTTAATTTTAAGCATAATTTTAGCCTTAATTTTAGAATTACTTTTTAGAGTCAGTTTTATGGTTAGTTTTAACCATAATTTAAAAATAACATTGGTAATTTTATGGATACGTTATCCATAACTTTTTATTATTTTTTATGGTTAATTTTTATGGATAATGGTAACCACAAATTAAATAGTGTTTTATGGTTAGTTTTAACCATCATTACTATCAATATTTTTTATTACGTTTTATGGTTAGTAGTAGCCATATTACTTTAAAAGTTGGTGAACATTTAATGGTTAATTTTAAGCATAAATTTGATAGTGTTTTATGGTTGGTTGTAGCCTTAATTTCATATGAAATTATAGGTACTTTTTATGGTTATCTTTAGCCATAAAAAGTAATTCAAATTATGGTTAGTCCTAACCATAATTTATCTGAAAAAAATGTAATGGTTAAGATAACCATATTTTCTTTGGACAAATTTTTTCAAGAAGTTTAAGGTCACTTTATCCATTATTTTTTAATAGAATTTTAATGGTCACTTTGGACCACACTTAATTGTCTGTCCCATACCGCCGCCTATACTACTGACGTGGATAACAACTTTCACTATGAAAAAATCCACTCTTCCAGTAATGGAAAGCGGCCTAGGAAAAAGGCAACTCACATGGCATAATAAAATTGAAGCCATGGCTGTAGACACAGTGATAGACAATTCCACGGACGACACCTCATAAACAACATAAATCACACGCCCACATAACAACCATAGGCTCCCATAGACGCAATTTTTCCCATACGTATTAGGATCATGCACGCACAGAAGGATTTATATTATATGTATAGGTATTTACAGATCATGACGTACATGTCTTAAATAGACACCAGTGTTTGTATATAACATACACTAATGTCACTTGCATCACAAACATACACACGGGTAGGTTCTTTTACATGCAGGAAACACTACAATTGATACACAAAGGACAGGTTCCACCCCTGTAGAGGGTAAACACAGAAAACACAGGCACAAAACTATATAATTTGCATGCTATAGACATATTTAAGCCATAAGTGCATGTCATTATTTTTCTTATATTTTACACTGCCCATAGCAGGAATTTTCCTCGTCCCCTATGATGTCGCTCAAACTAAGCGTACAATACCAGGAGGTAACACTCACAGTTCAGGGGAAAACTCTGTAACACATTTTGAAGTAACGCGATAAACACAGTTGCCGTAAAAAGAGGCTGCATATGCTAAGAAGGGTAGGGATTCGCATGAGACCAAACCCAGGCTCCCGAAGAGGACCAACACACATTCACGCGCACGGCAATGGAAAACACATCATTATACAACTTTTCATAGGCACTAGCCTTCACTCACACAGAACCATACTATAAGACATGTTTCCCAGATGCCATAGACAAGGTATCCAGTAAGGGAAAATATACCTTATAAATGCATAAATATAAGAAGGGAGTGAACATTTTATATTATATTACTATGTCACATTGTAAGACGCTGCTCAAAATGTGCGCCACAGGACGGGAAAATTTCTCTCATCCCCTTCGACAGTTGCTAAGCTCAGTGTGAACACCATAGGGTGAAACCCCAGACTTTGGGAAAACCCACATATTTCTGGAAGGCACACAGTAAGCTCAAATTGCCACAAAACATCAGTAACACTAACAAAACTGTCCCGGAGACACAGGCCCAAAAGGCAACAGGAATGATTACCCTGAACAAAGACGGTCTCAAACCCGCGACCTTCTGAATACCAGAAATGCAAGGTCGGGTAACTATCCAATTGGAGGATAGAGCAATAAGGGACAGTCACGCTAACAGGAATTAATATGCACAAAATAATAAAACCATCTCCGACACCTAGTCACCAAACACGCGACTAGAGGCCCGGAGACACACGTGCATAAAGACATCTAACTACCACTAACAGGAATATATTCGCATCAGGTATACAATATCACAAAAATTGGGGACACAATATATGAACAGAGGTAGGTTCTTTTCCATTACGAGGAACCCAAGGCACACTGTATATGCAGACATTAGAAAGGCGCGTCAGCAAACCTACGCACATTGTCTCGACACATGTGGCAAGCAGGCCGCCAGACAGGCAAGCAAGTACTTCCTACGCAATTGAAACTTAATACTATCGCCCGTCAGCGATAACACACACATGAGCATGCGACCTTCACCAGTAGAAGACAGCCTAGAAGCACTTTTCGCTTTGGAAGGTACACACACAATCATTCACGCCATTTTTCAAAGCCGGATAACTCCCGAAATTTAGGTACGAGGGTCGTCCCGAGTAACACAAAACACTCACACTAACGTATATTTTCATACGCGTGTCTCAAACACACAATACACGCGCCATGGTACATAACACACAGAAATTGTAGTACCGAGGCCTTAGACCAAGGCATGGGCGAACACACAGAAACACGATACAAACGTGCCAAAAAAAGAAGCTAGCCAATGGCATTTTTGGCAAGACAATACAATCAGAGGCCACACTAGGGACGCACAAAATCCCAACAGACAACGCAGACATAAAACACGGAGCGCAACACGAGATCACGGGTCCGAATGCCCAATAAAATCGGACGCCATGGAAAACAAGAATCGAGATAGACCCATTCACAGGGGAAAATTTACTCCCACTTAGACGGAAATTGGCCAAAATTAAGGCAATCCGCAGTTACGTCCAAATTAAAACCAGGAATATGGACGCGGGAACAGACAATTACACGGGCAGCATCGCAAAAATAGCATGTATACACCATCCCCTACAGAAAAAACCATAGGGTCCCATACAGACACTGTGCCCCATAGAGTACAGCCAAGAGTGAAAATAGGCATTAGAATGTTTAAATTATGCGTATATAAATAGCATACTATTAATGTACACGCTTTAAACAAGCACTAGAGGTGGCAAATGCATTGCAATAGTGCCCCATACAAGCACATAAACGATTGAGCCACACAATCATGAACACAGGAAGGTTCTTTAACATACATACAGGAGCATAGATTCGTTCCAAGGTACTCGCTACAACAGCCTACTTAGGGCATTAGCGACCCCGGGACTACCAATAGGGGGCGTACCGAGAACGCTAGGCCTCTACGGAGACCACAAGACACTTTCCTTTGAACCATAGCGCCCCAAACCTAAATACGGGGGACGCCACTCTCACAGACACAAAACAGGTAACACCTCATCTCTACGGCCAAAAAGCAGGGCAAATTTGGATTACCCCGAACATAGGCAATAGACTTGCTAGACACAAATCATTGACAATTACTCAAGACAGAGGTCTTGCGGAAGAAAAGTCCACACAACATTGGTAACGAAAACACGACAGGTTAACACATTGGCCCTCCCAGAATGTCAAACAATGTCAACATACGGTCAATGACAAAAGTCACGTTTCATTAGCCTTCATACATAACATTAGAGACTTCCTACAAACAAGGACACGAAAACAAAAACACGAAAAAGCACTGCGTTGCGGATAAGGAAATTCCAGCGAGTTGCAACACTGCCGTCGGTAGACACTCTTGTTATAACGGAAGTGACAATGAAATGCAGACATGATGATATCAGCACAATAATAATAACATAACGACATACAGTAACAAGGGTGTTGACACAGGATTCAGCGGCATTACAATAGGCCTTGCATCCACTAACATACAAATACTATGGGCCGGATTCATCTAACGAATACAGGAACATGTCTACAAGGGTGATAACACTCAGCACGCGACACAAGATAAGCCTCCTCCGATAACGGCCCACGCGCCTGGGTGCGGCAGCGGTAATCGACCCCACACACGCAGCCGCGCTAATTACAGCCACGGGCACCTCCTGCCTATACGCGCCCAACAATCAGGGGCGGATACAGACAGCGGCCATGAGGGAACAAACCCCCCCTAATAACTTCTTTTCTTGTTTTTTATCTTAAAAAACCAGCATAGGTGATCACGACATGACCATTTACACTTACTGTCACTTGCTACCCTAACGTTATGAATAGGAGACCAGATTACGCCGTGACGTCACAGCGTCACCGCACTTAACCATCCCAAAGGGCAGCCCGAAGGCGGCGCCCACAGACACAAACATTTATGAACAACGTGGGTATCACAGACCCACAGGCATTTTACAGACTGGTATTCTAGAATCTAGTGGATGCTTTATGGCATCTCAATTTCACCAAGGCACATCCCAAGGAAAGGTACAGAACACATCGCGACCAAGAGAGGATGACAGGAGAAGTGATGGATAGTGCCATCAGGATGGCCAAGGTACCGACTACGGGCTACCATCCTAGCACCCTTCTCCCTACATAACCTGTCACTTACAACACCATCCGACACAAATATACAGACACATAAAAACAGCTAGACTACATTCCAAAATATACATCGGGGTTGATAGACTTCATGCGTCTACCCAAAATTCAGGTACGCTACACCTTGGTCCCAAATGCCTACACCCGAGCATTAGGGGTGAGTCGGAAACAATATCAAGCGAATTGCGCATCTCTCTGTGAAGAGATGAGGCCGAAGTTACACTAACAAGCATTTTTCATTAAATAATCTCGCATGTAAGGGACATGGAATTATTATACCTTGACCCATGCTTTATCCTCAAATGAGAGCGGACACGCCTCATATCCATCCCCATGCATGGAACATCACACCCACACACCAGGGTTTATTAGTATTACACCTGCATGGCACTTTTAAAAAATTTTTGCACACTTAGGAAAAACCTACCCCATCCACTAACTGTAAAGACCTCCTGGCAGCATCATCGGCTCCCGGCCACCATTAACATGGAGACCAACGATGCATGACCCTCTCCTACCACGCTTTAAGCCCAGGCAGCAAATAACACCCCCGGATCCCAATAACAAGGGACCCAACGCCATAAAAACCCACTAACGCCTCCAGGAAATTACCAAGGCATTACCGCTGGAAATCCGACATGGCGACTACAGGCCTAAAGTAGACTATGCATTTAGAAGATCCAACAACCCCAGAACACTAAAAATTTTACATAATTACATGATACACACACTTATTTACAAATCACACTTATTTTTTTTTTTAAGAAAGGAGTCTGACATCACACTGGATGGTGACCCTGACCCAGACCAAAGACGAAATTACGTAAAGTTGAAGCATCGATGACTTGGCGCGGGCAAACGTCAAGACCTAGGGGTGCGTCTAGCCTACCCCCCTTGTCGGAGACAGTTACACCCACTATGTGCTACGGTCATCGAAGCCAAAACCTGCAGGGGAGACTTTTGACGGCTGGTGGGAGAATTAGCCAGCTCCACACTAGACTCAGGAGACGAACCTAGAGACGACCACATTACGACTAGACTTCTAGTTAGCATGTAACCTAAGTAGAGCTTCTATGGCGGGAAGTTAGTCTTCCACTCGCGGAAGTGAAGAAGGATCTCAGGATTCAGCGGGAACAATCATAGATCCACCAAGTCCTTGCCCCGCGAGGCAAGGTGAAGACGATCTAACAAATAAATGATAATAAATGAATAATGAATAATGCGTATGGAATGAATGCGATCATTCGCCTCCGTGCCCACATAAATGGATGACACCTGGTCTCCAGAGCTTAAATGGTCACGCACCGGGCGGCCAGAGATGTAAATGAGGAATGCGGCGAGCTCTCACAGGGGTTCCGTGGGCAAACCCAGCAATAAACATACACAGATGATAAATTGCGAATAATGCAAACACAGGCAAGTATAACAGCGACGAAAAGGATATCCGAGCGAGGCGTCTGCTCCTTCGCAACGCCCTCGCGCAGGCCTTTACTAGTTACTAATAAGGTAATGTCGACAATTAGTATTAAGACGGAGGGGACTACGAGCCATTGCTGGGTTCCGGTCCCAGTAATAGGTTACAAGGGCCCCCGGAAGAGAAATCGACCGGACGAACCTCCATCAAAATTGTAGCGTATAGGTTACAGGACCATTTAAAAGGCAACTTAGGTTTAAGCAAATTTAATAAGCACTGTTGCAAAACAGTAGCTATACCACATTTCGGCATTAGGTTAAGGTCCACCTTGGCATGTATATACAGGATATTTTTTCATTTAGTATTAATTAATATAATTTAGGTCAAACTTTTTTAAAAATTAAGATAGAACGATCGGCACCTGGTAAATAAAATCCGTTACCAGGTAAGCCCGACAATACATAGAATAAATAGGATTAAGATAGAACGTTCGGCACCTAGTAACTAAAATCCGTTACCAGGGTAAGCCCGACAATACATAGAATAAATAGGATTAAGATAGAACGTCCCACAACACATCGCGTAAACGAGAATATGCGACGTGAGCGCGACACACAGCGTTCGGCACCTGGCGGCTAGACGTTGCCAGGATAAGTCCGATAAAGCGAAATATGTGACAACTTGGCACAGCAACCAAGGCTGACCGGCCACAGCGGGGCGAGAGAAAATTTATGGCCAAGGGCATTTCACAAAACATGTATTTTTTTTTTCAGAAATAAGAGCTCCAACACTTCAGCAACGTGCCAGTGACAAAAATGATCATGGTACAAGGTAAGGTGGACCACCGAACACACATACACTCATACACTGGTATACACTGAGGAGACACACACATCTACACATAAACAAGAATGAATGATAAGATATAAGTAGCACTATAAGGTGCGGTCGGCATAGCTTAAGTTAGTATTAGGAAGGGTATAGTAGAATACATGCATTGGGCACGATCGTGAAGTATATCCAGATACACCATATATGTCATAATCAATCATGCGTTCTCTTACAGACCGCCGGCCAGCAAAGAATAATATATATATATATATGATAATCCATTTCTTCACACAGGACGAGGATTGTACACAAATCTATTGTAAATATATTTCCCAACACAGAAATACCACACTCTCTCCCTCTTGTACAGACACATACACTCTTTGGCAATTTCAGTTGCGCCTCCTAAAGGTGACAGCGTAGCGAACAACGAGGCACAATATCCGTGGGATACTGGGCATCGCTGAACGCAGAAAAACAAAATGACACGCAAATAAGGCGTGACTTCGGCATCTAAGGGCGGCACAGGTATTGTAAGGGCCGAACCTTCGACGCCAGGGTGGAATTTCCCAACCCACGGCGGGAAAACCACTAGTACATAAGTTCAGTGGAAAAAGAATTAGCGGCCTAGGCACTAACCCACAGTGGCAGGTCAGAATGAATGGCACAAAGTACAAATGGCCAAGAATGGAAAGCGCTACGGCCACATGCATACAAGGTACTCATGAGCAGAAAAGGTTTCGTAATAATAATAATAATATAATTAAGGCTAGAACGTAAGAATTGTAATAAAAATTGTAACAAATTATAAAACCATCACAGCATAAGAAATATGGAGAATACACACAAAATGCAACATTCTAACACCATCCACACTGTAAAACACTTTTGTTTCCTTCCTTTCCATTCTAATAACGACAAAATTTGTGAAGTGTCCCGTTTCACCCCAACACAATAAACCATTTAATATATATTCCTTTAACTTATACCTTGGGGCACCTATTTTTAGCCTATTTTCAATTTTGAGAAAAATAGGCTTATGAGATCACCTTTTGTCCGTGTGCGTGTGTGTGTGTGTGTGTGTGAGGTGTGTGTGTCCCCCCTAATAAAATCTAAACGGCTGGAGCGATTTCAATGAAACTCGGTAAGTTCATAGCACAATTCCCGGCGACCTCGACCGTGCCCTTCAAATTTTGTTACGTCTCACCAATCCAACATGGCGGCTGTGCGAAATATTTCACTAGCATTCAATTTCTCCGAAACTATTACCGATATCGCCCTGAAATTGTGTACGGTGATAAAGGGCACTATTAGAGACTTTCAAAAACCTGGAGACTACAAAACCAACATGGCGGTCAAGCGAAATTGAGACATTTAAATAGACATTTCTCGCGATTTAACTGTCCAAACGTAATGAAACTTGGTACAGCAAATGTTTATACACATTGTAATGCACTGCAGTCTAATTTAGTTCAATTGTTTAAATAACCTCAAAATGGCGGCTGTGCGAAATATTTCACTGACATTCTATATCTCCGAAACTGTTACAGATATCATCATGCAATTTTGTACGGTGATAAAGGGTACTGATACAAGTTTACCTATGTATATTTCATAAACCTGTAAAAATCGAACATGGAGACCAAGCGAATTTGAAATATTTTAATAGACTTTTCTCGTGATTTATCTCTCTGAGCGCAGTGAAATGTGGAACAGTAAATGATTTTGCAGATTTTAATGCACTGCCATCTAATTTAATTCAATTGTTTACATAACCTCAAGATGGCGGCTGTGCGAAATTTTAAAATTAAGTTTTTATTCTTGTGTCGTAATCATGCGATCGAAGTGAAAGTTTGAATAATGAAGCTAGGCAATAATTGTCCTTGAATGGTATATAACTCTATGGCCTATACATATAACAATCCTAAATGGCGAGCTTCCGAAATACTTAGACGGTTCTCAATATCTATGAATCTTTTACAGCAACCAAACTGAATTTTTTTATGTTCATAGAGACTATGAACATATGTTCACCTATAGGACTTTCAGTAACCTGGTGAGCACAAATCCAACATGGCGGCGAAGCGAAGTATAAATATTTAAATGGACGTTTCTCGCGAATTAACTATCCGAGTGCCGTGAAACGTTGCACGTTAAATGCTTATACAAATGTTGATCCACTGGCATGTAATTTATTTCAATTGTTTGCATAATCACAAGATGACTGGTGTGCGTACTTTTAACATCTCGATTTTACTTCATGTGTTCTAATCATGCGATTGAAGTTTGAATACCACACGTACACAATAATCTTAATGTAATAGTACAAAAATAAAAATCCATCCTGGCGACCATATGAAATATTTAGACGGTTCTCAATATCTACGAATCTGTTACAGCAATTAAACTGAAATTTTGTATGTTGATAGAGACAATTAACATGAACAAGATACATGAAAATAGGCTGTATAGTTCTGCACGGAACTACTTGTTTCTATTTTCTTCCATCTTTTACACAATACACTGCAGGGAGCAATTTTTTTCTCCACACAGCGCCGGACGGCACAACCACCCGTCCAGCCATGGTTTTTTTTCCTCCCTGGATAATACCAACATCTATATAATGTCAAGATCATGTATTTATTTTTCTCTCGTATTTTTTCTATTTCAAATGTCAACTTTTACGATGATCAATTCTAGATTAACTTTGTATAACTATGTATACCCAAAACCTACCCCTCTGAGCACACGCTGGACTCACATCACCACGACATGGCTACACCTACACGACACCGACACGGAAGACAAAGAAGAAGAGGTACGAGGAGAAAACAAGAAGAAACCATCACATCGACACGCCCACTCTACTTCCCGTTCGCGAGGACGCGAACTAATCGATGAAGGGGACTTGTACAGCCCGGGGGGCATTACCCCCCATCTTTTACCAAAACCACCCCAACTGGAAACACCATACTTCCGGGACATATCTATACACAGCAAGCGGCGGCCGCCTAAGCCTAGGAGGTTAGCCAACTGCTTGCAAAACATACACAAACATTTACACTAACAACTATCTGGGGCAGCTACATTGTCGCAATGCTGACCAAGCAGCGCCGAAAGGTATAAGAATGGAGTCCAGATTGGAGCCATTATCTGTTCTACTCTGTGCTTCGCCAACGGCCCTGTCCGACGTCTGTTCCAGCTTATCACCAGGTGAGATTCAGCTCGTGCTCAGACTCCTTCATTGTGTAAACACCTACCCTAAACTTGTACACCTCACAAATTGTATTCCATACTTGTCTAAAGTCCCCAAGAGGGACACCAAACTACATCTACTGACCAACAAATACATGGTCAGTAAGCTACACTTGTATTACTGATTACACTCCACTTCACATCCTCATACCCCACCTGACCTTCGTCACAATTGCCCGTGACCGTAGAAGCCAGTAATTGCTTCGTCAGACTCCATTTTACTCACCGCACGCGACTCGACTGCATAGCGTCGAGCCGCTGACTTAGCACATCTATTGAATTACTCATCCCGCTCAGCTGGCAGGCCAGTATAGTAGCCTGCACTTAGAGATCCATCCCCTAGCAGATACTTGCATCCTGCAGGGAAACCCCTAAGAGATTAAACACTAAACACCAACACACTACACTAGTAAGCTCTCCCAGCCACGGGAAGCTACTCTCATCCAGGAATAGCCTTCTAAATTAGCACAGTGACACAACCGTGTTTTATCCCAACTACCCCCCAACCAAGGGATTAAAACAATATTTTTCAAAAGATGTATGAAAAATTTTGTTTTTGAAAATAGGCAATAGTTTGAAAGCCAAACATGATAGAACGTTGTACCGTGCTTGAAACGAATGGTATTTATGTCCTTTATATTTCATAATAAAGCTTTTTTATTTTTGATGTTTTTTGAAAACAGTCCAATTTTTAAATTCCTATATTTTGGAAACTAGGAATTTTACAAAAAAGTTTGTTTGACATAAATGAATGGTCCCTACCCCCTTTACTCACAATATAAATTTCAAGTCTCTAGAATAAAAGCTTGACGTAGGTAGTAGTGGGGTAGTGTATGTTCTGCTTTGCCCCCTACTTTCATATAAACTTTGGCGATATCTCCCGAACGCATGGTCGGACGTTAACGAACGAGGAATTTTTGGCGTTGGGATGACGTCCTCTTTGCTAAGATGTGTGTTGGTGTTTTTAAAATGTTTTTTGAAAATGTTTGCTTTTTGGATTGGCGCTATTTTGGAAAGGGTGAATTTTGGGAAAATGCTTGTTTGACGTTATGAAATGTGGGTATACCTTCTAGGGAGGTAGTAAGTTTCAAGGGTGTAGGAGGAAAAAAAGAATAGCCTACTTTCTCACGAACACTGGCGATAATTGGCGAATTGATGGTTGGATTTTAACAAATGAGGTATTTTTGGCGTTAGGATGACGTCCTCTTTGCTAAGAAAGTGTGTTGGTTTTTTTAAAATGCTTTTTGAAAATGTTTGTTTCTTGGATTGGCACTATTTTGGAAACAGTGAATTTTGGGAAAACGTTTGACGTTAATGAAAGGTGGGTATGCCCTATAGGTGGGTAGCAAGTTTCAAGGGTGTAGGAGGAAAAAAATTATAGCCTACTTTCTCGCGAACATTGGCGATAATTGGCGAATGGATGGTTGGATTTTAACGAATGAGGTATTGTTGGCGGTGGGATGACATGCTCTTAGCTAGGAATGTGTGTTGGTATCTAAAAAAAAATGAAAACACTGAAATTTTGAATTTTTACTATTTTTGAAACTAGGAATTGTACAAAAGAGTTTGTTTGACATAAATGAAAGGTCCCTACCCCCTCGACCAAGAAAATAAATGTCAAGTCTCTAGGGCAAAAACTATCCATGTTAAAACTTCTTTTAATTTTTTTAAAATAAGAGAGTGTTTGTAGACAGAGAGCCGGTAGCGCAGGGCGTGTGTTCCAACGAGGCTATGACTGAGCATGGTGAATACTGGAAATGGCTATTTCGACGGGGCGATGTATGGCAAAACGATAATGTTTTTGTGTAATAAAATGTCATGTCCAGCCTCCCGCCGCCATTCATCTGTGACGTCATAGCCAGTCTCAAAGCAAGTCTAAACTTGTAGAACATGTAATGTGACAAGGTTAGGTCAAGTGAGCTGAGGTTATCTTAGGTTAGCTACTCTATCTCACTCCTAGCCAATCATTAACCTTAAAAGCACTCTAGAGTTCTTGGAATCTGTTCATGTAATTATTATTCTTGACAGTACTTTGGAAATTACACCTTGATAAATATCAATCCGCTTGAATTTTTTTAAACTGTTATTAATATTATTATTATTATTATTATTATTAGCCAAGTCACTTTACTAAAATTTAATTTTTGTGTATTAGTTGATATGAAAGTCTCAACAGCCAGCCATGCTTGCTCCCACTTTTTGCTTTCACTTTTGCTCCCACTTTTGCACTCATATTTATGCCAACTCTTATAACTATGAGCAGCAGCAAAATGTAAATGGAATAATATTTCTGATAATGTTGAAAACAAAAGTCCTGAGTCATTGGGTTTGATTTCCCACTGTTCATGTAATTATTATTGTTGACAGTACTTTGGAAATTCCCCCTTCAAAAAATTGAATCCACTTGAATATTTTTAACTGTTATTATTATTATTATTATTATTATTATTATTACCCAAGTCTCTTTAATAAAATTTAATTCATGTGTATTAGTTGATTTGAAAGTCTCAACAACCAGCCATGGTTGCTCCTACTTTTTGCTCTTGCCCCCACGTTTTGCTTTCACATTTGCTCTCACTTTTGCTCACACTTTTTTTCTCTTACTTTTACTCCCATATTAATGCCAACTTTTATAACTATAAGCAGCAGCAAAATGTAAATGAAATAATATTTCTGATAATGTTCAAAACAAAAGTCCTGAGGTCTTGGGTTTGAATTCTCAACTATGGTTGTCAGCCAATGAGTTACACTACAGAAAACTTATATTTTTGTGTTGTGTTGCATGATAATTTGCCCATCTCGCGGTGTAGTGGCTAGTATACTTGGATGTTATCCCAGAGGTTTTGGGTTCCAACTCGACTATGCCCAGAATTTAATTCTTGATCTGAGAGTTGGAAGGTTAGGTTAGGTTAAGTTAGGTTAGGTGAAGTTAGGTCAAGTTAGGTTAGGTGAAGTTGGGTTAGGTTAGGTTAGGTGAAGTTAGGTTAGGTTAGGTGAAGTTAGGTTGGATAAAGTTAGGTTAGGTGAGATTGTTTTAGTAAAACACCACATTTGCCCCCCCCCCCCACACACTTTTTACTCACACATTTTGCTCCTACTTTTTGCACCCACTTTTGCTCGCTGTTTTTGCTCTCACTTTTTGAACCCACTTTTGCTTTCACATTTGCTCCCACTTTCTGCTCTCATATTTGCTCACACTTGTTTGCTCCCACTTTTGTTTACACTTTTTGCTCCCACTTCTTTGCTCCCACTTTTTGCTCCCACTTTTGCTCCCACTTTTTGCTCCCATATTTGCTCCAACCTTTTTTGCTCTCATATTTGCTCCCACTTTTGCTTACACATTTTACTCCCACTTTTTTCTCTCTCACTTTTTGCTCCCGCTTTTGCTTTCACATTTGCTCCCACATTTTGCTCCCATACTTGCTCCCACTTTTTTTTTGCTCTCATATTTTATCCCACTTTTGCTTACACTTTTTGCTCCCAATTTTTGCTCCCACTTTTTTGCTCTCACATTTGCATCCATATATGCTCGCACATTAAATTATCGTTCTTATTACCAAGTTGTCTTTACTAGAGCTTAGTCTATGCTTGACAGTTGGAATGGAAGTATCAGTGACTAGGTATGGTAAGCCTCATACATTCTATAAAGGATATTCATATATTGTGAAACGAACCAATAAAAATGGAACTGTTATTTGACGTTGTTCAAAACAACGTTCAAAACAATGTCGCAGTGAGCTAAAAGTAAAAATAGTGAGGTTTTAAGTGTCAGTGATCATCAATGTTGTGTACTACAAGAAACATTATTGCTGTCAACAGAAAATCAAAAAAATGCTAAAAATCAAGAGCTACAAAACAATACTACTACTGAAAATAATTCAATGTTCAAAAAACCCTTAACATTATCAAAGGCCCCTCAGACTCTACATGAGGACATTGTAGAGGAAGAGGAAGAGGAACAGGAACAGGAATATTTAATTGGTTTTACTGATGTTGAGGATAATGTTGAGGATAATTATAGTGATTATAATAATAGTGATATAGATCATGCTGCTTATTATTATGATAGTGATAATGATCCGTAGCAAGACAATAACGTTTTCAGGCCTATTGTTCACCGTGGAAGAAAATAGATCTACAACAAGCTTTGTTTTTAAAACTATAACACACTATCTTAAAGGCAAAGACATGCATTAAGTGTGCATTTTATTGTCATAATCATATATACTCTGCAATGTTAAATATTCCGACTTCTGTAGAAAATATGACAACATTGTATCATTATTTTCATTTGTTTTCAAACTTTATATACATTTTTTGGTTTCATGATAATATTTTTAAGACAATACTAAACACTAAGTAATTATTATTCAATAAATATATTTTTCTTTTAATCCACTGTCATGACTTATATCTTCCTTTATTATGACATTTGTTTTTTTATTTAATTAAAACGAACTATGCACCTATTGTATTAAGACCTTCATAAATTAAGTGTACAGGTTGTACAGCATCATTGACTTCATCAAAAACACTCTCCGACAAATTATTAAACCGTGTAGGCAGAAATGTCTCAAAGTTTTCACATACACAAAACACATGGAAACCATATGCTGTTTTCAATTTCCGAATCTTGATAATGCGGAATGGATTATGCGTCGGCAATTCGCTGAGCTTTTTTGTCTCTAAGCCACATGCTTGACCCACAGCATTCAAAACATTCATTGTAGTAGTCTATAAACAAAAGAAAAGCATATCTATTACACTCTAAAACAGCTTTAATAATATTGTGCAATTAGGGATTTTGCACTATGCATGGCTAATAAATTTTACTAGATATGCAAGAAATGCCCTAACTGTAGCAGATACTACTTTTCTGCATATAGCACAAGTGTTAAGTTCTAATGCACACTTGACACATGCTACCATGTGTCCACAAGGCAAAAATACAACACCTAGTTCATCTTGATAACAAATTTTTCATAATTGTTGGTCACACTTTTGTATCTGTTCGTGAGACAAGTCTTTTTTTTCAGCCTCATGTATTTGCTCCGCGTGTTCTAACTCTAAAGGCACTTTTATGTCTTGTGCTGCAATTACGTTTTCTTTACGAATAGTGTTACAAATTCCTGACCTTTAAGCAACACCATGTATTTACAGTTAGGTAACCAACGAGCGAGTTGCACAAAAGGGTCATCAGTCATTTGCCAATCCTTTAAAGCAAATCCACAATAAAAACATATTGTTTTATCCCCTTCACCCGTATAAAAAAATCCAGCTTCACTTAGCTGTTTGGTACAGTGTTTTAAAATTAATGGCCAAACATTTTTATAAGATTCTATACGTTTTTCAACAGAGCTGTACTCTGGGTGTGCTAGTGCTTTAGTCTTGCAAACTCACAATTTTTTCAAAAGCACATGTCAATTCAACACTGTCTATGTCATATGGACCACATACTGTATATCGACATTACCGTTGTTGGCTGGTAATGCATTATTATTATTATTATTATTTATTTGTGATTCAGCAACGTAAGTAGTGGCCAATGGCCTTGTGGTTCGGTAAAATAAATACACGGGTATGTTACCCACTTGTTTTCCAAGCATGTAAGGACAACAAGTAGACCATCGCAAATGGTCTCTAAAGGGATCATCCCCTTCTTCCCAGTGTGAAAGTTCAATACGACAAAACTCACAGCGCACCACATCTTCTCGGTTCAAGTAAAAAAAACGTCTATTGCAAGTTTATGTGTTGACAAAAAGCCTACAGGCCAGGATTCAAATGTTAACCAACGATCATGTTCTGATTTTAAATTTTACCCACGTGGTAAACCAACTTGTTCACTTGTTGTGTTTGGTACTAACGCCATGTGTTATAATAAAACTTTTTCTTATTGTAAGATATTAACGTTGTACACAGTACTTTGAACCACAATGTATGCTTTTTCACTATCTGTTCACTATGTTAATGGCGTATGATCACACCTAAAAAACAAACAAAATAACTCATCACTCAATCATTCAATCAATCAATCAATCAATCAATACTTGTAATTAAACTTAAACGTTAATTGGCATTAAATAAAAAACACCATCAAAAATATTTAAAAAATAAACTGTATGTCTAAACTAACAGTAACTCATGTACTTTTTTATAAAGCTGTAGTCATTTACATTTCCCTTTAACCAATATATAAACAAAAATAAATATCATATAATTTTGTTCAGATCATCTTGTTCAAACCTGTGGATATTTATTGAGTCCATAGGGAACCACCCAAAAATTTAATTTAATTTTTTGTTTTTAGAAAATCCAACATAGCCTTGTACTTTTCCCAGTCAACAACCAATATAGTCTTGTACCTTTTGTCAATACATGGCCATTATTCAAGAAAGCAATCATTGTCCTAGTCATGTACAGGTAATGAATTTTTTGTCTATGAGTTTTCAGTAATGGTAAAATGGAATAGCATTTTTAAGTTAGACTTACCTGAGTTTTCAATAGTTCACTGCCTGGAAACAATGGTTGCACTCTACTGCATCTTTGGGTTTTGAGCAACTGCTACGGCGGTAAGGCTTTTCTTTCCAAGTTTCTAAAAATAAATAAAATAAACCACTATAAATACCTAAATTCAGGTTAATACATGCATTTCATAAAATAAAATAATATCAAACAAAAATATGAAACAAGTTAGTTTAATAAAATCACACCTTCACTTGCACTGGCTTGTTACTGTTTCCTTCTAGTGGGCCCAAAAGCGCAATTGTTTCTTGTATCTCAGACATGTAAGGTATACCGGTTATCTGTAAACAAATAAATAAATAAAAATCATTAATTACCTGATCAATAACTACAAATTTAAGGTTCATTAGCATTTCATTATTAAAATAATCATTCATAGGTACTTACCAAAAAATAAAAGGATTTTTTCTTCCAATGTTCAGTTCAGAGCTCTACTGTATACGTCCGTTTGCTAAAAGGGCAAGTGCATCACTAACGCAATCGTTATCAGTTAGCCTAGCAACAGAGAGAGTTGCATTTTCTCAGCGTTTTGACCTTGAAATGTTGTCTCTCTCACACGTGTTCCCACGCCTCTTCACATTCCTCAATCTCAATAAGATTCGTGTACCTTATACTAGTTTCATGTTTTAATAAGGAACCAAAATGGCTGCCTCTTATACATCGGTAGTACGGCTGTCTAGGAACCAAAATGGCAGTCTCTCTGTTTAAACGCCAGAACTCCTAGCCTCTACCAGGTCTGTTTAAACGACAGACTTGCTAGCCTCTACCAGCCAAGTAACCCGATCCTTTTCTTCCTGCCCACGTAGACATTCTTGTGTTATCAGCAGTCGCTCTGACAAGGCCTGGCCAGGTCGTGTATTGAATGCGAGCAAGCAACACAGTTCTGTAGCATTCAAAACGTGTGTTATTATTATTATTATTAAACATTTTACTGTAATAATAATTACTAGCAAGCGGCCATCCTCAATACAGGATCATGTTAACCACATACTTTCACCCTAAAACACATGACTTTACCCAGTTCAATATTTAGTTTATAACATTTCAGGCCAACAACCT
Organism: Meconema thalassinum; assembly: GCA_946902985.2. NCBI lineage: Eukaryota > Metazoa > Arthropoda > Insecta > Orthoptera > Tettigoniidae > Meconema > Meconema thalassinum. Next base: position 98,100,806 of record OX336391.1, read on the forward strand.
TACCGTTTTGGCTCTTTGCGTACATGCACATGACTTGGTCGAGCAAATGTTATAGGTTTCCAAATTCTAAAACCATTTACTGTGCCAGACAGCAGTCTCCCTTATTACCGTTTACTAGCATGTTAAAGATCCCCTTCAGGGTAAAAAAAATCCTAGCACACTTAACACATTTTCGAATATTCGCCTCTATCCGTTATAGGAAATATCACAAAACCAACCGTCATAAGCTGCCCCGCCATCCCACCAAAATAGCAATTCATTTCTTCCAGGCAGGTCACCGAGATCGCTATAAGGGATTTTCAAAATATTCGCCTAGATTCATCTGTCATAGGAAAAAATATCGAAAAGCGACCCCTCGTTTTGCCATACATCCCCCGTCGAAATAGCCATTTCCAGTATTCACCATGCTCAGTCATAGCCTCGTTGGAACACACGCCCTGCGCTACCGGCTCTCTGTCTACAAACACTCTTTTATTAAAAAAATATTTTTTTAAAATGCATAGTTTTTGCCCTCGAGACTTGACATTTATTTTCATGGTCGAGGGTGTAGGGACCTTTCATTTATGTCAAACAAACTCTTTTGTACAATTCCTAGTTTCAAAAATAGTAAAAATTCAAAATTTCAGTGTTTTCATTTTTTTAAAGTACCAACTAACATTCTTAGCCAAGATCATGTCATCCCAACGCCTACAATACCTCATTTGTTAAAATCCAACCATCCATTCGCCAATTATCGCCAATGTTCGCGAGAAAGTAGGCTATCATTTTTTTTCCCTCCTACACCCTTGAAACTTACTACCTCCCTAGAAGGTATACCCACCTTTCATAACGTCAAACAAACTTTTTCCCAAAATTCACCGTTTCCAAAATAGCGCCATTCCAAAAAACAAACATTTTCAAAAAACATTTTAAAAATACCATCACACATCTTAACAAAGAGGACGTCATCCCAACGCCAAAAATTCCTCGTTCGTTAAAATGCGTCCATGCGTTCGGGAGATATCGCCAAAGTTTATATGAAAGTAGTGGGCAAAGCAGAACATACACTACCCCACTACTACCTACGTCAAGTGTTTATCCTAGAGACTTGTTATTTATTTTGTGGGTAAAGGGGGTAGGGACCATTCATTTACGTCAAACAAACTTTTTTGTAAAATTCCTAGTTTCCAAAATATAGGAATTTCAAAATTGGACTGTTTTCAAAAAAAACATCAAAATTAAGAAAGTTTTATTATAAGATATAAAGGACATAAAGACCATTCGTTTCAAGCACGGAAAAACGTTCTATCATGTTTGGTTTTCAAACTATTGCCTATTTTCAAAAACAAAATTTTTCAAAAATGTTTTGAAAATTATAACGAGTGGTCCATAGCAAAGGGGGCGTCAGCTCGAGTCCAACGATATGTCGCATGCCAAAATCGAACCATGAGTTCGCGAGATATCATCTTTGCCCCTGAATTTACTGCGGGGTAGTATGTGACGTCAGAGGGAGAAGTCGTTCGGGGGGGGGGGGGGGCGTTAAACCATCACTGCTCCCCTACTATCGATATCATTGTTTCACGAAATCTGTGACGAAAATAAAGCACGACATTGCCTCACTACCACAAACAGGAGGAGCATCCTGGCAACATTTTTTCTAGTGTACAATCAAGTGCAAAAATGGCTGAATTATGCGGTTTGAAACGAGTCCAAAGATACTTCAGTCCGATTACAATAATGTACTCCATTGCTCCCGAGGCTTTATTAAATCTGATTGTTTGCAAATATACAACTGGCTGTGCCGGGTTGTGTGGGTGTAGAAAAGTAGGGATTGATTGTACAACGGTTTGCAATAAATGTCATGGAGACCGCTTCAATGGATCGAAAATAGTCGATGAAGAAAATGAAGACGGAGACGATGTCGATAACGCGAATCAAGATAGGGCAGTGTCAACCAAAAGCTCGAGACGATCTTCCTATGCGGGGAGCATTGATTTATCGGATTATGCTGATGTAGTCGATGATAATAGCCCCAGTACCAGTCAGACTGCAAAAAATAAAAAAATAAAAAAATACGACGCACGGAAACGTAATAATAAAGCGAGTAAATAAAAAAAGTGGAAAATGAAGAAATAATAACAATGATTGAAGCCTCCGTGGCTTAGGCGGCAGCACGCCGGCCTCTCACCGCTGGGTCCGTGGTTCAAAACCCGGTCACTCCATGTGAGATCTGTGCTGGACAAAGCGGAGGCAGACAGGTTTTTCTCTGGGTACTCCGGTTTTCCCTGTCAAAATTTCATTCCAGCAACACTCTCCACTATCATTTCATTTCATCTGTCATTCATTTAATCATTGCCCCAGAGGAGTGCGTCAGGCCTCGGCAGCCGGCACAGTTCATATCCTCGCCGCTAGATGGGGGCTTCATTCATTCCATTCCTGACCCGGTCGGAGACTGGAAGCAGGCTGTGGATTTTCAATAACAATGATTGAATTTTACGTAACATATATAAATTTCTGTTTACAGAATTCCCACAGAGATTTATATGGACCGTTATGCGCCATTGAATTCATATTTTGCTGCTGAAGCCTACAGTATGAGCGATTCCGCGATCTGCATCAAGTGTGTCGTCCATTTAGACGGAAAATATTAGTTTTATGGGGAAAAAAATGAATTGAACCTTTTATGTAGAGAATTTGTTGTTCTCAAATTTTGATCACTACAAGTTTTTCGATAAAGTTAATAAATAAAGATATACAGTCCAAAAACCATAAAAGTGCTCCCTTTTTCCAAGATGGCGGCGATTGCGGACCTTTAATTGGTCAGGACTTTTGACAGGTTCAAGAGTAAGCCCTAATAAACATTTTCACAAAATTTAAAAACTTTCGGATGTTTTATTTTTATTTTCGCTTCGTTGCCTGGACTGAATCTCGTCTTTGTCGATTTAATAAACAGTTTCCTCACCCCACCGCAAAAAGCGCTGCTTAATGCCTGTATAGACACGTATCAATATGATGTGACTCCAATAGGCTAATGATTGATCCAGTTGTGGTTCAATAGCAGGTCAGCGGTGGATTGTTAACAATAGCAACAGTGGTTTCAGTGACAGTGCGGCATCATTTAGCATGATTTAAGGCTTAGACAACATGACGTCATATTCCAACTTTCATTGGATCGACTTTATGTGTGATTGGTTTACTGTGTTGGCAGTCCCAAAACTTTTCCTTGACCAAAACTTGCAACACAGGACTCACACGATAGACTGAGCTACATGACATCTCAAGAGTAGGCACTGCATGTAAGTATTCTTATCCTGTAATTCACTTGTTTTCTATACAGCATGTTGAAAGTGTAGCAGCACTGCAGAGAAACTACTACCCACGGGGATGAAGCTATGATAGGAGCACTGCCAGCTGGATCGATCCCTCCTGGCTGCTTTAGACTGCCTGCCCATTCAACGATTACAGCATTGGTTTATGCGTACAACCTCGTTTCCAAATATAGACGCTAAGAGCAGCACCAACCCGCTGTGATTGCCACTTTTTCAAGTCACTGTTGCAGACATTTGTTTTGTATTGATGTTAATGGCGTCAATAATATAGCCTGTTCGTTATTCGGTGTTAACTGTATTGCAGAAGCATAACTTTTCTGAGATTTCTTGGGCACATTGTGGGTAGAACTGTCGGTAAGGTTAGGTACGGTCTGACTTCCTTGGTAAGAAGCCATAGCTTTGGGTGTGAAAGGCGTTGGAGCCACGCTGAATTACGATGTTCAACCGTTTGTTGTTTGTTTTCCGCGAAGTTGTGTTTTGGATTTTAGAATGCCGCACTGCTGTGTGCTCTTTTGTAAATCAGAAATGAAATCTGCAATTAATATAGGCTATATCTTGTACGTCTTCTAGTGTTGAATGGGCTGGCAGTTCTTTAAGTTCTTAGGTCATTTAAAATTACATAAGTGGTTACGTGGGGTGCTGAGATCACCCCAAAGTTTTGCTGGGATATCTCGGACATACATTTTTCAGAAAATGTCTTACTCATTTCTCATACTATTCACATCCTTTTAATCCAGTTTTAATTACCTACAACAGTAAACTAATTCATTAAAGAAATTAAAACCTTTGGAAGATATACCTATATTTTTTCGCTGCTTGATTTTACATGTTGCTATTTCAAGCAATTCGCGTTGGCTCATTTCTTAGAAAAGTTCGGACTTGTGTTATACTAATCTAAACATACCACACTTGCATAAAACAATACAATATTAATGATATTCTGTTTTATAATGAGAAATTTTGAAAGAGAAGGAGACTGATAGTCATTAATGCAAATTGGAAAGTTTCTGTCTTTAGTTCAAATTTAATGTAAATATCACTCACTAATGTAATATTTTTTTGTATTTTTAACACATTTATGTCACGAAACCATTATTGAAATCTTAACAGGCATCAGTGTCATCAGAGGAAGAATCATTGTAGCACGTGCGGCATATACTCTCCATATGATTCAGGCACAAGAACTGTTGACATCTGTAGCAGAAGTGTATGGTTTTCTTGTCTGACTTCCTAGGACAAAGAGTGCATCTTCCGGAGTGATTGTTCTGATTATAACCTCGTTCATGAGCACACTGAAACAATCGCGTGGTGCTTTAGCAACTTTAGCTTGCAATCTAGTACCTGGTAAATGAGTTATGTTATTCTGTGACCTGGTGCGTACGTTTATGTTCATTCTAATATTTCGTAACCACTTAGTTTTTCTGTCCTTTCCAAGCATAAAATTCGTCACTCCTGTTGCAACCCGGTTCGAGGAAGGACGAGTACCCATAATGGGAGATGAACTCGTTTCATCCTCATCGGCCGCACTTTCATTCGATTGCTCACTTTCAGTCAAATGCTCACTAAGTTGACAATCATCCCGCTCACTATCATCTGACTCCCGAAAATCTGAATCGCCACACGAATCTTCAGTTTCTTCTTCAAGCATTCTCCGTATACGCTGTTGCTCCTTATTGGAAGACATGGCAAGGCAAACAAAGCTTCCACACTGAACTGGGTGTATAATCTAAAAATGACTTTGACAACAAAGATATTACGCAAGTTGTTAGGTGGGGTGTATCATGGCCGGCTCTACGGAAGGCCGCGGCGTTTGACCTCGCAACGCTGCACTTCTCTGGACTGGGATGGCCATAGCAGCCGGCCAGCTGTTGATGCGTGTGCTTCTCTGAACTGGGATGGCCATAGCAGCCGGCCAGCTGTTGATGCGTGTGCTTCGCCACGAAAACCAATTGAAATAACGAAATAATATTTGTTCTTTTCAACATTAAAGTAAAAGGATTGTCAAGAGTGAGTAGGGCTTACTTGGAGTAACAAAACCAATTTGTTTTCAATATTTATTTGACATTTACATAATATACAACAGGTTGGCCTCTAACAAAGAATAGCAAGTTTTCTGTTTGCTTTCAATATTTATTAGACATTTACAAAATATACAACAGGTTGGCCTCTAACAAAGAATAGCAAGTTTTCAGTGATTACTATGGCAAGTTACCCGTTCATTCCTCAACTTCCTGTAATTATTTCACAAAATGTTACTCATTGTTAAGACAATACTTGTGACTATTGTCATAACATTACATCCACAGGTACAAGTTTTCTCGGCAGTTTCTGACAATTCAATATCTGATAAAATACCGAGTAGACTAAGATTTTGATTTACTTGGCGTTGATTGTTACATTTACATTTTAAAAATTGTTCCTCAAACTTATCAGAAATTAGTGCCTGCGTAATTCCAACAACATGTCTACACACTGATAAAATCAAATCTGCAGGAACTGAAAGTCCGCCCCTATTTATTTCATTGAAGTAGCTGTCATTTATCTTTTCTTTATTTCTAAGCAAAGCCAAACATTCTTCACATTTTATTCTTGAACATTGCTTGAACGATATGTAACCACAGGCATATATAAAACCCGACTCATCGAATTGTAAGTTTTCAGTGTACTTGTCTTCTAAAATACTGTAAAAGGTATCGTCAACAGTAGCTGACGAAAGGCTGCTTGTTGTACTTTCTCCTGAATTTGTATCGGAAGAAGACATTATACTTTCTTTCGAAAAAGTAACTGATCCATACCTGGCTGAATGAAGGCCAAGTACGCTTTTCAACCTTACTTTCAATTCGGCCTCCATTACCTGAGTAACTGTTATATTATAGTTGCCGCCTGTTAGTTGGCGGTACTGCCCAAACCTGGATTCTAATTGGTCACTCTGAAATTTGCCAGTTAACACATAAGAGGTGTTCACATTCTGTAGAGCATAAATAATAATCTCACGTAATACATAGGTTGTTACATACAAAGCGTTGTAAGTTTTATTGGTTAAACAACTCTTTTTTGAGGCATCATTTTCATCGTTCTTTTTCCACGTGGACAACCATTGGAGGAATGCCTTTAGGAAAGCCAACCTTTTGTCTTCGGGATTTTTGAAAGGCATTTGAAGACTATTACGCTTAACAACATGGGTGAGAGGCCGCTTAATATTAACAATAGACCACCACATTAGGATTACTCTGACAAAAAAGCAGTACCTTTATAACAATACTTGTTTAGAGCAGAAACTGTAGATTCGTGAAACACGTTTGTAACCGAAGAAACCCTTTGGCTTTCAAGTGAATTTGGATAAACACTTTTAAATGTTAACTTTGGTGCAGACTTAATCAGTAAATCGGATTCCTTTTTGTAGATCGCTCTTATGTCACTAAATGATGCTTGAGTTACCTCTTTAAAATCAGGGTTACAGTCATCTGAACTTAAAACATTTGAAAATGAGTCTAAATCTTCCCTTACAGGAATAATAAATGACTTATCAATGCCACTTAAATTCAGCCAATTATTTCGTATATTTTTAATACATGGACACTGTCATATAAAACAAAGGTTTTTAGGGGGTTTCCATCAATATGGAACCAGTAATTACTATCAGAATGTTTGGTTAGTTCTTTGAACATAGCATGATTCACACCATTATTATCAGCTATGATAGACAGAATATTTAGGCCACAATCCTGTATTTGCCTGATAACACCTTTTGCAATATCAGCTAGTTGCAAACCCGTTAATTGTTTCACTGGAACTAATTTAACAACCTCTTTCAAATTTCCAAAAGCAGAACTAACGAGAAAGGCCAGAACTGTCTTAGCTAAATCGACAGATTCATTTGTAGCAACACCAAATAATTGCCCATTTTTAAAATCTCTAGTTTGTTTGACATGTATTTCATCAATCTGTAAATTTACAACCCTTTCTAAATTTGATAAATCTTTCACAATGTGACTTAGAAAGTTACTCTTCTCTTCATCAGCTTTCGGGGATATGGCGAAGGAAGTTGTTAATTTTTGTAAAACTCGGGGATGAGGTAGGGATAAAATATGGTTAAATCTAATTGCGTTATGACACTTTGTAGACTGCATATAAATGAGGAATGCATTTATAGTTGTAGTGACGTTATATCTAGGTTTCTTTAAAAAAGTATGTGTAAACTGATCTTGCAGAAACATTAACTTTTTTAACAGAATCTCTGAAGTTTCGTCTCCCTGGTTTTCAAGGTCAGTTTTTAGGTTATCTATTAAACTATTAATCTGGACGACTAGTGAACTTACAGAACTTCCAGGTAAGAAAAAATCGTGGCAAAATTCTATTGCTTGGAACAACAGACTCCACTTACTTAATAATGAATTTCGAAATATTACAGAGCCAGAATGAAGAACACCAGCGTTAGGAACTACGCCTCCATTGATATGAATTTCGACCGTAAAATCATTGTTTACCCTTATACTTGACCTTATTTTAGGTATGTTTGACACATCTAATTTATACAAAATACAATAATTTTCACTAGTACTTACAGACCAGTCTGTTTTATGCTCCACCAATTTATTTTGTATATCACAAACAAAGGACTCGAAAGTCGTAATTTTGTTGGCTTCCTCAGCAAGGGTCTTCTCACATTCCTCTGCAGACCTTTTCCGTTCATTTTCTTCCTCTCTTCTTTCTTCTGGAGATTTCCTTTTCTTGGAGAAGCACTTACTCAAATACGATGGTAAGTTTGGGATTACCTTTGGAACCGCACGAGGTAACAATACAGGCTTCTTCCGTGTGAATTCCTTATTATTCCCATCACCATCCTTGTAATTTTCAACAAAACTTACGTCTTCAGGAAGAAAGTGTTTAATACATACGAAGGAATATTTCGTAGGTACCCAATTGGCTCGAGGAATAGCACGTTCCCATATGGCTTTCAATTGTGGATTTTTAGGAAACCCAAACACTGTCACAAATCCTTCAGCTTTTATCGATGAACGATAATTAGACTTGCAATTTGGCACAACACAAGTCTTTGGCATTGTAGCTAGCCACTATACAGTAATAATCAATGGTATAATTTCATTTACATAGAGTATTTTGAAGAAAACACGAGCGTGTGACACATTTTCCATGTAACTCAGTGGGCTAGGCAGAGCAGACTGGCCATTCACGGCGAGGTTGCCAATTTTCGCTCGCCGCGGCCTTCCGTAGAGCCGGCCATGGGTGTATACAGCACCCCAGTGTCAATAAACGTTTATAGCATTCAAACAGTTTGTTACTTTTGGCCAACAATGAGTTGATTTCAAATGACAATGTTCAGTGAGAAGGTACTGAGTCCGCCACCAATATAGCCTACTTAGTAACTTTACAACATAATAAATAATAATGCTGGGGTGTTGTGAGCACCCCGCATAACCACTGGAGGGTTATAGCAGCCAGGAGGGACGCGATGATGCTGGCAGTGAAAAAGCCGCGGTGATCACAGTGGGTTGGTGCTGCAACCTATCTTGTACGCCTCTGAGCGTTGAATGGGCAGACAGTCTAAAGCAGCCAGGAGGGATGCGATCCAGCTGGCAGTGGAAAGGAGTAACTGGCAACACTGGGTACTTCAGCGCCACCCCACTACAAGCGCTGTTAGGCAAAAGTTCGCATCGTGATTGGTTGATTTTGACTTACTAGACTTCTTCCTCCAAGGATCAAAGGGCTTCCACAAGAGCTTTCAGCCTTGTTATATTTGGTGTTCTGTGTTGTTGATAACATGGCGGCTCCACATGCTTGAAACACGTTACTGTAACTGTTCATTATCCTGATTTTGAGAGATATTTAAGTCACTTATACTTTAAAAATACACGCAATAGCAAATATTCTTCCTGGGTAACACGATACTGTCGTCTTTCTGAAGCTTATAATCGTGATCCATACTTTTCATTCGTAAACCGTATTTGGCAAATGATCATGTTGCTCACGCCAAGAATATGATTCATACAACATCGGCTTGAATAGTTCTGAATAAAACCACCCAGTCCAAAGTCTCAAGTTGGTGTGATTTTTCAAAATGGAAATGTGTCCTTAAATAAAATACTGATTGGTGTGACCCTGTTAAATAAAATAAAAAAATGCGAGCCTTACAGTAGTCGCATATGATGTGTAACATCTGACATGTTATTCGAATAATTCCATATTACTTACTCGCAGTTTTTAAAGAATGAACTCATAGTGCTACCTTGTGCCAGCAAACATGAAAGGATTCTCCAATGCATCTGCAGTAGTGATATACACCTGCAACTGTATGCGGGAGCAATCCACTGCCTACTTGATGCGAGCTGCGCTTTATACCGGCCAGTTAGTGAACCCATGCCAGCGGTGTTATTGAAAATTATTGAAAATGACCTCTTATTGCCGATATAGTGCACTGCCAAGTATAGGCGCGATAAAAAAAATTAGATGTGCAGTAGGTATATTAAATGCGTTTCTCCCAGTGTACGTTTATCTGACCAACGAAGTTTCTATTATTGTTAGTAGTCTGTGTTAATATACTGAATTCCTACGTTGTTTGGAGTGTTGGTTGATGTGATATAGCACTTACATTAAATAAGAATACAGCAAAAGTATGAAGATTTAATAAATCGTTATTGTTTTCAGCAAATATGATATAATGAACGTTTTCACACCAAAGAACGACAACTTGAGGATCATTTATTGCAGGAATTTCTTTAATGGGGCCTACAAACCTTGAGGTAAACTATATGCGATTTACATTCCACATAGTCACATGGCTTACAGTACGTCGTGGTACCGATCTCCACCACCGCGCGCGCTCATTGTTTCCGTCCCATCCACTTCCGTCTCTTTTCCAAAATCACTCCCACAAAAATGTCCAGCTACCGAGTGCCACAAAAATATCCAGATACCGAGTGGAAATATGTTACACATCAAAAACATAAAATGAAAACACTGGTAGTTGGCTGGCCACCACTAGGCGTGCTGCAGTAGTTTCTTGTTTCCATGCTTTACCGTGGACCATTCACTTCTATTATATTTGGTGTTTTGTGCTACTTTCCAACACAATAACATGACCTTATCAAGCAGCACTACTACCCGACATAATAATATGGCTCTTTTGTAACTTTCAGTCATTCAACACACTATGACTGGAATCATCATCATCTTGTACAGTCAGGCGCGGATCTAGAGTTTGGCTTTGGGGAAGGGGTCAGAGAATCGAAATTGTTAAGAAAAATGGTATCACTAAAATCGCAATCACAAAATAACTAATCGTACAAAACCAGACCAATTTTTTTGCAAGCTACATGGATAGAAATTTGATGCGTATAGCGCACCAAAAATATTCGTACAAATTGCAAAAGCGTGTTTTGCGACTTTTACATCGAGCTTCGGGAAAAGTATCAAGGTACGTTACAGTTTCGGCAAGTCGAGTTGGTACCGACAAAGGGAGAAAGTCACAGTTTAAATTGCTAACCAAGCTTGCAGTTTGGACGTCGGCAAAATTTTTTGGTGCGAAAAAAGCCCCTAATTCCTATCCGTGCATTGCTGCACATTCATCGTGACATCACTATAAACATCGATTCGGTAATCACATGATTTGCTAAACAAATTAGACGAGTTGATTTTGTTATATAAATAATTTTTTTATATACCAGGTATGAAGTTGTTGTTGATGATGATGATAATTGTTGCTTTAAGGGGCCTAACATCTAGGTTATCGGCCCCTAAAATATGAAGTTGTAAATATGTACAGTTGTAACATAACATAATAATTGCAATAAAGATATTTTCAGTAATGAATAAAATGAAAGGAACTGTTTTTCAGTTAAAATTCATTAAGTTCTATTTGTCTGGTTATTGTGTTTTCGTTTTTTGAGTTTGAAAAAAAAAAGGCCTCCGTTGGGGGGGGGGGGGGGGGTCATGACCCCCGTGACACCCTCCCCCTAGAATCCGCGCCTGTGTACAGTTTCCAGTCCCAGGCCGGGTCTGTTTGGAACATAAGCCTCTCCACTTGTTCTCTCCTCCCACCGCCTCTCCAGCGTCACTCTTCTCTCTTTCTGACACACTCCTCCGCTCCCTTCAGCCATCCATCCCTTGGTCTTCACCTTTGTTGTTTCTTCAGCATCTGCATATCGTGCGTTCTCTTGGGAATTCTATTCTCTTCCATCCTCTTCAAGTGTCCATACCATCTCAGTCTTGATGTCTCAATCCTACCCTGCAAGGGCTCCTCTTTCACCATATCCCTGATCTTGTCATTTCTCACCCTATCTCTTCGTGTTACTCTTATCCTACTTCGTAGGAATCTCATTTCACTCGCCTGTGGAGCGACAGGGCGAAGCCTGGCCACTGCCAGAAGGAAGATGACGTGAAAAGTGGGAGGTTTTGGAATGAAGGAAAATATCAGGTAAAAATTCGAATCCAAAAACATGTTTTTTAAAGCAACAAGCAGAAAAACTGAATTTGAAACAACAACAAAAATTGCTCGTAAAAGCGTAAGGAATTAGAATAGAACAAGGCTAAAGAACCTAAGATAGGAGAACAAACACTAGCCTTAGCAATAAAAGAAGTTAGGCTTGGAAATATTAATATCTTTGTTGTGCTCAAGATGGGCTATAACTCTAACAAGAAAGAATGCTAAGATAATAACTAATAGAGAAAAAAGAAATCACAGACTTGCTTGCACAAAAAGCAACCAAGAATGCAGGTAAACAATTAACAAAGGGAACTAGCAAGCAAGTTGCAACTCCAATTATTTATTTATTTATTTAGCGTATGATGAATACAATAATATTTACAATACAAGCTGACCCGGCAGACGTTGTCCTGCCAATCAAAGAAAGTGTTGTAACTTTGTTTCTTGAAGTGCTTTTGGATACACTTTTTTTTCAATTTCTGTTAACTGCCTCTAAACTATCGTGAATTGAATCTAATTTAGAAACATTCGTTGGAGCGTGCAAAACAACTCTCCAAAGTTCCATCGCAAACGGATAAATGGCATTTAACGCATACGGGATTTGGTTTAAATGATTCATGCGCTGTCACTCATTTGTTGAATCTACTCGTGCTCTACCAACTGTGAAATGGATTTACTAAGTTAGAAAGCTTCACGTAAGTGTACACAACAACTCATCAAAGTTTCATCGCAATCGATGAATAGTATATGAAAGCATACAGGATTTTGTTGGAACGTTTCGCGCGTCGTCACTCATTTGTTACATCTACTCGTGCGCTACCAATATTGTAAAATGGATTTACCAAGTCGAACACCTTCCCTGGCGTGTACACAACAACTCATCAAAGTTTCATCGGAATCGGATGAATGACATATGAACGCATAAATGATTTTCTTTAAACGATTCGCGTGCCGTCACTCATTTGTTGAATCTACTCATGCGCCACCTATTGTAAAATAGATTTACTATGCCTGAAACCTTCTCTGGCGTGTACTCAATGATTCACCAAGGTTTCACAACAAACGGCCCCATAACGGATAAAAATGGCAAACTTCTGCTCTCAAGAGATGAACAATCTGCCCGACGCGTTGAGTATTTCAAAGAAACCATAAACCAGCCCAACCCACTTAATGCTTATAACTTCGAAAATGAACAAAATGCAAAAGCTAATGGTAAAAACAGGTGATATTACAGAAGAAGAGGTGTGCGCTGCAATCAAAATACTTTAAAACAACAAAGCAGCTGGTTTGGATGAAATCTCAGCAGAGATTCTAAAATATCGAAGTCCAGCATTAATTCATCACCTTACTAAACTCTGCAATATCTGTTGGCAAACAAGGCACGTTCCAGAAGACTAGAGATGTGGCATCATTATGAAACTACCAAAGAAAGGAAATCTAACTGAATGTAAAAATTGGAGAGGTATTACGCTTCTCTTGGTGCCAGGCAAAGTCTTCTGCCTCATTCTTCTAAAACGGATACAAGAAGCAGCACATAGTCAACTGCGTGAAGAACAGGCTGGCTTTCGAAGAGGGAGATCCTGCTCTGACAAATATTAATATTCTACGAAATGTAATAGAACAATGCATAGAATTTAACTGTCCGTTGCGCCTAAACTTCGTTGATTTCAGAAAAGCATTTGACAGAATTCATCGAGAATCATTGTGGGATATTGTGAGCCTATATGGAATTCCCTACCATCTCATCGATGTTTTCTATCAAGACTCGAGCTGTTGTATAAGAACAGATGATGGTATCACCCCTTTCTTTTGCATTCTCACAGGTGTCAGACAAGGATGCATTTTGTCACCATTCCTATTCATATTGGTCATAGATTTTCTAATGAGAAAAGCTATGGGCAATCCCAATATGGGGATACGTTGGAATGAGCAATCTAGGCTAACGGATCTGGATTTTGCTGATGACATCGTCCTTCTGGCAGAAACACCACAAAGTTTACAATTAATGACAACCAAGCTGGATGGAATGGCCAGTTCTGCTGGACTACAGATAAATGGTGACTAGACAAATACAATGTGCATACAAAGTAGGAATATATCTACACAAATTACAGTGCAACAGAGGATTCTACAAGATGTTGACCGATTTTCATATCTCGGCAGCCTTATCTGTAGTAATGGGGACGTAGATGCAGACATCAGCAGCAGAATTGGGAAAGCTTCGGCAGTCTTTCAACGAATGCGATTCATATGGCAATTAGACTCTAAATGAATGTCCACAAAGATTCGGCTATATTTCTCTATCATCTTACCGATCGCCATATATGCATGTGAGACCTGGAAAATATCAGTAAAATCACCACACAAGCTCAACGTTTTTCACCAACGATGCTTGAGGCGAATTTTGAAAATCAGTTATCGTGACCACATTACAAATGATGAAGTACTGAGAAGAACTGGTCAACGCAGCCTGCACAAAATCGTTGCTCAAAGAAGAATGAAGTTCGCGGGACATGTTCTACGTATGAATGACAGAAGGATACCCAAATCAGCTTTGTTGTGGAAACCAACGGAAGGATACCGAAGTAGAGGAAAACGAACTTTTGCAAAGGATCTTGAATGCATGTATATGAACTGGGAGGAAGCTGAACACCTGGCAACTGATAGAGGTCGCTGGAGGAAACTTGTTGCCCGATATCCTACCTAGCATTGGAGGAACAGAGTCTAAGTAAGACACAGCATAATTTAGGTAGCTAATATGCCACTTTAAGTTTAAGCAGAATAGAAGGCATGGATAGCCTAGATTGAGAATGTAAAAATAAATGTACAAGGAAATCTGCACAATGTGCCTAACAATGATTAGAGAGAGCATAAAACATTTGAAATTTGATTGCTCCTGAAAATTGGGCACAGTAGCCATGAGCAGGAAATATAATGCAAGCACTCTATGAATGGGGAAAGAAATTGAACTATCTTATTAAGCCTATATTGTGAATATAACGACTGTAGGCTGATACAGTAAAATCTTGTATCCAACAAATGGGGAAAGGTGTGTTCAAACAATTTTATGTTAGTCATGAACGGTGGCTTTATATACCACTAGAGTATTGAAACAGAAGTGAATTAATGATAAATTACAAAAGGGCGGAAATCACTTCAATGAAACCTCGAATTTACGAGAAAAAAATACACAGATAACTACTTTATTTTAAATGTTACTAAAGGGGGAATGGGAAGGAAAAATGGGGTATGTTTTGTGTCTGTTCATGAGCGTATTTTGTGTTCCAAACACTGATGGTTCACACTGAGAAACCAATTTGTCGAAGCACACGAAAAAGTCACTATTGGTTCTTATGAAGTTTTTTTCGGATTTAGCAATTGTTTTTAGTTTAATGTTAATGCGATATTGATGAGTTTGCCAACGTAACTTTGCACAATTCAGAATTTATTGCTTGATTCAAATTGTCACGAGTTGTAGATAGCGTTAAATGAGGTTGGTAAAAAGGTCCCTCGGTGGAATTAATGATAGTTTGGTATAGTTTCAAAAACCAACTGAAAAATCCCTCGACGAGTCAAAGCCTGACTTTCAAATTACTGCAAGTTTAGTTGGGAGAAAAAGTATCCCCTGTTTGACGGAATTAGCAATGGAAAATTTTCATGTTGATTCCAATAGCTAGCTTACTTCAGTTTTAGTAAGGCAATGAAATAGATCCCCGTGGTCAGCCGTTAGCGAATATGACTAGCACATAAAGTTCAAATTTCGAAGATATACAGTAGTTAATTAAAATGTTCAGTTTAAGAATTCACACAGGCTCCATGAAAATGATAGTTAAGAACACTGAATTTTGTACTTAGCTTGTTATCGATGGTTGATGAAGACACTCACGGCCAGCCGTTAAAAAGATTTTATGTCATGGCGACAGATTTTAAAGTTTTAAAACATCGTACGATGCCCTGTAGGGGAGACCTTTTAACAGGTCCGAAGCACAAAGTAGTAATGACAGTGTGAACTCCAAGTGAGTGTTCGAGGAGCAGTAGAGGGGTGGGGAAGTAAGGAGAAGTAGGGAAACACATAGGCAACATAACAAAAATAAAATCATTATAGACAAGAACATTTTCTTCTTATTCAACGTCGAGCTTAAAGAAGAGAAGTTGTCGGCAGGGACATCTGTGGCATTAATGGAGAACTTTTAAGCTCCAGCAATGGCCGGATGAGTTAGTTCAACACTTTGAGCGCTGGTACTCGAACGGGTGTGAAGGTGCGCTGCTAGATGGCGCGGCAAGAAGATGTTTGGCGCACATGAGCAACAGAGGTGAACATAAATAATCCCCTGTAATCAGACTAAGAAAATAATAAGAAAATGCACATAAAGATAACAGAAATACAAAGGAAGTCTCCGTTGGTGTTTAAAAAGAAGGGAAACTAGAAAAAAAACATGAAAAAATAGGAAATCCAAAAAAAGTAGTGATAAGTTATGAAAACCAACTCTAACTGTGTATTCGGCAGAATATACCGGCCTGTACTCTGCTTATGTCTCTTTTCTTCATTGTCCATATTTCTGACGCACAGGTTAGTATCGGGACATAGTTGCTTCAGTATAGCGATTTTTTGTGCGACATCTCTATTCCACACTGAACTCCTGATGCTTCTCAGAAATGCTTCTGCCTGTCTGCCTCGTTCGGTTATCTCTTTGGCATTTCTCCCATTTTCCTCCACTACACTTCCTAAATACTTGAGGCTTTCCACCTGCTTCAGATTTTCACCTCCAAATGTTATCTCACTCATTGGTCTATCTCGTTTCCTTGTCGTTGACCGGAACTCACATTTACTGATGTTGAATTTCAGTTCATATTCTCCCACCATTTCTTCCCAGGTCTCCAGTTGCTCCCGAATTTCCTCCTCCATGTTTCCCTAGACCATTAGATCATCTGCAAACATCATTGATTTCATCTTACTTTCTCCAATTTTTTCTGCTATCCGCGTCGTTATTACATCCATGACCACAATGAAGAGAACAAGTGACAGTGCACTGCTCTGTTTCAGACCACTCCTTTGTTTGAACCTCTCTGATCTCTCCCTTCCCACATTCACACAACTCACACTTCGACAGTACATCTCCTTCACTCAGCTTACAGTCCCTTTCTCCACTCCCTTTTTCATAACTAAACCTTTTTCTTAGACACACTATGATAGGTCTCTTCTATGACTAGAAAGGCCATTAAAAGTTCCTCCTCAAATTCATAGTGGTGTTCTTGAAGCTGTCTCACTGCAAATATAAGATCAACTGTCGATCTGCCGGGTCTAAAGCCATACTGCCCTTCCCTTATTTCCTTTTCCACTCTGGACCTTATTCTACCTTTCAATACCTTTTCAAATACTTTGGCACAGTGTGGAATCAGTGTGACTCCTCTGTAATTCCTAACTCCTTTCTGCTCCCATTCTTGAATATTGGGACAATATTCCTTTCTTCCAATCTTCTGGGGTCTTTTTCTCCTTCCATATCACCCTCATCACACAATATACCCACTGTTTCCCAACCTACCCTGCTGCCTTCACCATTGCAACACTCACTTCATCCACACCTGGTGCCTTTCCTCCATTCATCTTGTCTATAGCCATTTCCATTTCTCTCCATGTCAGATCCTTCTCCATTCTTTTGTTGCCTTCTACATCTTCCAGTACGTTGTCATCCTCACTATGTCCATTTAGATTTAGCAACTCCTCAAAATACACTTTCCATACTGCCTTGAGTGTTGTTTCGTCGTACCTCATTTCCACTCTTGTCCAACATTACCACATCCTCCCTAAGACCTCTCCTCTTACTTTTTACCATTTGTTTTCTCTGGCGTCTTCTTCCATCTTCTCTGCCCACTTTTCCATCAAATTCTTCCTCTCTTTTGGGACTGGAATATGTGAAGAAATGACCTGGAATGTTTCGCTCGTCAAGCGAGTATCATCAGATCTAAACAAAAAAGACATTGGCTCTACGGAACACTATCAAACCTACAGTGACACCCACAGATAGTCTGCCCTTCCAAAATCAAAACATAAAACCTGTCCCAAACTTACTAACTGTGGTAATTAATACTGATAAATATTAAGGCATTAGGCATTCGAAAAAGGAACTATTTATTTTAAAGTTGCAAAACTTACAAATGACGATCCGATCGACTAATCTATGAAAGTTGATACACATAAGGGGAAACTCCAGCGCAAAACTTCGATTTATTTCGAAGAATTTTTATTGGCTATTTCAGACCCTTGGAATGTTTTCTCTTAGATCCCAGAAAGATTTGGTTCTATTCGAATTATAAATAAGTCTAAATAATATTTGATATATGGTCTGCATGGGGGGAGGGTCGTGGCACTCTGAGGGCTGTCAAACAGGGTATTTGATGTCATCAATGCAGTTTCAATGATTTTTATGACATTTATGTACAAATTTTTCGAAAAAAAAATATTGAAATTTGACAAATGAACTAAGGGTAAATAAACAAATATTCTTATAAAATAAATGCACAGAACTCTTACACTATGTCCTGTTACTGCGTCCGAAGAAATTGAAATGTAAAAATTGATATCTTAGTACCAAAAGTTGGCTTTCAAAAATGCAATTAAAAACCACATTAAAAATTAATAATTCAAAAACCATTTAAGTTATGGCCTTCAAACCTTAGACATTGCTACATCTTTACGTGATATATATAATCACAAAATTAATTTGAAATCGATGCAGTAGGAGAGAATTTATATTTTCAGTAGAGTCTACCCTTAAGCAATAATCTCTAAACTACCGTAGAATTGTAAACTAATATGGAGAAATTACCTAAAAGTACACTACTGTGATGATGGTAAAAGGCTATAACTACAACATAAAATATTGTTTGTCTACTGTTAGTGTTTGAAGGATCTGATGTTGAGACTTATCTGAATTATGGAATGTTTACAGGCTGCTCACACAACAGCCTTTGTTTAGCTTTTATAAAAGCAATTATCGCTTAATCTGAAAACTTCTCAACTCTTAATAAATACAGTTGGATGAGCAGTTTCGATCATCAAGCGATCATCCTCAGATCCATTACACTTAGGCTATTAAATCTATGTCTACAAGTATTCCCAATAAATACCGTACTTATTTAGTTGCAGTAGTAGTTTATTATTTGGCGTATTATGCTTACAAGACAGAAAAGAATTATATACACTATTTACAATAAACACTATTCACAGCATTAGGACCATCTCTTCAATTTGGACAGGAAGGTCTGTAATCCACGCATTTGCATCAGGAGTTGCTGAGTGGAGATCATCCAAGGCGCCAGGATATGAATGCAGAAGGCACTCCTGCACAATATGCTCGATAGTCTGCATTTCAAAACCACAGTCAAATCGGGGGGAATCTATCCAACCCCACTGGTGTAGGGCTGCACCTGTTCGACCAGTACTACATCGGATTCTGTTGAGCCTTGACCAAACTGCCCGAAGAAGATTAAAACCAGCAAGTCTTGTGGTGGGGTCACTGATTTGAAGTAGGCCGCGAGGTGAGCAGTTTCGCCATTCATCTCTCCAGACATTTCGGAGGTTGAACTCAGTGGACGAAAGATCAATAGCTGTTTGGCATGCTGGCTTTCGGGATTTCAACCTCTTTGTAGAGAGCCGTATGACATCCTGATGAATACGAAGCTCAGCATTTCCTTTGATCCTGTACCACAAGCGAACAAGAGCTTGCTGTCTCTTTATATGGGGTGGAGCGATATTACAAAGTACAGGTAGCCACTGGGTAGTGGTGCAACGTAGAGTACCAGAGATGATGTGCATTGCCTGGCGGAGTTGTATATCTACGAGTTCAACCACACGCCTGCACAATATTCAGCTGGAGAATATACGACAGCCAGAGCGGTAGTCCTGAGTGTGCTGGCGTCAGCGCCCCATGATGTTCCAGCTAACCTACTGTGCCCATTTGAGTAATGGCACAAATTGAACCGCTTACCATTTATAGGACGATATTGTAAAATTTATAAAGATCGCAAGAAGTTACGGAAATGAGCTCACTGGGACACAGCAACAGAGACACGGCTGGAGCCGCAAGTGGTTGTTTTAGACACATAATTTCCCATTAGTTGGACAGGTTAAGTGAAAAGAGCCATTAGAATAGTCATAAAAGCACTAGGGGAAGGCAGATTCGAGAGGCTATAAACAACACTCGAAATTCCGATGAATAAGCAACTCAACGAAATTTTTTTATTTCGAGTGCGATAGCAATGAGAGGAACTACTTCTCAAGAGGTACATAAAACTAGGCCCCGGATATTGTCAAATCAGCGAGATTTTGAAGCATACAGAAGGGGCACTTACAACCATTAAACTTAACAAAATAAACCCCCGAAGTTATTAAATCTGAAGTCAGAAGAGAGTCAGGAACAACAAAAATCGAGAGGTTGGCAGACCTGAAATAAGACACTTTAGATAATGCAAGCTAAGGAATACGTCATTGGAATGTAAGCGGAAGGCTACCCGCGGACGGCAAGAAGTATTAGGCTGGCCCCGTAGTGTGGATACTAACTATTTTAATTAATTAAAAATAAACCCGCGAACAATTTTCGTTCCGCCAGCAGGCAATTGAAATATTATTACCAATTACACTTGGAATTAAATTATAGATAAGATTGAAGCCAGGACTCAAAAGTTGAACTCCTGAGTTCTTGAGGGACTAATTTCTGTCCTAAAATGAATAAATAGGCTTTAAGCCCAAGCAAAATCACGAATTTCGTCAGTCAGATTCAAGCCTCGATAGAGAGGGTACGCTACACGTCAGTACACGAAGTTCGTCAGTTACCAGAGAGCCTTGGTGGAAGGCACGTCATAGGAAGTCCTCAGTCTGTAAGACGACTCAGTTGAGGCACGTTATAAACATAGTTCGTCAGTTTATAAACAGCCTTAGTACAGGCATGTAATAGAAAGTTTACGGTACGATCAGTTAGATCAAGCCTCGGTGAAAGGTTACGCTAGTTAACGATATAAGCGGGACTTCAAAGAAAGAACTGTATTCAAAGGCATCAGAGTTCGAACCTCAGAAGAGGCAAAGTAAATACGAGTTGCAATAGGCAAATCACTAAGTTTAACGAAGTCACATTGGTTCAAGACCAAATCGCGTTCAGATACGAGAGACTACGAGACGCGAAAGCACGCTAACAACTTTAAGACAGAGTGCGGAAATATAAAGACATTGAAGGAGTCGGTGAACTCAGAACGTAGATTCGAGATTAAAGAAATAGCTAGTGAAGCGATAGAAAGTCATATCACGTAGAAAGAGACAATATAACCATAGGAGAACCTCAGAACAATTTATCACAGCTATCCAAGTGAAACGTCAGAGGGCATAGATTCGATAACAGAACATATGAAGGGACACAAATTCTAAAAGTAGAAGTGTACGGTCTTCACGGAAGACTAAGATAGAAGAAGGAACTTTAAGGTTGCGATATGTGCAATTGTAAAAATAAAAAGTATAGAGCTATAGCAGATAAACAAATAAACATCTAACAAGTGAAAAAGCTCTGTAGGAAAGTTTTCGAACGAGAGACAGGCACGACATTAGGAAGAACAGGAAGGAAAGAGACTTACCTAATGTAGGAAGAGCAGGAGCGATCACACGTCCAAAGCTGTATAGGGAGAGACTATCTAGGATGTTTCCACCAGTGTGCGCTGAGAATTGGGTCCGTGTGCAAATGTAAAATAGTGAATAAGTGAATTTCATTTTATTAGTGTTAAATAAGTGTAATCTGTGAATTTATAAAAATGTATATGTTCGTGTGTCAACTTGAAGACCATATATTGAAAAAGGTCTATTTTAGTGTAGTGAGGGAGTGTTGAAGAAATTATGTATGGGTGAACCCATCCAAGGCCATGTCATGAGCGGAACAACAGGGTGAGTCCAAATGTATATTAGATGAAATGATTGTACGATGTGCTAGTCAGTGAATTTATAAAAAAAATGTATGGAAAGTGTGCACTAATAAATAGCCAAGTAATGTTAAAATGTAAAGGAAAAACCACCAAGATGGTTTGTAAAAAGTTAAAGGATAATTATCGAAGTGAAAAAGTAATAATAATAATAATAATAATAAAAATGCAAACCCGTAAAATGAGTAATTAATAATGAAATGAAATCTGAAAGGAGGAATCGAATATAATAATGCTAGTGGCAAGTAAATTACGCCAGATAAAGGAAAGGTAAAGTAAATGAAACAAGCACCATAATAATAATAATAATAATGAATTTTGAGTTTTTATACTCCGAAATAATGAATTTTGAGTCTTATACTCCGAAATAATGAATATTGAGTTTTTATACTCCGAAATAATAAATATTGAATTGAATAATTACATTCCAAAAGTTAATAATGAAGCGATGCATATTAATAAAAATGATAATAATAAATTCGAGTTGAAATTATCTAGTAATTGAAGTAATTGAAGTAATTGAGGTATTGAAGTAATTGGAGAATCTTTTGGATACCTTGAAAATAATGAAATAAAAGCGCTATTCAGCCGATAAATGTAATGAGTGAAGGTAGTTGGTGAAAATCGAACACCGTGAAAATATAATAGAAAGTTATAAGCCATAGGCTATTGTTGAAGTAAATGCTAATACGAGCAAGTTGAGTTGTCAAAGATGCGATGATAATCCAAGTTTTTACAAAAGTTGTGTTGCCGAAATAGGCCTGTAAGAAATGAATAAAGTAATATTATGCTAGCAAATGAATATATCCTGTAACATGCGTAATTTGAGAGATCAAAAATGAAGGTATCAATTGTCAGAAATCGTCGGTATTATTGTTGTTTACGAGGGTATGACCCACTCGGGGAATCACATGGATTTCGTCCGAGGTAATATGTTGGGATGTAAGACCCGTTGGGCTTTGCTAAATAAATATGTGTGTGGTAATCTGGAAGGGGCAAGGGTTTCTACGAAATACGGCAGCAACTGGAGAGGCATAGGTCTCTGAGCCTAGTGTCATATAACCCCCCTTGGCCAGCATCGTTATATTAAATCCCACCAAATGAAATGTGTGGAATGAAATAAATGATAGGATGGGATGAGGAGTGATTGTGATCCCTCATTTGCCTGCCTATAAATGGACAAAAGCAAGGAATGATGACGATCTCTTGTTTTCTCCTAATAAATATATAATGCGTCGTGATCTCTAATTATGGCATTGTTTACAAGGAAAATGAATGAATAATGAGTCAAGTGAGGGATAGAGTTGTTGAAATAATGTGATAACTTGGATTTTCATGCGCCTGTTAAGAAAAAGTAAAACATCTGAGAGTTGCAAGGGGAATGAATGGAACGAGGACATAGTCGTAGATCACAGTTAAACGAGAGGGTGAGGGAAGTCTGGGTACAGCGCAGATCTTTTCCAACATGCGAGGGGTGACGGGTACAATGAATGCTTTGTATACAGAATAGGTAGTGCTGAATAGATACTAATAAATGGTAGTGTAATATGCAAGTTTGGTAATTAAAGGTGCAATGATATTATAAAATAAATAATTGATGGGTAGCTAGTGGAGACTCCTAATGGATAGCTCCACTCAGGGAGTGGCGCCCCTGCCCAAGCAGCCCCAGGTCCCTCTGGCCCGGAGGGTAGTCCCTGGCAAGGGTGGGGTAGACAGGGCTCCTTAGCCACAGTGAAGGCAACCTGTCTAGGGGTGACAACCCCGAATAATAAGCCTCTCAAGCTAACAACTTGAGCAGTACCTTGGACAGTGACTCGTCGCTGCCCCATGAAGAATGATCTTCAACTGAGCATGGAGGAAAATTTCGCTAAATGCACTACCCCAGGTGGTAACCAATCCACCGTTGCCCATGGCAACGTTAGCGGACCTTCGGATTCTGGGGAGTCCGCACTAACATGCTTTAAGGAAGAGTCGGAGCATCCTGAAATTCCTGGACGTAAACTCAGATCAAGACGGCAAAGTTTCTTCGCAACATTTAACGCCAATTCACTGCTCAAAGTGGGTAAACTGAAACATCTGACAGACTCACTAACACGACATAACATAGTACTGACAGCAGTACAGGAAACCAGATTCACTGATGACCATGCCCTTGAATCCCAAGGGTACAGAATCCTCAAAGGAAAAGTCGGTCAGCGAGTAATGAAGAACGTACCCCACTTAGGTACAGGATTTATAATCAGCCATAAGATACTGGATTCAGTCATCGACTTTAGTTCTCCAAGCAGTCGTGTATCTATCCTCTCTCTCAAATGTGCTAACAAGGGCTACACTTTAGTCAATGTACACGCCCCAACCAACCAGGACAACAAGCGCAACCCAGACAGAACTGACAAATTCTGGGAAGACCTAGAAGATATTCTCTCTAAAATCCCAGACCGACATACCACCATACTGCTTGGTGACTTCAATGCCCAGTTAGGAAGGGAGAAAAAATACAGAAACATAGTGGGCAACTATCCAGCGCATAAACGAACTAATCGCAATGGAGAACGATTGGTGGAACTGTGCAGGGCTTTCGACTTGGTTATGAAGTCTACAGCATTTAAACATCTGCCAAGAAAGCAAAAGACTTGGATCTCTCCTAACATCAACCTGGGTGAATTCCAGATAGATCATGTGGCCATCTCAAGAAAATCCCAAAAGGAAATACAAAACGTGAAGGTATTAAGAAGCGCCAATCTGGACTCAGACCACTACCTCTCAAAGATCAAACTGCGACTCCAACCTAGAAACAATAGATTACACAGAACCTCCAAGATGGTCAGATTTGATATAGAGCGACTTAAGAACAATCAAGAAGTCAGTCGAAGACTGAACAGTGCAGATCTTAACAACTGGGACCAACTGAAAGAAGCTCTTGTCAAGACGGCTAGTGAACTTGCTCCCCTCACTAGAAGAAAGAAACATCCGTGGTGGACTGAAGACTGTGACAACACAATAGCTCAAAGACAGACAGCCTGGATGAAATGGAACTCTAAAAAGACTAAGGAAAATTGGGAGAACTACTTGGAACAAAGGAAGCTTACAACCAAGATAATCCGAGGAACCAAACGGGCCTTCACACGCAACCAACTAAACCAAATCGAAGAGAACTTCGCTAAAAATAACACCAGAGACTTTTACAAAACATTCAAGCAGTCACTCGGAAAATACACTCCACCAAGTCTCCACTTCAAAGACTCACAGGGCAAACTGGCTTTTAACGACAAGGACAACTGTCGCCTCTTAGCTCAGTACTTTAAGAACTTGCTCAACTGTGATCCACCCAGCGAAGACTTTGACTACATACAAACAACACCAAACCCGGACTCGCTGCCTCCTTCACTGGAAGAAGTTCGTGAAATCATTCAACTTCTTAAGAACAACAAGGCAGCTGGAGAGGACTCCATTGTTGGTGAACTCTGGAAATGTGCTGGAAGCAATGCTGTGTGCAAACTCACCGAGATCATACAGAACATCTGGGAAACAGAGAAATTACCACCTGACTGGACCTCAGCTCTGATCCATCCCCTCCACAAGAAAGGAGATTTTACTGACCTAAACAACTACCGTGGGATTTCT
The DNA here is from genome assembly GCA_946902985.2 of Meconema thalassinum. NCBI lineage: Eukaryota > Metazoa > Arthropoda > Insecta > Orthoptera > Tettigoniidae > Meconema > Meconema thalassinum. Next base: position 98,126,141 of record OX336391.1, read on the forward strand.
CTCGTCCCGGTAACATACAAGATTTTCTCCAAGGCATTACTAACACGGGCAGAAAGTCAACTGGACAGTCAACTCGGAGAATATCAGGGAGGCTTCAGGAAGGGCCGATCCTGTGCTGAACAGATCCTCAACCTGAAAACTGTACTTGCATACTCCAAATTGAGAAACCGCAAGGTGGTTGTCACCTTTGTTGATTTTAGGAAGGCCTACGACTCTGTTGATAGGGAAACACTTAATAGAATTCTCCAAGAACTAGGGTTAGACAACAAAACCCGCAAACTCATTCTAGAAACCTTGACCAATACCCATTCCAAGGTTAAATTTAGAGGCGAGGTCTCAGCAAGCTTCGAGATAAAAACAGGGGTGAGACAAGGGGATGGACTTTCTCCACTTCTTTTCAACTGTGTCCTTGAAAAGGTTGTGAGAGAATGGCGCAAGGAACTGACCAATATGGGTGTCCAGAGTGGGATATACCTGGGGCGTAGGAAGGAAGGACTGGTTGTAGATTGCCTGGCCTTTGCTGACGACATGGCACTTATTGCCGATTCTCTGGATGCAGCAACAATGCAGGTCAATTGCCTCAGAAGACAGGCAGCCAAAGTGGGTCTTCAAGTGTCGCTGGAAAAAACAGAATTCTTCACCAACATCAAAGAAGCTAACAGAGAGATGCTACTAGAACAGGGAAAAATCAAGAGGATTGAGAAATTTAAGTATCTCGGCGAATGGATTGAACCCAACTTATCAGAAAGAGCATCATTATCCATGAGAGTCAACAAGCTGGAACTGGCTTATCGACTGACAAAGAACATCTACAACAAGAAATGCCTGTCACGCAACCTGAAACTGAAGCACTACACCTCAGTCATACGACCAGAAGCCCTGTATGCCATGGAGTGTCTCTCATTGAACCGAAGTGGTCTGATGGAGAAAATGGAAGTCAGAGAGAGGAGAATTCTCAGGAAGATCCTAGGTCCGGTAAAGGAAGATGAGGAATACCGTAGGCGGCACAATTCCGAGCTCTACGAACATATAGAAAGGCTCTCTGACTGTGCTAGGAAAAGGAGAGTAGCATTCTATGGTCATGTGGCAAGATTGCCTCCCAAAAGACTGACCAATAGGCTGTTCACTTTCTGGCAGAACAAGAAGGTTCGTACCACTTGGCTGACAGAAACTGAGAAAGACATTAATGAACTGGGAATATCAGATCTTCAAGACAGGCAATCTGTGAGACATGCCCTGAAGGAAGTCCATGGATTTCAGGAAAAACCCCGGAAGAAAGGTACCCCTTGGACAGATGAAAGGAAGGAGTTACACCGGCAGAAAATGCGACAACACTGGGCAAAGATCAAAGCTCAACAGTTGAACAAGCGTGGTCCAAAGTAGGCCCATTCGAAACAAGAAGAAGAAGAAAATAAATAATTGAATTGGTGGGTTTTTGAACATCATCCCCACACTAAATTTGTAAGATTTCGATAATATTTGACCATAGTAGTCAAAGAATAGGGTTGTTACTAAATATTCGATTCCTGCCTGAAGAAATGTGTGCAGTAAAACGGGTAAACTTATAATTGAGTTTGTAAATAACTGAGTAATGGAATAATGATAGCACGTGATACATCATTAATAAACCACCCTAAATCATGAAATAAATTGTGAAAGGACATGTGTTCGAGGACATGGCATGTAGTTATTTTAAAGTGTTGATTTGTTGTGTGAAACCTAAGGCTTACCGGAAGAGTTAGTACAGTTAAAAGTGAATGATAATAAAGTAATTCAAAGGTGAAATAAGAATAAATAAAAGCCCAGAAGGGACATGGATAATACGGTTAAATGTCCGTAAAGCCTTAGAGTACAATTGTTACGAAATGATAGGCATGCTCTATGTCTCAGTAAAATGTTATGAAAAGGGAAATGTATAGTGATATTCAAATGTAAATACTACCTAAGCAAGATAAAAGGATAATGTAGATTTATGTGGATTTTTGAGAAAAGTTATGGATTTTTGGATGATTTTTAATTTTGGGTTTTCCAAAATGTTTATGTTTTATAGATTTTGTATTTGTTCCTTGGAGTTCTTTTATAAATAAATTCATATAATTTGTAACATGTCTGGTTTTCAATTTAGTCTTGTAGATCCTGAAAAGTGCTATCATATCAAATGTGAGATCACGTTGTGGGTTGGACGTAACATGCCCCGAACCTCAGTAGCAAAAGCCAGGTCGTGATCGAGCATTTATCCATGATTGGGTACACTACTAAGTAGGTTATTGGGACTTTTTAATTTTGCAGCAGTTTTTTCTGTATGTTGTTGATAAGTCAGTGTCCTGTCCAATGTTATGCCTAAGTACTTAGGACATCTGTTGTACTTTAGGTATTGGTTCCTAAACTTAACTCTAGGTTGGTAGTTTGTCTCTAGGTTGTTAAGGTGAAATGTGGCAACTTCAGATTTTGAGGCACTTGGCTGGAGGCGCCACTTCTTGAAGTACTCATCCATATTTTGAAGATCTGCCTTCATTATATCCTCTGCTTCATTAAAGGTGGTATTTTGTACTGTAAGATTTATATAGTCCGCATAGATGAATTTTTGGGATAGAGTTTCAGGCAGATAATGGGAATACAAGTTGAATAACAGAGGGGATAGAACTGATCCCTGTGGCAGGCCATTATTAATAGTGTGGAATCTGCTTCTAACATTTTCAGTGAACACTTGGAATAGCCTGTTACTCAGCATATTGCCAATCAGGGTGACTATTTTAAGGCAAGGAACAGCCTTTATAAGTTTGAGGAGATGTCCTTTCCTCCAGACAGTATCATAGGCTGCTGAGAGATCCAGGAAGACAGAAACACTTTTGAGCTTCTTCTCAAAACCAACTTCTAGATAGGAAGATAGGGCAAGGACTTGATCGCAGCAGTCTCGTTTTGGGCGAAATCCAGCTTGTTCAACAGGAATCAGTGACTCAATTGCAGGAGGAATCCTATTCAGTAAAAGCCGTTCAAGTAGTTTGTAGGTGACACTAAGTAAGGAAATAGGTCTGTAGCTTTGAGGTAGCTTAGGATCCATCCCTGGTTTCAATATTGCAATAATTTTGGTCTTCGTGAAAGATGGAGGCAAGGGTCCTGAATGGAGCTGAAGAAGGTGGCAAGCCATCGCTTGGTTGCTGGGCCAGATTTCTTAAGGAACTCTGGGTACACACCATCAAATCCTGCTGCTTCACCAGTCTGAAGACCATCTAAACCCTTTTATAACTCTTTTAAAGAAAATGGGCGTGAGTACAACGGATGTGTTTGGACTTCTTGTTTTAACTGGTTGAATTCCAGTCGTATCTTTCTGCTGAACTTCGCCTGTCCTTCAGTCCTAGATGTAGAAACAAGGTGGTTAGCTATGGATTCTACATTGATACTTGATTGCTTTCTCGATGGTATAGACGTTGGGTCCAGTTTTCGTATGAGGGTCCATGCTTTCCTACTTGAGTGGGCAAAATTCAAGTTTTCAACAGTCTTGGACCATTTCTCTCTTCTAGTATTGCTTTCTCACGGCTGCTGTCTTTTTCAAATTCACAGCTTAGACGAGTTGTTTCTTCATTCCAACCAGGGATAGGCTATAGTCTTTTCGGACTCCTCTAGGAATGCTTCTTTTGGCAGCAGCCTTGATCAAGCCAACAAACCGGTCCTAGTTCTCAGGGGTTCGTTGCACCCATCGAACATTAGCATCAGTATATCTTGCGTACATATCCCAGTCACCTTTTTGGAAGTTCCAGCGGGGTTGGGGTCCAGATCTTATTACAGGTATATGAATACCGATGTTATAAATGATGGGTCTGAGTTGGCCGCGGACACTAGTCGAGATTTGTTAGTTATAGCCTATGTAACTTTTCTTTGTCACGCTATTGTTAGTGGTGATTGACCTTCCAGTTTACTTATCTTCAATGAACCAAGGCCGGCATTAATGTCCGTATTGATGATACCAGGACATTCTCAATAGACTGCGTGCGCTTATAGAGGACTGTTTATCGTACGCGTGGCAAGAATGAAAATTTGTCTTTAATAATTGAAGATGTTCAGAGTACAGCAACACACACCATCTAGATTTGGCAGCGCACATATGTTACATTACCGGACGGGGACTGTTGGGGAAAGGCCAAGGAAGATAAGAGATAATGAGACCGCACAGTTCAGTGCAGACAGTAGTGTTGTCAGCTGCACGGGGACGGACTACACAACCACCTAAGTTCACAATCCACTCCAACCATTTAATATCAAACACACAATCACACTAAGCAAGCAAACTTGAAAGTCAAAATCCACTTTCAGTATCTTAACAAAAGCAAATCACATATAACAAACTAGTTGCACAAGCTTAATAACTACCGTACTGAAGCTAAATAAGTATATAGTAAATGCCATCACTCATACTTCTAGACATAGATTTCATAGTCTGAGTGTACAAGATCTGATGATGATCGCTTGACGACCGAAACTGGTCATCCAAATACATGTATTAATCTAATATAACTTTTAATGTTGGAAACATTTTTAAATGCCACTAAGATCACTCAGGGACCAGTTCTGCAAAAGCTTAAAGTAAAAAATTGTGCCGAAACTCGAAAAGCCAGAAGACCCTGAAAAGTGCAAAAAACGCGTGTTTTGAAAAGTTCTATCATATTTCAAAATAAAATTAAATGATATTTTGAAAGAGCATGCTAAAAACGCTTGTTTTTAAAATGGAACTTTTTCTGCACATATAAATGAAATTAAAGTTTGATTGTTTTAATTTATTCTCTGATTCATTATGGTCAATTTGTGGGAAGCAGAATTTTGAATTTCTCAACACAGAAGTACGGTAGATATCTTGATTTTGATTTGACCATGTATGGATCGCCACTAGTGCTCGTAGTGATAGATTTAGTGAACTACATACGAAAAAGAATGTGGTCTAACGTTTGGTGTCCATGACTTGTCAGTTTAGTGTGTGTCACCATGCCGTAAGTGGCGTTTGGTTAATATACAAAATATTCAAAAGTGGAATAGTACAATTAAAGTGCAGATAGCAGTAAGATTCATTGCCGAACCTGGAACGAGTCAGCAACAAGACGAATCATTGAACGATCAAAAACTAGAAATGAAATTTGGCGGCTTCGGTGGCGTAGTCGGTAGCATGCTGAGCTTCTATGCCCAAGATAGCGGGTTCAAACCCGGCCGAAGCCGTCGGAGTTTTAAGAGCGTTAAAAATCCCTCAGTATACCTTCCTTCGGAGGGGAAGTAAAGCCGGCGGTCCCATGTCATAGATTTATGGAATGTTAAAGAACCTCCCACTAATTACACCTGGGTGAAGCTAAATTGGATAGGTTAAGAATGTAAACAACGCTCTTAGGTTTGTACGTTCGTTGCCAAGAGCCGACTGCGGTGGCGTCTAGTAGCTAAGTTCTGAACTTGGCCTAATAGTCGTCGACGGTGGCGCTTGGCGGCAAAAGTAGTAACTATTTGAAAAATTCTAAGTTGCATTCTGTACTTAAATTTAAAAAACAGATAACACACACTAATTCAGTCATCACAATTAACACCGGTTATCAGACAGATTCTACACACACCCAAAGTACACGGGGCTACATGACTGCGTTGTTGCAGCCCCTAAACTTAAGAACCAACCAACCAGAAATGAAATTACTTCAAAAGAACGCAAACCTTGCCAACAAAAGATGAAGACAGGCGATACTCGTATGGGTTCGTTCAAACAATACATGGACACCAATCGTTAGACCGCATCCTTTGTCGTATGTAGTACACTAAGTTCATGTTAAGTTTTTATTTTTGATTTCCTAAAATGTGAATTACCGAGTCATGTTTACAGCCCGAAGAACTACAACTGTGAATGTTTTCAGGTTTAGGGAAACACACATTACAAATCGGTACAACCGTGTTACCGACTGAAAACATTAAATTTCGAGTACAATGCCAATATCATTGGGAAATGTGATACAACCTGAAAAACAATTACACTTCTTCAAAAGTTATTGCAATGATTAACAAGTAATAATAACAATAATAATATGGTATGGCCTCGGTGCCGGCTTTGTTATTTGACGCCCATAAGGCAGCTTGCATGTCGACAATGTCGTTCCTTGGAGTGTTATGAAAGTCAAGGAGGTTAGATATCTAAGCTCCATGACACTATAGCGCTTTCTAGTAGAGAAAGGAGGAAGATTAATTTTACCATTATGAACACGGCTACTGAATTCAAATGGGTTGTCTAACATGCCAACAACGTATGATATGCGTGCCGTGATTTTTGTCACCTATCAAAGATCACTTACCATGGTCAGTAGCGAACCTGCAAGCTTGGAGTTGATAGTCCGACACGATAACCACCTACCCACCGTGGCAAGCATTAACAAGTAAGAGGGAAAATTAAATCCCTCTCCTCTCGCAATCTTTTCTTATAATCTGTGTAAATATATTTTGATCACGTGTAATTCTTTGAGTCGCCTCCGTTGTGTAGTGGTCAGCCACCTCGGAGGTTCAAGGTGCGATTCCCGGCTCTGCCACGAAATTTGAAAAGTGGTATGAGGACTGAACGGGGTCTATCCAGCCTCGCGTGGACCAAATGAGTAGAGGAGGTTCGATTCCCAGCTCAGCCATCCTCGAAGTGGTTTTCCGTGGTTTCGCACTTCGTCCGCGGAGGCAAATGCCGGGATGGTACCTACCGTCAGGCCACGGCCACCTCCTTCCCTCTTCGATGTATATCCCTCCCATTCTTCCCACCCCGTCCCTTCTGTCTTGAAGCCCCCTGTTCGCTTTGCAGGTGAGGCCGCCTGGGCGAGACGCTAGTCCTGCCTCCCCAGTTGTATCCTCCCCACTCGATGTCAAGCTCCAGGACACTGTCCGTAGAGGCCGTAAAGGTGGGATCCCTCGCTGAGTCCGTGGGAAAAGCCTACCTGGAGGGTAAAATGACTACGAAAAAAATGACGTAATTCTTTCAGCTTTTATTATATTTAAATGAAATTTATTGATGACATTTCTTAATACTGATATTATTAAGGTCGCCACCACGTCCACTAGGCTTGGTGCATGCTTGGCAAAGGGGTAGTTGTGTGATAGGGGTGCTCAGGGAAGGGGTGCTTCTTTAAACAGGGTTGCGTCTACGAGGGTGCATGTGTGTTGAGGAAATAAGGATGAACGCTCAGGACGACCGCTCTACAGAGACGAGGGGGTGTGGATAATTGAGACATCCCACCCCCTTTCTGATTGGACAGCGCTTCGCCACGATACCAACTGGACCTGCACATGCGAGGAATAAAGATCTGCCCAAAGTGCTGGCTGCGCAACAGAAGGTATCGGATGATTTTTGGAAAAGCTGGACAAAGGATTATCTCGTGGAATTAAGAAATTTTCATGAGATTCGTCACCACAAAGAAAAGTTCCGCAATTGAGGGTCGGTGACCTAGCACTTCTCCAGGAAGACAAGACGCCGAGGCATGTGTCGGCAAAGGTCCGCATTAACGCATTATGGCTAATGTTTTTCATTATCTCATTTCCGAATAATTGGGATTGTACTCCTGTTGACCGATTGAAAAGGTACAATATCAAGGGAAGGAATTGTGTTCGATTCTCACCCAGACAGTAGGTAGAAGCGAAACCACCACTTCTGGAAATGGAAATGGCCCTGGGGTTTACTTAACCGACAACAGAAATGAGTACCTGAGTAACACCTCGGATCTGAAAAGTCTATCCTCTCTCGTGCCCATGTTACGAAAATGTAAGCCTGTGCCTTCCACTCCTTTGTAGGAGATTGGCTAGTTTAAATTCGCGAAATTGCCAGTTGGAATGAAGCTACACATTTTCTTCTTTGTCTGGAGCTTCCCCTGTCTTCAATGGTCCTACATAAGTTAGCTGAGTTCCTGTCTTTGTTCTTCCGATTTCTATGGGCCTTCATTCATCTTTAAACCTTTCTATATTTTCTACTCTGCTCCTAAACGTATCCTTCACTAACAGTCAGGCCCTCGGAAAGCGGGATCGTTCCGAGCTTCCATAGTCCATGCCGTAGTGGCAGTCTTGTTCCTGAGTTAGTCGATACCGGTTTTTATTACAATTTTGGACTCTTCCTACATCATTTGTCTCCCGCCACAAGGACCATACAATAATTCGTACAAAAAATGTACCGTATTTTCAAATGTTCATCTGAACTGAAAGCAAAAAGGAATTTTAAATATAAAACGGGGTGTTCACATTCGTCTATGAATATAATTTACCTGCTGTGTACCTCTCAGCTTGGCGGTGGGTAATTTTGTTGGTAACCCGTCCGGAGAGCGGCATGAAGTACCCTTTGTGACTTGAGGCAGCAATTCCTGTGCTTTTGTGCGGTTAAGTACTCTGTAATGTCTGTAACACTCTACTAACGTATTTATTAATGGATCAGTGTTTAGTCTACGTGTTTTTCATGTTAGTGTGAACAGTGAATGATCGAGAGCACACTTATTAGTTTGAGATGCGACACCACATGGTCTATACTGGGCCGGATTCAAACACCACCTGGCTCGCGTGTGGCCAGTGAATTGTAACGCACGCATCGCTTCGCTTCAATATTATTAGGAGCCAAAACTGGCCATGGAAATACTCAGAAATCCACATTGATGACATCATCTGCCAGTTCCAGGATTTATGTTGCATCTCCAGAGGTTAACAGGAATTCCGTAGGCAAGTCGGTAAGTAAATACAAGTTTCTGAGGCTTCCTTTTCCTTACAATCATCCTATCTGTAATGGATTCCACCTGTAAACAGAAACAGCTCAAGCAGAGGGCACGGCTAAAAGCTCAACTTACTCGTAATCAGACCTTCGTAGAAAATATAGGCGACCAGCTGCGATCTAATTTGCATGATATTAAATTGAGATATGACGATATGGGTGCGATAATGTCCATGTTGAACGATGTTTAGTCTTAACGAGCACTAGAAGACCTCAAAAGTAAGCAATTACATGAACACGCTAGATTGGAATTTGAAACTAAATATTCCAAGTTTAAGGGTGACATGGCTATCGTTATCACAAATATTGAAGAGGCATCATATCATTAAGGAAGTTCAGGAAGAACCCAACCAGGCACTATTTGAAGGTTGAAACTCTCGTCTATCAATATTCCTAATTTTTATGGGAAGTATGAAAATTGGCTCTCATTCGCAGACAGTTTCAAGGTTATGGTGCACAACAATAGCCCGTTACCGGCTGTTCAAAATTGTATCATCTCGTGTCAGTACTCAAGGGGCCAGCTAGCCAATTAACACGAAACCTTCCTATAACTGAGGTGAACTAAGAGGTACCGGTAGCTAGGAAAATGCTGCAAGACAAATTTGAGAATAAGAGGCATATAGCAGCTACGCATGTTAAGGAGCTCTTAAGCCTGAAGTCAGCTGCTAGTGAAACCGCTAAAGAACTCGCAAGGTACAGTATTCAAATATATTCAGCAGTAATTTGAAGGCACTTATAGCTTTGGAACTTATCACTCCACTGATCAAAGTGTATGTTCGAGGACTTGATATCAGTAGCCTACTAGGCAAGACTGGGAATTATCGCATGCAGAGACTCACTCTCTGTCCCTCAATAACTTATTATAATTTGCGGAACACTAACGGCAAGCACTAGAGAACTTACCAAGCACAAAACACACCACTCTAGTGTCCAGACAGAAATTTGAGCGGAGTGAGGTCAAATCACTGGAAGGCACTCTCTTCTTATGTCACGACCAGCCACACCAAATGCACCTACTATCAGGACAATTGTAGCATTCACAAGTGTAAAACATTTGCAGCCCTCAGCATAGGGGAAAGGTTGCAACTCGTTGAGGAAAGAGACTTATGCTATAATTGCTTGCGCGCTGAACGTTCATCCAAAGATTGTAAATTGCGTGGCTGTAAGTTGTGCAGCAAAAAGCACCACGCATCATTACACAAGCAAAATGAAAGCACTCTGTCAGATAGAGATGGTGGCTCGAGTCGACACCCAGTGACTTCTAACCCAACACACACATACTGCAATGTAGGAGATCGACACTCTGCTAGGGTTATGTTGTCTACTGCCTTAGTGAGAGTCATGGATTCTGACGGGATGTTGCATGTATGTTGGATAGTGGCAGCCAGAAAAATCTCTCTACGGAAGGTTGTAACGTTTCTGGCCGCTGTAAAAGACTCACGTTACTGCCAATAGAATTAAATACATCTTACCTGTTTAATAAGAATAATTAATGTGCTCGTTTGGGCGCCAGGTCATCAGATGATCTTGATGAACCAAAATATTTAAATAAAATAATAGTTGAACACTTGAGACCTCTCTCTCGACTCGCGACGAAGCTTAGCCACCAACCAATTGTTTTCCGTGATCAGGAATAGGGATGCCTTATGATTGGAACTATCTACTTGCAAAGAAAGTCCTACGATTACATATAATCAGAATTTATTAAATTAATAGACAAAAAGCAGCAATAAACGAAGTTACGTAGAATGATAATAATAACAAAGCTTGAATTTAATTTAAGACTGCGCAAGATATAAAGTAGAAATTTAATTTAAAATATTTACGTTAATAAAAGAGCAAAGTTACATTGCCATAGAAAAATAAAATACAAGGACTTGATTGGGGTTGAAATGTGATCTCACCGATGTTTTTCTTCCAGATCGTTGTGAGGTCTTCCACGCGTCGAATGTCAATTGGTCCTCGTCCCGTTGTTGCGTAGATCGTTATCTTAAAGTGGCAGGGAACTAATTTGTTCCACTGGCCAGCTGACATTAGTGAATGGATATGCTCCATACACGAACATGTTCACGTCAGTTATATTACTTCAAACTTGTCGTGAATTACAATTGAAATATAGCAAATCTACCAAGACAGTAATGGTAGATCTAAGTAGGCTGTTACGGAGTAGTACTTTGAGTATATAATACTCGCAGTAGCTTCAGATAGTAGTAGATAGCAGCAGTTAGTAGACGAGAATCGACCTGCAGACGTATATATGCGAGTCAAAATTCCCCTCTCTTCCAATTCCTTCTTGAACCAATTATACAATTGTTGCCATGACGACTCTTCTACTTTGTGTCCTGGATATTCAAATCTTGCCTTTTCATTTGTTGTCTCCTCCACATGGTGTACCTTCACGAGCTAGTTTGAATTGATGAGACGCTGTCTTGATTTTCTCAGAATCCCGTGACGTCATTGTCAACTACCTAGTTTCCTTTGTGAAACAGTGCTGTCTCACCAGGAAACTTGCTCCATAATTCGGAAAATTCTGGTCTAAACTGATTGGACCTCCCGTGGTGAAGCTATCGCCAGCCCAGACAAAATGTTGCTCAACCAAGCTCTCTGTTCCACCTAACTATTGAAATGTCCATTTTATGTGTTTCTAAATATCGATAAACTCAGTAATATACAATAATAATAATGATAATAATATATCTAATAATATATTATATAATAATAATTGCAAAGAATAAATCCAAAAAGTATGACGACAAAAATAAATATTATTATTAATAATAAAACATAGCCTAGAGAAAGCTGCTGTAGAAGATCGTATCTCAAAAATGGAAAGAGCTTATGGGCTAACTAAAAACATCTACAACAAGAAATGCATCTCATGGAATGCCAAACTAAAACATTACAACACGGTAGTAAAAACAGAATGCCTGTATGCCAGCGAATGCCTCTCGATTAATTACAAGTTGGAGAAGCTAGAGATCCTAGAAAGAAGAATACTACGGAAAATCATGGGCCCAGTCCAGACTGAAACCGGCTGGAAACTTCGGAGCAACAATGAAGTCTATAAAAATGTGGAGAGAATCTCAGAGACCATGAAGAAGAGGAGGTTATCGTTTCTCGGACACTTGTACAGAATGGACAAAACTAGACTAACCAAACAGTTATTCGACTACCTGTGGAACAAGAAGACAACAACGACATGGATTAAGGAAGTTCGAAAAGATCTCGAAAATTCCAACATCCAGGAAGTTCAGATGTCAAACAGGGAAACATTTCGGTACATAATTCAAAATTTGGAAGGGTTTCACGTCACAAGAACCACAAAGAAGGAAAGAGCCTGGACGGATGAGCAGAAGAAACAGCATAGCGCCCATATGAAGGAGTGCTGGAGGAAGAGGAAACTTCAGGCAAAGAAAAAATGAAATTGTAGCGTGATCCGAAGTGGTCAATTCGCAAATAAAAAAAATAAAAAACATAGCTGTATATAAAGTTGAATAATGGGAATTAAAAACAATTAGATCATTACAATTAAGGGGACAAATCCAAAACATTACAAGGTCTCGTTCACATATTACGCCTAAGGAAGTACACAATCCCTAAACCAATATTAGTGAAATAAATTACTCTCTTTCACAAACTAAGCACAGTGTTCAGTTGCTGATGCAATTCACTGTGAGTGCCTTCACAATATGTAATGCTCTATCCTTCTACGTATTACAGAGAGCATGCCTAGCATCTTTATTCAACACGATCATTGGGACTTGCCCACTGATGTAAAACTTGCTGACCCTAAGTTCTTTCAGCCAGGAGTCATAGAATTATTAATCGGCGCAGAACATTTCCTTTCATTACTGAAGCCTGGTCATCGTACACGTTCACCAAATTATCCAGTCCTCCACGACAGTGAATTTGGATGGATTCCTTCAGGACGATTTTGACCACAGGGAGAAGAATGCTTAGACGTAGCCACATGCTTTTCGCGGATAGAGGACAAGTTAGAGGCCCTGTTACAACGGTTCTGGGAAATAGAGGACCGCTCCCCCAATCAGAACTCAGGAAGAAAAAGATTATAAAAATCATTTTTAACACGACGAGGGATGAATGTGGTAGATTTGTAGTTCGCTTGCCCCTAAAACAAGAGCCTAAAGTATAGGGAGACTGCTTTAGTCAGGCTATGTCAAGGTTAACTCAGCTAGAGCGGCGCTTTAGCAAACAGCCCGCACTAAAGCAGGACTACTGTAATTTTCTGCAAGCATATGAAATGTTAAGGCACAAGGTTGTTGTTTGAGTCTTCAATCTTTTGACTAGTTTGATGCAGATTTCCATGTCTCCCTGTCCTGAGCTAATCGTTTCATCTCTACAAAGCCACCACACCCTACATCCGAGGCGATCTGTTTAACATACTCTAACCTTGGTCTACCCCTACAGTTCTTGTCCTCGACCCTTCCTACCATAACTAAGTTTGCTATTTCTGGGTGTCTTGGTTATGTGTTCTACCAACCTATCTCTTCTCTTCATTAGCAGTCGCCAGAAACATCTCTCCTCTCCCACTAGTCTTAATACCTATTCATTTATAACCCTCTTCATCATTGTCCGGTAACACCACATTTCAAACGCTTCAATTATCCTCTTTTATGCTGCACCAACAGTCCAAGTTTCACTTCCATAGAGCGCCACTCTCCAGACAAAGGCTTTCAAAAATGACTTCCTAATACCTAAATCTATATTCGATGTCAACAGATTCCTTTTCTGTAGGAATGATTTCCTTGTCTGAGCCAACCTACTGTTTATATCCTATTTGCTTCGTCCATCAGTGGTTATTTTCCTTCCTAAGTAAGAGTAATCTGTTACTTCCTTTAGCTTTTCACCGGCCAATTTGATGTCCACATTATTAAAATACAGTAGATAATTCATTGACGTTAGTAGATGACCGTGGATGCTATTACTTGCCACAACATTCTGTTCTTAAGCAGTGCAGATGTACAACCAAGACTAGGATTTTGCATCTGCAAAATAATCAAGTGCTTTATCTCTCAATGACATTCTAATAGTTGGGTCCACATCACAAGATCTCTACTCCATCATTGTCAGATTCAAAACACATACTTTATCCTTCACCGCTGATATTGCCAAGTTGTATCGACAAGTCAAGGTGCATGTTGGTGACAGAAAGTAACAACGGATTATCAGGAGAGAATGTCGAGAGGAGCCACCTAGTTGATAATATGAACTACCGTAACATATAGCACCGCTGCTGCACCTTTTCTCGCCACGAGATATCTGCAAGAACTTGCCGAAGTAGAAGAATCAATGTTTCCTACAGCAATACAAGTTCTGCAGGGATATTTATGTTGATGACTTAGTGCTTGTAACGATCTTCAGGATGCTCTGCAGCTGCAGTCTGAAATCATAACATTGTTGGAGAGTGAAGGCTTCCCTTTCAGGTAATGGTGTGCTAACTACCCAGCACTAATAACAGCAGTCTCAAAAGAGAATAGAGAAACTCAGCTGCCTCTAAATCTAGACCAAAATAGCTGTGTGAAATCTCTAGGCTTATTATGGCAACCGTTATCAGATCAATTCCCGATTTCTGGTAACCTGTATTGCAGTTCGGACCGCGCTGATTCCATTGTCACAAAGCGCAAGATTATGTCACTCATTTCTTCTATATTTGATCCCCTTGGTTTGGTCAGTCCAGTGGTGATATCTCGTAAAATGTTCTTGCAACAACTGTGGTTAGTCACTGGGATGGTGAACTCCCGACCAAACAAGTTGTAGGTTGGGAACGGCTTCATTCTCAACTCCCTGCAGTCAAGGAATTTAATGTGAAACAAATATTCACTTGTAAAGGACCCCCTTCAGATGTTCAGATTCATGGATTTGCCGATTCCTCGGAACGAGCGTATGGGGACATATCTTTATATACATAATGTCGACAAGGAAGGGAGGACGTGTGTCAATTTGTTATGCTCCAAGTCCAGAGTAGCTCCTATGAAGAGACTGACGCTGGCTAGACTTGAACTGTGCGGAGCATTGTTGCTCGCACAGCTGATACATGAAACACTGCCAGTATTGTCACTCCAAGTCAGCAAGGTGTTCCTGTGGACAGACTCTACCATTGTTCTTTCCTGGATCACATCCCCTACTAAGCGGTGGAAGACATTTGTGGCCAACAGGGTTTGTTCAATTCAAGAATATACACACAAGGCGGTATGGAGACACATTCCCACCCAGGACAACCCAGAATACTTAATATCTAGAGGCGTTTCTCCAGGACGACTACAAGACATGAAGCTCTGGTGGCAAGGCCCACCTTGGCTACCTGAACCCAATGAGTTTGGACTGTGAAACGTATCTCCCATGTACAGAAGGATGAGTTAACTGAATCTCGGGATACCCCTTCTGCGGTCGTCTTAGTAAGTACCAAGGCAGTTGCGTTTATACACAAATACTCATCGTTGTCTCAACTGACTCGAGTGACTGCTTATTGCTTACGATTCATGCACAACGCTGCCAACCCTCAGGCGAAAAATACAGAGGTACTGATTGTACAAGAACTGCAGACGGCATTGCACACATGTATTAAAATCTCGCATCAAGAGTGTTATACTAAAGCGATAGCTGACCTTCTAGCTAATCGCTACGTCTGCAAGAAGAGCAAGATTGTAGATCACCCATTCATAGAGTAGGTGGACGGCTTGAAATCTCAAACCAGCCATACAATTCTAAGCATCAGCTTATTCTTCCGCCACAGTATACCCTGACGAACTCGTGGTTATGGGGGAACACAATCGGCTTCTACATGCAGCCACACAACTCACCATATTTCATCCCTACGTGAAAGATATTGGATCCCAAGGCAGTTGTGCTGAGAGTTGGTTGGTTGGTTGGTTCCACAGTATACGGGCTGTGACGACGTGGTCATGTAGCTCCGTGTACTTTGGTTGTGGGTATAATCTGTCTGATAACCGGTGTTAATTGTGATGGCTGTATTAGTGTTTGTTATATGTGATTCAGGTAAGGACTGCAGACGATCATTTTCAATTTGTTCCCACTTTTGCTACCAAATGCTACCATCAACGACACCTGCCCGCGATCCTGGCCACTAGATGCCTCCGCAACCTGCACCTGGTGGTGAACGTTGGAAATTATAGAGCGTTAATCAAATCTAACCGACAAAGTTAGCTTCACACTATATTGTAGTTAGTGGAAAGTACTTTTACATGCCGTAAATCTATGACATGGGTCCACCGGCTCTGCGGAGAGTCATTCATACGTGTTTGAGGAGTTTTATATTCTAAGCAATAACGTGTGAACAGTTGATAGATCAACTTTCTGTGACCAGAGTGCAAGAAAGCCGACCGTTCCTAAACGTAGGCGTCGACTACGCAGGGCCTTTTCTCACGAGGACAGGAAATGTGAGAAGCAAAATTTACATTCTAACTTACTATTCATCTGTCTAGCCACCAAGGCACTTCAACTTCTACTGAATTATTCTTGACAGCCTTGAGGAGGTTCACAGCACGACGAGGCAAGATTTACATTAGGCTATTGTTGGTGCCAACAACAAACTGCAAGATCTACGCAAACTGTTTATATCAAGTACCTTCTGTTAAGACATCAAGAACTTCTTAGCCATGGAAGGCTTAACATGGCAGTTCATACCTCCAAGCTCCCCACACTTCGGGCTCTGGGAAGTCGCTGTTAAGTCGATGGAGTACCGTCGGAAATGCACTGATGACCTTCGAAGATCTCTGTACACTTGTCACGCACATCGAAGCATGCCTCAATTCTCGTCTAATGATCGCTTTGTCAAATGACCCAGATGACCTTAGCTAGCTTTCACCCGCCCATTCCCTAATTGGTGCTCCTCTTACCACTATACCCGACCCTGAGTTGACAGACCTGCCTATGAATGGATTATCTCGATGGCAACGGATCCAGTCAAAGGAGCATCAGTTGTGGAAACGGTGGTCAGCTGACTACCTAAAGTGGGTCTGTTCCAAGACCAACCTAGTGCCTGGGACTGTCGTTCTGCTGAAGGAAAACAACCTTCCTCCTCTTTGTTGGAAGTTGACCGTCGTAGAGAGTGTTCACCATGGGAAGGATGGACTTCTGCGGGTAGCTAGAGGGCGCCAGGGAATGTTCTCCGCAGCGCCTACATGTTGCTGCGATGGGTAGCATCACGGGTGGCTCCAGTCCCGCACAAGGGGTAGTGCCAAGTAAAAAATATGTAAATATTGGTATTTTCATAACATTATATCAGAACGGGGTTCGATTTCGTAGGGTCTACACTAATCTTGATTGTTAACATTTCACATCGGGACTTACCGATAATAATATATTCGATAAGAAAATATATAAAAATATATAAAAGAAACTTTTTCAGCACTCAACCATTCGCTCACGAATAGCCTACAACACAAACCCAATGTTTGACTCTTTAACACCTTGACACTCACTAAAAATAACCACGAACCGTTAACAAGAACTGAAGATAGACTACATACAGGAATTCGCGCGATTTCATCCGGGCCTGACAGTTGCAGATGGTTTATCAACCAGAAATATTTAGCTACCGTACCGAGAGTAATCCGTGAAGCCTTAACATGTACGGTAGTCATGATCGTAATTTATTTTCTCTTTTATTGATTCGTTTAGTTATTCACTTTACCAAATAAGGAATTAATAAATACATATTATTTTCACTATTTATTAGGGCAAGTTTAAATTTCACTGTTGGACGCAGAGCCCCCTTTTAGAGAAATCTAGAATTAATACTCTTTGTGTGAGAGCGACTGGTTGTCATTTTGTGTCAACCAATGACCAATAACCAATGAGCAAATAACTTCCAGCCAGTCAGGCCCTCTTCCCTTCCTCCCTTTGTGACAGCGTGTAACAGGCATGGCGCTGGCCCATAGTGACCGATATATAGCATTGTACTTCACTTTCAGTACTGCCTTGAGCCAAACTCGATCCGGCACGGAGTCCAGCGTATTTCCTCATAGCGAGTGACGAGAGAGGTCACGGAAAATATCGTAAGTTGGACTGCGCATGCGTCAACCGAACCGTATAGACCGCGGCTCAAGATATCACTGGGGCGAAGATGGAATCAATGATCATACTCTACGCACGGAATATTTAAACTACTAAGTAATTTGAAACTAATAAAATACCGGTATTAAACGTAGGTGTTCGAAATTATTATTTCAGGACTAGGAATAATTTATTTTCTCTTAGAGGGCAGTGCCATAGCACGGTGGCACTACGCCTAGAACCGCCCCAGGGTAGGATCAGCAGTTTAGTTGGCAGCACGGTGTCCTGGGCAGGGTAGCAATACAGTGAAGGCCACACGTGTGGGTTGTGAGGTGTCGGAATCGGCAGTGTGTATTGCAATAAGCGAGCTTTCAGATAGATTATTGGAAGAGTGTAACAGTACACAGTCTATAGGCTGTAATATTTACAACTGAAGAGAGAGTTTCTTCGGTAGAATACGTTTTTAGCGAAGGCGATTGGTTTACAGAATATGTAAAACTAAAATTTCAGGCGCAGTTTCCTAATTCAAAGTGTCCAAACCGGGATACCGTTCGGCAATTGATAAGGAAATTTCGTGAGACCGGCTCACTTCATGATGTACCTACCGGAAACAGGCTGGCCTATGCTTTTAACAGACGAAGATCTAGATGAAATCTCCGATATAATGCTGCGTAGTCCATGGAAATCAACACGCAAATTAGCTCAAGAAACAGGAATCTCTAAGTGGACAGCACATAAAGCTGTAAGAGACAAGCGTCAGTTGTTCCCTTATAAAGTTGCCAGTTGATACAAGCACACCCGTGCTGCTGCGGACAACATTCCCTGGCGACATGTACAATCAAGACTCCAAACGGCCGATACAAAAACTGATTGTGCTTCCTCTTTAAAGTTAAGATTTAATGATCTCGTGTTGAAATACAGTGATTCCTTTTTGTTGTTGTATTCACATTTGTGTACCACATCTTTGATTTGTGTAATTGCTAATTTGTTTCTTGCTTGATTATGTCCTTTCAATTTCGTAATGCTATTTTTGGAGATGGATTTTCATATTTTTTGTAGTTATTTTACACATAGATTTTACATTGTGGGTGTTAATCAGCTGTTATCTCTATATTTCTATTGAGTCATCTGATTCAACGGCAGGGAGTATGTTCCGTTCCTAGTTCACTTATGCCTATAATTTACTTGCTGTGTACCTCTCAGGCAGGCGGTGGGTAATTTTATATGATAGGGTTGGTAACCCATCAGGACGTTAGCAACAACGGCATGGCGTACCCTTTGTGACTTGAGGCAGCAAGTTCTGTGCTTTTTTGTGTTTTAAGTGCTCTGTAATGTGTATATCACTCTACAAACATATTTATGAATGAATCAGTGTTTAGTCAATGTGTTTTCATGTTGGTGTGAACTGTGAACATATAACACGGGACTTGTTGTAGTGAAGATTTTCAAAATAACAGCTATTTTCAGAAGTCAATTCTCGCTTCCACGATTCAGCTGATTATTGTCAGTGAATTATGATAATATTTCTCTTTCAAATACTGCTGAAAATAACATTTAAATCAACTAACTTTTCAATACTGATTGTATCTTACGACCAAGTTTTATTTGGACTCATACAATAATGAACAAAAACAAAACACTAACTAAAACTGTCAAGGCACCAACTTTACAACAAATACCTTGATGTCGGTTCGTGGATTTGCCCCTTCTCAACATCCACTTCTAGAGGTTGGCTTTATTGAGTATCAAACCTGGTAGTAGGGTGTATAATGTATCCGTCAGATTAGTTAGGCATGAACACGATTGTTGTCCGCCTATTGGTATAGTACTTTCAGTTAACGTATACCCATTAGTCAGAAAAGAGATATATATTCCATTCCTCTTGCAAGTGTTTCTCATGAACAGTTCTGACTATTTAACCTACTATCACACAGTATAGATGAACGCAGCCTAAGGCAAGGCTTACACTTTAGTGAACAAAGATGACCATATTTTGGTAATACGCCACCATTTCACCACTTATATATCTGATGTTTTCGACAATTTTGTAGAAATGTGTCAATTTGACGAGTACTTCAATCACATATGTTAACAATTCCAACACATATATTGGATGGCTCGCTGCTCGCAGACAAGTAACAGTTTCAAATGTCCCTCTATCTCCGAAACCTCAGAGAGCCAGGAGAAACTTTTTTCATATCAATCTTATCTTCCTGTCCTTTTTTTTTTGAAATGTTAATACGTATTTTTCCAGGGTCTCCAACGTTTCAGTAAGCAGAGGAATAATATAAGAATATGCATGACATATGTTTGTGTTTATTGAAGAACTCCAGTCAACAGAATGTACATAATATATACAAGTTATACTTATGTTTCAATTTGAAAGATTTTTGTGAACAAATATTAATATTGTAGATGCCAAAGAAACAATACAAATGTAGACGTCTATTTAGATTACTTTTGACGTGAAATACAGGGCTAGTTTATATTTTATGTGCATCTTCTCTCAGGATAGGTTTTTGCGATTTACGAGAGCTAGCGGGAAAAGCTGACAGCCCACATAACTGCACCGTTGGCGTTAAATCAGTGATTGCTGAGTGTTATTTAACGTCGAAACATAGAATAACGCTTCCTCGGCTCAGATCACTATTCATCATATTCCTTTCTGTTTTGCCGTATTAGAATTAAGTGAAACATTTCTCCAGCAGCCGTGTAAGCGTTGTCAATAGAATGATGTGTGACAATTACGTGCAGCTAGGTGCAGAGCTGTTCGATTGGCTGGAGGCTGCCGGTTTCTTATTGGTTGTTGGTGGGATACATTTGTATATTCCTTGGAATTTAAAAGCTCCTTTATTTAAGTTCCTTGATTGTTCCAAGGTACACGTTTAGATGCAATGAAACGAAGATACTGATATTATTTTATAGTATGTTTTCTTTGAATCTTTCTCCGCGTGACTAAAATTTGAAACAGTGTGGGAGCCGTATTTCTTTTCTCAATATGCATTGTCGCTTCGAAAAGTGATCCTGAATTTCATTTCTGTGTGTATTCTGTGTGGTGTACTAACGTATAGGTGTGTAAAATAGGATTTATTTTATGTAATTATCTCAAATATGCTGTCTGATACTTGTCTCATGTGCACAGTTGCAAACTGAAACGTTCAAGTATGTCCAGGGCCGGATTTAAGAGTATGCTGCCTATAGGCTAAAGTCCATTTGCCGCCCCCTCAATAGTTCATATTTGCTTAATACATTTGTTTTGTACTACAAAAGGATAAAGTTCATTGGCGTTTTTATCTTTTTTAAACATTAAGTTCATTTAGTTTAGATAAAACTACAATTTTAATGGCTTACAGAATAAATGTTATAATGAAATTAGTTATCTACTTGTTATTTTTACTTACTAAGATTCGTTAAGAAATGAAATTGGTTTTGAACTTAATTTATTAATTATTCTTGGAGATCAGTGATCAGTATTTTACACATATTTTTATATTTTAATGCTAATGACTATCTTTTGAGTAATTGAAGAACTGTGTTCAATTTTATTTAAGTTGTCCTACATGGTGAAATGAAATTGCCCAAAATGTAGTTAATTACTGGTTTATTTGTTGAAAAATATACAAACTTCTCTAAAACAACTCACCCTATGTAATCTTGATGTTCAAATTTACATAGCTTTGTTACCAGATTTCTTAATGGCAAACTCGTTAATAATGTCCTCATATGAAAGGGTTTTCGTTGTATTTGCCTCAATACAAAGTAATGAATGGGAGTTTAACCGTATTTCAGAAATACAAGTTCGCAGATAGTTCTTAACTCTTCTAAGGCAGGAAAAACTGTAAAAGGACTAAAACGTATTTTTATGTAACATGTATTATTAAATTCGTATGAAAATATTATTAACGTCTGAAATACTTCATTTTAGCTTTTGAATGAATTGCCAAACTGCCACCCCTGAAAATGTGACGCTCTAGGCTGCAGCCTACTTAGCCTAATTATAAATACGGCTCTGAGTATGTCATTATAACGAGTGTAAATGCATCGTACATTAATTAGAATATCGAAGATTTCTCTTTGTTTAAATTCGACTTCATACGGGTCGCACTCACAACAAACCTTACAGCAAAGAGTCTTTATCCCACTACCGTATCTAGACTGTTATATAACAGCCAATGAGATATTGGCGGAGTGGATCAGCTCTGCACCTAGCCGCCCGTATGAAATGCGGGAGCGATCGCGGTGGCGGTGGCGATCAGTTTGGAAAATTTTGTACGTCAAGGAAGCATCGGTTATCTCAACTGGAGGAAGAAGTGTTACTGTTGGCAGTGGTAGTTGATGATGAGGAGCAGCAGTGAGCAAGGTAATTATTCCTTTCATTGTGTACAATTAGATAAACGTGAGAAGTAATTACGAATAATACAAATCACAAACAATCCCTCCCTATATTATTCTGCTAAGGTCCCATTCCAGTTTTGTACCGAAAATAAGGTCCCATTAACACCAACCTACACTTATGGGGTACCTACAGGTTCAGCATAACCCAATGCGTAAGCTAAACACACTCACTTATTCTTTAAATGCCTCACAATTAAATTAATAGCTTAAAACATGTATATTTACAATGAAATAATGAAAGAATGCAACACGGTAACCAAGGTAACAGAATCTCACAGGTCCATCTATTTCTGTAAGACGCAATGCAATTCCAATTATTACATTACTGTGAAAGTTTCCAGACGGTTATAAGGTTATCACTGAACCAATTTAAGCTGTAAAATTCATCAATACATACAGTATAATGAGCTTAAGGGGGTCAAGGGGCACTCTAGAAATTTCCCCGCAATTTTCACGTGTGAGTGTTGTATGAATTGTCTTTTTCACCCGACTATAAAGGGTCTCCGAAAACCACATTTAAAGGCCCTTAAATTAACAACGTCTCTGATATTCCCAGGAAAATAACTTCGCTCTGATATACCTATGAAGGAATGACAAACCCCTAACCACTGCACCAGTAGCTGAATTGATAAGGTCTGATTATTATACCAAGGATAAATCAGTCATAGCATTCATGATTGAGATTTTGCTAAGTGTACTCTTTACAGCTAGAATATTCGCGGGCGAAGCCGCGACAGGTAATGCTAGTATATATTAATTGAATAATATATTTTCATAAAAAGAATCGTATGAAATCGTGGATTCACGACCTGAATCGGCTTTATGAACAACAAGGAGAAATTCACACTGCGACAACATGAAGAACAATTCTACATTTACGGTACTTTCGGATGCCAATGGAATGCTCTGATTATCTCTTGGACTATATGTTTATAGACAGGATGCGACAAATAGAATAATGTGTTATGCAATTTCACTTCTTCAATGAGTTGCTCTGTTGTCATGCCAACACACAGTGACGTGAGTAGCACTCAAACGACAAGCTGCATCTGATCTCCACAGCCACCTCGATCGCTCCGGTGTGTGGGAGCCTTTATTCTATTAAACGCACGTGGTTCCTAGAAAAATGCCTAGCCAGGTTGTTTCAATTAGTTTCAACTCGCAAAACCCAGGACAACAAAATGAACACAATGATAATATTTATAGTGCTGACGAAAGCGAAGAGATGTTATCTATAAAATATCGTCCAATCTCCTATCGATGCAGGCCGCCACGTTATTGACGGTATTAGTCACTTTGGAGGGAATATCTGAGACTGAAGTGGCAATGCAGCCGGGAATGCTAACCGGCAGTGTAGCCAGCAAGGCAGCGGCGCGCCCAGCGTTGGCGACCATCCTTATCTTGAGAAGCGCCGTCTTCATGGTAGCCGTGAGAATCACTCTGCCTGAGCACAACACACTCCCTCGAGGGCAACCGATGATACCTCCTGCACCTTGTCTAAGCGTACTTCTGGCACCTTCCAGAATGTTAATGAATTCTCGCGTTATGTTCGCGACTTCCACAAACTGAAACAAGACATATACTAATCATTATGTTCAAGAAGATACGCTTTATGTTCCTGGCCCCCAGAACATGAAACAAGTTTATCTAAAAGACAAATACATTCCAGTAGGTCGGCACAAGGGTCGCCAAACAGATTGGCGGAAAGTGACAAATTATTCTATCATTTGGTTAAGAAGTGTGTTAATGTAACATTTCTTTGACGTGATAAACTAATCGTCGCTATTTGGGCAACCTTGTGTTGTCCAACTCAAGAGCAATTCTGTTGAATGACATTATTTCATACTAATGGGCTGAGATACCATGATTGTGTGATGACTTATAGCTATTTCGTTCCTATATTCGTACATCACACCAGGACTATCGCAGCACGTTGTTTGAACGTGGATTTGTTTCTGGGCTGGCAATCAATGGAACATTTGCGTAATGAGGCTTAAAATTGCGACGGATATCAAGGCCTCCTGTATGGTTACCAAGCCGACAAGTATTCACCATCTATATCCTAAGTGTAAAGCCCATCTAGGCCTCCTGTATGCTTACCAAGCCAACAAGTATTCATCATCTAAATCCTAAGTGTAAAGCCCATCTAGGCCTCCTGTATGGTTACCAGGGCAACAAGTCTTCATCATCTAGATCTGAAGTGTGCAGACCATCTAGGCCTTAAATATATTGTACAGTAGGAGTGCCGGATAATGACATTTTCTACAGAACAATATAGTTCTATTTTCTTCAGTATAACCATGAAGGAAAATGAACCTAACGGTACATCCACATCCGGCAGGGAGACGTGGCGAAGAAAATATTGGTAAAGATGATCAATGTGGGAGACGCTGTATCGCAAGTGTTATATGCCGAACATAAAGTGAGCCAATGAGAGTCTGGTCTGTTGATGTTCGCATGTCGAATGAAACTAACTAACCCCCCCCCCCCCATTTGGGTGCGAAGTGTTTTATTAAGTCTAATAAAAGGTTAACTCAGCCTTACCTTATCAGTTATGCAATACACATGAGACCCCACTATATTCCTGATGGAGTTCTGCACGAGCGTCAGACATGGTCTGCGCACTCTCCTATTGCCCAGGTCTATCTCTAACTCAGTGAGGTTGTTGGCAGCCGCTTCCACACTACGTTGTATGAGGTCATGAGCTGCAGTCAGTTGTTCTTGCACGTCACCATTGAAAGTGGCATTGGTCGCTTCCACTTCCGTAATAAGAGCGTTGATTCTGTCCTGGAGCACCTCCCACGCCTTAGTCGTGTGTGGTTCGTCCGCGTTTCCCTGAAAGCAAACATTACAACACAAGTGATTCGCAGACTAGGGACCAGCCCAAAGTGGAATTCAGCCAAGCCGTGGAACGATCTAGGAATTACCTATCTCAATGAAATTGCAACTCACTTGTATACATTGAAGAATGCACTTAATTGAGTACACTGTTTTCAAACCCCGCTTCGTGTAAGCTTATACAATTTTACAGAATTTAAATACACAGTTGAACCCCGCTTAACCGAACGTCGCTTAACCGAAATGCTCTGGCAAACAAAAACATAAATTGAAGTCCAGCGATCCTTCTCTATTCGTATTACATAAGTGACTCTTAGTAATTCCTGGAACAAGCTGTATGAAGGGATAATTTCAGAAGACGTGGAAAATGATGAATGATGAGAATCTGCAAGAGATGGTGAAACAAATTCCAGGATGTGTGAATGTTAAACAAGTGCGAGGTGAACGAGAGGCTACAATTAGAGGCTACTGAAATTGATCTAACAAACTAGGAAATTGTGAATTCGGTGTTACTCCCAAGGGTTGAAACAGACGACTCCGACCTTGCAAATAGCAGTTCTGAGAACCGAGTTACAGCATATGATGGATTTGGAGGTACGATTGATTTCGACATTTTATTAAAATACCGGTACCTTCCTCTTCTAGTACCGTGTTCGGTCCCCCGAATGTTGGCAATCATCATGGAAAAGGTGCTTCTGTCCACCTGAAACGGACTCACCTTTCCTGTTGTTGTAGCAGCAGTGGAAACGTGCGCCTTACGAGGGAACGGTACGAAGTCGGACGGCGAATTTTGGTTTTATTTTGCATAGTCGTGAAGGTCTTTTTACGCTAAAAATGCTAGCGGAGGTCTAATTTTTCGCAAGTCCTTTTTAAGGGGACATTTGGGAGTTCAATGTTGGTGGTGCGTGCTCTAAATTGTACAGTACATGCCAGCACACGTCAGCGCGCACAGCCAGCGGCTGTCTTGCCACGCCTACTGCGCCCGAAGAAACCCATCAGTACTTATATCCAATGCCCGAAAAAGGATTGCAGACATGTAAGCTACCCAGCTCACAAGCTTATCATGCTTACTAAGTAAAATTGGGAATTCCAGGAACATACAGGATAGATATTATTCGTAAAGAAAATAGTACTACTAGACAAGGTACACATTTCTACTATTATTTACATTTAGAACAACCGAGAAACTCCAATCTCGAGGGGTGATAAGGTCTAATCTATAGTGAGCGCCTGTATCTATACCTCGTAGTACTATTTTCGACGATGACGACAATGAAAACGTATCAGTTTAGATAAAATTTGACTAAGTTGCTAAAAAGCACTAGCCGTTTATTAAGCTAATAAAACATGTAACAACTGACTTCCTCCCTCAATGCTGTGTCTCCCTGACACTTCAACAAAAATAATTGCAAAGATAAATTTGCACGTGGCATTACTGTCGTAAGAAAATGTGAAACGGGTAACATTAAGTATTGCCCTATTTTATACAGGTCCGCTTCAACTATGAACCGTAGTTCCATATCTACTCAAATTATTCATGAACTATGTGCATATATACATCGTTTTATGAAATTCAAATCTTACACTTCATAACGTCGAAGATTACATTTTCTTCCTCCCTTAAGTCTTTCATCTACTCCATTTCTCTTAAACATCAATATTCAAATTCAAATTCAAACATACACCGCAACTATCGTGTTGAAAGTAATAAATACTCGTCATAATCAATTGAACATAAGTGACGAACGTTCAAGTTAAGCACTGTTCCTTTTTACCTTTATCTATATATCATGAAATTCTGAAATAAGTGCTGAAATTCTTTACTGAGTTAACAATCTTCTGGAAAACGTGAATACTGTAAGTGCACGGCATAAACCTTCGTTACCACACTTCTCCTCGATAATTACACAACAATTACTTTCTCTCTTAAACACCCTGTACAGAATCTTCCTTTACTACACTCTCATAACTTCACAATTATTGCATTCAATACTACAAATTTTAAGAGACTCCCCTGCGTCCCTTCGTAAACTTACGTAACTCCTTTACGTTCATAACTCCTTAATCTGCACGGTAATTCAACTATAAACTTCTACTTCATTACATATACTTCCTTTACTTAACATTTCTCCTCTATAATTGATACAACATCGCCTCGTGCTCGTAATTTCATTTCTGTAATAAATCTCTGTACTTTCACCTTTTTAATCACCCTATGATTTAATTTCGTTAACTTTCCCCTTCACGTGTTTAATTCAGCTTTACATTTTATTACAACTTTTCAAGAAATATCAGTAAATATTCATATTCTTAACAAAAGATATAAGTTTGACTTCATTCCATTAATATTTGTTTAACAATTTCATTTATGTTTTTTTAACGCTCTAAATTTCATTAGACATCTGTGTTAAAGCTTTTCGTAATACTTTCGTTCATAGTAAATTTCTGACACTCGAATCAACATCATGAGTTGTCGAAATATTCTTTACACTTCGTGACGTTACTTCTTAAGTATACTGTACTTAAATTTGCTCCAATACATATCATTTTACTTCAATTATAATCTTACTCCTTCTTTACTTCGTTCAACGTTCTATTCCTTTTTAAGTAGTTTACTCTACATTCCTTTTCAATTTTAACGCTCTAAATCTCCTTAATACAATTCCTTTCAATAATTCCTTTATATTCCTTTTTTAACGCTCTGAATTTCATTTAATACAATTGGTTCTAATTTACACTGAACAATTCCTTTCTATATTCCTCTCAATTCCTTTATATTCCTCTCAATTCCTTTATATTCCTCTCAATTCCTTTATATTCCATCGCTGCGATAAAACAGATTTAATTAAATTAAATCTAACGCAAGTGTGAAAATATTTACACGATTTTACTTTACTATAACCTTAGTGTTAATAGCATAATCATCATGCCAAAATTTCGTCCAAGTGACTGAAATTTTCCAAGAAATACGGCAAATAATTCCGTAGAAAAATATGAAAAATCACAATAACAAGATCTACACAAATGTAATTACTTTGACAAAATTACACGTTTCAAATAATGCAGTTAAGAAAAATGCTGTTGAAAATATGCTGTTGAAAATTATGCGGTTGAAAATTATGCGGTTGGTCAATTGGATAATCACAAAGCTAAACTACAATTCTACATTATAAAAGACAATTTTCTCACTACCTTGTGTTGACTTCTGAACTGCTGAAAATACTTGCATCGCTCCTCCCAGACCAAACTTGAAGTGTTCATAGCAATGTCCTCAGCTATGAAGACCGGTTCTGTGACAACACCAGCTGGGCTCGCGGTGACTGACCTCGCCGAGAACAGCTCTGCCAACTCCCGTCTCTCCTTCGCTCCAAGTAGGCCGGCTTCGATTCTCCATCTCTTCAGAATAGACATCATGGTTTCTTCAGAATAGACACCGGTTTTCTTCAGAATAGACATCGGTTTTCTTCAGAATAGACATCACGTTGTAATACTGTCGTTTATACAAGCTTTTTCGTCTCTCAAGATGAGTTAAAACTCTCGTAGAATAGTATGAGTTTTGCTCGGTGATGTTGCGCTTTGCGTAGATATTTGTAGCGTCTTTCATGCTAGTGAATCTGGAATTCAACTGACATTCTTGTAGTCTTCAACTTCCCAATGCTTAACTTAGCACATGTCAAAATTCATATTCTTGACAATATACTTGAGTCCTCCCCGCTGCTGCCTTGTAACTAGCATTTTCAATACAACGTTGAAATAAGCTTTTACACGTAGAAATATTGAGTAGCTTCTTGTCGAAAATGTTTTTAATTATGTGGAATACTTTGTATAAGCACTGCTATATATGTTGTTGTAGCTTGCTCCCAAGTTACTGAAATTTCACTCTTCCTTTCTTCCAACCTTTGTGAACTGTAGCACTATTTTAAGTATACTCGCTTATGCTCGAGGTCTTCTCTCGTTCAAATCTCAATTGGAAAGAACTCTCTCGTCCTGCTCTCCGCATTCCTCAAATTCTCGTCTCACTTCCTCTCCTCCCGTGGTGTGACGTAACTTCTACCACCTCTCCTGACTTCCGTCCGCAGTTCGACCTTCGCCTCTTCCCCTCTCTCATGACGTAACTCTCGCTTCAAGTGGCGTGATCTTTCTCGTAAAGTGAACCTCCTACTTTCGTGTAATGGAATATATGTCCATCTTTAAATCATTCCTACTTCCTTGTCTTTTATAAATGCATAAGGTCTATAGTATTTCACTCATTTCCATACAGTTTTTCTCATATTACTCAAATTTTTAATAAATAAAAGTTTTTATCCACTCATTTATTTTTTGGGGTCTTGGTTCATCTCCCGATCAGTTCTTGAGTAATGACCTTCAATAAATTCTGGCGCTGTCTTGCCACGCCTACCCTTTCCACTCGTTCGGTGCTCCACTATCCCCTACCACATACTGCTGCCTACAGTTGTGTTTATGGGACGGCGAATTCTATTCTATATGGTCAAGTTATCCACGAATGATGGCTATTCCACATACAGGCGATCGCATTGGAGTCTTTGTGTTGTAATGACTGCTTGCAACATTATTGCAGCTCTTATTAATGCCTACGGTGTTAATATTCAGGAAGCTACAGAGCTATCTGATAAAGAGCAAATAATGTACATACATATAAAGACAACGTTTGATGCAATTTTGGAGGACAAATGCAAACTTATTCAGGAGGAAGAAGCTTTCTTCGTTGATTCAGAAGACGACGATGGCGTTGAGGAGGTGACACAACTACCGAAGAAAACGTAAACATGGAGAGGAGTTTAACGAAGAGAACATGTCGTGTGATGGCCGAGGAAGACCCTGTAAGTCAGTGGAAGATTATGATTCCGAGTTATTGTTGGACATTTATGAAATAATAAAGGATCAAGGACACATGTACGCTGTACGGAAGTATAAGAAGACTCGGCGACAAATTTACGGAATCGTCAACCACGTTGAACACAATGGAGAAATTAGGAAATGTGAAATGGTTCGAACTTGTGTGAAGGAGGAGTTCACCAAGGCAAGGATGCGTTATTTATATGTCACAAAATCCGACATTGAGCGTTGGATTGGTGAGGGTAGAGAGTTGTTTTGCCCCAAACACTGTCTCCAGAGCGACTCCTACACCTTAAAATGCGTTTGAAAATTCGGTTCCGAAAAGTAACCAAACTCGTCAGTAAAACTTTTAAAACAGACGAAGAAGTACGACACGAAGAGGCTAAAATTTTGTAAAATTCATTAATGAATTGCAAGAAGAGAAAGAGATCCCGGATGCCAATATCTGGAATTCGGACCAGTCACGATTCGAGCACGAAATGGCAACACAGAGAAGTTATGATTTTCGTGGTGTGAAAGACGTTCTTGCTACGCTTGTTTTCCGAAAGAGTTTTACGCACTCCCACACAGTGCAATATCACATTTCTAAAGCCGGAGAAATGGGACATTTGTTCTTGATCATATTCCAAGAAATGAATGGAAAGTTTGGACCTCGGGTACAAGAAAGTATCAACGCCTACATGGATGTCTTTAAGTATGTCGTCATTGATTGTTCATCTTCCGGGAAAATGGGGAAAGGGCATGTACGTGCCTGGTTCCAAAACGTTTTCCATCCGCAATTACAAGACGACGCACGAAATCTTCTTCTCCTAGATTCATTCAGTGGCCAGGGCAAAAATGCACAACTTATATCTCTGACGGAAGAAGATGTACAAATTGAATACATACCGAAATGAACTACGTATCTTTGCCAGCCGTGTGATCTTGGACTCTTCCGACAACTAAAATGTTTAGTCCGTTGAATGGGAAACATTTGCCGAGTATGGAATTTACACGGCCAGTCAAAATTATAACCCAAGAATAGACTTTTCATTATAACTAGTCAAATGCTAGCGCATAACCAATTACAAGCTGATTGTTTTGCACCAATGCTGAAATATGCTCGGAAAGTGGGTGGTTATTCCACTACTGACAATACACCGGAATTTCATACTGTCTCGCAAACTAATTCTCATAATTTGTTTGATAAAAAGTCTGCTGGAAATTATTGTACCAATTTTTTTTTAAAGGTGTGCGCATTGTTTTCTTGTGTTCTGTTATTCACATTTTGTGTTAGATTTTCACTATCATGCCATAAACAATGCACCCATGCCAGACTGTGTTAGAATAAAGGCATTTCTTAAACAGTTTGAACGGCATGATGATGATGATATGTGATTATGTATTATATGTTTGTAAACCATTGGTATTGTTCTACACTCCACGATGAATTCATCTTTGTAAATAAAATATCCCAACTAAAGTCAGTGGAGAACCGAACGAGTGGAGAGGGTAGACGTGGCAAGACAGCCGCTGGCTGTGCGCGCTGACGTGTGCTTTCATGTACTGTGCAATTTAGAGCACGCACCACCAACTTTGAGCTCCCAAATGCCCCCCTAAAAAGGACTTGCGAAAAATTAGACCTCCACTACCATTTTCAGCGTAAAAAGACCTTCACGACTATGTAAAAAAAATCCAAAATTCGCCGTCCGACTTCGTACCGTTCCCTCGTTAGTCCTGCGCTGGGCCCATGCAACAGGACTAGGGGATGATGAAATATGACCAGACATTGGTAGATCAAGAGGGAGATAAATGTACCAGAGACGTGGACTGAACGTGGCAGTGAATGCAAGTTCAATACGATGCCGTACTTATAATGATCCATGGGCCTAGCCTAGAACCAAAGGAAATAGCATAGAATAACGATCCAAATATCAGACGAAATAAAGTACTCAGACACCGCGCAGATATAGCCTAATAGAGAGGTAGTGTATTGATCAATAAGAAAATAACAGGCATTGACGAGAAAGCGTTACATGCTAGATGTTAGATTAAGGTAATGAAAAGCACATGAAGTTACGGTAAGATAAAGGATGAATGATCGTGACGTTTATGTCATGGACATAAGAGGAAAAGAGGGATTCGTTAATGGAAAAGTATGCGCGTACAGTGCAAGGTTAAAGTGGGAAAATAAAAAGATCAAGGGGCTAGACAACGGAGTCAGGAAAATGGTCATACCGACAAAGAAGTGAACGGTATCCCGTATAGCCCGGAAGATACAGAGAAAGTGGGTTTGTTAGGAGGGACAAAGGTTAAAAGAGTAAGTAGACGTAGGACTGACGTAAGTGAACTAAACATGAGGCAACAAAGCAGCCGACTATTAACATAAATACCGAAAGGGTAATGTACAGCAATAAATAAGTAAAATCCATTAAGATAAGTTACGGTGAGGAAATAAGAAACAATGTGAGTGCAGTGGAGGAAAATACGTACGATACTTTTGTTGCCTCATGCTTAGTTCACTTACGTCAGTCCTACGTGTACTTACTCTTTTAACCTTTGTCCCTCCTAAAAACCCCACTTTCTCTGTATCTTCCGGGCTATACGGGAATCACAAAGACTTGCGTGAGAAAAGTAGCAATCATAAATACGTACGATAAAGGGGGGATTAGGTAGACACACAAAATTTGCGTGAGAAAAGACGCAATCATAAATACGTGGAGTGGAGTTGCTCACGTCCGTAGGCCTTAACCTGAAATTACCCTACACGTGCTCCCTGGGTGGTGCTAAACGAGCAACAGTGATCAGGCTGCCAGACTATCTTAGCGATCTCCTGGCTATTGTACATCTGAACAGCCGAATGGCTTCAAGGGATCTCAAGGTATACTTCGATAACACCCTTCTCCGCCACAGTAGTCACCTCAAATATCTGGGTGTAACACTCGATAGAACGCTGTCGTTCCAAGAACACTTGAGAAAGAGTGCTGCCAAGATTCAGACACGCAACAACATCATTCGAAAACTATGTAGTACTACTTGGGGTGCAAGTGCAACTACTTTACGTTGCTCAGCTCTTTGCCTGGTTTACTCTACTGCAGAGCATTGTGCCCCTGTCTGGATAAACAGCCCTCGTGTGAAGAGAATAGATGTTAAATTAAATGACACAATGAGAATGATCACAGGCACGATCAGATCAACTCCTATTCAGTGGCTGCGTGTATTAAGCCATATTCCCCCACCCCACCTCCGCAGATGCAATGCTTTGATGAATGAATACAAGAAGATCCAGATTAATCAAAGACTGCCCATTCATGAGGATATCCACCACCTACATATACATAGACTGAAGTCAAGACATCCACCCATCTGCACGGCGGAGAACCTGGCAATGAGTAATTTCAACCTTACTGAGAAATGGTCTAATGAATGGAGACAATTCGCCCCAGCAGAGTCTTTGGAAATGTCATGCATCTCACAGAAGGTACCTGGCTTTGAACAACCTCGGAAAGTATGGTCCAAGCTAAACCGGATCCGAACTAACCATGGTGTGTGTGCAGATCTGCTATACAAATGGAGGAAAAAGTCATCATCTTGTTGCGACTGTGGTGCTGAGAGGCAAACTGTGAAGCACATCACCCAAGAATGACCACTGAGCCGTTTCGACGGAGATAGAAGAGAATTTTTCCTGGGGACGCCACAAGCGATTAACTATGTAAATAGTGTAAATATAGATCTGTAGCTCATGTATGCGCCATACGATAAATAAAAATACATAAATACGTACGATAAAGGGGGGATTAGGTAGACACAAAAACTTGCGTGAGAAAAGACGCAATCATATGTAATAAAGGAACAAATAGATGTTAAATTAAATGACACAATGAGAATGATCACAGGCACGATCAGATCAACTCCTATTCAGTGGCTGCCTGTAGTAAGCCATATTCCCCCACCCCACCTCCGCAGATGCAATGCTTTGATGAATGAATACAAGAAGGGATCTGTAGCAAAATTATGAACAGGTGTGAATTCAGACACCTAATCAAAAATTACCAGGAATTTAAGGTAGGGGCAGAACCCAAAAGACGGAGGGGACCTCTTTCAGAAGATCGGAAGAAGGCGCTGAGTGATGGGCTCAAGAGATACTGGCAGGACATCAAAGCTGGCAGACGATCTAGAACGAAACATTGATTTTGATTGTTACTCCGTAGTCCATAGTGGCTCAATTCGAATGTAAAAAAAGGAACAAATTAAAGGAAAGTATATGTGGTGTACGGAATAGGCCTTACTTGGGGCAAGGAAACCACGAAGATGGAAGTTGTGACCACCAGATCTAGATATCATAAGTGGACCAGGGTACAATATTGAGGTCGCAACCGAACCCTATGTCCACAAGCCCCACCGTCAGACAGATAGCAATCGGTGAAATCACGGGTCTTAATTGCGTCCCTGAGCGAAAAAGTTTGGGAACAAGCCCGTCGCTCGAATGCGGGACCAATTGACCCCGGCAAGATGAAAACCGCACAGTAAGCCATTAACCGTAACACATACAAAATGCAAACGGGACAAAAGGGGAAGGTAAAGGTAACGAACAAGCACTCAAATAAAACAAACATACACACGGTGGACATACTGTACAGGTGAAACACGATAGTATTCCACAAAAAGATTCACACACACATGCAACCTTACCTTGATGGAATCGGAGTGAAGCAAACATCACAGCATTACGATAATAGAACGAAAATTTAGTTAAGTAAGCTCCTTCCACAATGCGCAGTCGGCAGTCGGTAGTTGGTAGTTGACAGTCGGCAGCAGTGGTCGTCCCCGTGTACACTATAGGAACCATACACAACATGCAGTTGCAGTCGATAACTGGCTGTCGGCAGTCGCTAGCCAGTAGTCGGCAGTCGAAAATTTTATCTTCGACTGCTAACTACCCGACTGCAGCGAGGTAATAGCCAATCAGAGCAGGCCAGAAATTGACGTCACGCTGTTGTGTCGAAAACCCGCCATTCTTGTAAGACAGCTGTTGGTTGCTTGTGTATATTATCGTCTGTTCTTTTGCTTTTTAATTATTATTATGACTGATTCGTCACAAGTTCATCATGTCGAAGATGACATTTTCATCGATCTGGTGTACCTAAGATATTTGTAGTGACTCGTTGCTTTATAGCGTTTGTAAATGGTGTTGAATTCTCCCTCTTCGGCTACTAGCGTAGGATGACGCCAGTACCTTCGCAACCCGTACCTTTTTATTCTTAAATACATGGTACCAGTTACTAACAACAAAAATAAGCCATACATCTCCAAATCATCCATTGTAAGTTTTGAGGTTATCGACAACGCCTCTTGGCACAAGGAATAAAAGAATAGCACTGTATTATTTACTGCTAGCCTTTCAATGACTGCGCAATATGAATGGGTCGATGGTCAACTACCGACTTCTGACTTCAGCTACCGACTGCCAACTACCAACTGCCGACTGCGCATTGTGGATGGAGCTTACGTCAGTACACGCACTTCTCAAAGGTAAAGGATAAAAAGGTAAACAGAAAAAGGGAGAAAGGCACCCCGAAAACGGGAGCGGGAGCCCAAGAAAAACAGGTAAATTCTACATTAAAAAAAAAAAAAACAACAACAACAACAGAAGACTGTCCAGAGATAAACAAGGAGTTGTCCCTGGTAACAGAGAAGCATGGATACAGAAAAGAGAAGGGCCACTAATCACGATTCGGTATAGTAACGAGTTACTATAACGAACCTGATCAGCAATTATAGAAATTCCACTGATTTGCTCAGTTATTCTGGCCAGTAATAACCGAGAAGAACAGAGAACAATCCCCATAATTGGCACAAGAGAAGGAAAAGTAAAGGGGAGTAAATTAAAATAGGTGAAAATGGTTCACACCTCAAGCCAGAATAATTCTTCAACAGATCGAACCCGTGGCCACTCCTTGATATTCTGAAGCCAGGATATCTGTTTTCTGCCACGCCCTCGTCTACCATCTATTTTGCCTTGGAGTATTAGTCAAAGCAACTGATATTTTTGGGCTCGGAGTACATGACCCATATAGGCAGTTTTTAGCCTATTTTCATTTTTGAAAAAATATTACCTTTTGTCCGTGTGTCTGTCTGTAATAATAATAATAATAATGTTATTGGTTTTACGTCCCTTTTAACTACACTGGCTTTTAGAGACGCCGGGGTGCCGGAATTTTGCCCCGAAGGGGATCTTTAACGTGCCAGTAAATGTACTGACACGGCTTCCTCGCATTTGCGCACCCTCAAATGCCAGCTGACTGCGCCAGGTTTCGAACCTGCAACCGTGTGTCTGTCTGTGTGTGCGTGTGTGTGTGTGATGGTGTGTGTGGTGGTGTGGGTCTCCCCCTAATAACTTCTAAACGGCTGGAGCGATTTCAATGAAACTCGGTAAGTTCATAGCACTATTCCGGATGACCCCGACCGTGCCCTTTAAATTTTGTTACGTCTGACCAATCCAACATGGCGGCTGTGCGAAATATTTCACCAGCATTCAATATCTCCGAAACTATTACCGATATCACCCTCGAATATTTCACGGTGATAAAGGGAACTACTAGAAGTTCACCTATGTGACTTTTGAAAACCTGGTAACTACAAAACGAACATGGCCGAATTTGCGACATTTAAATAGACGTTTTTCGCGATTTAACCAGCCAAACGCAATAAAACTTGGTACAGTATATGCTTATACACATTGTAATGCACCGACATCTAACCTCGTTCAATTGTTTACATAACCTCAAGATGGCGGCAGTGCGAAATATTTCACCGGCATTCTATATCTCTGAAACTATTAGCGGTATCACCCTGAAATTTTGAACGGAGATAAAGGGCACTACTGGAAGTTCATCTATAAGACTTTCAAAAACCGGTTAACTACAAAACGAATATGGCGGCCAAGCGAAATTGAACAATTTTAAATACTCCTTTCTGGCAATTTAATGATCCAAACGCAATGAAACTTGGTACTGGAAATGTTTATTCGCATTGTAATGCACTTGTATCTAATTTAGTTCAATTGTTTACATAACCTCAAGATGGCGGTTGTGGGAATTTTAAAATTAAGTTTTAATTTCTCGTGTCGTAATCATGCGATCGAAGTGAAAGTTTGAATAATGAACCTACGCAATAATTTTCCTTTAATGGTACATGACTCTATGGCCTATACATATAACAATCCAACTTGGCGACCATCCGAAATATTTAGATGGATCTCATTATCTACGAATCTATTACAGCAATAAAACTGAATTTTTAATGTTCATGCGGGCTAAGAACATAAGTTCACCTATAGGACTCAATAACCTGGTGATCACAAATCCAACATGGCGGCGACGCGAAGTTTAAATATTCACATGGTCGTTTGTCGCAAATTAACCATCCTAGTGCTGTGACAATTAGTACAGTAAATCCTTATACAAATGTTAATCCGCTGGCATCTAATGACCACAAGAGGCAGCTATGCGAAATTTTAAAATGTCGTTTTTACTTCTTGTGCCCTAATCATGCGATTGAAGTTTGAATACTACACGTACACAATAATCTTCATGTAACAGTACATAACTCTAAGACCTACATATATAAAAATCCAACATGGCGATCATCCGCAATATTTAGTAGGTTCTCAACAACTACGAATCTATTACAGCAATCAAACTGATTTTTTGTATGTTGATAGAGGCAATTAACATAAGTAGGATATATGAAAATAGGCTGTATAGTTCTTCACGGAACTACTTGTTCGGTACTTATTGGTAGACAAAAGCTGAAGACCACATTTTGCTCTTTTGAGGAAATCGCTGTTAGTAACTCTATAAGTCCAAGGTATTTAAAGCATTCGTCTATGAATCCACATTTCGAAGGCCTCTAATCGTTTCATGGTGTTGACCTTCAAAGTCCTAACCGCCATACTATACAAGAGTGTCGACCCGACATAGGTTCGGGCCAATCTTTGTCGGATCTTCAGATTTAAGTTGCAATTGTTGAAGCACGAGGGCACTGCATGCCATTTCAATGCAACTTCTGATTTAAACGTCGGGATTTAAATTGTCAGTGATGACACTCCCGAGATATTCAAAACGGTGAACACCCTTGACTGGAGACCTCTGAAGTTCAAAACAGCCTGGTTATGAGTTTGACGACTAAAAACCATAAATTTCGTCTTATTCACATTTGAAATCCAAATTCTTCAGATGTTGTACTGATATTGGTTAGTAATTGTTGAAGGCCTCCATGGTTATCACACGCTTTAATTAACAAAATTAGTGTACATTCAGGTCAGTAGCAACCAAAGGAATTGCTTCATTATTTCAGATTGCTTTGCGCTGTGTTGGACAAAGCAATGAATTTACATCAGCTGCTGTATTGTTGATTAAATGGTGGCCCGATATATAGTCGGGGACAGCTTAAATGAGTTACTAGATCAAGACAGGGTAGGCAACATTAACAGTCGTCCCCTATGCCTACGTAAATGTTGGTTTATGGTTGCATTTCTTGAAGGTAAGTTGTTTTCAGGTGCGAGCACATTGTCGCCAACCCTGCTTAGAATCCCGCCATCTCCAAAGATCATAATACCAGTAAAATTCCGTACGTCACAGTTGCCGACATGTTTCTGGCAATAACTCCCAGAATGCATTTTTCACAAAGTCAGCCAACATAATAATTACGACTGTAACTAATGACTTATTATTTAAATAATTTCACAGTTTTCTTTGGAAATTCAAGTCTAATGAAATTGTAACAAGTTGTACAAGGTAAGTACTAGTAATATACATCGATTAAAACAGTTTATACAGTTATTATAGACTCTTGATATGTGTGTGTCAAATCCACTTGTCTGAGATGTTTCGAAGCATTTATTTAATTAATTTTTGGATTAATTCTTATTTAGATTTCATCATGACGCCTAAAAAATACGAGAACAAGATTGGAGATGGATTGGAGTAACTCTACAAAGATCACTACAATTTAAGTAAGTAGGCCTAGCCTAGACCTACACAATTTAAAGTTCAGAGTTATTTAATCGTTGTTTTATTTATTTTTATATTCAGTCAGAGCACAAATAACGTAATAAAAACCTTAATGGTCTTTGGAAATGTTGAAATAGTCTTCCGACTGCATTTTCCGTATAGGCCTAATTCAAACATAACCTAAAATATAGCCTATGTAAGTTCTCTCTCGGGAATGTATTCTTAGGTTCCATTCTCCTTCTAATATAGTATTGTATATTATTCTCGACTTCCAAATGCCGTCAGCCATAATATTATAATACATTGCACATGTAACTCTTAAACTTAAGTCTATGATTCACACTCGGTTGGTGGTAGTGAATGTATTGGTGATTATATTTTATGAAGCTTATAACTTATGTACTTGGCTACTGACCTATAGCCTACTTAGTAGTAGGCATATAAAATATTTATAATAGGCCTATTTTTATTTGTTTCAGTCATGGTTGCGACAGAGTAGTGTGATGCCCTTCAACGAACTTCAAGGGTTGTGCAACATGAATCAATCATCATTCTGAGGAGCCATATACTCACATGTGCATGGTATATGCACTAAGCAGGAGTCACATATGCAAATTTTCAGAGAATACCAAAAATATCTCATAGCTCTCTTTTAGTTCTCGACATAAGTTACTGCGCCACTGCATGTCTGGGTGAAAATTACTGGTGTACTAATGTTGGGTAAGACAAAGTCATTGTTCGCTACTTGGTTAGATGACACGGTTTGGGCGAAGCCACTGGTTGCAATAAGTTATAAATATTGGTCGCAGCTATAGCCTACTTGTATTATTAATTCTGAATGAAAGTAGAAAGTGGCTTATACACCTGCATCGGACATGATTGTGACTGTATGCTGTGGTGGCTACGCTAGAATTAGTAGCACACAGGTAACGATATTTGTAGGCTATACATTATACGGTAATAGAAAACTAAACATTTCATAGATCTCGTAGGCCTATACTACACAGCTTGGACATTCTTAAAATTCACGACACGTGAATAATGAAATAAAAGGCAAAACCATTGGTCTGGATAAAGATTATTGATGCTTGACTACCTCCACTGTGCATGACAAAAACCGGGGTGTTATATATTAGCTAACGCGGCCCGCGTTACTTCAATTTTTCATATTAAAGCATTGTTGATGTTTCTTATGGCTAGCCCAGATTCCAATCCATCAGCTTTCTTGCATTCCAATAGAGTTGTGTGAGGTTTTCTGAAGTTCTAGCAGTCACATCAAGTTTGTTGCAAGTGGCAGGTGCCCCTTATCCATTTTACTTCCAGGTTCGTGACAAAGTGTGCATTTTTCAGATCTCAGGATGTTCCAAATAGGATCACAACTTATATAGATGGAATTCCAGCTGAGTCTGCCATTTTCGCTGTTAATTATGCGCAAGTACAGTATTGCCAATCCCAATTGTATAAGCGCGGTACCATGAAACAAAATAGCGCCAAGTTAGAACCAGTTCGCAATGGATTGTGCAAGCTGTTTTTGTCTAGACCAATAATTGTTAATTCATTAGGCCATACAAACACCCCTGAATTTTGTCACGCACAGTGGGGGTAGACACGCATCAATAATTTTCATCCAAACCCATGGTTTGTGCCTAGACCAATAACTTTTAGGCAGTGAGGCGCTGGTTTTGGCGATTAGTTTGAAACATGAAATTCTTGCGATCAGCGTTCATTACAGTGGTAAATACTGTTCTACATACAAAACAAACCTAACCTGGGGCTTATGCCCAGACCTCCTTGCTTGTAGTGCAATCGGTAATTTTCGTCCAGACAGTCGACTAACCAAGTAGCGACCAATGGTTTCGTCCAGTCAGTCGTCTAACCAAGAAGAGCTCGTTTATTTCTTTTTCTCACATAATTACAACATACATGTGTCGTCTAATGTAGGCCTATTTAGTATCGGATATGTTGGTAACTAATGACGTCAATGTGATCGCTCACTGCGGCAGTTTCACATACCAAATATGCTGTCGAACATGGCTGCAGTTGTTAAATATACAATAAATAAAAACACATGTTTAAGTGATTTAGCACATATATCCGGTGCAGAAGTGATCAAGGTTAGTAGTTACAATTGATAATGTCCCCCTCCCGCCAAAAGATGAAATAAGGTATTCTACCAACCATTTCGTGTTATGCGGCTAGCATTTTTTGGCAGTTGGTCCAGGTTCAATTTTCAGCTCTGCCAAGAAATTTTAATTTTGGTCTGAGGGATGGAACAAGGCACACTCAGCCTCATGAGGCAAAACTAAGAAAAGGAGGGTTCGATTCCTATCTTAGCCATCTTGGAAGTGGTTTCCACGCTTCTACTCCTGGCAAATGCCGGGATGGTTCCTAAATTAAGGCCATGGCCACCTCGTTCCCAATCCTCGTCTGAATAATAAATGCACACACTAATCGAGCCATGACAATAATGCAGGTTATCAGACAAATTCCACATGCCCAAGTACACAGATCTACATGACCATGATGTCACAAAGCCCCATAATCAACCAACTGCTGCTTTCTACCATTCCAAGACGAAATCTTCGAGTTGCCATTAGTCTAATGCCCCTAAAATCCACGACTAGTTCGAATGGTTTTAGGCCTAAGCATTGGATCAACCATCTTCTTGCATCTCAATAGGGATTTGCCAACAGGCTTTCAACAGCTTGTCTCAATTCTGCCTTCATATATGTACCAAGTAGGGTACATTTGTCACGTGGTAATAATATCGTAT
This sequence comes from Meconema thalassinum, assembly GCA_946902985.2. Lineage (NCBI taxonomy): Eukaryota > Metazoa > Arthropoda > Insecta > Orthoptera > Tettigoniidae > Meconema > Meconema thalassinum. Next base: position 98,167,773 of record OX336391.1, read on the forward strand.
GGCCTCGGGTGCCTGGTGCAAGCTTTGTAAATTGACACCCAGAGGGTAGCTTGCATGTCGAATTTCGTCGTTCCTTTGAACGCTCTGAAAGTCAAGGAGGTTAGATATCTAAACTCCTTGACACTACAGCGCTTTCAAGTAGAGAATGGAGGAACTTTGTGTTGGCGGAAAATCCCGAGATTAATTTTGCCAATGAATACGGCCTACTGAATTCAAATGGGTTCTTTAACATGCCAACAACGTATGACATGAGTGTCGTGATTTTTGTCGCCTTTCAAAAATCACTTACCACGGTCAGGAGCGAACCTGCAATCTTGGGGTTGGTAGTCCGACACTATAACCACTCACCCACCGTGGTGACTGTTTGTATATGGTTTCTTGTATTCGTAAGCAGATCGAGGTAATTTCTTCGTGTCTTTATACATAAGTAATAAGTTTTACTCGTTGATGGAGTGTAAAATGAGTAAAAGCTACGTATATTGCTCAGTTTACGGCTGTAAGTCGATGCATAAAAGAGGGCTGCGGATATAAGTTTTCATCACTTTCCAAAAGATGTAAATAGCAATAGCCAAAAGGTGACGATACCAAATAAATACGGGCAACAGGAGCGGGATGGACCACTCACCACTACACTCACTGACGACAGGACGGGTTGTTCACTGTTTACGCCGAGCCAAGCCGTACCAAGACAGCTAGGCCTACACCAGCCGACTACAGCCAAGCTTCATCAGTCAGGTATCCTTCCCCCTCCCTAGTTCATTTCCAATTACCCTACCAACCGCCATCACCTCGCTCTGCGATATTCGAGTCATTCCACTACGAGTCATATAGGCCTAATTTGACTTTGCAGGGTAAATATCTACTCTGCGAGAACCTGCTACCAGTCCGATATTCTACACCAAACCCACCAGCTAACCATCTAAATCGAGCAATTCCTGTGTCCCCCGAGCTTTAATACAAGTTAAACTCATCCCTTCGCCCTACCAAGCAGCAAATAATTTCTACAGTCTATGATACAGTGAGCAAACTCAAATATAGCTTTTAAAGTAACAGCGCCATGACTCGAACTGCTCAAAAACAGATACCAGCAGACAACCGATGCTTGATAATATGCAATTGACACATAAAATCCAGTGGAACACACAAATTAGAACACGTGTATCGCACAGTTATACATATATACAATTGAAAATAACACTGTCATTATTTTAGGGACCACATTTACTGATTATAACCGAAAAATAAAAAGTGTTCCATATAATAATAATATCGTATGGCCTCGGATGCCTGGTGCAAGCTTTGCTATTTGACACCCAGAGGGTAGCTTGCATGTCGAATTTCGTAGTTCCTTGACTATGAAAGTCAAGGAGGTTAGATGTTTGATATCTAATCTCCTTGAACACAATAGCGCTTTCTAGTAGAGAAATGAGGAACTTTGTGCTGGCGGAAAATCCCGAGATTAATTTTGCCATTATGAACTCGGCCTACTGAATTCAAATGGGTTCTTTGACATGCCAACATCGTATGACATGCGTATCGTATTTTTGCCGCCTTTCAAAAATCACTTACCACGGCCAGGGGCGAACCTGCAATCTTGGGGTTAGTAGACCAACACGCTATCCACTCACCCACCGTGGCAAGCTGTTATTGAGTATTTTTACCCTACTTATCCGGACCGACCGCAGCGCCCCAAGTGTTAGTTTGAGTTGCCAATACATGCAAGAAATGAGTACGGTACTTATCAAAAATAAAGAAATAATAAGCTAATATGTACCCTACTATTATATTTCTCTCCTACTCCTAAATCCTTCTCTGAACACTCATTTTAAAACAGAATGGTCTGCATTTTTGGACTAATTATAAAAATATAGCCTATAAGAAGAAATAAACATGCTCATCTTTAGCTCCCTGGAGAAAATAATTGAGTAAGTATTAATGTTTCTGTTCTTATGCATTTTATGTGATGCTTCAAAAATCAATCTAGAAGAGATAATTTAAGTTAACTTCACTACCATAATACTGCTTAAGAGTTACTGTCGAGGACTGATGACCAAGATGTCCCTAACTTGAGCAAGGACTGCTTCATGTGAAACGTGTTTTCGTAAAAGAGCCTTTACTTAGTTTGGATCATTTGCGATTACGTGTTACATGGATGTGTGTGCTGGCTTTTTGGTGTTCAATGATGTAAGTTGGCAACACCAAATGTGGCGGCCATGTTGGTTTTCTAGTAACTTATTTAAGGTGTCCTGGACTATAGCTGCACGGCAGCGCTGCACCAAGGAAATTCAGCAGAAAATCACTGATTTCATACAATGAGTGATATTATGTAAACATTTTAATATACAGTATGCACCTTTACTTAACAAAGTTTATGCTTTTGATCTGTAACATCTTTCCACTCGGTAGCTGGACATTTTTGTGGGAGTGATTTTGGAAAAGGGACGGAAGTGGATGGGTCGGAAATGGATGGGACGGAAGTGCATGGGACGGAAACAATGAGCGCGCGTGTTGGCGGAGATCGGTACAACGATGTACTGTAGGCCATGTGGCTATGGGGAATGTATATCGCATACAGTTTAGTTCAAGGTTTGCAGACCCCATTTAAGAAATTCCTACAATAATTCATCTTCAAGTTGTCTTTCTTTGGTATGAAAATATTCATTTTATCATATTTGCTGAAAACAATTACGATATATTAAATCTTAATAATTTTGCTGTATTCTTATTTAATGTAAGCACTCGATGTACTGTCGGACATGTGGCTATGTGGAATCTATCGCATCAACAAACACTCCAAACAACGTAGGAATTCAGTATATTAAAGCCGACTACTAACAAATTGAAACTTCGTTGGTCTAAACATATCACTGGGAGAAACACATTTAATATACCTTCCGCACACCTAATTTTTAATCGCGCCTATAGTTGGCAGTGCGCTCTATCGGCTAAACGAGGCCATTTTCAATAACATCGCTGGCATGGGTTCACTAAATGGCCGGTATAGAGCGCAGCTCGCATCAAGTAGGCAGTGCATTGCTTCCGCCACGGCAAATAACAATTATGATTCATTACGGTCAAGATTTGGCACTGGAGCTATACAAGTAGTTATTTTAACGACCAACAGAGTTCACTCGTCAACAAGGGATTTGTGCTCCCGGGACACACACAGTAGGATAACATGTCACATTTTACACATCATATGCGACTACTGTAAGGCTCGTATAATTTTTTCTTATTTCGACATTTAACTTCCGAAAATATTTACCATGTGCTACCCAAAAAAATGCGTCAACCGAAGTGGCTCCGCCCCCTTTATTCCTGATAGACGGTGTTCTACTGTATATAATATACAGTGTGTTCCAGAATTAAACCATCACACTGCTATTTCTCCTTTCCGTGGCTAATTGACGATATAATCGGGCAAATTGCCAACAAATGAACGGATTATTTATCTCTATATTGTCAATTATCCCTAATTAGGATATTTGTCACTTGTAAGACCTATTCTGGAATACGCCTCGGCGGTTTGCGATCCATATCAAGTAGGGCTCATAAATGAGTTGGAAATGGTACAAAGAAAGGCCGCTAGATTTGTGCTCGCGGGAACCTGCAACCCCTAGAGGGCGCGTCCCCAGGTGGCGGATAGGGGGCCCCTACAGTAACGGTAGGGTAGGTTCGAATACCCTCCAATAGAACCCGCGGACCAACAGGTAGCCCAATTCTTGGGGGCTTTAGAATACTGAGGCACCCTCTCTCCAGGGGCTATAAATATGGAGGGTCCTGCTCTGGGATATGAGTGAAGACCTCAACAGCACCTGCGGTGGAGAAGGAGTCCTTTGGCACAGTGCAGATGGTGGAGGAGGCAACCCAGTGCTCGGGTTAATAGAGCAAAATTTCCGTATATTGGACATATATCAGGCACCGAACGTCGCCCGGGATAAGGCGACCACTTTTATCAAGTGCCAACGGTTTCTTCGGAGGGCGGATGAGCGGGTAGAAGGGCACTCTCTTGTCCTTGGAGGGGGAAACTGCTCCTAAAGGCGGAAGAGCTACTAGGTGGCCAACGGCATAGAATGGAGAAGGCAACGGGATACCACTCCATTAAAGATCCTAGGATATCCCAAGTATAGCAGCCATGATGAGTTTCTCTATTGATTGTGATTCTACTGATCATGGGAATCGGAAACCAAGATCCGGCAAGAGAGGAAACAGTAGCGAGGCCTCTTCGGTCGTCATTCAACGAAACCCTCGCAATGACAATTGCAAATTCACTGTTTGTACATGGAATGTAAGAACTCTTCTACACCCTGGACGGCTTGAGGAGGTAAAAAACTCTATGTTTAAGAAGAATCTAGATGTCCTGGGAATGTGTGAAACTAGATGGGCAAGAAATGGAGACTTCATTTCTGATGACTTCAGGATAATCCACGCAGGCAATACCAAAGCCGAAAATAGTGGTGTAGCGATTGTATTAAGAGGAAAATGGACTCACAACGTAGTCAACATTTATCACATTAGTGACAGAATTCTAATGATACAAGTAAAAGCAATTCCAGTTGATTTGGTGATAATACAAACATATTTCCCCACTTCAAATGCTGATGATGAAGAAATTGAAGAAATGTATGATCAAATAGAAGAATTGTTTGTCATAGTAAAGGAGAATTCAAACATTATTTTAATAGGTGATTTTAATGCTTCTGTAGGCTCTCATAATGATGTTAAATATGCTGGTAAGTTTGGCATGGGTGATGTCAATGTGAGAGGAGAAAGATTACTGGAATTCTGTGAGCAACATGAGATGGTAATAACTAATACCTGTTACGAAGTTCCCAAGAGAAGACGTTACACCTGGATAGCACCTGGAGATAGAAGAAGGTTGCAAATTGACTACATCATAGTTAAACAAAGATACAGGAACCAAGTGAAAGGCAGCCATAGTTACCCTGGGGCGGAAATTGATAGTGATCATATCCTAGTTGCAGCTAAATGTGATATAAGGTTCAAGAGGAATAAAACATTTAGACGAAAGAGATGGTGTTTAAATAAGCTTCAGGATCCTAATGTAGTACAAAAATTTAAAGATGTTAGCAAATTGGTTAAGGATGAGACTTTAGGATGGGATGATATAAGAAATGGCTTAGAAACAGCCGCAACGGAAGTACTAGGCAAAAAAAATGGAACCGAAGATGAAATGGATGACCCAGGAAATCCTGGAGCTTATTGAAGAAAGGAACAAATTTAGAAATATAGACACTCAAGCGTATAAGTCTCTAAAGAATCAAATAACAACGAAATGTCGCAAGGAGAAATACAATTGGATGAAGCAGGTATGCATAAATATTGAGGATGACCTGAAGAATGGGAAACCTGACAAAGCTTATTTTAAAGTGAAATCTTTGAGCTATCAGCAACGCATTACAAGCAACGTTGTTAAGGATTCCAAAGGGAAGCTATTGTTTGAAAATGATAAGGTATGTGAGCGATAGAAGGAATACCTTGAAGATTTGTATGATGGACCAGATATTACTGACAATAGTAGTTATATAGAAGATGAAGAACTAATTGAAGAAGATGATAAAGGTTCAACTATAACTAAAGCAGAGTTTTATGCAGCACTCACTAAACTGAAAGGAAATAAAGCAACTGGTGTAGATAACATTCCTGCAGAGCTCTTAAAATGTTGTGATGTAAGCATTAAGGAATGCCTTTTTCAAATCATTATTAAATGCTATGAGGACGGAATTTTACCTCCTGATTTTATTAAAAGTCGAACAATCACACTACCCAAGAAAGGAAATACTTGTGAATGTTCTAATTATAGAACTTTAGCCATTCTTTCACATGCATCAAAGATTGTATTGATCATCATCAAAGATAGACTAAGCAAGAAAATTGAACAACATCTGGATAGTGATCAGTATGGATTTAGAACAAGGAAAGGGACTAAGGAGGCTATCCTAGCATTACGTCAGATTTTAGAAAGAAGACTGGAAGTTAATCGAAAAACCTATATAGTATTCATTGATATAGAAAAGGCATCTGATAATGTTAATTGGAAAACCTTATTTCTTACATTGGCCAAAGTCGGGATTGACTGGAAAGACAGGCGCCTTATTCTGAACTTATATAAAAATCAATCTACCGAAATAACAGTTAATGGCAATAAAAGAGAAGCAAAAATAAGAAGAGGTGTAAGGCAGGGTTGTCCTCTATCACCATATCTCTTTAATATCTATATAGAAGCTGCAGTAAATGCATTAAAAGAGAAAACAAAAGGATTAAAATTTAATGGAGTACAGGTTCATAGCATTCGCTTTGCAGATGATATTGCACTTTTAGCAAACTCTGCATGTGAAATGAATAGAATGTTAAAATTTTTCAGAAATCCTTAGGAAAATTCGGGCTAAGAGTTAATTCTCGGAAGAAAAAATTAATGGTGGTTGATAAAAAGAAACAACCAATTTTAGCTAATATAATGTTAAATGATAGTGCCATTGAACATGTAACGAAATTTTGCTATTTGGGAAGTGTGATTAATTATGACAACAGATGTATCTCAGAAATTAAGAAAAGAATAGTGTTGGCGAAGAAAGCCTTTCAAATAAGAAGAATTTGCTGCTCAATTAGCACCTCAACTTGAAGATAAGGAAGTCATTTCTCATGACCTTTGTTTGGAGTGTGTTGACCTATGGTTGTGAAACATGGACACTGGGGAAAAGAGAAGAATCAAAACTTGAGGCAGCTGAAATGTGGTTTTGGAGACGAATGACCCGAACAAGCTGGGTGGAAAGAAAGAGAAATGAGCTTCTTCTGAACCAAATTCAGGAGAATCGATGCCTGTTGAACACCATCAAGAAAACGAAATCAAAATTCATGGGACACGTTCTCAGACATGACACTCTCCTCCAGGTCATTTTTGAAGGATAAATTTTGGGGAAGAAACCAAGGGGACGACCAAGACAATCGTATCTCAAGAACATTGTCAATGAAATGGAATGTGAATCGTATGTCAATATGAAGAGAACTGCTGAAAACCGTAAGAAATGGCTGCAACGACAAGGCTTTTAGCCTCTAGAAGCTGATGATGATGATGACTTTAATCCCAGGAGCAGTGTGAGCCGTATGTTAAAGAAACTTGGGTGGGAATCACTGGAGGCTAGGAGGATGAAATTTAGACTCTGCGCTATGTACAACACGCATACTAATCAACCAGCATGGGGTGAGCTTAGCAAACGTATCGGAAAGCCCTTTTTACATGGGTAGGAGCGATCATCCTTTCAAAGTTAAGGGCCGACCACAGCGAACAAATTATGGTAAATATTCTTTCGTAAACCGTGCCATTGATAATTGGAACTCTCTACCTGCCGCAGTCTTAGAGCCTTTTCCCAAACATATAGGTGTGTTTAAGAAAAGACTGACTAATTGTGTAAATACTCCAGTTTAATTGTTAGTGAATTGTTATGTACAATTATTTATTTGTTATATATATATATCTAATTTGCCACCGGGGACACACCCCCAATTGCAAATAAACGAATGAATGAATGAATGAATAATTATAACTCAAGTTAGTGGAAAGTTATCTTATGAAGGGAAGGAAAGTTGAAAATGAAAAGAAGCTAGTTAGTTATGTAAATATTAATAATAATTTAAATTTTGGATTAAATATAATCATATTTAGACTAGGATTAGCGTAGGAATCAGGAGTCCAGGATGGAATAAGACTTAGTTATTGTATAGCGACGGGCCATCGCTAAATAGCATCTTTTATGACGGTATTGAATAATTTAATGATTTTATTTTGTTGATACTTCTGAAAACTTGGACACAGCAGTGAGGTGTCAATAGTAGGTTGGTTATTCACATAGCGGTAAATTCATAGATAGGAGCATCTATTATAGTTGACTTCGTTTTCGTTTCGGAATTTAATTTTGTTTTTTCATTGTTAATTGTTTCGTATTAACGAATAAACATGACCGGCACGTTTTTGTGTTTGCTTGCAATATGTTTCTATAACTTTGCGTTATATTTCACAATAGTGGGGTCAAGGTAAGAATGCTATAGTAGTAAAATAGTGTCACAACCTATATCCTATTTCCGTAACGCCTGAGATTCGAAAGTTTCTCACCTCCAGTTTAGTTAGTTAACCGAACCCAGTGGAGTAGAAGTATAGCATTTCTTTAGTTAGCACGTTCCTTACTCCGGTGTGTGATTGCCAGTAGCTATTTGTGGATATTTCTAGCCGGGTAATACAAGTTGCTGCGATCCTATTCCATCTTCGGATTCTGGCTGACATTTCACATGGAAATGAGGGTACAGAACGCTATGGTAAAACCATGCCAAAGAAGACGTCAGTGCACCTGTTGTTCGCTTTTGCGAATGTTTTTTGTAGACTATGTTTCCCGTATGGTTTGAAACACACGTTCAATTTTTCTGCCCCATTATTTTATTTTGTTATAATTGCAGTATGAACGTGGTGTTCTGTTTATTTATTTATTAACTTATGTTTCATTTGAATTGTTGTTCTTTATTATTCTTGTCAACTCACCTTTTTCTGAAGTGTCCTTCTAGACGCACCATACCGTCACAATTCCTCATGAAGTAATGTGCTCACCTCAGCGGCAACCCTCGCAATGTGCATGGGGCTGTGCACTGATTGGCTGTTGGACACCCCTCCTTCTTTCGGGAACGTTCGGCGCGCTGTCGTCATTACCACTATATATTCTCCGCATCGCCGTACTGCCGTGTCTGTCTACATCTGCCTGCATCGGCATACGCCTGACCACGGCTGCCTGCCTGACCACAACAAGGCCCTTCTTGGGTCGGCACTGATAGTAAACATCGTGTAGCTGGAACCTCGCCAAGCGGCATGCTTCATCGCTTGGACTCTGTCGTGCTAGGCGAGGCATGAGTCAACGACCTTCATCTCAGCAACTCCGTCAGCCCGCCAGATCACTACAATTCGGCGATGAGAAATTGTAACTGCTTGTAACCTGCCAGACAGATCACTAACAAGCGATCTGTTACTGCGGGGTACACTTCGCCAAAGGAGCCACAATCTATCTTTCTCGGAAAGCACACCGAGACTTCTTACAGGAAGCCTTTGTTTGGATATTACGACCCGCTCCCTGCGGGCCAATTACTCGGTTTAAAGTATCCAATCATTGGTAACGCCAACTTCATTCACTTGGCCAAGCCTTTCTTTTTGCTTCTTGCTTGTTTTTTGGATCATTTCTTATAAATATATTTAATCGCCTTTTATTAAGCCTTTTTTTTGCATTTTTATTGTAATTCATATTTTATAGTCAAAGTTTATTCTGAGTTTCCTGGAGAAACAATACATTTTTAATCACCTTCTTTTAATTATTATTCTAGCTTGCCACGGTGGGTGAGTGGATAGCGTGTCGGACTACTAACCTCAAGATTGCAGGTTCGCCCCTGACCGTGGTAAGTGATTTTTGAAAGGCGGCAAAAATACGATACGCATGTCATACGATGTTGGTATGTCAAAGAACCCATTTGAATTCAGTAGGCCGAGTTCATAATGGCAAAATTAATCTCGGGAGTTTCCGCCAGCACAAAGTTCCTCATTTCTCTACTAGAAAGCGCTATTGTGTTCAAGGAGATTAGATATCTAACATCTAACCTCCTTGACTTTCATAGTCAAGGAACTACGAAATTCGACATGCAAGCTACCCTCTGGGTGTCAAATAGCAAAGCTTCCACCAGGCACCCGAGGCCATACGATATTATTATAATTATTATTCTAATGAAAATATTTGTTATTGATTCAAAAATCAAATAAATGTATTAACTCTAGTTATCAAAGTTTGGTCTCTTCCTCGTCGCTCTATTTAAATTCCACTGTGTGCCCGAAACCTAATCCTCTGCTATTTCCCAGTTGGGGTGCTATCCAGTCATCCCTTTCCATGGTACCTCAACCCCGGATCGAACCCAGAACTTTCATTCTGAGACCACAAATTCTATTCTAAAAAAACTTGTGCAATCTAACATTTGTCTTACACATTTCAGTATACCGTGGCTAGCGCAAGAGATCTGCGGGAAGGCAGGAACAATCCCAGCATACTGTACAACTGTCTTCTTTCCGGAGAGCGGGTCTCAGTCTGGCGCAGGCAGTTTGGTGAGTGAGTTATTCCAACTTTCCAGCCATGCCAATAATAATAGATGACAAACTGTTATACTCACGGGCTGCCTACAAGGGTCAACTCACCCGGTTTAAAAATATTTAGCTACTCTACCTAAAGATGAACAAAACCTTGGTATTATATCTCAGCGTTTAAAAGCTTATGAACAGGCGTACGAGAAATATGATCCCGTGCAACTTGAAATAGAAATCAAAAGCCCGGAACATCAGTCGGATAGGGAAGAAGTAGAGAGTAATTACTTTGATACACACGCTCAGGCTGTGGCATTAGTTAGAACTTGGACCCTGGCGTTGAAGGTAGAAGAAACACAAGGAAGAATTAGCGACAATGGGAATAGTGTCAAACCATTGTTACCTAAAATCGAAATTCCGCATTTTTCAGGAAAGGAGGAGATGTGGCAATCATTATTTGATTTATTTAGTTCATTAGTACATGATAACGCCACACTTCCCGAAATTCAGAAATTCCATTACTTAAAATCCACTTTGCAAGGCCCACCCCTTCAACGTTTAAGGGAACTCCCCTTAACAGGAGAAAACTATAACATTGCTATAGAGCTTCTTAAAGGCCGCTATGGCAAGGAAAGATTATTTATAGAAAGGCATATTCAAGCCTTATTCAACCTGCCCGCCCTGCGTTCTGACAATTTGTCAACACTGCGAGCCTTAAGTGACTCGGTCCAACTACACGTCAGAGCATTGGCATGGTTGAATCAACCGGTCGAGCATTGGCATCTATTCTTAGTTCACTTGGTTACTTCTAAATTTGACCCAGCAACCTTAAAGGCATGGGAGAGGGAAATAAGAAATGACACTTCATATACCTATGATTCACTGCTTACTTTTATAAATAATATATGTCAGGTTTTGTCAACCGTAGCCTGTCATACGTCAGGAAGTGCAGATAACAAATCTAATGTTGTCAAGCCAGTCGGTACTAAATTAAACAAATCTGCTGTCTTTACTGTTCAACATAATTCAACAGATTGTATTCTCTGTAAAGCGCCTCACAGGTTATATTCCTGCGTTGCCTTTAAAGCTCTTTCTACCGACGAAAGACGCAAATTAATAGCTCAAAAAAGATATTGCTACAACTGCCTGTCAGCTAGGCATATGGTACCTGATTGCTTTTCTAAAAATACTTTTTCCCATTGCAAGGCTCAACATCACACCTTGCTTCATAGGTTTGAAAAGGCACGTCAGGCTCCTTCCCCTGGAAGTTCCAAAGATACATCCCCAGGATCCAATGCGCAATCTTATACTCAGAGCTTTAGCTCTATTCGTAGTTCCCAGGTGCTACTATCGACCGTGTTATTAAAAGTTCAAGATTCCTTTGGTAGATGGCTTGCCTTATTGGATAATGCCGCCACCCATGACTTCATAAGTGAGCGTCTCATTAAGGAACTTGGTCTTCCCAAGCAACCTACATTAATTCAGGTTACCGGTATTAACAATAGCAATGTTAAACCTTTGCATTTTGTTCGTATTCATATCAAAGATGCTGTTAATTGTAACACAACATTTCAGTTGAATTGTCTTGCCATTGATACTATTGGCAGTAATACCCCTAGTACTTCTTTTGAAATTAGAAATTGGCAATTTCCTCATAACATTCAGTTGGCAGATCCAACATTTAATACGAGCGCTCCAGTATACATATTTCTCAGTGCCCAAGTATTTTGGCAATGTCTCCTTAGCTCTAAGGTCAAAATATCACCAGGAGTGTTTGTTCATCATACCAAGCTAGGTTGGTTAGTAACGGGTCAAGTCCCTCGTAAGTCATTTCAAAGTTTCTCACAATGTCATTTTGTCAATGCAAGTCTCGATTACAACTTAGAAAGATTTTGGAAAATCGAAACTATAGATTCAGTTTCACCTTCCTCACTTGAAAATGAAATGTGTGAAAAACTGTTTCGCGAAACAACCAAACGCAATTCAGAGGGTAGATTTGTCGTAATAATGCCCCGTGTGGATAATCCACCTCTTTTATTTGAAACACACCCTAGGGCTCTTAGAGCACTCTATGCTGTGAAAAGCAAATTTAAACGAGACCCTGTTGTTAAAACTCAATATTCCACATTTATGTAGGAATATGAGGCGCTCGATCACATGGAGGTTGTTACCAAGAAAGATGATGCTTCCTATACCCCATCTGAGTCATTTTCCTCAATCACCATCCTGTTTGGAAGAATGAAATTTTAAAGGAAAACATAAGAGTGGTCTTTAATGGCTCTGCATTGGATGCCAACGGAACTTCTCTGAATGACACTTTATTATCTGGCCCTCCAATTCAATCTGACATCTCTTCTGTTTTGATGAATTTTCGCTTGTTTCCTATCGCAGTGATATCCGATATCAAACAGATGTATAGACAGATTTTGGTCGATCAACAACAGCGTGACCTTCAGAGAATTCTTTGGCGCGACGAGCCTACTAAACCTGTCAAGATTTTTCGACTAAAAACATTATCATATGGACTAAAGCCTTCTGCTTTTTTAGCCATACGTACGTTGAAATTACTTGCTGAACAGGATGGCCCGTTGTATTCTCCTAAGGCTTCTAAAGTGTTAAAATCATCATTTTACGTTGACGATTTTCTTCATTCATTTGAGTCAGTATCTGAAGCACTTCAAGTCTCTAAAGATTTGACAGCTTTGCTTTTGGGAGGCGGATTTTCCCTGTGCAAATGAAACTCTAATTCGGAGGAATTCCTTTCTAAATATCCGTTAACTTCAGTCTATAACGACTCAGTAGAACTTCTTCAGGAAAGTAATTCTATCAAAACTCTAGGCATCTATTGGAGTCCTCAAAAGGATTTTTTCTTTTTCAAAATTAATCTCTGTGACATCCAACCGCAAACTAAGCGGCAAATTTTGTCTGAGATTGCAAGGATATTTGATCCTCTTCAATTTTTGGCGCCAATCATCGTCACGGCAAAGCTCTTCATGCAAGACCTTTGGTCCTTGAAAACTGGTTGGGATGAACCAGTTCAATCAGAGTTGCAAAAAAAAAATGGATTTCTTATAGAAATGGTTTGGAAGATCTTTCTAATGTTATTATCCCGCGAGTGATTATTCCCTTTCCCGCCTGTGGAGGATATGAATTTCACATCTTTGCTGATAGCTCATTGAAAGCTTATGGATGTTGTGCGTATATTGTTTGCCGTAATTTTGTCAAATCATATCTCTTTTCCAATTTAATTTGCTCTAAGTCAAAGGTAGCCCCTCTTAAATCTTTATCCTTGCCACGACTGGAACTTTGTGCTGCTCTTCTGGCGGTTGAATTATCGGTCAAAATCCGTCAATCTATAAAAATCCGATTTATTAAAAATTACGTTTGGAGAGACTGAGCCATCACGTTGGCATGGATTGCCAAACCTCCCTCAAATTGGCAGGTGTTTGTAGCTAATAGAGTGTCCAAAATTCAACAATTGTCTAATCTTGAACAATGGCATAATGTATCTGGCAAGGAGAACCCTGCATATGTCATTTCTCGGGGATGTTCCCCTCTTATGTTGGCTAACTTGACATTATACTGGCACGGTCCCCGTGGGCTTCTGCAAGAACCTTCCGCTTGGCCAAATTTTCCTCTTCCGGAGTTATCAGACTTGCCGGATGCTGGTAAGATTACTGGATCTTCTCTTCTCGTTTCCGACTCTCCCCTTCTCTTGCAGCGATATTCCTCTTTCCATAAATTGGTGAGGGTTATGGCTTATCTCCTTCGAAGGAAATATTTTGTGGTAGAACAACCCCTTTTTCCTAAGCCATATTTAACCCTTTCTGAATTAGGTTTAGCCACTACAAAAATCATATGGCTTACTCAACAAGAAATATTCTCTCGCCCCTTTTTTGGATACTGATGGTTTACTAAGAGTAGGAGGACGTTTATCTTTGGCTGATCTTTCTGAGGATAAAAAACATCCAATTATTCTTCCCTCAAAACATCATATCACTTCCTTAATCATTCGTCAGTATCATTACCAGCATCTTCATGCTGGAACTCGTACATTACTTTCTGTCATTCGTGAAAGGTATTGGCCCATAAACGGAGTGCATGAAGTTACCTCTGTTATCCGGAAGTGCATTCCATGTTTTAAATCCAACCCTAAAATTACCGCTCAGCTCATGGGTGATCTTCCCTACTTTAGATCTGCGCCTGCTAGACCCTTTACCTTTACGGGGGTGGATTATTCCGGGCCTTTTGTTTACAGAAGAAATTCACCTGAGTCTAAAAAATGTATTTCTGGAAAACTCTATATTTCGCTTTGTATGTATGGTCACCGGAACAGTTCACTTAGAACTAGTTACCAACGCCTCTACTGCTTACTTCTTGGCAGCTTTTGCCAGATTTTCTGCTCGCCGAGGTCTTCCTTCAGAAGTATTCTCAGATAATGCTAAAAATTTTATCGGAGCTTGTGAACAAATTAAGAGAGCTCTTACAATTCAGCGCTGGAAAGGATTACTGATTATTTCAAGTGGCACTTTATCCCCCCTGTGCACCTCATCAAGGTGGGCGTTGGGAGTCTTGCGTGAAACTCACCAAGAAGCACCTTAGACGTGTTTGTGGCCACACCCCCCTCTCTCCTGAAGAATTTAATTCCTTAATTATTTTTATTGAGGGCATAATTAATTCTCGTCCTTTATCACCCTTATCTAATGATCCTTCAGATCTTCTGCCATTAACGCCAGGCCATTTTCTTATCGGTGGTCCGTTGACTGCCTCTCCCCCTTTGTTATATTCTAATTCTGAATCTTCTTTAGCCATTTCTTGTCGCAAAATTGAAAGTTTGTGCAATAATTTTTGGCGCCGCTGGAGGTTGGAATACCTCGGTTTGCTTCAGCATCATGGTAAATGGCGTGTTTCCTGCTCTAACTTTCAGGTAGGGGAATTGGTCCTTTTGAAAGACCCTAGTCCCCCTCTTGTCTGGAATTTGGGTAGGGTTGTTGAGTATTTTCCTGGCAGAGATGGTAGGGTTCGCGTGGTAAAACTGCAGACTTCTGCTGGTGATTTTCTCAGGCTAATCACTATGATTGCTCCTTTGCCACGCGAGGCCTAACTTCTGCACTTTCTTACTGCAATTCTTTCCCACCCCTCCCAGCATGTTCGCTTTTGCGAATGTTTTTTGTAGGCTATGTTTCCCATACGGTTTGAAACACACGTTCAATTTTTCTGCCCCATTATTTTATTTCGTTATAATTGCAGTATGAACGCGGTGTTCTGTTTATTTATTTATTTAACTAATGTTTCATTTGAATTGTTGTTCTTTATTATTCTTGTCAACTCACCTTTTTCTGAAGTGCCTTTCTAGACGCACCATACTGTCACACTTTCTCATTAAGTACTGTGCTCACCTCAGTGGCAACTCTCGCAATGTGCATGGGGCTGTGCGTTGATTGGCTGTTTGACACCCCTCCTTCCTTCTGGAAAGTTCGGCGCGCTGTCGTCATTACCACTATATATTCTCCGCATCGCCGTACTGCCGTGTCTGTCTACATCTGCTGCATCGGCCTACGCCTGACCACGGCTGCCTGCCTGACCACAACAAGGCCCTTCTTGGGTCGGCACTGTTAGTAAACATCGTGTAGCTGGAACCTCGACAAGCGGCATGCTTCATCGCTTGGACTTTTTCGTGCTAGGCGAGGCATGAGTCAACGACCTTCATCTCAGCAAGTCCGTCAGCTCGCCAGCTCACTACAATTCGGCGATGAGAAATTGTAACTGCTTGTAACCCACCAGACAGATCACTACCAAGAAATCTGTTACTGCGGGGTACACTTCGCCAAGGGACCCACAATCTATCTTTCTCGGAAGGCATACCGAGACTTCTTAGAGGAAGCCTTTGTTTGGATTTTACGACCCGCTCCCTGCGGGCCAAATACTCGGTATAAAGTATCCAATCATTGGTAACGCCAACTTCATTCCCTTGTTCAACACATTTCTTCAAGGCCAAGCCTTTTTTTGCTTCTTGCTTGTTTTTTGGATCTTTTCTTGAAAATACTTTTTAATCGCTTTTTATTAAGCTTTTTTGCATTTTTCTTGCAATTCATATTTTATAGTCAAAGTTTATTCTGAGTTTCCTGGAGAAACAATACATTATTAATTAACTTCTTTTAATTATTATTCAAATGAAAATATTTGTTATTGATTCAAAAATCAAATAAATGTATTAACTCTAGTTATCAATGTTTGGTCTCTTCTTCGTCGCTCTATTTAAATTCCACTGTGTGCCCGAAACCTAATCCTCTGCTATTTCCCAGTTGGGGTGCTATCCAGTCATCCCTTTCCACCTGTCAAACAGTGTGGTGTTTACTGGGTAGTTCCACATCAACACTCGCAGTGTACACATGCACAGAAGGCACACAGAATACGCCTTGAAGACCCAGCGCGGTGGAAGGCCATAAGAAGATCGGACGCAGGACAGTCGCAAAGTGATGTGGCCCGATGGCTTAAAGTGAGTCGTTCTGTTGTTTCTCGGATGTGGAGAAAGTTTGTAGAGACCAAAAATGTATCCCAAAGGCCAGTGTAGGGCCGACCACGTGTGACATCGGAATGAGAGGACCGTTATTTGGCTGTCAGGGCACGACAGTACCGCCGTAGTGCTGCACGGCAACTGGCATCTAACGTCGTAGCATCCAATGGAACAGTTGTATCGAGGCAAACAGTGAACAGAAGGCTTCGGCACAGTGTATTTTATTGTCAGAGACCACCTGTATGTGTATCCCTGACGCGTATAACCAGAAGGAAACATCTAGAGTAGAGGCGTCAACATGACAACTGGATGGTCGAACAGTGGGCCTATGATCTTTTCACAGATGAGTCCCGATTTGGTCTGGAGAATGATTCTCGAGGGATTCGCATCTGGAGAGAACCTGGAACACAATTTCGGGACCTAGACGTTGTGGAAAGAGACCGAAATCGAGGAGGATCCCCAATGATGTGGGCAGGCATTATGTTGACTACTCGAACACCTCTTCAGGAAATGGTACGTGTAAATTGTCAAGGTTTAACTACTGTCAGGTATCGTGACGAGATCTTGGGAATAGGCGGTTTCGGTGGCGTAGTCGGTAGCATACTGAGCTTCTATGCCCAAGATAGCGGGTTCAAACCCGGCCGAAGCCGTCGGATGTTTTAAGAGCGTTAAAATCCCTCAGTGTGCCTTTCTTCGGAGGGGAAGTAAAGCCGGCGGTCCCATGTCATAGATTTATGGCATGTTAAAGAACCTTCCACTAATTGCACCTGTGTGAAGCTAAATTGAATAGGTTAAGAATGTAAACAACGCTCTTAGGTTTCTACGTTCGTTACCAAGAGCCGACTGCGGTCGCCTCTAGTAGTTAAGTTCTGAACTTGGCCTAGTAGTCGTTGACGGTGGTGCTTGACGGCAAAAGTAGGAACTATTTGAAAAATCCTAAGTTGCAGTACTTAAAATTAAAAAACAGATACACAAACTAATACTGTCATCACAATTAACACCGGTTATCAGACAGATTCTACACACACCCAAAGTACACGGGGCCACATGACCGCGTTGTCGCAGCCCCTAAACTTAAGAACCAACCAGATCTTGGGACCTCGTGTTCTGTTGTTGCGAGGTGCTGTGGGCTCAGACTTCATACTGTTGGATGATAATGCCCGACCTCATAGAGCACAGGTGGTTGAAGGTTTCTTGTAAACGGAAAATATTGCACGCATGGTGTGGCCTGCTCGCTCTCCCGATTTGAATCACATGGATCGTGTCTGGGACGCACTAGGGAGACGAGTTGCATCACGTCAGCATCTACCAACCACTCTCCAAGATTTGCGAGCTGCTCTGTAGGAAGAATGGGCGCTATTGCCTCAACATGAGAGTGACGACCCGCCGTTGTGAGGCCTGTATTGCTACCAGAAGTGGTCACACCCCATACTGAGCACATTAACCACTCTCCAAGACTTTCGAGCTGTTCTGCAGGAACAATGGGCGTTATTGCCTCAACATGAGATTGGTGACCTCATTCGCAGCATGACCCGTCGTTGTGAGGCCTGTATTGCTGTCAGAGGTGGTCACACCCCACACTGAGCACATTAACCACTCTCCAAGACTTGCGAACTGCTGTGCAGGAAGAATGGGCGCTATTGCCTCAACATGAGAGTGATGACCCGCCGTTGTGAGGCCTGTATTGCTGCCAGAGGTGGTCACACCCCGTACTGAGCACATTAACCACTCTCCAAGACTTGCGAACTGCTGTGCCGGAAGAATGGGCGCTATTGCCTCAACATGAAATTGGTGACCTCATTCGCAGCATGACCCGTCGTTGTGAGGCCTGTATTGCTGTCAGAGGTGGTCACACCCCGTACTGAGCACATTAACCACTCTCCAAGACTTGCGAACTGCTGTGCAGGAAGAATGGGCGCTATTGCCTCAACATGAGAGTGATGACCCGCCGTTGTGAGGCCTGTATTGCTGCCAGAGGTGGTCACACCCCGTACTGAGCACATTAACCACTCTCCAAGACTTGCGAACTGCTGTGCCGGAAGAATGGGCGCTATTGCCTCAACATGAAATTGGTGACCTCATTCGCAGCATGACCCGCCGTTGTGAGGCCTGTATTGCTGCCAGAGGTGGTCACACCCCGTACTGAGCACATTAACCACTCTCCAAGACTTGCGAACTGCTGTGCAGGAAGAATGGGCGCTATTGCCTCAACATGAGATTGGTGACCTCATTCGCAGCATGACCCGCCGTTGTGAGGCCTGTATTGCTGCCAGAGGTGGTCACACCCCGTACTGAGCACATTAACCACTCTCCAAGACTTGCGAACTGCTGTGCAGGAAGAATGGGCGCTATTGCCTCAACATGAGATTGGTGACCTCATTCGCAGCATGACCCGCCGTTGTGAGGCCTGTATTGCTGCCAGAGGTGGTCACACCCCGTACTGAGCACATTAACCACTCTCCAAGACTTGCGAACTGCTGTGCAGGAAGAATGGGCGCTATTGCCTCAACATGAGATTGGTGACCTCATTCGCAGCATGACCCGCCGTTGTGAGGCCTGTATTGCTGCCAGAGGTGGTCACACCCCGTACTGAGCACATTAACCACTCTCCAAGACTTGCGAACTGCTGTGCAGGAAGAATGGGCGCTATTGCCTCAACATGAGATTGGTGACCTCATTCGCAGCATGACCCGCCGTTGTGAGGCCTGTATTGCTGCCAGAGGTGGTCACACCCCGTACTGAGCACATTAACCACTCTCCAAGACTTGCGAACTGCTGTGCAGGAAGAATGGGCGCTATTGCCTCAACGTGAGAGTGATGACCCGCCGTTGTGAGGCCTGTATTGCTGCCAGAGGTGGTCACACCCCGTACTGAGCACATTAACCACTCTCCAAGACTTGCGAACTGCTGTGCAGGAAGAATGGGCGCTATTGCCTCAACATGAGATTGGTGACCTCATTCGCAGCATGACCCGCCGTTTTGAGGCCTGTATTGCTGCCAGAGGTGGTCACACCCCGTACTGAGCACAGAAACCATGTGTCGGAATATGTGTGCAATTCCATGAAGTTGGAAAAAACGAAGAACATTTTTGTCTACTGTTATTGCATGTTGCTGTGGTTTACTTTCTGTATTCTTTACATTGTTGCTACTTTACTATCACCTGTTTATACTGTTTTGTGGCAAAATAAACGCAACGTTGCAACATTTCCATTTGTTGCTTTAATTTTGGACAGCAGTGTATTCGTATATACTGTGCCCGTTTGGTCAAGGACACAACGGGGTCTGGAGATTAAAGCCCACAAAATGGTTAGATCCCATCAGAAATTCATTAGTATGCATTTGAGCTAGTTCCAGCACGACACTATTATCGTAGTGGGTTTTGGGAAAAGGTAATGTTATGAAACTAGCTCAATATTCTCATCCGCCAAGAAAAGAAAAACGTCAAATTTACAACAAATAATTACAAGAAATAAAGGCGTTTGCTGACGTTTTAACGGTCGCCAGTGATCCATATGTCTACAAGTATAGTATTTAAAACATGTACACTTATTTAGTTGCAGTAGCAGTAAAAATAACACAAACTATACTAATATACAACAAGAAGTTCCATGACGAAATAAAGAGCCTACTTTTCTTAAAATTTAAGATTCATGCCAATGATTAATCTATATGGATCTATCTAGTATAATGACGAAATTAAGTTGGTAATATCGAAATTTCTAATTAGTTCGAAATACTGTATACCTGGCATAATGTAGCCTAATAGAAAACTACAGTTGGCAGCCCTGGTGACTGAATATATTCTTAGTTCCATCTCTTAAGGTACAGAATACAAAATTTGGTTGAAGTCCAATGGATAGCATGGACGTTACATGCAGTTAAACATTGGATCTAACAGTGCGCGTAAAATCATGTTGTCAACAATGAGATACATGTATTGGTCAGAAATAATCTGAAATAATATGATCAATTGTTGTGTCAATTTTGAATGAAATCCATTAGTTAGCATAGAAGTTACATTCATTTTAAAATTGGACTTATCAGCAGGCTTAGTATCATGTTGGCAGCAGTGGCATAGGCCTATATTAGTTACTCCAAATAAATCTAGATTGCCAGGTATTATACGTGTGCAATGTTTAGAGTTATTGGCTTGCATACTTTCTGATATATTGATATTAGGGTAAAAAATAGAGACAGTATTTATTTACAGTTGGCAGCCCTGGTTACTCTTAAGAATCGGCATAGTCATGTCTGTTATGGTACACATAGCACACACGAAATTTGGTTAAAATCCAAATGATAGTATAGAAGTTACATGTATTTAAAGTTGGACCTCTCAGCAGGCTTAGAATCATGTTGGTAGCACTGACGTATATAAGTTATCCAAATTAATATAGAATGTCAGGTGTGCATAGTTTAAAGCTGTCGGCTTGCATACTTTCTGATATATGGGTATTTGGATTTTAAAAAATTGAGAGCATTTATTAACAGTTGGCAGCCCTGGTGGCTCTTAAGAATACGCTCAGTCATATCTGATTATGTACACATGGAACATACGGAATTTGGTTGAAATCCAATTGATAGTGCGGAAGTTATATGCATTTAAATTTGGACTTATCAGCAGGCTTATAATCATTTCTTCAAAACTGTCATGTATGCACTCCTGGAAATTAAACTGCAATATTATTATCTATACGTATGCCAATTTTGAAATAGCTCCAATTCATACCTTCCAAGATATCCAACAAGGAGCTCAAATTTCAATTGCGATTTTTCAGCAGTTGGTAGCACTGACATCATTTTCAAATATGGCCGATTTTTGTTTCAATTGCTGCAACCGTTTAGGAGTTGACAGGGGGGGGGGACACACTCACAGCCAGACAGACAGAGACAGACTGAAGGACAGACGGACGGACAGACAGACAGACAGACAGAAGGACAGACAGACAGACACACATTTGCCTGATCTCATAAGTCTACTTTTTCATAATTTTTGCAAAATGTGAAAAGTATGCGAAAAATGGGATGGTGTGTTTCTGTGTATTACTCAATCACACAAGAACCTCTGGTCCGAATTTACATGACATTTTACATGGAGGTAGCTGATTTACCTGGTTAACATATAGGCTATTGTTAATTTAGATAATTTGCACTATTTAAAGATCGCGTCCATTTTAGTGAAGTCACTACACCCTTCGGTTTCCAACTTTAATATTTCCATTTCAAATAAGAAGAGAACGCTAAGAAATAGCAAACTTTTGATGGCATAAATGAGGTTTAAAATTTAATTTTCTATCCGAAAGATTCTGATCTTTTTTCGTGTATCTACAACGGTTAGCGAGTAAAACCTAAATATGTGCTATAAAACAACGGTGTAGTTGGACAAAATGTTCCATCCTTACTCTCCTCCACGCAGGACATCGCCTATCACCTTCACATTTAAGATCCGTACTTCAGCTAGTTAGTCAGTATTTGTTAGTCAAGTGTAATGTTTTGTTGGGATACTGAACGTGATGATTGACCTTCGAATGTGCTTGCTTAATGTGGTTATGTGATTGTTGTTAAATGGTCACGTTAGAGTGGATTGTGCACTTAGCTGCTTAAGTTCCACGTGGTCCAGATGCGAGCAGGTGACCTCGTCACTGTCTGCACTGAACTGCCCCAGTCAATTATCACATTATTACAACTCAAGCTAAATATTATCCCTCATCTGTAATTAAATAAGCATGTTCTCATAGCATTCATTAAAATATTCTGTAACACTAATTATCACAACAATTCTCTTCTCCTCTGTCTAGCATAAACATCTTTATTACGAGGGGCGCACTAAATTTGTTAACGCCTTATTTTTCTACCCAAATGAAGTACATTACACATCAGTTGTTACGTCCACCTTCTCAACATAATCTTCTTGTAACTTACTGCACTTTTGTCATCGATGTGTCAGTCTCTCCAGACCTTCCTGAAACCATTCTTTCGGAGTGCAGCGTACCAATGCCTTGACAACTGTGTCCAGAGGTTTCTTCATGTTCCCGAACAGGTGATAATCACTCGGTGCCATGTCAGGAGACTATGGTGGGTGTGGCAGCACCGTTAATCCCATTTGATCAATGGCAGCGGTGATATCTCGGCTAGTGTGGGGGCGGGCATTGTCATGTTGCAAAAGCACAGCTTTAGCCCATTTTCCTGGCCGCTTAGTTTGAATGCCACGACGCGACGTCAGAACGGGTTGCCACATATGCTTCACTGTTAATCGTGGCCCCCAATTCCAGCCAGTCAATGGGGATGATGCTCTTTGTGTCCCAGAACACTGTCGCCATTCGCTTGCCAACTGATGGCACCGTTTGACATTTCTTTGGCGGTGGACTGCCCCTATGCTTCCATTGCATGATCACCGTTTAGCGGTTTTCGCAGAACTGGACACAGCTGACAAGGTTGTTATATGTTCTATGTTTACAATGTTAAATCATGGTACATATAAGGAACATTTTCTCAGAATCTTTTCAAGGTATCCATTTGAAATTTTCACAGAGTTGTGTTGGCTCTTTAGTGGAATGACAGTTTTGAATCAATGTAATTGGTTTCTTTTTTCTTCCGTTTTTTAGAAAGGCCAAACATTTCAGTCCTATAAACTAGAAATATGTAACCTACCTCCAAGGTGTGATTTCTGAACTTGGATACTATTATTGTAAATGTAACCTGAAACTTTCAACTTCCTACATTCAACACAAACTGAGAAAATGTTCCATAAGTATTAACATGTAGTTCCGTGAAGAACTATGCAGCCTATTTTCATATATCCTACTTTTGTTAATTGCCTCCATCTACATACAAAATTTCAGTATGAATTGCTGTAATAGATTCGTAGATATTGAGAACCGACTAAATATTTCGGATGGTCGCCATGTTGGATTTTATATATGTAGGTCCTAGAGTTATGTACTGTTACATGAAGATTATTGTGTACGTGTAGCATTCAAACTTCAATCGCATGATTGGGACCCAAGAAGTAACAAGGAGATTTTAAAATTTCGCACAGCTGCCATCTTGTGGTTATGGAAACAATTGAAATAAATTAGATGCCAGTGAATTAACATTCGTATAAGGAATTAATGTACCAAGTTTCACTGCACTCGGATGGTTAAATTGCGAGAAACGTCCATGTGAATATTTATACTTCGCGTCGCCGCCATGTTGGATACGTGATCACCAGGTTATTTAAAGTCATATAGGTGAATTTAAGTTCATAGCCGCTATGTACATAAAAAATCCAGTTTGATTGCTATAATGGATTCGTCGATATTCAGAGCCGTCATATTTCGGATGGTCGCAATGTTGGATTGTTCAATGTATAAGCCATAGAGTCATGTACCATTAAAGGAAAATTATTTCGTATGTTCACTATTCAAACTTTCACTTCGATCGCATGATTACGACACAAGAAATAAAAACTTAATTTTAAAATACGCAAAGCCGCCATCTTGAGGTTATGTAAATAATTCAACTAAATTAGATACCAGTGCATTACAATGTGTATAAACATTTCCTGTACCAGATTTCATGGCGTATGGAACATTAAATCGCGAGAAAGGTCTATTTAAAATTTTCAAATTCGCTTGGCCGCCATGTTCGTTTTGTAGATAACCGGTATTTGAAAGTCTTATAGATGAATTTCCAGTAGTGCCCTTTATCTCCGTACATAATTTCAGGGTGATACCGCTAATAGTTTCAGAGATATAGAATGCCGGTGAAATATTTCGCACATCCACCATCTTGTGGTTATGTAAACAATTGAACCAAGTTAGATGTCGGTGCATTACAATGTGTATAAACATATACTGTACCAAGTTTTATTGCGTTTGGTTGGTTAAATCGCGAGAAACGTCTATTTAAAGTCGCTAATTCGCGTGGCCACCATGTTGGTTTTGTTGGTTTTGTAACATTTCCTGTACCAGATTTCATGGCGTATGGAACATTAAATCGCGAGAAAGGTTTTTCAAATTCACATAGGTGAAATTCTAGGATTTCCCTTTATCACCGTAAAAAATTCCAGGGTGATATCGGGAATAGTTTCGGGGATATTGAATACTGGTGAAATACTTCGCACAGCCGCCATGTTGGATTGGTGAGACGTAACAAAATTTGAAGGGCGCGGTCGGGGTCTCCCGGAATAGTGCTATGAACTTAACAAGTTTCATTAAAATCGCTCCATCCGTTTAGAATTTATTAGGGGACACACACACACACCTCACACACACACACATGGACAACAGGTGATCTCATAAGCCTATTTTTTAGCCTATTTTCAATTTTGAAAAGGTGATCTCATAAGCCTATTTTTTAGCCTATTTTCAATTTTGAAAAAATAGGCTTATGAGATCACCTTTTGTCCGTGTGTGTGTCAGTGTGTGTGTGTGTGTGTGAGGTGTGTGTGTGTGTCCCCCTAATAAAATCTAAACGGCTGGAGCGATTTCAGTGAAACTCGGTAAGTTCATAGCACTATTCCCGGCGACCTTGACCGTGCCCTTCAAATTTTGTTACATCTCACCAATCCAACATGGCGGCTGTGCGAAATATTTCACTAACATTCAATATCTCCGAAACTATTACCGATATCGCCCTGAAATTATGTACGGTGATAAAGGGAACTACTAGATGTTCACCTATGAGACTTTCAAAAACCTGGTGACTACAAAACCAACATGGCGGCCAAGCGAAGTTGAGACTCTTAAATAGACTTTCCTCGCGATTTAACAATCCAAACGTAATGAAACTTGGTACAGCAAATGTTTATACACATTGCAATGCACTGGAGTCTAATTTAGTTTAATTGTTTACATAACCTCAAAATGGCGGCTGTGCGAAATATTTCACTGACATTCTATATCTCCGAAACTATTACAGATATCACCCTGCAATTTTGTACGGTGATAAAGGGTACTGATACAAGTTTACCTATGTATAACTCATAAACCTGTAAAGTACAAAACGAACATGGCGACCAAGCGAATTTGAAATATTTTAATAGACTTTTCTCGTGAGTTAACTCTCTGAGCGCAGTGAAATGTGGTACAGTAAATGATTTTGCGGATTGTAATGTACTGCCATCTAATTTAATTCAATTGTTTACATAACCACAAGATGGCGGCTGTGCGAAATTTTAAAATTAAGTTTTTATTTCTTGTGTCGTAATCATGCGATCGAAGTGAAAGTTTGAATAATGAACCTAGGCAATAAATGTCCTTGAATGGTACATAACTCTATGGCCTATACATATAACAATCCTAAATGGCGAGCTTCCGAAATATTTAGACGGTTCTCAATATCTATGAATCTTTTACAGCAACCAAACTGAAATTTGTATGTTCATAGAGACTATGAACATATGTTCACCTATAGGACTTTCAGTAACCTGGTGAGCAACAATCTAAAATGGCGGCGACGCGAAGTATAAATATTTAAATGGACGTTTCTCGCGAATTAACTATCCGAGTGCCGTGAAACGTTGCACGTTAAATGCTTACACAAATGTTGATCCACTGGCATCTAATTTATTTCAATTGTTTGCATAATCACAAGATGGCTGCTGTGCGTAATTTTAAAATCTCGTTTTTACTTCTTGTGTTCTAATCATGCGATTGAAGTTTGAATGCCACATGTACACAATAATCTTAATATAATAGTACAAAAATAAAAATCCAACCTGGCG
The DNA here is from genome assembly GCA_946902985.2 of Meconema thalassinum. Lineage (NCBI taxonomy): Eukaryota > Metazoa > Arthropoda > Insecta > Orthoptera > Tettigoniidae > Meconema > Meconema thalassinum. The sequence continues at coordinate 98,194,119 of OX336391.1, forward strand.
ACCATCTGAAATATTTAGACGGTTCTCAATATCTACGAATCTCTTACAGCAATTAAACTGAAATTAACGTGAGCAGGATATATGAAAATAGGCTGTATAGTTCTTCACGGAACTACTTGTTCAATATTGAAAATAGGCTTCAAAAGAGTTACTTACGGGAAATTACATTTGAAGTTGCAGCACCAATGTTGAAATACAGTGCATGCTATTACAAAATATTTCATTGAGAATGCTTCCGGTTTGAATATTGTCAAAATAAAACACAGTTGGAAAGCGAAATGTTATCAGATTCCAAATTCGAAATTTAAAGAAATGGATTATTTCATCAAATATTGAATTCTGAATTCCAAACAAGAATTACCACCAGCTGAAGAGTGTTCAGTGCTCAGGGAGCGTGTAGCCTGAAGAATCGTTTCTTTTGAATTGCAGGAAGGAATCAAATTTTTTATTATTAGTGAATTTTAAAACATGAATGACATTGTTATAGTTTCGTCCGTCAAACGAGTCATTTTTAGCCAACTTTTCACATTTTGCAAAAATGAGGATAAAGTAGTCTTATGAGATCGGGCAAATGTGTGTCTGTCTGTCTGTCCTTCTGCCTGTCTGTCTGTCTGTGTGTGTGTCCCCCCTATCAACTCCTAAACGGCTGCAGGAATCCAAGAGAAATTTGGTAGGAGTAAAGATCTATACCTGAATATCTCACGGCCATATTTGAAAATGATGTCAGTGCTACCAACTGCTGAAAAATCGCAATTGAAATTTGAGCTCCATGTCGGATATCTTGGAAGGTATGAATGGGAGCTATTTATAAATTGGCACACGTATAGATAATAATATTTCAGTTAAATTTCCAGGAGGCCATGCATGGCAGTGTTGCCAAAATGATTATAAGCTTGCTGATAGGTCTAATTTTAATTGCATATAACTTCTATACTATCAATTGGATTTCAATCAATTTTTTTTATGTAATATGTGTACATAAACAGATATCACTGGGCGTATTCGTATGAGCCACCAGGGCTGCCAACTGTCAATAAATGTTATCTCAATTCCCTTATCCAAATACCAATATATTAGAAAGTATGCAAGCCGACAGCTTTAAACTATGCACACGTATAGTACCTGACATTCTAAATTAATTTGAAGTAACTTATGTACATCAGTGCTACCAACATGATTCTAAGACTGCTGATGAGACTAATTTTTAAATACATGTAACTTCTATAATATCAATTGGATTTCAACCAAATTTCCTATGTGCTATGTGTACCATAACAGATATGACTATGCTTATTCTTAAGAACAACCAGGACTACCAACTGTTAATAAATGCTGTCTCTATGTTTTACCCAAATATTAATATATCAGAAAGTATGTAAGCCAACAGCTTCAAACTTTGCACAAGTATAGTACCTAACATTCTAGATTAATTATGAGAATCTAATATACGTCAGTGCTGCCAACATGACTCTAAGCCTGTTGATAGGTCCAATTTTCAAATACATGTAACTTCTATACTAACAAATGGATTTCATCCAAAATTGGCACAGCAAGATATCATAATATGTCAGATTATTTCTGACCAACGCATGCGTGACATTGTTGCCAACATGATTTTACGCGCGCTGATAGATCCAATGTCTAACTGCATGTAACGTCCATGCTATCCATTGTACTTCAACCAAATATTGTATTCTGTATCTTAAGAGATGGAACTAAGAATATATTCAGTCACCAGGGCTGCCAACAGTAGTGTTCTATTAGGCTACAGGTATATTTCGAACTAATTAGAAATTTCGATATTACCAACTTAATTTCGCTATTTTTCTAGATAGGTCTATATAGATTGGCATGAATCGTAATTTTAAGAAAAGTAGGCTCTTTAGTTCGTCACGGAACTTCTTGTTATTTCTTGATTCAGGATACGTGCTTGTAGAACATGGCAAAAGGCTTGATTGAGTAGTGAATGCTCACATTAGATAATTGGATGGGACTAATAAAGAGGGTGTTGCTAGCAGTTGACGCATGTTAGTATCCTAGGGTTAATTAATAATTCTGTAATCCCGTGTAATAACAAGTATTCTAAATACAGTTGAACTCTATTTTAACGAAATAGGTTTCAGTGCTACTCAGCTATAACGTCATGAGTTCTGCGGTACGGAGTTATTGACTTCTGTGCAATAGTCTTTGAGAATTAGGAACATGAATTTGGCAGTTTTAACATTGTGAAGATAGGACGCACCACCTCCTCTTAAGCAACAGAGAAGCTGCAGTGTACCCTTTAGTCTTATGGTGAAAGCAGAAGGAATTAAAATATGAAGTATTTGTGTGTAGCAGTGGGGGGTTTGGCTGATTCAAACAACGTCAAATATTACTTGCGCGAACATTTGGTGAGCACTCGACAAACTGTCTTAATTGTGGTGTTTATTCACGTACGGTAGACTTAAAGATAGCATATAAAATAAAATAAATCTAATTAAGTTTTTCTGTTTTATTCTCCACCGCTATAGACAGAAAATGTGAATATCGATTACAACGACACTCACTTATAACCACATAATGTTTAAGGTCCCTTGGATGTCGTTATAACAACGTTCAATTGTATCGGATTTTGTAATGTAGTCCCCCCCCCCCCCCAAATGAAGGAAGACGTGCCCAATCTGTGTTATTGCATTCTCTGTCGAAATTCTCAGTGAGATCTAAGACTGCATCGTCGCGCAGGAGTAACTTGAGAGATCACCATGCAAGGCAGCACAGGCTCGTCAACATCGTAGACAACAAAGAAGATGACACGTGAAACTGTACCAGATGGCTCTCCTGAGCCGTATCTCGTACGTTTATGTGTCCCGCACGCACGAATGATAAACGGGATGCGTAATCCCTGTTTCCACAGGAGCGTTACAACGTGCAATATGCCGCATGTTTAGAAGCACATAGCAGTCATTTTGCTACACACTTTCTAAAACAGACTTCATTTAAAATATGCAAAAAGTTCAGAAAAGAAAGTTTAATAACTCATTACTTTATACACGAAGAGACATTCCTACACTACTAAAGAATTGCTTGCTATATGAAATATAAACCACTTATTATTATAGCTTCAAAGTTCAGAAAATAATATCACACTTGGATATACTACAGTAGAACGTTGTCTTCCACAACTCTTGATAATGACTATGCTCAAAACCATATCCCTGATGGTGTTATGCAGAGTGCGACTCTTCAGACCCGAGATCGAGGAATTTGGGATAAGAATTATTTCTTTGTTTTTCTGACTTCATATTAGGTGAAAAAGGAAATATTGTATATACACATGGTGCACATATGTGCACCTCAGGTCACAGTTCAGTGTTCATTTGTGATATTTCTCAAAGCAATTGTTCTTCATTATGCACGAGTACACTCAGCAATTTTTTTACATGTAACTTGTGATCTTGACCCCCAGGGGCTCACATTTAGTGGGACGTGGGTTGGCGACCACGGGACCCCAGCTGAGTCTTGCATTGCTTCCACTTACTTGTGCCGGGCTCCTCTCTGTCTTCTTTCCTGTCGACCTCTCTTGGTCAACTCTTGTTCTCTTCAGACCACAACAGTATAAGGGTATCCGAGGCCAAGGAGAGTCTTACACATTCCCGCCTTAATTGGCCCTTGTCTCGTCTTTTCTGATACCCTCATTCTTCGAGGGGCCAACCTTCTTTTTCCCTTCATTCTCTCCTGCCTTCTGCTCAAGGTCTTCAAGGAGGCAGGGTGTATGCAGCCCCACCACTTCTGGTGCACCCTCGATAGTGATACACCCTCAAGCGCTCATGGCTGGTGAGTTCGGGAGTTGGCGATCCCGAGGGATTCCTGAGCTGGGTCCGTTTTGTCCCCTGTTTCCCCTGACCTTCGGGCGGGCCCTCTCCTCTTTCCTATCAGCCTTTCATGGCTCTCCTTCCTTCCAAGTCCCTCAATCCTCATTCTTCGAGGGTTGAGGGCATTTCATTTCTTCCTTTCCTTTATTTGCCTTATCCTTTATTTGTTTACCATTTCTTCTTCTAGCATGTAAGTCTGTAGACAGTATTAGTTATAGTTTTCATTCTCATCCCATCTTTCAGTTTCACCCAAACCATTAGGGGCCGATAACCTAGATGTTAGGCCCCTTAAAACAATCATCATCATCATCTCGTGACCAATACATTCTACTCTGGGGAAACTTCAGTGTTCCCATAAGATCCTGTTTTCCAGTGAATTTCACTATCTCCTTCACTGTAGTACACACAGATCTGTGGTTGCTCTTTTGGACAGAATTCAAATTGGTCTGGTCTGCTACAAGTTGCCAAAACTGTATATTGAAGTACTCTAACAGTGAATAGAGCTTCGAATAATCTGAATCTGCAAGCAATACCTCATCAGTAGCCACTCTACGCGGTGCCATTCTGAAACAATATTGCATATTTTACTACAGTATAGTCAAAAAGTCAACCCCTGGCACTATCCAGCCCATGACGGGCTAAGGCCGACCAAGCGACCGCTGCCCAGCCATTTGGCCTGCAGATATTGGGGTGACGCGTGATCAGCGCGTCGGGTCCCCTCGGCCGTTAATCTTGGTATTCGTGATCGGGGAGCTGTCTCACTGTCAGACAGCTACTCAATTGTCCTCACGAGGCTGAGTGCACCCCGTTCCAACCCTCACGTCAGTTTTTTAAAATCCCTGACGGAGCCGGGGATCGAACCCGGGGCCTCCGGGTGAGAGGCAGGCGCGCTACCCCAACACCACGGGGCCGGCTTACTACAGTATAGCAAAAATAAATGGTTATTATCAATGAAACATTGCCCTAATATAATTTTGAAAGACTGCATTTGAGTCAGCATAACATCCATTAATATCAGACATTTCAGTACTGTAGAGATAATAAACCTATGATTGAGGAATAACCAATAGATTTTTTCATAATTTGACTTCTGGTATTGTAGATGTGAAAATATGAGTTAACTTTAACAAAGCAATAATTATGAAAACAAATAACCTGAAAACTTACTCTTTAGAGGCCCATGCCAATTCCCTACAAGACGTTGAACACTAGATTCAATCGAGTTTGTCGTGCCATCTGTGTCTGCATCATCTATTTCAGGTTTTGATGAAACTTCATCTTCATTATCTGGTACCCCTAGAGGCTCACTTATGTATTCATCATCACTAGAATCTGAGAATTCTTCATCACTATCGTTTAGAAGAGCACTTATATCACCAACATCTAAGATATAATCCGTAGAATAAATGGTGGAATTACAGACATTTTATATTGATATGAACATTTTTGGTCAAATAATGCACATTTCAACAAATTTCAAAGAGATCATAAAATCAACGTGATAATTAGCCATGTAGTCAAGTTTATAAAATTTATTCTGACTAATAATATGCCTAATGCTAATTAAATACGGACTTACCAGTATGATAGGTCGATCTTGCCACCATCTTGTCCATAATGCAAATTTCATTGTCTGTAACAGAAGCTTCATCAGCCCGCTGCTGCAATCTAGCTTAGATTTTAAGAAGACAATAGTACACAAACGTGTTTGTGAGGTCGAAGTGCAGATAAATCAAATCTCCACACTGTCAAAAATTAAAAACCAAAGGTGCACATATGTGTACCCCAGGTCTGAAGAGAAGCAAATAGCAGTCATTTTGCTGCACACTTTCTATAACAGACTTCATTTAAAATAAGCAAAAAGTTCAGAAAAGAAAGTTTAATAACTCATTACTTTATACACGAAGAGACATTCCTACCCTACTAAAGAATTGCTTGCTATATGAAATATAAACCACATATTATTATAGCTTCAAAGTTCAGAAAATAATAATGTCACACTTGGATATACTACAGTAGAACGTTTTCTTCCACAACTCTTGATAATGACTATGCTATAAACCATTACCCTGATGGTGTTATGCAGAGTGCGACTCTTCTCGCATTGTCTGCATGAACATGTCAGGTATCACTACAACACTTGCATCAGATGTCGTTGATGCAATATTTTATCATTTTCAGGCACTGCTACGTACATTTTCCATTTGATATACACAACAAAAGGATGTCCTGATCAAGTGATCGTGGTGGCCAGCACCAAGGTCCCCCACGACCTACCCACCACTCAGGATATCGTGCTCAAAAGTAGTGTGGTGGAGATTAAGCACCATCATATTAGATCCAATGTTACGGTACTAACATCAGTGGAATAACTTCTAGGAGATATTCTAGGGACAAATTGGTCTTTACCTGTGAGCCTAGGGGCTATAAAATCTCCCCAAGTACACCACACACACGCAATGGATTTGCAAATGCTGTGATATATAATTATTAATTCCAGTTTTCTTCGGGAAATCAAATGGCACTTTCCAAAATGGCACTTCCCCTCGGATATTAACAGAATGGCAACTGACAAAGCGGTGTAGTTTTGGAAAGGGACGAAGAAAGTTAATGTCACACCCATCTGACTGACCAGCTGGCCATTTAGCACATTCAGTAAATATTAGGGAGACACTAAAATTTCACACGAGTGAAAATAAATGCTTTCGAATTAGTAAGTATAAAATTACATAATTTCTCATTCATCCGAAGATTGAGTTTATTGAGAATTATGAACCTCAACAATTTCCATATTTTTATTATTTCCCTCTGGGCAAATATATAGATATTCCATGCTCAAAACAGTAACTTATAAATAATCAATTTTCTCGGATGCACTATTTTCACAGCAACGTAACCATAAAGCTTTTTATTTTCACGTAATCACATGATCACATCATAAATTGCCCCAACCTCAAAATGTTAATGCACCACAATACATCATGTCCACATCATTGATATTCTCCACTTAGAGTTTTTAGCCTACATTTCACATTTTGCAAAAATGAGGAAAAGGTAGACATGAGATCGATCCGGGAAAATGTCTGTCTGTCTGTCTGTCTGTCTGTGTGTCCTTCTGTATGCCTGTCTGTCTGTCTGTGTGTCCCCCCTATCAACGGCTGCAGCAATCGAAACCAAATTTTGTATGAGTTAAGACCTATACCGGAACATCTCAATGTCATACTTGAAAATGGTGTCAGTGCTACCAACTGCTGAAAAATTGCAATTGAAATTTGAGCTCCATGTTGGATATCTTGGAATGTATACATGGAAACTATTCCAAAATTGGCACACATATAGATAATAATACTTTAGTTTATGTTTGAGGAGGCCATACATGACAGTGTTGCCAACATTATTCTAAGCGTACTGATAGGTCCAATTTTTAAATACATATAACTTCTACGCTATCAATTGGATTTCAACCAAATTTCGTATGTACTATGTGTACATAAATAAATATGACTGAGCGTATTCTTAAGAGCCACTAGGGCTGCCAACTGTCAATAAATGTTCTCTCTATTTTTAATCCAAACACCAATATATCACAAAGTATGCGAGCCAACAGCTTTAAACTTACCACACATATAGTGCCTGACATTCTAGAATAATTTGGAGCAACTAATGTATGTCAGTGCTACCAACATTATTCTAAGCCTGCTGATAAGACCAATTTTTAAATACATGTAACTTCTATACTATTAATTGGATTTCAACCAAATTTCATATGTGCTATGTGTACCATAACAGATATGACTATGCGTATTCTTAACAGCAATCAGGGCTGCCAACTGTTAATAAATGCTGTTTATATGTTTTACCCTAATATCAATATATCAGAAAGTATGCAAGCCAACAGCTCTAAACTTTGTGCACGTATAGTATCTGACATTCTAGACTAATTTTGAGTAACTAATATATGTCAGTGCTGCCAACATGATTCTAAGCCTGCTGATAGGTCCAATTTTAAAATACAAGTAATTTCTATACTAGCAAATGGATTTCATCCAAAATTGGCACGACAAGAGATCATAATATTTTAGATTATTTCTTACCAACACATGCATGGCATTGTTGCCAACATGATTTTACGAGCACTGATAGATCCAATGTCTAACTGCATGTAACGTCCATGCTATCCATTGGACTTCAACCAAATTTTGTATTCTGTAGCTTAAGAGATGGAACTAAGAATATATTCAGTCACCAGGACTGCCAATTGTAGTGCTGCATTATGCCAGGTATATTTAGAACTAATAAGAAATTTCGATATTACCAACTTAATTTCGTCATGATTCTAGAGAGGTCCATACAGATCAGTCACTTGCATGAATCTTAAATTTTAAGAAAAGTAGGCACGGAACTTCTTGTTCTTCAAGAGATATATCGTTCAACATTAATAAAAATTGTAACAAATAGCACTGCCTTGGTTTTTTGTGGGTATCTAACCACATAATCTAACGGCGGTACTTTTTGAGGATCCAACCAGCCTTCGGGCTGACTACCTAACAGACAGACATGTTTTTAGTGTATTTTTATTTAACATTTTAGATATTATTTTTAGAAGTATTTATGAAGTCAGCCTTTTCCTTTATAAACTTTTAGTGTATGACTTGCAACTTTATTTGTATTAATTACTTTTAGTGGAAGAAAGTCACAATGTGCTCAGAACCTAGGAATAATAATATATTGACTTACGGTATTCATTTGCTAATTTATTATATATATATATTATATTAGCAGGTACCCGTGGCTTCGCTCGCGTCATAGTTGAGTTATGTCCCATTATATAAATAGTTATCTCCCATTTTCTTTTGAATGCCACCGAACCAAGCGTTAGATGTTCATTGACTTTCGTCAGAAATGTAAGACGTGGACGTAAATTGTATGTTTCCCGTCCGACTTCGGCCGCGGAATTGAATAGTTTCACGTGTTATGTAACACTTATATCATAAAGCGATATTCTATTAAAACCGATTATCATTCCGAGTTCGCTGTTAAATGAAATTTAAAATTCCTCGTGATATCAAAATGCAAATATAGTAATATTTTACAATACTTCTTTTGTAACAATTTCTTTGCCTGCTTTAGGAATGGAATGAAATGAAGTAATGAAATATTAAAGATATAAAAGAACTTATTTAAATTGCCTTAATGTTGAAAATTAACTTTTAAATATGAAATCAAAATACAGAGTTAAAATACAGATATATGCTATCGAACTAAATTTCAATTTTAAAGATTTAAAGAAACGTATTATAATTAACTATATCTTTAACGTAACCATAAATAACTTAAATATATTTATGTTCGACCCTCACTATTATGTGTCAGATAACTGTATCATAATGATGGTCATTATAACACTGTTTTCCATTATGATACAGTTTCTCCAGCCAATCAGAGCTCGTTCATTGACCAATTAGGTAACGATAACTTCGCGCATGCGCTCAAAATCCAACATGTCGGACATAAACACAACATCGAACTATAATAAATTACCGACATGGAATACCCACCGTCCATATGTTCGCGTAAATAAACTGGCGAATATGAGACAAGAAATAGCACTGTACCTTCAAATCACCAACGCTAATTTCTACACAGCGCATTGTCTTCAAATGACTGCGGTGACAATATTACTGAGGGACGGCTGATGTAAACATATGGTTGCATATGGCATTGCAAGCCCACAGAGCGCATGCGTCGGTCGTTCAAAGCTCTTGAAAGACAAAGATATAACACCCAACGCTCGCTCTGCGATCACAAAATTCCAGTAGCTGACTCTCATCAGATATTTATGAATATTTATGTTAAAACATATAATAAAGTTATAATTATCGTCGAACATAAACAGTCGTATGCAACTCGCCTATAATGGTAATTAAGACACTCGTATGGAAATTATAAAACTCGCATACGCTCGTTTTATAAAAAAATACTCGTGTCTTAATTATAGCCATTATAGGCTCGTTGCATAATGTACTATTTGAAAACATGAACTTTAATATACTGAATCAATGTAACTTATAAGTAACGTAAAATCGTACGTCACATAACAACAAATAAAAGAGGAATTTTAGATATAATAATTTAGTTTAGAACTTCTTTACATTATATACAATATTGGTAGTTCTTCCTTGTTGTGCCAAAATGACTAAGCTACCTGGAGAACTTACTCTGGAACAGGCAACATAAAACTTTCCGTGGGAGAAACAGTCTTCGCGTAGGTCTTTTCTTGCAAATGTTAAACCTTGTCCTTGTGTTTTGGAATGCACAATACGCAGTGAGCGGGAAGACATCCGCCGCTCAAACCCAACTGCCATCTCCTGGCGCGATATCAATAGATGCATTGTCAAAGGAAAACATTCCATGTTACGAACATGGGCCATATAACCTGTACCGAAAGCTTCTGCAGATTTAACACCAGGCCTATTCTGAACAGCAGTTCCTTGAATTCAGATTTGCCAACATTTTATAGTAACTTTCCATGTGTAATATCTCTGTACCTCAACATACAGAAAAGTGTTTTCAAAATCACGTCTTGTGTAAATGTTGGAAAAGGTAGTGAATGTGGTTTTTGGTGGAATGGATACTCACTCGTAGAAATTATTTTCAGTAAAATAGACTGATTCACAAATCTGTAGGTGCATATCGAGGTATGTGACGGCGGGATGCCTTTAGTGTTACGGAAACGGCAATAGCCGCCACATAGCTTCGTTGCTACTGACATAACGACCAGACTGATATGTTTCTACTTAACTATACGGGGTTTGTGATTCCTGTGTTTATGAAATTGAACGTAGCTTGATCGCTACCTTTATTTATCAGTCACTTCTTTAGTGTTACAAAATTAAAGGTGGTTTTGGAAGGCGCTATCTAACATTAATATTCGTTATTGTAGTTCTAAAACATAGAAAGTTATTTTTAAATTATGATATCGATATATCTTCCAAAAGGGATGACCGTTTAGATTTCTAATGCTCTTATCGTGTTTTAATAAAAATGTTATTGGATTACGTTCCTTTTAACTACTCTGGCTATTAGAAACGCCGGGGTGCTAGAATATTGCCCCGAAGGGGATCTTTAACGTGACAGTAAGTCTACTGACATGGTTCCCCTGCATTTGCACACCTTCAAAAGCAAGCTGATTGCGCCAGGATACGAACCTGCAACCTTGGGCCCAGCAAGCTAGAACGTTGCCGCTGAGCCTCGCAACTAGTCTATCGTGTTTTAGATAATAAGTGGATTGACATTGCCTCCTACAGAGATAGATGGACAATTGGATGTCATGTTTTGGATACGGACTTGGGATTAATTCATCAGTTTATCAGAGCGTATTGTTGCCATGGATACGGGCATGCCATTAGTTCATCAGTTTATCAGAGCAAATATAGTTTCCTGGGAATATCTTTGAAACTGTTGGTTTTAGGAACATCAAATGTGGTTTTCGGAGACCCGTAGGGACGTGCCGAGTATTGTTTCACGCATCGAGGGGGTTAAAATGAGCTATGTCCGGTCTTTATGCGACAACTTCGATATTTTGTCCCAGTTAAGTATAACAAAAATGTAAAACCACATTTCACCCCTTTTCACCCCTTTAAAATCGGAATTTTTAAAAATCCTCTCTTAGTGCGCATCTACACTACGGTAGGAACATATCTTCAAAGTTTCATGCAATTATCTCCAGTAGTTTTTGCTGTGCGCAGTTTATCAGTCAGTCAGGACATCAGCGGCTTTTAATTTTAATTTCAATTTTAATTTCAATTTTATTATTACCGGATTCATCGCATGCATACTAAGCGATTAAATAGCGTACGCTTCTATGCGTCCACCGTGAAGTAGCTGTCGATCCCTAACTTTTATATATTACTTACAATTTTTATATGTAGGCTATGGTTTTTTAATACTTGTTTTATTATAGATAGCTTTATTCTCTGTTATCCCAGAAATTAGTAAAGGGTTAGCGTCAGGAAGGGCATCCGGCTATAAAACAAACTGCCAAAACCGTACAAATATGACAAGTTCTGTAAATTTAGCCTCGGAAACTGCTAGGGCGTTCCCCGGAAGCGACGCGCAAGGGTCCCGCCTACCCCTTGTGAGAAATGAGCAAAGGCTACCGAGTCATGGGCGGGCTCGGCTGAAGAAGCAAGTCCAGATTAGAATTGGAACCCTGAATGTTGGATCGATGACTGGGAAAGGAAGAGAGGTTGTGGACCTAATGATGAGAAGAAAAATTGGAATTCTGTGTGTCCAAGAAACTAGGTGGAAGGGTAATAAAGCAAGAGAGCTTGGAAGTGGCTTTAAATTGTTGTACAGTGGAGCAAACAGAGCGGGAAGAAATGGTGTTGGAATTATCCTGGCTAACGATTTGATCCCCTCTCTAGTCAGTGTAAACAGAAGAAGTGATCGCTTGATGAGTGTGAAGCTGTGCCTTGGGGAAGGGTTTACCATTGTCAGCGCCTATGCTCCCCAAGTTGGCTGTGAGGAGGAAGAAAAGGATGGTTTTTGGAGGGACCTGGAGCAGGAACTTTCTAGTATATCAGCATATGAAAGGGTATTTCTGGGTGGAGATCTAAATGGACATGTTGGCACCAGTGTGGAAGGGGAAGTGGTGAGGAGAGTGCATGGAGGCTGGGGATTTGGTACGAGAAATGAGGAGGGTGAGAGAGTGCTAAGTTTTGCCTTGGCATTAGATCTAGCAATATGTAACACCTTCTTCAAGAAAAACGAAAGGCAACTGGTGACCTACAAAAGTGGAGGAAGAGAGAGCCAAATAGATTTCCTTTTGTGCAGAAGAATGCATTTGAAGGAGGTTAAGAATAGTAAAGTTATTGTGGGGGAACATGTTACACCACAACACAGAGTGCTAGTTATTGATTATGAATTCACGGGCATTAAGAAAAGAACAGCAAGGAAAATTACTCCAAGAATTAAATGGTGGAAATTGAATGATCCTATTTTGAGAAGTGGATTCAAGGAAAATGTGTTGCAAGGAACATGGCCAGTGGAAGGAGTTCAGAGATGGTGGACAGTAAATGCAGAAGCAATCAGGAAAGCAGGTGTAGAAGTTTTGGGGAAGACGTCTGGGAAAGGTGCTCCCCTGTATAAAGAAACATGGTGGTGGAATGATGTGGTTCAGGATGCCATCAAGGCAAAACGACAGACAAAAAAGAAATGGGATGAGTCTGGAAATGACGAAGATAGAGAACACTACAGAAAGGCAAATAAAGTTGTGAAAAGAGCTGTAGGGAAAGCAAAGACAGCTGCATGGAAGGAAGTCTATGAAGAACTAGAGACCACAGAAGGGGAGGCCAAGCTTTTCAGAATCGCTAAGGCACGAGACAGGGCTTCAAAAGATCTCACACACATCAGGCAGATGAAAAGTGAACAAGGAATTGTAATTCAAGATGAAGAGCATATTAAGAAGAGATGGGAGGAATATTTTGAAAAGTTGCTAAATGAGGAAAATGCCCGTCTTGTGTTTGAGGATGGTATCCCAAATCACAACGTAACAACTGGCATATGCAGGGAAGAGGTTGTAACTGCTATTAGGAAAATGAAATGTGGAAAAGCAACCGGCCCCGATGAAATTCCAGTGGAGGCTTGGAAATGTCTGGATGAAGAGGGCATAGATATGTTGTGGAATCTATTCCAACAGGTACTTCAAGAGGAAGTAATGCCCAAGGAATGGAAGGAGAGTACCATAATTCCCATTTATAAGGAGAAAGGTGACATTCAGGATTGTGCAAATTACAGAGGAATAAAACTCATGTCACACACAATGAAGATCTGGGAGAAAGTTATTGAAAGTAGGCTTCGGGTGGAGACGACAATAGGAGATGAACAGTTTGGATTTATGCTGGGAAAGGGAACAACAGATGCTATTTTTGCACTTAGGCAGGTCATGGAAAAGCACAGGGAGAAGAGAAAAGAACTACATATGGTGTTCATAGACCTAGAGAAAGCGTATGATCGAGTGCCCCGTCAAGAGGTATGGAGATGCATGAGATGCAAGGGAGTACCGGAGAAGTATGTGCGCATTGTTCAGGATATGTACCGTGGAGCAAGGACACGAATTAGAAGCAGTGTAGGATTGTCAGATACTATACCGGTTCAAGTAGGTCTTCACCAAGGATCTGCACTAAGCCCCTATATTTTTGATCTAATAATGGATGTCTTCTCTGAAAATTTAAGAGAACCAGCTCCTTGGTGTATGCTATTTGCAGATGATATTGTCTTATGTAGCACACACAGGGAAGAGCTTGATTATAAACTGGAATGCTGGAGAAGAGCCATAGAGGACAGAGGCCTTAAAATCAGTAGGAATAAGACCGAATACCTGTGCCTTGGAGGAACTGGAAATGAAACTATTCAGATGGATGGTAGCCAGCTACAGGCAAGGGACAGTTTCAAGTATCTGGGATCCACTGTATCTAACGATGGCAATCTAGATCTGGAAATTACCCACCGAATCCAGGCTGCCTGATTAAACTGGAAAAGGTTATCTGGTATTCTCTGTGACAGGAGACTGAATATCCAAGTAAAGGGTAAAGCCTATAAATGTGCAGTGAGACCTGCAATGCTATACGGAGCAGAAACTTGGCCAACAGTGCAGTCACAGTGCAAGCGACTGGAAGTAGCTGAAATGAAGATGCTAAGATGGATGTGTGGTGTTACAAGGAACGATCACATCAAAAACACCTTCATACGAGGCAGCGTAAAAGTGACTGAAATATCAAAAAAAGTGCAAGAAAGACGCTTGCTCTGGTATGGCCACATTAAGCGCAGGGATGAGAGTTATGCAGGAAGGCGAGTGCTTGGTCTGGAGGTGGAAGGCAAAAGGGAAAGAGGCAGGCCTAGAAGAAGATGGATGGACTGCGTGCATGATGATCTCCGGGAGAAGCAGTTAACAGAAAACACTATTTGGGACCGAGGAAAATGGAAACGACTTGTCAGAAACGTCGACCCCGCATGAACGGGAAAAGACGAAGAAAAAGAAGAAGAAGAAGATTAATCTGTTTTAATATTCAAACACTTTGATACCAGGTGGCTTCGGTGGCGTAGTCGGTAGCATGCTGAGCTTCTATGCCCAATATAGCGGATTGAAACCCGGCCGAAGCCGTCGGATTTTTTAAGAGCGTTAAAAATCCCTTAGTATGCCTTCCTTCGGAGGGGAAGTAAAGACGGCGGTCCCATGTCATAGATTTATGGCATGTTAAAGAACCTTCCACTAATTACACCTGTGTGAAGCTAAATTGGATAGGTTAAGAATGTAAACAACACTCTTAGGTTTCTACGTTCGTTGCCAAGAGCCGACTGTGGTGGCGTCTAGTAGCTACGTTCTGAACTTGGCCTAGTAGTCGTTGACGGTGGTGTTTGGCGGCAAAAGTAGGACCTATTTGAAAAATTCTAAGTTGCAGTCTGTACTTAAATTAAGAAACAGAAAACACACACTAATACATCCATCACAATTAACACCGGTTATCAGACAGATTCTACACACACCCAAAGTACACGGGGCAACATGACCGCGATGTCGCAGCCCTTAACTTAAGAACCAACCAACCAACGAGTCAGGACATCTTCCTTTATATATACAGATTGACAATATTGTCATATATTTCAATTCACTCTTTGCAAGGATATCCATTTCTTTATTCCTCAGATTTAGCCACAGCAAATTATTGTTCATTGTAATCAGTAATTTCTAGTTTTGACACAAGAATATCTTAATTAATATTCTTAATTGAATCTTTGGCTGAAGAAGGCTTCATTTCAAGTCGATACATGCAAAACAAGTGAGCAGTTGTTTCTCAATTTGTATCGATTGGCGGAGTATTATTAAGAGTTATCTATTAATCAATATCATACATTCTGCTAACATGGTGAATGTTATTACTTTTTTCAAATTGTGGTTTAAATTGAAATGTGGAATTTCTTTACAATATCCCCGTTCTACGAAAGACTTACTACTTTAGTAAAATGTTTTGAAATATTTCTATTAAAATGGTATTAGAGTTTTCTTGGGGTCATGGTTTTTGTGGCACAATTAGGGAATCTTTCCTCCTACAAATATCAACTCTTCCCGTCTTGGACACACCTCCTTCTTGTCTGATACCAATTATTTATTTATCTCATATTCCATATTACACAATTGTAATTTCTTCTTCTAAATTTCTCTTTAAAACAAGCCTTCATACATCCATTATCATCTAAAACATAACCCAATCTTCCTTCTCAGCAGCACCCTCCAAGCACATACTTTCTTCCTTCTTCCTTCATTTGCAATAATCTGACCTCTAACACATAATTTATAAGCAATCTTCCAGCATGGCTTCCTAGAATCTCCATAGATAATCTTCAAGATACTCACTAATCATCAAAGATATATATATATAAAACAAGAAAGCATCAAAAATAGAAATAAACAAGTAGTTCCGTGAAGAACTACACAGCCTCTTTCCATATATCCTACTTATATTAATTGCGGATGGTCGCCATGTTGGATTTTATATACGTATGTAGGTCCTAGAGTTATGTACTGTTACATGAAGATTATTGTGTACGTGTGGCATTCAAACTTCAATCGCATGATTAGGACACAAGAAGTAACAAGGAGATTTTAAAATTTCGCACAGCTGCCATCTTGTGATTATGGAAACAATTGAAATAATTTAGATGCTAGTGGATTAACATTCGTATAGGGATTTACTGTACCAAGTTTCACTGCACTAGGTTGGTTAAATTGCGAGAAACGTCCATATGAATATTTATATTTCGCGTCGCCGCCATGTTGGATTTGTGATCTCCAGGTTGTTTAGGTGAACTTAAGTTCATAGCCCCTATGAACATAAAAAATCACTTTGATTGCTATAATAGAATCGTAGATATTCAGAGCCGTCTAAATATTTGGGATGGTCGCCATGTTGGTTTGTTAAATGTATAGGCCGTAGAGTCATGTACCATTAATGGAAAATTATTGCGTAGGTTCATTATTCATACTTTCACATCGATCGCATGATTATGACACAAGAAATAAAAAAATAATTTTAAAATTCGCAAAGGCACCATCTTGAGGTTATGTAAACAATTGAACAAAATTAGATACCAGTGTATTACAATGTGTATAAACATTTCCTGTACCAGATTTCATATCGGTTGGAACATTAAATCGCGAGAAAGGTCTATTTAAAATTTTCTAATTCGCTTGGCCGCCATGTTCGTTTTGTAGTTAACCGGTTTTTGAAAGTCTTATAGATGAATTTCCAGTAGTGCCCTTTATCTCCGTACAAAATTTCAGGGTGATACCGCTAATAGTTTCAGAGATATGGAATGCCGGTGAAATATTTCGCACATCCGCCATCTTGTGGTTATGTAAGCAATTGAACCAAGTTAGATGTCGGTGCATTACAATGTGTATAAACATATACTGTACCAAGCTTTATTGCGTTTGTTTGGTTAAATCGCGAGAAACGTCTATTTAAAAGTCGCTAATTCGCGTGGTCGCCATGTTGGTTTAGTAGTTACCAGTTTTTCAAAAGTCACTTAGGTGAACTTCTAGTAGTTCGCTTTATCACCGTAAGAAATTTCAGGGTGATATCGGGAATAGTTTCGGAGATATTGAATGCTGGTGAAATATTTCGCACAGCCGCCATGTTGGATTGGTGAGACGCAACAAAACTGGAAGGGCACGGTTGGGGTTGCCCGGAATAGTGCTATGAACTTACCGAGTTTCATTGTAATCGCTCCAGCCGTTTAGAAGTTATTAGGGGGACACCCACACACACTCCTCACACACACCCACACACACACACACACACACACACGGACGCACACACACACGGACAAAAGGTGATCTCATAAGCCTATTTTTTTCAAAATTGAAAATAGGCTAAAAGTACTGATGTGTCACTCTATGATTCATGGTCCCCTCCCACCTCACTACTAGATCATTGCATGGAATACCATGGCTCAAGGCTCAATACTCCTTTCAATGATCTATCAGCCAAAAAGGTAGCCATGCTATAAACTTAACCTAAAATAATCTAAGGAAAATAAACAGTGACAGTTTGTTGTGACGTCATCTTACCTGCGTTAAGCACACCGACGCAAGTACGAAAAGGACGACGTGTGATGAAGTCATGCTGAACAATACTGAGTGTAGTCGCTAGGGAAACCTACACATACGTTACAATTATCTGTGTGACCGCAGGCGGTTGTAGACAGCGCCAAGATAATGCGGTTCTTGCGTCACATCACTTTACTTAAACGTTTGAAATGTCAGACTGAATTTCCGATTGCCCCTGAGGGGGGCTTACCTAGGGCAGGCCCATATACGAAAAATGAGCTTTGAAAGGGCTACGAACTGAAGCCAGAATATATTTACCAGCATGTGGACACTATAGACATACCAATCGAAGTTCATTGATTCTATTTTCACGGCTACACTTAACAGAACACTTACAGTTACGCCCTATATACAATAGGATTATGGCTTTTAAACATAGTACATTTCTATACAAATAATTCATGTTTTTGGGGCTAATGCCGTGTGTATTTAGATTAGAACCATACGTTTCGAAGAAACCTTGCCTCCTTTTTCAATGGAATCAAACAATGTGGCAAAAGAAAGTATATCAATGAGATTACAAAAAATACAGATAAATTCCTCAGTTCCTCAGCCATAGAGGAATACGTACAATTTGAAGTAGGCGAAGAGCAGAGATACTGAGAGGAACTATCTTCCTAGATCCTTAATAACTGGTAGCTAAGTGTCACTTAGCTGATATCCAGTGTCTCCGTTAAAATTATTGGGATTTTTACGAATTTCAATTCTAGGAAGATAGTTCCTCTCAGTCTCTCTGTTCTTCACCTATTTCAAATTGTACTTTTTCCTCTATGTCTACAGAGCCTGGATTTGATCTCCTTTGTACGTCACTGGAGGAGTTTCCATCTGTTTTTTCGCCGTTGCCTGTATGACGTTAGGTATCGTTCAGATACACTTCCCTTTTGTTTATGTTTCCTTATATCAATCTACCCCCCCCCCCCCTTTCTTTTAGACATCCGCATTCTTCGAGGAGTCTATATTTTCTCCCCGCCCCCTTTACCTTCTCCTTTCTTACTACTCTGTCCACCGTTCTACCATGGTCCATACAGTAATTTCTGGCAGCTGCTCTCTAGTGACGAATAGAGGAATTTATCTATATTTTTTTGTAATCTCATTGATATAGAGTAGAAGTCCATTAGTCCGGCATCCAACAGTCCGGAATGCCCGATAGTCCGGCATCGCTCCGGAAAATTGTAAAAATTTTGGTTTTCTCTAAAGTGTGCCTTTAAAGCAAATAAAAACGCTCGAGAGCTATTCGGGAGTTTTCGGGGTAGTTCGGGATCATCCGGAAGCGCTCGGTATTGTTCGGAAACAATTAGCGGCCGGCTAGTCTCAGCTGTCACAACAAATACAGGTGCAGTGCAGCACAGTTAATCAATCACGAAGCGTCTTCGCCATTTTTTTGATTTCCATATCATTAGAAATAAATTTTATACTAAACGCCAAAAGTCAAGAAAACAAAAAGACATTCGTGACTTTTTTAAATCTAAGTGAAATATGTTTTACAGTACGTGTACATACATTATATGAAATGTAAAATAAACTTTGTTGTACTGTATTTGCATACTGTATTTGTAGTTTAATTATTTTTTAACCTAATTGTTCTTATAATTACGATTTATGTATGTATGTAGTTAAAAAAACAAGATGTTCAGCAAAGAACATAAAGCCTACTTTCTCCTAAATGTATGGGTATATTTATAACTCTTTGTCTTCATCCCTAAAACCACCTCTACCACCATGTAGTGTTTGTTTTCTTTTATATTGATAATTAGCCACTAAGTGTCAAAATCAATATTATATACTTTATGATGATTGAATAACAAAACTACTAACTTATTGTAATGCATTCACGTCCGTTAATCTCTATATTAAACCAGCCTGCAAACTTAAGGATCTATCGTTTTGGGTACCTTCCCCTTAAAAAATCCGCGCCAATCACAGTAGGTTGGTGCTGCGACCTAGCAGTGAATTCATATTTATCTAGTACGCCTCTGGGTGTTCAACGAGTAGGCAGTTTAAAGTAGCCAGGAGGGAGGCGATCCAACTGGCAGTGTTTAATGATAGAGCGTACAGTCACTCGTCCTGCTAGAAGGACCTTCCGGAAGTACTTTTGTACACAGCGGTGCGTCCTTCCATCAGGACTTTGGACCCTTATGGCAAATGTTTGAACTGGCCTTCCAGCAGGACGCGTCCTTCCGGCAGTACTTTGGGTTATCAGAGCGTAATAATATTGCAGTTCTGGTACTGGGCAAACAACAAAAGTCTGTAAATATTCTAAAATATTCAATATGACTCATATTGACTAATACAATAACTGTCTCTTAACAACATATTGACTCTAAAATATATAAACGTATAAAGTATAAACGTGTTTTCTTATAGTACAGAGACTAAATAAATGTATGAGCGACGGCGCGTCCATCGCTCGAGAATAAATAAATAAAAAAAAGCCTAGTTGTGTGTTTGTCAATATCCCACTGCACAGTTGCACAACTACACGTAATTTAAACTACAGTACCATGACATTTACTGATATCATAATTACTAGCAAATAACGAGCGACTCCATGCATCTCCGCTGTTTGGAGCATCGAAATAGGTAGCAAAAACATAAACACAGTCACCATTACGTATAATCGCCGCCATTACTGAACGGTCAGAGCTACCAACTTCAGACTTGCATGCGCTGATTCGTTACATTTCCCTCTATATAATGGAAAAAAGAACGGTCCTGCCAGCAGGACGCTTCGTCCTCATATAAGCAATTGAATTACGTACTCAAATGAGGACCTAACTTCCTGCCGGCAGTGCCTTGTACGTTCTATCATTAAAGGTAATCGGAGCGCGATCGTGGCTAATAGTCGAACTACCAGTATTACAAAATTGCCATACTTTAGGAGGCCAGGTATTGACACAGCGGTATATTTGGAACAATACTACCCACATAACGCACAAGAGGACAGCACCGTACAGAGACATTAAGAAGGCTGTGGTTGATAACAACGTGTATCTAATTCTTCTATTCTCCTTTTCGTAATGTCTTCTGTTTATGTGCAATGCTGGGACTGTGATTTTATTAATAAACGAGTGTATACATTAGCCTCCCCTTTGAGCTAAATGACATTTTATTCAGTATCTGTGAAAAGAGCTTGTGCACATCATTTGTAAAAGAATTCAAGAAAAAAAAAGTCAACTGTAGCAGTATTCGAACCCCAGTCAACTGCGTGACAGGCTAACACGCTAGCCCAGAGCTAAACATATCCGTCACATCATGGCGATCTTAACTGATATATTAGATTCAACCTGTTGGCAAATAATGACTTGAAATAAACTATTTCTTCACTGCAGTACATCTTCATTATAGATCATTTCATACAAAGTTTATATTAGTGTATCAGTAGGGTATATCGCATACAACATACTAAAACTACTGAAATATAAGACAGGCTCATGAGGACAGCTGCCATCTTGTCGTGTGGCAGATACAGCTCAGCTCTTTTAAGCCAGTCATACAGAATAATATTATAATATTAAATTATAATAAATAACGGATCACGACCTTCAGGATAGCTTAAACCACCCTAGGCTTGATAATCTGAATTGGTGGGTCTTAAGCTATTGATTATAATGGTTGCATAATTCACAAGGCCACCATCCTGAAATGGCAAAGCCGATGACCTTGAAGTTTGGGTGAAAGACGCGTCCTATATAAAGGTATTTTGTCACCAAATTTGGTAGAGATCGGATGATTAGTTTAGCCGTAATTTGAGTTTACGTTTTGAACGTTTGAGTGGCCGCCATTCAGTTTTGGTAAAGATGGCGGCGATATAAAGTATGACACTGAGGTGCCCTATGCTAGAGCTACCTCTGTAACAAATTTCGTTCAATTCGGTTTCACCGTGTTCGAATTGATAGGGGGACAGACATTCAGAGTACACTCACTCACTCGCACACACACACACACACACACACACACACACACAGACTCACACACACATACACACAGACAGACACACAATTTTTCGCCCTGTGTTGATCTCATAAGTCTACTTTCATTTTTTGCAAAAATCGAAAGTAGGCTAACAAAGTACATTTGTTTTACGGCAAAGCCTACACTAAAAAGAAGGGGCACCGACATTTTCGGTAGTCCGGCACCGAGCCGGTCCCGAACGTGCCGGATTATCGGACTTCTACTGTACTTACTTTGGCCACATTGTTTGATTCCATTGAAAAAAAATTCACACGGCAAAAAACATGAATTATTTCTATAGAAAACCGGGCCGAGAAAGCCTTAATATACATAGTACATTTCGTTGAAATTACAATCATATGATATATTGTATCATAAGCGACCTGTGGCTTGCTACGGTGGGTGAGTGGTCAACATGTCGGTCTACCTACCCCCAAGCTTGCAGGTTCGCTCCGGGCCGTGGTAAGTGACTTTTTGAAAGGCGGCTAAAATTACGATACGCATGTCATACGATGTTGGCATGTCAAAGAACTCATTTGAATTCAGTAGGGCGTGTTCATAATGGCAAAATTAATCTCGGGAGTTTCCGCCAACGCAAAGTTCCTCATTTCTCTACTAGAAAGCGCTATAGTGTTCAAGAAGCTTAGATATCTAACCTCCTTGACTTTCATAGTGCTTCAAGGAACAACGAAATTCGACATGCAAGCTGTCCTCTGGGTGTCAAATAACAAAGCTTGCACCCGGCACCGGAGTCCATACGATATTATTATTAGCGACCTGTTATATTTGTATAATATCATAAAATACTGTACAGCCCGGGGGCAGTACCCCCTGAGACCCACCCCGCCATCTTTTACCAAAACCACCCGCATAGGCAGTCCATAAGCCTCATGCATTTCTTCAGACACAAGCGGGCCCGGCATACTGCTGACGGCCACGCTTACGAAATATAAACACAAACACGATAATTGGAGTGACGGCTATGGGGAAATGCTGACCAGGCAGTGGGGGAAGGCCTTAAAGCCTAGGCCCGGAGGAACCCATCATCTGTTCTGTTCTGTTCTTGGCCAGTGGCCCTGCCCGACGAGGTCCGTTCCAGCTCTTCACAAGGTGAGATCTAGCTGTGCTCAGAGTCCTTTATCTTTGTAAACACCTACCCTGAACGCTTGTACACTTTACAAATTATACTACATTTCATATTTGTTTAAACTCCCCAAGAGGGACATCACATCACATCTACTGGCCAATAAACACATGGTCAGTAAGCCTACACGTTTATTACTAATCACACTCCATTTTACATCCTTATACCCAACCCGACCTTAGTCATAATTGCCCCTGACCGTAGAGGCCAGTAACTGCATCGTCAGGTTCTATTGTACTGGAGCAAGCGACTCGACTGCAGAGTGCCGAGTCACCGACTCTGCACATTCGCTGAATTGCTCACTTTACTCAATTGGCAGGCTAGATTAGCAGCCTGCACTTAGACATTCATCACCTGGCAGGTAATTGCATCCTGCAGAGACGACCCCAATAGCTTAAGCACTCACACCAACACACTACACTGGTAGACTCTCCCAATCACGGGAAACTACCCTCATCCGGAAGCAGCCCTCAAAATTAGCACACCTACACTAGCCTGTTTATCCCACCCCCAACCAAGAGATAAAACATATTTGGTGGAGGCGCCACTACCACGCAAAATAAGTGTAAGGGACTCAAACAACGAGCCCTTGTGGTAGAGCGATCCATACCGCAAGTAGCCAAGCGAAATTAATTTTTTTCTCTCCCAGAATACTCCCCACACTTTTCCATTTTCTCTCCCCCCTTCATTACACGGGGATTTGTATTATTACACCCACCCCCAACCTCCGCATAGGGCAAGGTCGGTGGAAATTAAATGACCAAGTTTAGAACCACACTAAGAGACTTTGCGCACCATTTGTCAGCTAGCACAACTCCACTCCTGCCGAAGTTAAAAATTAAGAACAGCGACTTAATAACTGAACACACTGCAATACACCTCCTTCAGGAACTCGAATTATAGGCATTAGAAATCCGAGCTCAATACCCTGCAGCGGCAGCACAAGTTACACATTTTACACGATCCCAGGCCCAGACCAGTGCGCAGGGACAACATTCACCAATATCCAGCGCTAGTGAAGCAGATTGCTTGCCAACACTCCACCCCCTATTGTATCAGCAACTGCAAATCACAGAGCAGGAGACTGATAATCTGCTCGCGCGCATCACACAGTTATTGGATACAAGCGCTGTTAAGGCAGACAGTCACACGACGGAGGCGGTCCTAGACATACACACTATTCTGGAGACAGTAAAATAGGATCTAGACAGGACAGTGGAGGTAGTGAAGTCCACACAGTACGACATTACACCATCGATCAGTGACGACGTATCAGGCGACGAGCCCCCTGGCAACGTAACACACGTGTCATACAAAGGGAGTGAGGATAATTACCCTCAAAACAACACAAACCCAAACACCTCGTCACACGATCGAAGTGCGGACAGCGTACACGGACTAGAATCCCTACACGGCCAAGGAGAAATAAACGAGCAGGATATGAATAGGCACACGGAATATCCAATGATCCACCCCACAAAGTTCACGGGGGAGGGCCAGGATCCCGAGGAATACCTCAAGGCCTTCAATAGAACGGCTCGGATCAATGGCTGGAGCGACGAAGTCAGGAAACGGCTCCTACCTGCATACCTAACAAAGGCGGCCATGACATGTTACGAGCTCCATGAGGACAATCTAGAAGATGCCACATGGGAGGAAATCACTTTGTTGCTGAAAAGTGAATTCCAGCTCACACCAGATGACGAGGACCTGTATGACCAAATTAGACAGAGGTCACAGGGGCCTACAGAAAGCGCGCAGACGTATGTAAACGCGAAACTGCTGATGTGCGACAAATACAACGCCGCTATGCCGCATAAGCAAAAAGTTAAGTTGCTAATGCAGGGCCTGAGGCCATCCAACGTGGACAAATTATGTATAATGAATAACCCCACGGTACAACATATGCTCAACAATATAAAAACAATAGAGGCAGGGAGAAAGATCACGGAAAAAGCTACGGAGAAAGCCGTGAATCAGCATTTCCATCCAGAAAAGGACAACACCAGTCAAAAGATGGATGAGTTAGTGGACACGATGGAGAAGCTAACAATAGATGCCATCCAAGCAGGCGGGGGACCACTTAGAAATGAACACACTGACACGGAAGAACTGTACTATCCCGAGAGGGAAAGGGGATACACGGAAAGGAGACACTACAAGCGGGAGAAAACATACTATCCTCCACGGCGGCCGACAACACCATATACGCAAGACAGGCCACATTACCCTCCGCGGTATTCACCGGTCTCATACTCAAATGTAGAGCCAACATACCCCTCACGGCGACCATTATCCCCATACACACCAGATTAATACCCTTCAGGGTACGACCACAGCATCCTCCGGCGAAGCAGCCTGCCACCGAGCAGACAGGGCTATGCTGCCCCACAATATAGGGGAAATGGGGACTATCGGGAAAACCCACCCCCAAGCAGGCAAGGCTATGCATCCCCACAATATAGGGGAAATGGGGACTATCGAGAAAACCCACCCCCAATCAGGCAAGACTATGCACCCCCACAATACAGGGGAAACGGGGAGTACCGGGAGAAACTACCCCCAGGCAGACAGGGATATGCACCCCCGCAGTACAGGGAAAAGGGGAATCGCCGGGAAAACCCGCCCACGCAGCAGCAGACGTACACCCCACCCTGTCGGAGACAAGAACATAGACCACCGGGCAATAAACGCGGAACAACAACCCCACAGAAAGGACGGGAGGCCCGGGACACGTACACGAAGGGACCAGAACACTATCCGCTCCCCGACGAATACCCGAGGGAGTTTAGGGACGAGGCACCCCGCCCGAAAGACAGGAGGGCAATGCTTCCCACACCCAGTTACCCACCACAAGAGGGGAGTTGGCGCAGCCACCCCGAGGGGGGACAGACATACAGCACGGGGAGACGCACACCTACATTTCCAAAAAACGCCTAGACGGGGAGGTTCGGCTAGCTAAAAAAGCGGCTGAGGTTCCTCCCCTAACACAACACCAGAGAGGCCCCTCACGTAAACAGACTCGCAAGATCAGGGGAAAGAAGCAGCCAACTAGAACAAGGGCTGACGATCCGCCCCGGACCGTTTCCAAACATACCCGGTACAAGTGGACAGTAACTGTCTGTTCAGGGCCATTAGCTTTTTAGTCCGCCATACCGAAGATCACCACAGGGAGTACAGGCGGGAAACGGTTAAACATATCCTTGCCAACTGGAAAGAGAACAGGGATTTCGTAGCGGACGAACAGGAAAACCCATTCCAGGACGGGGCAAACTACAAAAGATACATGGTAGGGATGGTACCTATGCCGGCGCCGTAGAAGTGACCACTCTCGGCAAGGTACTTAAGATGAACATACACGTATACACTGACGTACACTCGCCGCCACTATTCACAACCACGGGATTTGACAGGGCCCTGCGCATACTATTTACGGGGAACCCTAGGGCGGGACACTATACGCCCCTCATAATCACGCGCGAACAAAACGAAGGTAATCAGCCCGCAACACAACCGGACATGAAAATATCACCAGCAGGGAGACAGGGGGAAAAAGGCAAATCCACACCCTCCAGACGGGAAACCATACCCCCTACGCCACAACACGGGGCGGGAAGTGACCCCACACAGGCGCAGGACGCAAACACACTTGGCATATGGGAGCCAGCAACAGGAATCGAACTCGCGACCGCCTGGAACAAAAAGCGAGGTCACAAGTGCAAACGAAGGGTTAGATTTGCAGACACACCCTCACAGGAGGAGGAGAGGAACAACACACCCACACAGAAACGGGGAAGTGTGAACACATTAACCACTCGACAGAATCCCTGTATTTTGACAGAGCAGGCAATGAAGAGAGCAGGCAGTGTACTGACTGGGCACATTTCGCTGACCGAGATAAAGAACTCGAGCCAGGAAATAAGCAGCGAGGCCAAGCGTGCCAAGTACAATGAGCGGCCAGCTCCATGCTTCTTCAGCACAAATGTAACGCAGGGCATCAACAGTGGCGCACACAGGGACAAGGACACTAAAGTAGTAACAACAACAACAACAACATACTCCCTCTACAATACATCTTTAAGGGGGAAGAACTCCAGTTAGCGGCACTGACAGTACACGCCAGCATAAATGGCCACAGGGAGCAAGCCCTCGTTGACACTGGTGCAGCGGTAAGCTGCGTCAACAGAAAACACGTCACCGAAGGGCAGATACACGGTGTCACGGGTGACATCCGGCTGGTAGCGGCCAATGCTCAGACGCTAGAAAACTCACGGGTGGCAAATATACACATCAGGCTAGACCATTTTGTGACAACACACCCCATGTTCGTGATAGAACATCTTCCTGCGTCAGCAATAATTGGTATGGATTTCCTCGCCAAGTACGAAGCTAGCATAACTTTTGCTAGCGGCAAGATGCTGTTAATGCATGACCAGAGGCTCACTATACATCCCATGGCATACGCAAGGAACGCAGATGGCATTCGAGCACAGCGAGAAATCCACAAGCACCAAGCCTCAACATTAAACACAATCGACAAACACACAGGCACACACACAGATCAAACGACCAATCACACTCACAGACAGGACCTGACACCGGAAAAAGATAGGAGGCTCACGGAGCTCCTGGAAGTCAATAGGGATATCTTTGCCCATTCGCTGAAAGATCTCGCGGTGACAGACCTTATCGAGCACTACGTCACACTCACCAGTGACCGTCCAGTCCACCAGCCCCCCTTCAGGCTGAGTCAGAAGGAGAGGCATGCTATCGACACTCAGATTACAGAGATGCTCGAAGCGGGAGTCATAGTGCCGGTGATCCCGAATTACAGTGCTCCGGTCTTGCTGACCAAGAAGCGAGATGGTTCCCACAGGTTCTGTACAGATTACCGTAGGCTCAATAAGTTAGTAGAAAATGACAGTTATCCACTACCATGGACCAACACCTATTTTGATGCCCTCGGTGGGGCCAGCTGGTTGAGCTCGATGGATTGTTATAGTGGATTCTATTCAATCCCCGTTTATGAACCGGACAGGCACAAGCTGGCGTTCGTTACAGAAAACGGCCTCTATACCTATACAAGGTTACCAATGGGCCTCCGTAACGCCAGCCAGACCTTCCAAAAGCTAGTGGATAAGGCATTTTCAGGGCTAAAATGGCGCTCGGTGCTCGTCTACGTGGACGACATAACGGTCTTCTCCCACACCTTTGACGAGCATCTCGTACACTTGGAGGAGGCTTTCGCAAGGATCAGAGAGGCCAAATTAAGGCTTAAACCTCCGAAGTATCAATTCGCCAGACGGCAGATTAACATATTGGGCCATATTGTCAACAGAGAAGGCATTAACCCGACCCAGCGAAGACGGACGCAATAACGGGCATCCCGATGCCTACAAACCTGAAACAATTGCGTAGCTTCATTGGTCTCGCTTCCTATTACAGGAAGTACATCCATAGGTTCGCGCACATCGCCCACCCCCTAACCGAACTCACACGTGAGAAGACGCCCTTCCAAATTCAACAAGAACATATAGATGCCTTCAACACACTTAAGCAGCTATTGACCACCCCACCATTGCTGCAACACTTCCATAGTGATAGGCCCACCTTTTTACACGTGGACGCAAGCCAGTATGGACTGGGAGCGGCCCTATTACAGGAAGATGCGGAGGGGAGCATACGGCCAGTGGCATATGCTAGCAGAAAATTAACGGCCGTCGACACCAGATACTCTGCCACAGAGCGGGAAATGCTAGCATTTTCATGGGGAGTGACTATTTCCGGGTATACCTCTATGGTATCCAGTTCACGGTAATGACTGACCACGCGAGCCTGCTTTTTTGGGACAAATTCAAAAACCCGAATTCGCGACTCAATAGGCTTATATTCCGTCTTTATGAATATAACTTCGTGGTCAAGCATAAGAAGGGCGCTACACACCTAGATGCAGATGGGTTGTCTAGGCTGCCAGTAGCCGATCCCCCAGATGACAGTAAAGACCACGAATGGGACGACATGCTGACTTTTGACCTGATGGTGGTTAACATAAAGCAGGAGCAAGAGCGTGATCCATATTTGAAACAGATTCTAATGGCACTAGAAAACTTGGAAAAGGTCGATTCCAAGACAGCACGGCTGTCTAGGCGATTTTTCCTAGACAAAGACGGGGTACTGAAATTTAAACCCACAGCCATGCACGATAATGCACCCTTAGCGGTCCCGGACTCACTGAAAGAGAATATCATGACCGGACACCATAATAGCCCAATGGCAGGGGCACATTTGGGTATGCATAAAACATACCATAGAATCCGGGACAAGTATTACTGGATAAACATGAAGGGCGACATAGACACCTTCGTAAAACATGTCACACTTGCCAGCGATTTAAAGCAAGACCTGGCAAGCCTCATGGATTACTCAACCCTATTCCAGAAGGAGAGCTATTCCACAGAGTCGGGATAGATGTTAAAGGCCCCATCACTACATCTGAAAAAGGTAATAGATACATACTTGTGGCCACAGAGTATCTTACCCGGTATATGATTACAAAGGCTGTTCCCAAAGCAGACACGAACAGCATAGTGGAATTTCTATTTGACATAGTCACGCGATATGGCCTATTCCAAACCCTATTATCCGATAGAGGGACTATTTTCACCTCGAGAGTGCTCCAACAGTTTTTGGAGGTACTAAGGATAAGGGCATATACAACCACGAGTTTTTCCCCACAGACCAATGGGCTCACAGAAAGTATGAACAAAATCATCAGAATAGCGCTAGCCAAGTTCACGGGGGACTCAGGGACAGACTGGGATAATTATCTACAGCCCATTACATTCAGTTAAAATACTTCTATATCCACGGCCACAAAACACTCTCCACACTTCCTGTTGCACGGCTATACACCCAGAAGCCCCTTCGACAATATAAGCATCCCACAGGACACTCTCACAGACAACGCAGCCCGGTTAGAGTGTTTGCAGGTAGCTCGCATGAACGCCAGAAAAAACATATCCGCGGCACAGAAGAAACAAAAAGAACGGTACGATCGTCAACGGAAGACCGTGGAATACACACCCGGGCAATTGGTTATGGTTTCCAAATCCGCCCGTAAGAAGAACGTGTCCGAGTTTCTCCTACCACGTTGGACAGGTATCTGACCTGAACTATATAGTAAACGTGCGGCATGGACACAAACTCATTAAGGACACTATACACGCCCGCCGTATGAAGGCATACTACACTCGGAAAACAACACTCACACGTAAAGGCGGGAACACTGCAAAAAGGAAAGGAAATGATTCCGCTGGCAGACGCGAAAAGAAAGCCAAGAGATAGCCTTCGAACCCCGAGGACCTCACCAGGATACTGTATCCGATACCTAGTTGAGGCTATCGGCTACGCCAGTTGAGATCGAGCCATAGTTGAGATTTATGGGAAAAGAAGAAAAGATAGCGCTCAGATCGAGTCGAGAAGAATGGTAGGAAATGACGTAGGAGGCCAAGGATGAAGGAGGTGCTACCAGTCAAGCAGATGGAATTATGGGAGGAATATTGGAGTATTATAAAGATCAATATGGAATATAATATTATATAATCTCAGAAGAGAAGGATATATCAAGAAATCGTATGGTGATAACTTGAAGAAAGGCAGATAACTCCTTAAGTTATGTTATAACTTAATTGCCGATATGATTGTGGTCGAGATTATAGTTGTGACGTATGACCGCAGAAGGAAGGGGAAGGTCACGTGATAGCGCCGAGCGGAGCAGTGCGAGAATCAGTTAGCAAGGCGGGTTACACAAGCCGTGGAAGTGAAAGAGAGCCGGTGTTCGGGCAGATGTATTTTCAACATCGTGGTTACAGTTATGTGAAACAGCAATGCTTTTCCAATGTTACAGTTTATTAAAGTAATACGCAGCATTGTGATAAAACTGAGAACATTATTTCGAGCCACATTCTTAATACAGGACAGCACAGCGAAGTGATATAATGAGGCCAGTTTTCAGCGTCGCATTATACGAGAGCAGTGAGGCGGAACAGGTCGTGCTGGGGCCGACATTTTACAAGCAGGTGACATGCAAGCAGCTGAACATTATTTCGACATTTTGTCAAACTCAATAAGTTTGGACTTGTGTTTCGACAGTCTAATTGTGCAGGCAGATAGCAATTATTCACTGCAATTGTGAACTTCTAAATGGACTTAGAGATATTTCAACGGTATTACGGCTTATTAGATAATGCATTTCAGACCGGAATATTTAAGGCGACCATGGGGTCTGTCCAACATTACTGCTTTTAGGCAGATGAACAGTTACAAGAATATGCACTTTGTGAACAGTGGCACGTGCAGCATTATAGTTGCATTTCATGAACAATTATGAAATATCAGTTACGAACACAGTTACAGGGTGTTTAAGAAATCAATACACTATTCTAAATAATGTATTTTCTACTAGTGAAATTCAGCCGCTGTGGAGATTAACTTTTTGTCATATGCAAACCGAACATTGTATGGGACAGTGGCGTGACATATTCGAAGAGTATGGGGTACTCTACATTTATGAACTTTTATGGAAGAGTTTGGACAAAATCCGTGATGGATAATATGCAGTTCATCATGTCTGGCTAGGCGGATACGGAGACGTGATGGCACCACAGAGCGATGGATTCGGTTCCTGAAGAAGAGGATATCCAACATCAGATTTACTTGGAATATGAAGTCAATCGTTAGTTCAGTGGGTGATACAATGTTTTCGTCGATCTTTCGAGAAATTTGTGGCACACACGAGGATTATCGGCGATCTTTGAATTATATTAACAGCTGAAATAAGAAGGTATTGTAAGAGTTATGACTTTCCTGATATGATTTTTCATGAACACTGGGCATACTTGTATATATTTCTAGTAGGAGTTCTACGATTATTTTTGACATGGCTTAGATATTTTTTGCTCCATTTGCTAGAATATGGTGTTACCATATGATATGGCAGGCACCGTTATACGACGTTCTCACCATTGGTTTGCTTTATTAGGCAGAAGTTTGGTCTTTTTGACATTTTTCAGTAAGGATAGTATTTCTTGGATAGATTTTTTTTATGGCGATGGTTTCGAACTCGTGATCTGCAATTGGATAATTCAAATTATTTCGTCAGTTCATTGCATACTAGCGAGTATGTATAATTCATTAGTAGGAATTTTTTATTGGATTGTTTGGAGATATTAAAATTTTATTCACTCAAGTGAATGAATATCGCTTTTATGTGACAACTAGAGTCTTGTTTATTCCAATCTGGTACATTCACTCATCAGTCTACGAGATGGGGCCTGTCGTTTTATGCGATTGCGTGGTGGCACACACCTGACCCATCGTCTAGGGCATTATCATGGTAGTCTACGGGGCAGGGCCTTTCGCTTAAGGCGATTGCGTGGTGGCACACACCTTACCTGGCAGTCGAGGGCCTCATTTTTATCATCCGAGTGTACTTAAGATCGTAAGAGGATTAAACAAGAAACTACTAGTCACACATTAGTCGAATTTTGTTAAATAAATTAAAAATAATTGTCAGCAGGGTTACATTTTGTAATTCTTGTTTGCCAATCCAATATTTTGTTGCTATACTCTTTTGAGAGTACATTCATTTAACAGCTGATACTTTTGATACTTTTGATACTCTTTTGTGAGTGAGCTTGATACCTTTGAGAAGGATTTCAAGTAATTAAATCTTGTAAGATGAATCATTTATGGTCAGATTTATTTTGAGGCAGATCAGTATTACATATTTTGTTGTGAGAGACTATATCACATTGGTGTTTTTCTTTGAAATGAATTTTGAGAATTTTAAGAGAATTTATACTCTATTTGAAAGCAGATCTTGAATTGGATTTCGATTACTAAGGTAATTTTTCCTTATTGTTTAAGAAGTTGTCTATATATGATCAGATTAATTACAGTTCTTGGAGATTGTGTGCGTTAATAATTTGAAGCCAGTTATATATTTTTGTAGATTATGCAACGTGATTAAGTGAAGTTTTTGATAGGTATTTTAGGAAGTTGCCAAGTGGAAGTTGCAATATTGCTAATGAGTATTTTGAGGCAGACATGAGGTTGTTGAACCCAGTCTAGCATATTTTTGAGATTCATGCTGTGCGCTGAATAGTTATGGTGTTATGTGGAATAGTTATGGTGATATGTGGAATAATGATGGTGTTATGTGGAATAATTATGGTATTCAAATATGGTATTTGATAAAGTGAGAGTATATGATGAAGTATTGGATAGTGAGATCCAACGTGATTTTGTGAGGGCAATAATATAATTTTGGCAAGATAATTAAATACGAGATATAACTTGGAAGTGATAAAACTGTAAGACAACGTTCTATAACCTATATTAAACAATTTTCTAGGAAATTAAATAAATAAATAATTTGATAATACAAGATTTTCTGATAATAATAATTTATAAAATAATAATCTGAAGTTTAAGCATATTAATGATCTGACCCAATGAAATAAAATCTAGATGACTAGATGAAATAAAAATCTAAATAACTAGATGAATTAAAATTTGAATAATTGATAAATTAAATTTGGAATAAATCGATGAATTAAATAAATGGATGAATTAGAGGTTGAATAAATTAACTGATTTAAATAAATTAATAGATGATTAAACAGCTGATGAATAACAAAATTAAAATGTGATAATTAATTAAAGAAGCTGATGATTAAAAAATGTAAATGGATTTAAATAAATTTAAATAAGAGATATGATTTAAATAATTTGATGAATTGCAACTTGAATTAATGAATTAAACAATTTAGATGGATGAATTGAGATGATTTAATCTAAATGAGATAATGAAATGAGAGTTTGTGGATAATTGGAGAAAATAATGAATTGATGATTATAATATTCATTTAAATGATTTGATGGTAATAAATTAATTATTCTGATTTGAATATAATGAATATTGAGATGAGAACTAATGTGAGAGATATTTAATTTTGATATGACGATGATGATAACCAATGAGTAGTGAAGTTTCTGTGATTCACAAACAAGCAATAATTAGTGACAGTGTAAATATAGTGTAAATTAATTGTTAGATTTCTAGAAGCATTTATTGAGTTTTTTCAGCATGTGAATAATGCCATTCAAGCCATAAAATAAGTTGATATTTAAATATGTGTTATTAGAATGTTTGTTTAGACAGATTCATATTTTTGACATCCACATCCATGATGTTAACTTAAAGAGAAGTTAGGTCTCAGGAATCACAAATGTCAGTGACGCATAGACATAGTGCTACGGTGAACCTGAGATCCCAAGCGAACTTTAGAAAATTTTCATATTTTATTTGGATGAAATACACTTTGAATAGCATGGAGATGGTTCGATTTTCAGGACAATGACAATCTAACGTTGGAATTCGACCATACTCTTAGGTAGGATGTGTGTTTAATATTTCTGTCTGACGATCAAAGTTTGAATAAATTTGTTTTTATCTTAATTGTGATCTGATGATGGTGTGATTTTCCGAATCCTTTCCTTGTCTTAATTAAGGCTTAACCAGGAAGGATGTGGTTTGCTAGGGATTCAGTTGGTGGCGCCCATTTCTATTTGTATTTTTTTAATTAAATTTAAACCCGTAACGACCCTGGAGACACTTTATCTCGTGTTACCCTCTGCTTTTGCGATATTTCAACTGAATTTCCGACACATTCCTTATTTGTCTTCATGCTCATTTAACTCCACTCTGTCCTGGAAATCCAGGAATGCAATGTAATAGCAGAAGGGTCATCGCATCCCTCGGACGAACGGCTACAATACGAACCTAACACAGACATCTAACTACCACCGACGAATATATTCGCACCAGGTCTACAGTAACACCAAATTTGGGGACACAATATATATGAACAGAGGTAGGGTTTTTTACATGGCGAGAAACCAAAGGCACACCGTATATGCTGACAATAGAAAAGCGTGTCAGCAAACCCACGCATATTTGCTCAACACATACGATAAGCAGACCGCTAGACTAGCAGCAGGCACTTCACACACCATTGAAACTTGACATTATCGCCAGTCAGCGATAAGACGTAAATGAACATGCGACATTCGCAAGTACCAGACAGGCTAGGAACGATCTTACTCGGGCAGTAATATACACAATCATTCACTAGAGGAGTCAAAGCCACATTACGCCCACAAATTAAATCCAGGGTCGACCAAAATTCGTACAGACAACAAACATGGGACATACATTCAGGGGCGTAGGTTCGTTCTAAGGTACTCGCTATAACAGCCTACTTAGGGCATTAGCGACCCCGGGACTGCCAATAGGGGACGTACCGGGAACGCCAGGCCTCTACGGAGACCACAAGACACTTTTTTAACCATAGCGCCCGACACCTGAATACGGGGGACACCACGGGCAAAGACAAACGCCCACGCAAAGTAGGTAACACCACACTTCTATGGCCAAAAATCATGGCAATTTGGATTACCCCGGGCATAAAATAATACAGCAAGACACAATGGGGAACGAATCGCGAAAACAAATTCCCAAACAAGCTTGTGAGCGGGAAAAAGATGACAAGGTAGCACGTTGGCCTCCCTAGAATGCAAACACATGTCAACATACAGACAGTGGCGAAAGTCACGTTTCGTTAGCCTTCATACATAACATTAAAGACTTTCTGTACACAAGGACACAAAACAAATACACAAGAAAACACTGCGTTGCAAATAAGCGAATTCCGGCGCGTTGCGACACACTGTTGCCGGTAGGCATTCTCGTAATAACAAGACGTGACAATGACATGCAGACATGATGACACGGACACAAAAACAATAACAATAACGACATACAGTGACACAGACGTTGATACAGAAAGGAGAGCGTCATTACAATAGGCTCTGCATCCAATAGTACACAAATACTGTGGGCCGGATTAATCTCGGGAATACAGGCTACCATACGCCTACCATTACCGACACTAGGAGCATGTCTACAAGGGTGATAACACGCAATACGCGGCACCTGACAATTAGCCACGCGACACGAGATAAGCCTTCTCCGATAACATCCCACGCGCCAGCAGACGTCAGCGATAGGCGACCTCACACATACAGGCGCGCTAATTACAGCCACGGCCACTTCCTTCCTACACGCGCCCAACACTCAGGGGCGGATACAGACAGATTCCAGGAGGGAACACCCCCCCCCCCCTAATAATTTCTTTTCTTGTTTTTTTATCTCTAAAAATCATTACCGGCGATCACGCTATGACAATTTATACTTACAATCACATGCTACCCCAACGTCATGAACAGGAGACCAGGTTGGGCCGTGACGTCACAGCTTCACCGCACTTAAACATCCTAAGGGCAGCCCGAGGGCGGTGCCCACAGACACAATCATTTTCACACAACGTAGGTATCACTGACCCACAGACACTCCACAGACTGGTATTTTAGGAGAGAGTAGGTGCTTTATGGCTTCTCAACTTAGCCAGCGTACATCCCAAGGAGCGGGTAGAGAACACATAGTGACTAAGAGAGGATGACACACCACAACAGGAGTAGAGATGGATAATGCCATCAGGATGGCCATGGTACCAACTACGGGCTACCATCCCAGCACCCTTCTTCCTACATACCCTGTCACCTACAACACTATCTAACACAGACATACAGATACATAAAAACAGCTACACTACATTTCAAAATATACATCGGGGTTGATAGACTTCATGCTTCTAATAAATTAAGGTTTGCTACACCTTGGCCCCAAACGCCTACACCTGAGTATTAGAGGTGAGTCGGAAACTGATATCAAGCGGCAATGCACATCTCTGTGTAGGGAGATGAGGCCATACTTATACTAACAAGTATTTTATTAAATAATCCCGCATGCAAGGGACATAAACTTATCGTATCCCAACACAAGCCTTATCCTCAAGTGAGAGCGGACACGCCTCACATCCATCCCAATGCATGATATATCCTATCTACACACCAGGGATTGTATTATTATTACACCCGCATGACATTTTTAAATTTTGCACACCTGGGGAAAACCCACCCCATCCACTCACAGTAAATACCTCCTAACAGCGTCATCTGCTCCTGGCCACCATAAACATGGAGTCCAACGATGCACGACCCCTTCCCACCACTCTTTAACCCCATTCAGCAAATAACACCCCCGGATCCTAATAACAAAGGACCAAACACCCTACAAACCTACTAATACCTCTTGGAAAGTACCAAGGCATCAACGCTGGAAATCCGACTCGGCAATGACAAGCCTAAAGTTGCCACTGCATCTCGAAGATTCTACAACCCCAGAATAGTATTTTTTTACATAATTACATAGTACACACAAACATATTTTACAAATCACACTTATTTAAAAAAAATGGAATCTGACATCGCACTAGATGGTGATGAGAAGGTAAATGGAGAGCAGAATCGCTACACAAGAACAGAGCTGGAGAAGGCGGTAATGAGGCCTGACCCAGTTTAATGACTGATAGACGAAAGGTCGAAGCAACGATGAATTAGTGCGGGAAAACTTCGAGATCTCTGGTGTGCCTAGCCTGCCCCCGTGTCGGAGAAGATTACACCCATTATGCGCTACGGTCATCGAAGCCAGACCTGCAGGGGACACTTTTGACGGCTAGTAGGAGAATTAGCCAGCTCCACACTAGACTCAGGAGACGAACCTAGAGACGACCACATTAGGACTAGACTCTTAGCTAGTTGTAATATAAGTAGCGTTCCTATGGCGGGGAGCGAGTCTTCCATTCGAGGAAGTGAAGAAGTGTCTCAGGATTCAGCGGGACCAATCCTAGGCACGCCAAGTCCTTATCCAGGAAGATGAGGTGAATACGATTTAATAAATAAATGATAACAAATGAATAATAAATAATGCGTATGGAATGAATGCGGTCATTCGGA
This sequence comes from Meconema thalassinum, assembly GCA_946902985.2. NCBI lineage: Eukaryota > Metazoa > Arthropoda > Insecta > Orthoptera > Tettigoniidae > Meconema > Meconema thalassinum. Next base: position 98,232,214 of record OX336391.1, read on the forward strand.
CCCGTGCCCACATAGATGGATGACACCGAGTCTCCAGAGCTTAAATGGTAACGCACCGGGCGGCCAGAGATGTAAATGAGGAATGCGGCGAGCTCTCACAGGGGTCTGGGCAGCCCAGCAATAGATATAAATGAATGATAAAGGGCGAATAAAGCTAATATAAGCTATAACAATTATAAACGAAATGGATATCCGCGCGCAGCGTTTGCACCTAGCAACGCAGTCACACAGGCCTCTATACACTACACACTAGTTATTAAGGGGGGGAAGTCGACAGTTAGTTTAAGAGGAGGGGACTACGGGCTCCTGCTGGGTTCCGGTCCCGGCAGGATGTCACAAGGGCCCCCTGGAAGGGAAACCGACTGGGACGAGCCTCCGATCAAAATTCTAGTATATAAGATACAATTCCATTTAAAAGGCAACTTAGACTTAAGCAAATTTAATAAGCACTGTTATAAAACAGCAGCTACAGCACATTTCGGCACTAGACTAAGGACCATTTCGGCTTGTAAATACAAAATATATTTTTTAAAGTATTAATTAATATAACTTAGGTTAAACACTTTTTAATTAAGGTAGAGCATTCGGCACCTGGCAACTAAAACCGTTACTAGGGTAAGACCGACAAAACGTTGCGAACACACGCGTATGCGACGCGAACGCGACATATGGCGTTTGGCACCTTATAGGGTAAGTCCGAACAACATTCAACGGCACATGTAATGTGAACGCGACACAGAGCGTTCGGCACCTGGCGGCTAGACGTTGCCAGGATAAGCCCGATAAATCGATAAAATAACGATAAGTAAACATAACAGGGCGGAGGCACTGAAGCCGTCCGACCCATCAGCGAGGTATACGATACAGCCACTGGAGCTGACCGAACCCGATAATACACGAGACGTCCGAAGAGGTCTCAAGGGCGGTGGCATGATCCAAGCCAACCCTTAAAACAGCGCTGCGCGATATGTGCACACAATGTATTGGCCACATGTGCTTAACTTACATGCCTTTTCTTTCAGCAAAGAGCTCCACCACTGCAGCATCGTGGGACCACAAATGATCATGGTAAAGGTAAGGTGGACCACCGACGTCACATACACACTTCACACAATGAGTACACACTGGGGAGACACACAAATACACACATACACAAAGAGTAGAAACTAGTAGCATGATAGAATACGGCCACCTTAGAATAAGTTAGATTTAGTGGCGCCATATATTAAGATCTATGAACAATACCAGAGATAAAGGGTATTTTGATAAATGTCATGTAAATCCACCTTTGCAGATTCACCAAGAGCCAACACGGGTGCGTTCGATGGCGCTAATACATTTCATTTTTCAGAAAAGGCAGACATATATGCATTCACCCCTTGTAAATATAGCCCCCAAACACACATACCCTACACTAATTATGCCACACACAAATACACTGCTCCTAAACTATTTCAGTCGCGCCCTTAAGGCGACGGCGCCGCAGTCAGCAACGTCAAGTGACCGTGGGGCACCGAGCGATGCTGACGCAACCACACACAAAATACGCTTAAATAATGAGCGGAAAACGATAGCCAGGGGAGACGCAGCCTTGTGAGCGTCTGTCCTAGCCATCAAGGTGAATTTTCCCTACCCACGGGGAGAAACTCACGAGCGTATAACAGTTGAGCGGTTTAACCACTAAACCGCAGGCACAGGTGAAAGAAATGAAGGTTGAAAGGTACGCACGAATCGGCGGATAATAGGAGAAAGTATGAGAAAGGCCAGATGAGAGCAACAGAGAAAGGTACCGAGCTCGTAAATGATAAGGTTTATTATTAGAACAATGATTATTGTCACCATTGTTATTCTTATTATTAATATTGTTAGCACCACTATGCATCATGATAAAATGTGAATATGAATTTACTATTGCCACACATAGACACCGAACACGTTTACACACACTTTTGTCCCTTTCTTTTCTATTCTACTAACGATAAAATTTGTGAAGGTGTCCCGTTACATCCCAACAACAATAAATCATTCTGATATACCTTTAACTTATACCCTGGGACAGCTGTTTTTCTATTTTCTTCCATCTTTTATACTTTATAGACACAAGGTACGCGCAGGGAGCAATTTCTTTTTCCACACAGCGTCGGACGACACAACCACCCGTCCAACCATGGTTTTTTTCCTTCCTGCATAGCACCAATACGCATATATCTATGTTTTTTCTTCCTCTTTTCGTTAACAGCAATAACATCAAGAACATGTATTTTTCTGTATTTTTATTTCCAATGTCAACTTTTATAATGATTAATTTTAGATGAACAATGAACTATGTATATACCCAAAACCCACCCCCTCTGAGCACACCCTAAACTCACATCACCACCAGGAAAACACGACATCGATACACCTACACGACACCGACACTGAAGATGAAGAAGAAGAAGAGGGACAAGAAGAAAACGAGGAAAACTCATAGGGACGTGCCGAGTATTGTCTCTCGCATCGAGGGGGTTAAAATGAGCTATGTCCGGTCTTTATGCGACAACTTCGATATTAAGTATAACAAAAATGTAAAATCACTTTTCACCCCTTTTCACCCCTTTAAAATCCCTTTCTTAGTGCGCATCTACACTAAGGTAGGAACATATCTTCAAAGTGTCATGCAATTATCTCCAGTAGATTTTGCTGTGCGCAGATTATCAGTCAGGACATCAGCGGCTTTTAATTTTAATTTCAATTTTAATTTCAATTTCATTAACCTGTTTTAATATTCTAACACTTTGATACCAGGTGGCTTCGGTGGCGTAGTCGGTAGCATGCTGAGCTTCTATGCCCAAGATAGCGGGTTCAAACTCGGCCGAAGCCGTCGGATTTTTAAGAGCGTTAAAAATCCCTCAGTATGCCTTCCTTTGGAGGGGAAGTAAAGCCGGCGGTCATAGATTTATGGCATGTTAAAGAACCTTCCACTAATTGCACCTGTGTGAAGCTAAATTGGATAGGTTAAGAATGTAAACAACGCTCTTAAGTTTCAACGTCTAGTAGCTACGTTCTGAACTTGGCCTAGTAGTCGTTGACGGTGGGGCTTGGCGGCAAAAGTAGGTGCTATTTGAAAAATTCTAAGTTGCAGTCTGTACTTAAGTTAAGAAACAGAAAACTCACACTAATACAGTCACAATTAACACCGGTTATCAGACAGATTCTACACACACCCAAAGTATAGATATTTCAATTCATTCTTTGCAAGGATATCCTTTTCTTTATTCCTCAGATTTAGCCACAGCAAATTATTGTTCATTGTAATCAGTAATTTATAGTTTTGACACAATATTCTTAATTGAACTTGTGGCTGAAGAAGTCGATACATGTAAAACAAGTGAGCAGTTGTTTCTCAATTTGTATCGATTGGCGGAGTATTATAAAGAGTTATCTATTAATCAATATCATACATTCTACTAACATGGTGAATGTTATTGCTTTTTTCAAATTGTGGTTTAAATTGAAATGTGGAATTTCTTTACAATATCCCCGTTCTACGAAAGACTTACTACTTTAGTTAAATGTTTTGAAAAATTTCTATTAAAATGGTATTAGGGTTTTCTTGGGGTCATGGTTGTTGTGGCACAATTAGGGAATCTTTCCTCCTACAAATATCAACTCTTCCCGTCTTGGATACACCTCCTTCTTGTCTGATACCAATTATTTATTTTTCTCATATTCCATATTCCACAATTGCAATTTCTTCTTCTAAATTTCTCTTTAAAACAAGCCTTCATACATCCATTATCATCTAAAACATAACCCAATCTTCCTTCTCAGCAGCACCCTCCAAGCACATACTTTTTCCTTCTACCTTCATTTGCAATAATCTGACCTCTAACACATAATTTATAAGCAATCTTCCAGCATGGATTCCTAGAATCTCCATAGATAATCTTCAAGATACTCACTAATCATCAAAGAGATATATAAAACAAGACAGCATCAAAAATAGAAATAAACAAGTAGTTCCGTGAAGAACTATACATCCTATTTCATATATCCTACTTATATTAATTGCCTCTATCTACATACAAAATTTCAGTTTGATTGCTGCAATAGATTCGTAGATATTGAGAACCGACTAAATATTTCGGCTGGTCGCCATGTTGGATTTTATATACGTATGTAGGTCCTAGAGTTAAATACTGTTACATGAAGATTATTGTGTACGTGTAGCAAACTTCAATCGCATGATTAGGACACAAGAAGTAACAAGGAGATTTTAAAATTTCGCACAGCTGCCATCTTGTTGTTATGGAAACATTTGAAATAAATTAGATGCCAGTCGATTAACATTCGTATAAGTATTTACTGTACAACGTTTCACTGCACTCGGATGGTTAAATTGCGAGAAACGTCCATGTGAATATTTATACTTCGCGTCGTCGCCATGTTGGATTTGTGATCACCAGGTTATTTAAAGTCCTATAGGTGAACTTAAGTTCATAGTCCCTACGAACTTAAAAAATCACTTTGATTGCTATAATAGATTCGTAAATATTCAGAGCCGTCTAAATATTTCGGGTGGTCGCCATGTAGGATTGTTAAATGTATAGGCCGTAGAGTCATGTACCATTAAAGGAAAATTATTGCATAGGTTCATTATTCATACTTTCACATCGATCGCATGATTATGACACAAGAAATAAAAACATAATTTTAAAATTCGCAAAGCCGCCATCTTGAGGTTATGTAAACAATTGAACAAAATTAGATACCAGTGTATTACAATGTGTATAAACATTTCCTGTACCAGATTTCATTCTAATTGAAACATTAAATCGCGAGAAAGGTCTATTTAAAATTTTCTAATTCGCTTGGCCGCCATGTTCGTTTTGTAGTTAACCGGTTTTTGAAAGTCTTATAGATGAACTTCCAGTAGTGCCCCTTATCTCCGTACAAAATTTCAGGGTGATACCGCTAGCCTAATAGTTTCAGAGATATAGAATGCCGGTGAAATATTTCGCACATCCGCCATCTTGTGGTTATGTAAGCAATTGAACCAAGATAGATGTTGGTGCATTACAATGTGTATAAACATATACTGTACCAAGCTTTACTGCGTTTGGTTGGCTAAATCGCGAGAAACGTCTATTTAAAAGTCGCAAATTCGCGTAGTCGCCATGTTGGTTTAGTAGTTATCAGTTTTCAAAAGTCACTTAGGTGAACTTCTATTAGTTCCCTTTATCACCGTAAAACATTCCAGGTTGATATCGGGAATAGTTTCGGAGATATTGAATGCTGGTGAAATATTTCGCACAGCTGCCATGTAGGATTGGTGAGACGTAACAGAATTTGAAGCGCACGGTTGGGGTCGTCTGGAATAGTGCTACGAACTTACCGAGTTTCAATGAAATCGATCCAGTCGTTTAGAAGTTATTAGGGGGACACACGCACACTCCTCACACACACACACGCGCACATACACTCGGAAAATAGGTGATCTCATAAGCCTATTTTTTCAAAATTGAAAATAGTCTAAAAGTACTGATGTGTCACTCTATGATTCATGGTCCCCTCCCACCTCACTACTAGATCATTGCATGGAATACCATGGCTCAAGGCTCAATACTCCTTGCAATGATCTATCAGCCAAAAAGGTAGCCATGCTATAAACTTAACCTAAAATAATCGAAGGAAAATGAACAGTGACAGTTTGTTGTGACGTCATCTTACCTGCGTTAAGCACACCGACGCAAGTACGGAAAGGACGACGTGTGATGAAGTCATGCTGAACAATACTGAGTGTCGTCGCTAGGGAAACCTACACATACGTTACAATTATCAGTGTGACCGCAGGCGGTTGTAGACAGCGCCAAGATAATGCGGTTCTTGCGTCAAGTCACTTTACTTAAACGTTTGAAATGTCAGACTGAATTTCCGATTGCCCCTGAGAGGGGCTTACCTTGGGCAGGCCCATATACGAAAAATGAGCTTTGAAAGGGCTACCAACTGAAGCCAGAATATATTTACCAGCATGTTGGCATTATAGACATACCAATCGAAGTTCATTGATTCTATTTTCACGGCTATACTTAGCAGAACACTTACAGTTACGCCCTATATACAATAGGGTTATGGCTTTTAAACATAGTACATTTCTATATATATAATTCATGTTTTTGGGCTAATGCCGTGTGTATTTAGATTAGAACCATACTTTTCGGAGAAACCTTGCCTCCTTTTGCAATGGAATCAAACAATGTGGCTAAAGAAAGTATATCAATAAGATTACAAAAAATATAGATAAATTCCTCTGTTCGTCACCAGAGAGCAGCTGCCAGAAATTACTGTATGGACCATGGTAGAACGGCGGACAGAGTAGTAAGTAAGGATAAGGTAAAGGGGGCGGGGTGAAAATATAGAAACTCCACGAAGAATGAGGATGTCCAAAAGAAAGAAAGGGGGGGGGGGGGGAGGGGGGGAGGGTTAGATGGATATAAGGAAACATAAACAAAAGGGAAGTGTATCTGAACGATACCTAACGTCATACGGGAAACGGCGAAAATACAAATGAAAACTCCTCCAGTGACGAACAAAGGAGATCAAATCCAGGCTCTGTAGCCATAGAGGAATACGTACAATTTGAAGTAGATGAAGAACAGAGATACTGAGAGGAACTATCTTCCTAGATCCTTAATAACTGGTAGCTAAGTGTCACTTAGCTGATATCCAGTGTCTCCGTTAAAATTATTGGGATTTTTACGAATTTCAATTCTAGGAAGATAGTTCCTCTCAGTCTCTCTGTTCTTCACCTATTTCAAATTGTACTTTTTCCTCTATGTCTACAGAGCCTGGATTTGATCTCCTTTGTACGTCACTGGAGGAGTTTCCATCTGTTTTTTCGCCGTTGCTTGTATGACTTTAGGTATCGTTCAGATACACGTCCCTTTTGTTTATGTTTCCTTATATCAATCTACCCCCCCCCCCCCTTTCTTTTAGACATCCTCATTCTTCGAGGAGTCTCTATTTTTTCTCCCCGCCCCCTTTACCTTCTCCTTACTTATTACTCTGTCCGCCGTTCTACCATGGTCCATACAGTAATTTCTGGCAGCTGCTCTCTGGTGACGAATTGAGGAATTTATCTATATTTTTTGTAATCTCATTGATATAGAGTAGAAGTCCATTAGTCTGGCATCCAACAGTCCGGAATGCCCGATAGTCCGGCATCGCTCCGGAAAATTGTAAAAATTTTGGTTTTCTCTAAAGTGTGTCTTTAAAGCAAATAAATACGCTCGAGAGCTATTCGGGAGTTTTCGGGGTAGTTCGGGATCATCCGGAAGCGCTCGGTATTGTTCGGAAACAATTAGCGGCCGGCTAGTCTCAGCTGTCACAACAAATACAGGTGCAGTGCAGCACAGTTAATCAATCACGAAGCGTCTTCGCCAATTTTTTGATTTCCATATCATTAGAAATAAATTTTATACTAAACGCCAAAAGTCAAGAAAACAAAAAGACATTCGTGACTTTTTTAAATCTAAGTGAAATATGTTTTACAGTACGTGTACATACATTATATGAAATGTAAAATAAACTTTGTTGTACTGTATTTGCATACTGTATTTGTAGTTTAATTATGTATTAACCTAATTGTTCTTATAATTACGATTTATGTATGTATGTAGTTAAAAAACAAAGTACATTTGTTTTACGGCAAAGCCTACACAGAAAGAAGGGGCACCGCCCGATAGACCGACATTTTCGGTAGTCCGGCACCGAGCCGGTTCCGAACGTGCCAGATTATCGGACTTCTACTCTACTTAATTTGGCCACATTGTTTGATTGTTGGAAAAAATTTCACACGGTATTAGCCCAAAAAACATGAATTATTTGTATAGAATCCGGGCCGAGAAAGCCTTAATATACTGAACCCTTGCAAAGGAGCTTATGAGACTCAGTTTCGGGGGGTGTAACAATCAATTTCGTAAGTTGTTGTTAAAGCGCTTCTCTAACATGCAGGGTAACACATAACAAAATAACATGCAGGAAAAAGTGAATACCAGGGTTAAAAAACAAATGAATTTAATAACAGCTTAACTATTTACAAATAAAAACAAACAAACAAAAACTCCCAAATGACTCCCACTTAAATTAATTACTTGCCATAACTAGGCCTAATCTCAGGAGAGATTGTAAACTGGACCAAATGTCCCAAATACTTCAATGACATTGTGTACGTGTGCGGCTGTTCTACATGCTTAACGATGAGTACAAATAAATGCGAGATTCGTCACCATCCAGTAAACTCTCAGAGGACGAATCTGCATTGTCTAGAGCTAGACAGACGCGGGGAACCAACTATACACTACTTAAATTAATCCGAAACTTCCTACACTAAATAAACAACAAATAATTTCCGCATGAAATTGGAATCAAGAACATGCCGTAGCAAAAAAAACATTAATGCCTAAAATTAGGACTTTTCAAAATCAACACAAGTAAATTAACACGTAACCAACAAAAGAAAAACACATATGACCGCTTGCCATTTTACAAGTAAACACACCTACACCACACAGGTGTCACAACAAACACACTAACATGAAATGAGTCATACAAAATAACTAGGCTCAAAGCCAACATTTACATCATTAAAACGATATTCCATTCATACGATATGCGATAATTCGTAACAGACATGGCGAACTCCCGAATTAATTATGGTCCAATGACCATCACAAAAGAACAGGTTTGCTAATGATAGCTTATAGGGGTCAGTCGGTCAGCTGGACTGCCTAACAAATGAGTCACCAGAACTAGACGGGCGCTAAGTGGAAATCTGCACATCTGTCAACCCAAGTGTCAATAACCTCGACCTGCCGTGGCATGGGTTCGAGTCTCGAAGAAGCGTGCTCCCAAAGCACATAATATACGTATGTGTGTCAGAATAAAATATCTCAGCATTTCCCCCTAGGAAATCCAAGAATCAGCACTGGACAAGGTACAGTAGCCTCCATGAGCGCTCTGCCTTTCCATAAAAAAATACAACAACAGCAAATTTATGAGGGCAGTAGCACCACCTACCCCTCATCACGAAGAACCAATACACACACCAGACACAAGAACACACACAGAATCACACGTATGGGTTTGACAGAAACCTGAATTAATGACAAAATATTTTCCACCAGCTTGCGCTTCCAATCTAGTCCGTGACTAAAGAACCTGAAAAGGACTCAAAAAAAAAACTAAAGAAATTAGAACTAAGGTGTTCTACAGTTACATCTTAATTTGTTGCGCTCGGCAATCATCTTACAATAATTACCTCCCTTTTCCTATCAAAAAAATGAACTTTAATAAAGCACCACTTATCGAATGTAACGAGTTTCGCATTCGCATGGATAAAATCAAATACACATGCCGTGTACATTAAATATGACTCCAAAGAAAAATATACAACAAACAAAATTTGGCCACGCGCCAACGTACATTTACAGATAATAGTGTCGGCACACAAAACAAATCTAAACACAAGAAAAACAATGAATGAACTATTTACAACGTTCCCGCGCTTTATCTAACTACATATTGAGTAAATCAATTTTTGTACATCATCGTTTCAGCTTGCAGAACATTAACCTTCATCCCGGTGCATTTCCCTACGGGAAATATAGCCCTCCATCGTCGACGTCGTTGAAGAGGCGATGCACATCATTCCAACACACGACCATACATCAGACATCTTGGCGTAGTTTCTTGGACAGAAATGTTCAATCTTAATAATATGCCTAGCTATAATCGATGTGAGCTACTACTTTCACTCACAATAATGTCCTATGCAATTACTGATCGTAGACTTGCCTATCTTAGCATTTGCTTAACACACGCACAAATATCACTCAAAAATATAATACTAAAATTTACATAAAATTACACACTTCAAACTCATCGCAACTGGCTTGAAAACAAGTCTTAAACATGTCTATCTTGCAGCCCTTATCTCGCCTAGAGATCTCCACTGCTACACGTGAACCCTGCTCCCTTGAGCACAAAGTGAAATGTTAGTAAAGTATGCTCATTAGAGCTCGAAAAATCGTGACGCAAACTGACGTGAACGTTGCTCACCAGAGCTCAATAAATTTGTGTCCTAAACGGCTCATCACCGATCAATTTATTGGAAACTGACAGAATGAGGTAGGGTGGGGAGAATTTGTGAAACTAATCTGGAGTTTTCACCTCACAAACTTGGGACTAGTATCACTCTTCTTCATTTTATCCAAACGTCTCAATGCACTTATGCGGAATTAATTCGGATCGGCGGTTCTTTAGATATGCGTTTTCGCGCCTTTTTCCAGGGTACACAATTCACCGCGTGGCTTTGGCGTGGTCTCTTCTGATTGGCTGATTCAATCCTAGATCGGTTGAAACTTTACTCATGACACTCCCATAATGACTCCAATTTAGGTGCGCGTTGGTACAGAATTTGTCCTTGAACTTGGCTTAACCGGTCGTCTTCAGGAATAACTACAAAGCTTGCTTCTGTCGTAATCATTGCAACACACTACCTTGCCTTCCCTTTGTTAATTTCAACATGTACTGCCGGGGCATCAGTAATAATAATAATAAAATCATGAAGAATTATTCATCGACTGATTAATAAGGGTTCAATACATAGTACATTTCGTTGAAATTACAATCATATGATATATCGTATCATATCATAAACGATCTGTGGCTTGCCACGGTGGGTGAGTGGTCAACATGTCGATCTACTAACCCCAAGCTTGCAGGTTCGCTCCTGGCCGTGGTAAGAGATTTTTGAAAGGCTGCAAAATTTACGATACGCATGTCATACGATGTTGGCATGTCAATGAACTCATTTGAATTCAGTAGGCCGAGTTCATAATGGCAAAATTAATCTCGGGAGATTCCGCCAACGCAAAGTACCTCATTTCTCTACTAGAAAGGGCTATAATGTTCAAGAACCTTAGATATCTAACCTCTCTGACTTTCATAGTGCTTCAAGGAACAACTAAATTTGTCATGCAAGCTGCCCTATGGGTGTCAAATGACAAAGCTTGCACCCGGCACCGGAGGCAATACGATATTATTATTATTAGTGACCTGTTATATTTGTATAATATCATAAAATGCGTTGCATACAACATTCACAATAATAGTCTGACAATGATAATAAGAATATGAATAAGTCACATTCTGTTAGGACGGTAATAATTAAATTAAAATAACAATATACCAACATTACGAAAAAATATCACACCCTATTAGAAAAAGACAATTAACACTTTATAGATATATTCAAAGAACAGACAATGAAAGACTTACTAAAAGGACATTAAATCCCGGCTACTCATTAAAAGCCAAGAATAAATGGATAACAGACCTTCAAGAAATCAAGGTAACAGACGAAATGTTATAGGATAGGTCGCTGGTGATCAAACATCACTTTGCTGCAAACCCCCGGGTGAGAGGTGTCATTGCTTGGACGGCAGAAAGGAAGAAATATCCTAGTGAGAGAGTAAGAGAGTAGTGGAGTAGTGCCGATTCTGCTTCACTTGACACTCCTGTGCCCAACAAACCAACATGGCCGCCGCGCGAAGTTGAAACATTTAAATATACTTTTCTCTCGAACCCATGGTCGGAGTTTCACGAATGACGTGTCGTAGGACTTGAGGTGACGCCCCTTTGCTATGGACCACTCGTTATACTTCTGAAAAAAGAAATTTGAAAATTTTTGTTTTCGAAAGTAGGTGATAGTTTGAAAACCAAACATGATAGAATGTTGTGCAATGGCTCAAACAAACAGTCTCTATGTCCTTTATTTTTACAATAACACTATTTAATTTTTTTTTACATTTTTTGAAAACACTCAAATTTTGAAATTCCTATATTTTGTAAACTAGGAAGTTTACAAAAACGTTTATTTGACATAAATGAAAGGTCCCTATGCCCTCTACCACCAAAATAAATTTCAAATCTCTAGAGCAAAAATTTGTGTTTCGTAAGTAGTGTGGTAACGGGAAGCTGCTACACTTAGGAAGTTGTGAGCCCCTGCGATCTTGGAATGGAAGGAGCCATGCAAGGAGGGCGTGCTTGGATTCGTTTTTTTCGTCTCGTTGCGCTCTTTACGGAAATGTAGGTGTCGAAAAGGTGAAAATCTGGAAACACGGTTTTTTTGGGGGGAAAACGTGATTTTAAACTTTTTGCTATATTTCGCGAAGCAATCATGCTAGAGGCGTGTACGAAGGGTCCAAGTACTCGAGGTGACGTCCTCTTTGCTATGGACTACTCGTTGTAATTTAAAAAAATTTGGAAACTCGATTTTGGGGTAAACACGTGTTTTTTGTGATTTTTGCCGATATCTCACGAACCAATAACGCTAGAGGCATGTACGACAGGTCCAAGGACTCGGAGTGACGTCCTCTTTGCTATGGACCACTTGTTATAAATTTTAAAAAAATTGGAAACTCGATTTTGGGGTAAACACGTGTTTTTTGTGATTTTTGCCGATATCTCACGAACCAATAACGCTAGAGACGTGTACGAGGTGTCCTAGGACTCTGGCTAACGCCCCCCTTTCAAATGTGGCACATATGTTTTCCAAAAAATAATTCACAAAGGGCCTAACGCCATACATGTTGAAAAAAAAATTCTTTAACGTTACCTGTTTATAATATCCATGAAGCGTGGTGGTTGAGAGAGACGATACGGCTGGGTGTGTGTGTTTCAACGAACCTGTCGCTGACCACGGTGGCTGTGTTCAATAGATTAATCGATATTTCGACGGGCCGGTTTTTGACAGAGCAAGGGTGCGTTTTTTCACACATTTTACCTTTGACGTGTAAACGGTGATGAGAACTTGGATCTATGTTGGTCGAAGAGAGTACAGAAAACAAACTTGCAGACGAGCAGGAGGTGAATGTCATTTGAGCTTATTGGAAGGCGTTGATCTGATTTGACAACAGGTGACGCTTGAAGGTGAACTAATCTGACCATCGTGGTGGCAGGGAAGAGCGAAAGGCATGTGAACACATGTGAAACCACATGTAGGCTAAACCAGTTACATCCTGTCTTGCTTCGTACGTGACAAAATGCAAGTTCATGTGAAATTTGATCTACCTCAGGTGTTCACCTTGGGTGTTAGCTGTCCACGTGCACGATAACTGTTAACAAGTCACATCCTGTTTTGCTTCGTACGTGACAAAATGCAAGTTGACGTGAAATTTGATCTGCCACAGGTGTTCACCTTAGACGTTAGCTGTCCACGTGCCTGATAACAGAATGTTCAAAGCGTGGGAATCGCTGAATCAGTAAAAAGTATGATGCAACTTGTCGGAATGATGTCACAACCAATAGATAGGCAAGAGCTGCGAACAGCAGTGGTGGGAGGTGAAGGGGGGGGGGGGAATGGGAGGGGTAATGTATGAGAGAACACAGGTGGAAAGACAAAGAAATATGTGGAGCTGAGGACTGTACACACTGAGCTATAGGTGTTGTACAACATGTGTGAATAAATTAAAAATTGCACAGGTTCACACAACATGTAATTTATTGATCCAAGAATTAAACGTAGAGTTAAACCCTAACCATTTGACATAGAGTTTATTTCCTTTTTGTTTCAACACTTTTTCCACAAGATAATGCTGAGGAAATGCTGTTTTCTGAAGTTCATGGAGATAAAATCTACCTTTTATGGGTTGACGGTTGAGGTCCTCGAGTAAATAGGTGACTGGAGTGTCCAAGTTGACTTGACGAATTCGAAATAGTTGAGTCCCCCACTGTGGCGTGTAGCCCTTATTGAAGGCAGACTTTAATTTGCTCACACAAACAAAATCCCCAATTTTCAGTCGGTGACGTTTAGGATCGGCTGTTTTTATGGAGTTAAACAGTTTATCCAATCGCTGAATATTTTTAGTCACGAGGCTCGGCTTGGTGCCAATCGTTCTATGTTTGGTGTCATTGTAACGTGATACTAGTTCAGGTAACATGTCCAACCAGCGATAACTGCCCTGAGCGGTAAACGCTTTCCACATATGGGTTTTCAATGTTCGGTTGAACCGTTCGACCACACTGGCTTTGAGATTGCTGTACGTGGTGTAATGGTGAATATCCTTAGATTTGAGAAAACTGGAGAAATCCTTGTTGAAAAATTCATTCCCCTGGTCAGTTTGTAGCAACTGAGGTTGACGTTTGGAGTGTTGAATAATATGTTGAAAGGCCTTGGTAACTAGTGGACCAGACTTGCGACGCACAGGTTCAACAAAGGCCATTTTGGAATAGACATCTATTTTACAATAGATAGCGCACGAGTAGTTTCTACAAATGAGTTACGGCGCACGAGTCGATTCAACAAAGTTCCGTTTGCGTTCATATACCATTCATCCGATTACGATTGAACTTCAATTGTCTGGTTTTCGAATGCAGTGGTAGATAGTCGTTATTTTGTAAAACATTCTTACATGCAGTAATAATAAGACCCTATGGTTCCGCTAACACATAGATAGACTGTATTATTGCCATGGTCAAGCACTCACATTAAGATCATTTACAAAATCATAAAATGAAAAATAAAAAATCTTGTTTTGGAAAAAGCGTTTTTCAACATACACAAAATAAATATATATAAAAAATTTGTAAACAGCAAAATGGAAAATCCATGGTTAAGCACTCACATTAAGATCATTTACAAAATCATTAAATGAAAAATAAAAAATCTTGTTTTGGAAATATCGATTTTTTTCAACATACACAAAATAATATATAAAAAATTTGTAAACAGCAAAATGGAAAATCCATGTTTCCTTATAGACAAAATTTAAAAACCTTAAAAGGACATTTAAGAAAATATATGCAAATGGGAAATTGACAAATGTGTAAATATGAAAATGGAAAAATCCATGTTTCCATATCATTAAATTGAAAAACATCAAACTGTCATTTGAAAAAATGCAAATTGAAAATTGACAAATTGCAATGTGTGAAATGTGAAATTGAACAAATGGCTATCATTATTAAAAAAAAAAAAGAACATAGTGCTCTATGGTTGAGGTGTGAATCAAACCCTCTCTACTTATTTGGACCACCCGAGACTGAGTAGACTAGTTTTAGTTGTCATACCACTTTTAAAAGTTTGTGTTAAATCTAGGACTGAACCCAAGAGCTTGTAGGGGAGATCCAAGGTTATAATATGTCAAACAGATAGGCTTGAATGTAGGGTGTGGTAGCTATATAGAGATGAGACGTTTCGCTCGGGGCAGGGAGGCATGGAGATCTGCATCAAACCAGTCAAAAGACTGACGACTCAAACAACAACATGTAGAGCTCACCAAAATAATGTTGTGTAACGGTAAATGTTAGTCAACGAACAGTAATGCATTACTAAAACCCATGACACGATACCTAAGAGCTTTTCTAAAATTATTTTAAAATGCCTTTAACCCTATATTAAACACCCAGTTCACAAGACTCATAACTGCAATGTTATGGTCAAACAAAACAAAATCTGTATTTCAAAACAAACAAGTGGTTTAGTCAATGTATACTGGAAAAAGTTTTATAAACACTCAAGTCCACAAAAATAATTAAATTATTAACAGTCGGTTTGACCGAGTGGTTATGTTGTTTGACTTAAGTTCAAATTTTCTGTACAAGAAAGCAAGGGTTCGAATCCCTTACCTGATATAACTATTGCCTCAACATGGCTTGACCACATTGTATTATTGTGTACTCGGTACACAAACCATAAATAGAGTGTATTGTTTAAGGTCACTCTCTTTGCGAACATAGTCAGAGACTGTTGTTGGTTAACAATTGCATTAATAGTGGGACATAGGGATAGCAATTAAGAAAAACAGACAATACCCATACACTATTTTTATTTATTTAATGTAAGTACTTGTACAATAGTTATATACAAACTACAACTCTCTTTTATCTATTACTATCTAGTCCTTTTCGTTCCACTTGCATATCAAGGGCAGATGACTTCGTAGTTCAGCCCCTTCAAACAACAACAACACTACTTCTTGCATAGTCTGTGATGTTGATGACTATTGAGGCGTGGAAGATGGATACAACATAACTTTTACAACAGGGGTTAACGTTGCTCAACTAACAATGCACTATTTTGAGTAGCAACATCTTTCTCTTGTACTAACTTTTTAGCATTCTGATGATTTTTTGTCAACACCATCAGTGTTTTGTCTGGAGCACTACATTGATGATCACTTACACTTAAAACCACACCATTTCTACTTTTCATATTGCCTCGACATCTTGTTGACCTCTGTTTTGAGCATCGCCAGAATATTATTCCTTTTACATTTTGTCGTTTATAGTTATAAGAGTAGCCTTTATAGAGTACACGTTGTTTACCTCGGTTAGTTGTAGTAAGTTCCATAGTAGTAAGTAACCTGTTAGTATGATTTGCACACTACAAAGGTTATCTCTGTTCTGGTAATAGAATTATTTAGCGTTGGCTTTTATATTTAATACGTACAGTTTAAAGTGATAGAAAAGCGGTAGAAACGTGGTAGCAAAGTGGTAGACAATTGGTAACATAGTGGTAGAAAAGTGGTAGAAAAGTGGCAGAAAAGTAGTAGAAAAGTGGTAGCAAATTGGTAGAAAAGTGGTAGCAAACTAGAAAAGTGGTAGAAAAGTGGCAGAAAAGTAGTAGAAAAGTGGTAGCAAAGTGGTAGAAAAGTGGTAGCAAACTAGAAAAGTGGTAGCAAAGTGGTAGCAAAGTGGTAGAAAATATTACATGTATTGTTAAGAAATAGTTTAAGCGGTTACATGGATTCATTACACTATAATTTTAGCATCACGAAGCTCATTTTCTATATCCAAAAGTTCTTCCTCATATTTAGTACGACCAGCCTGTTTACAGGTATGCAAGTACTGATGCCGCTGGATTAGCTTACTGGGATTGTTCCAGTAAACAAATTTAACAAATGATTTTTTTGGGTGTAAACCATTATCATCATCATCATCATCATCATAATCATCATCATCATCATGATTATCATCATCAATATAATTATCATCAATATAATCATCATCACTATTACTATCTAATCCTTTTTGTTCATCTTGCAATGCAACAACCTTTGGCATAGTTTGTGTTGTCTTTGATAGTGTTAGAGGTTTCTTAGACGTTAACGACTGTCCTAACATGTCTTTTTCAGGAGATAATAAATGCTCTTTAACAAACAAAGCACTATCTTGAGCCACACAATTTTTTTCTTGGTCTTGCTTTTTTACCTTGGTTAGAGTATTTTGTCCATTTAAATGAGTATTATTTTGAGATTTACAATGATGATTGATTGAAATAAGTATGTTGGAGCCTTTTGTCTTAATCATTCCTCGACACTTTTTAGATCGTTGTTTCGAACAGCACCAAACAACAGTTCCATTTTTATTAGTTCTTTTTACAATATATGCATATCCTTTATAGTAAGCACATGGCTTACCATAGCTAGTCGTTGATACCTCCATGTCAATTGTTAAGCATAAACTAATCTCTAGTAAAGTTAACTCGATAATAAAAATGATTGTTTGTAGTATGTGCAGTTTAAAGTAAGAGCAAAAGTGAGAGTCAAATGGTATAAAAGTGTTAGCAAAGTGGTGGAAGAGTGGTAGCAGTTTATAGTAGTCATGATCTTTTTTACTAGAATGAGATTTGAGTAAATGTAATTTCTAATCCTTAACAGTGAGTAGTCTGTTAGTCTTGGTTCAGACAAGCGTAAACATTTCTCCAATGAATCAGAGATCAAGATTTTCATTATGAAACAGTTGTGTAACCAATTAGGTATCGGTACTTGATAGCTTCACACTTAAACAAAAATTCCAACATATCTGACTTGAATTACATGATTTGAAAGTTGACAAAGAATATCCAATCAACCATTGTAGTTACAATGTCAAACACACAAAGACAAAATCAGCATGAACTTTTAAGTTACAGGAAAATTCTATGAAATAGACTATGCATGAAATTTGGAAATACACATCAGAAGTTTGCAACACCAGCCTTCTAGCCTATATAAATTATCGACATGGAAAGTGTGCACTGCCCCTAACTTTAAACCAATTTATCAATAACACAAGTCAACAATCAAAACATTTTGTGTTGCATATATTCTGTCTACATTGAACAGTAACAAAAAACGCCATTCATAATTAATTAAGTTTGCTTTAATTCTTTATGTAATGATATATACATATTTAAAGTTTTGGCTGACTGTTCAGGGTGAATCGGCTTTGAACACATAAGAGAGGGAATATTTTAAGACTTAACCTCAGCTCACCTAACATAACCTAAATTTACCTAACCTAACCTTGTCATATAGGTAAGTAACGGGTCAAGCTATGCTTTCGACTACCGAGTTTCAGCTACTTTTCAAGGTTACTCTCCCGAACATTGCCGGAGACTGCTGATAAACACTTATATTCCCACGGCGGCGGCGCGCAACGACTTACATGACGCGCTTCCCCCTTTTCATTGATCCCTGTTGATTTGTCCCTTTGGACTGGTCCCTGTTGACTAGCCCCTTTTGGACGGGCCCTTTTTGAATGGAGTCATTTTTGACGGGTCCCTGTGGACAGGTCCTTTTGGCTGATCCCTTTGGACCCGACCCTTTGACATAATTTGGATAATTGGATAATTGGATAACCTATGGACTGGCCCATGCAATTATCCAAATTATGTCAAAGGGTCGGGTCCAATGGGATCAGCCAAAAGGACCTGTCCACAGGGACCCGTCAAAAATGACTCCATTCAAAAAGGGCCCGTCCAAAAGGGGCTAGTCAACAGGGACCAGTCCAAAGGGACAAATCAACAGGGATCAATGAAAAGGGGGAAGCGCGTCATGTAAGTCGTTGCGCGCCGCCGCCGTGGGAATATAAGTGTTTATCAGCAGTCTCCGGCAATGTTCGGGAGAGTAACCTTGAAAAGTAGCTGAAACTCGGTAGTCGAAAGCATAGCTTGACCCGTTTCTTACCTATATGACAAGGTTAGGTTAGGTAAATTTTGGTTATGTTAGGTGAGCTGAGGTTAAGTCTTAAAATATTCCCTCTCTTATGTGTTCAAAGCCGATTCACCCTGAACAGTCAGCCAAAACTTTAAATATGTATATATCATTACATAAAGAATTAAAGCAAACTTAATTAATTATGAATGGCGTTTTTTGTTACTGTTCAATGTAGACAGAATATATGCAACACAAAATGTTTTGATTATTGACTTGTGTTATTGATAAATTGGTTTAATGTTAGGGGCAGTGCACACTTTCCATGTCGATAATTTATATAGGCTAGAAGGCTGGTGTTGCAAACTTCTGATGTGTATTTCCAAATTTCATGCATAGTCTATTTCATAGAATTTTCCTGTAACTTAAAAGTTCATGCTGATTTTGTCTTTGTGTGTTTGACATTGTAACTACAATGGTTGATTGGATATTCTTTGTCAACTTTCAAATCATGTAATTCAAGTCAGATATGTTGGAATTTTTGTTCATGTGTGAAGCTATCAAGTACCGATACCCAATTGGTTACACAACTGTTTCATAACGAAAGTCTTGATCTCTGATTCATTGGAGAACTGTTTACGCTTGTCTGAACCAAGACTAACTGACTACTCACTGCTAAGGATTAGAAATTACATTTACTCAAATCACATTCAAGTAAAAAAGATCATGACTACTATAAACTGCTACCACTCTTCCACCACTTTGCTAAAACTTTTATACCATTTGACTCTCACTTTTGCTCTTACTTTAAACTGCACATACTACAAACAATCATTTTTATTATCGAGTTAACTTTACTAGAGATTAGTTTATGCTTAACAGTTGACATGGAAGTATCAACGACTAGCTATGGTAAGCCATGTGCTTACTATAAAGGATATGCATATATTGTAAAAAGAACTAATAAAAATGGAACTGTTGTTTGGTGCTGTTCGAAACAACGATCTAAAAAGTGTCGAGGAATGATTAAGACAAAAGGCTCCAACATACTTATTTCAATCAATCAACATTGTAAATCTCAAAATAATACTCATTTAAATGGACAAAATACTCTAACCAAGGTAAAAAGCAAGACCAAGAAAAAAATTGTGTGGCTCAAGATAGTGCTTTGTTTGTTAAAGAGCATTTATTATCTCCTGAAAAAGACATGTTAGGACAGTCTTTAACGTCTAAGAAACCTCTAACACTATCAAAGACAACACAAACTATGCCAAAGGTTGTTGCATTGCAAGATGAACAAAATGGATTAGATAGTAATAGTGATGATGATTATATTGATGATAATTATATTGATGATGATAACCATGATGATGATGATGATTATGATGATAATGATGATGATAATGATGATGATGATGGTGATGATGATGATGATGATGATGATGATGATGATGATAATGGTTTACACCCAAAAAAATCATTTGTTAAATTTGTTTACTGGAACAATCCCAGTAAGCTAATCCAGCGGCTTCAGTACTTGCATACCTGTAAACAGGCTGGTCATACTAAATATGAGGAAGAACTTTTGGATATAGAAAATGAGCTTCGTGATGCTAAAATTATAGTGTAATGAATCCATGTAACCGCTTAAACTATTTCTTAACAATACATGTAATATTTTCTACCATTTTGCTACCACTTTGCTACCACTTTTCTAGTTTGCTACCACTTTTTTACCACTTTGCTACCACTTTTCTACTACTTTTCTGCCACTTTTCTACCACTTTTCTAGTTTGCTACCACTTTTCTACCACTTTGCTACCACTTTTCTACTAATTTTCTGCCACTTTTCTACCACTTTTCTACCACTTTGCTACCACTTTTCTACTACTATGTTACCAATTGTCTACCACTTTGCTACCACGTTTCTACCACTTTTCTATCACTTTAAACTGTACGTATTAAGTATAAAAGCCAACGCTAAATAATTCTATTACCAGAACAGAGATAACCTTTGTAGTGTGCAAATCATACTAACAGGTTACTTACTACTATGGAACTTACTACAACTAACCGAGGTAAACAACGTGTACTCTATAAAGGCTACTCTTATAACTATAGACGACAAAATGTAAAAGGAATAATATTTTGTCGATGCTCAAAACAGAGGTCAACAAGATATCGAGGCAATATGAAAAGTAGAAATGGTGTGGTTTTAAGTGTAAGTGATCATCAATGTAGTGCTCCAGACAAAAAAAAACACTGATGGTGTTGACAAAAAATCATCAGAATGCTAAAAAGTTACTACAAGAGAAAGATGTTGCTACTCAAAATAGTGCATTGTTTGTTGAGCAACGTTTAACCCCTGTTGTAAAAGTTATGTTGTATCCATCTTCCACGCCTCAAGAGTCATCAACATCACAGACTATGCAAGAAGTAGTGTTGTTGTTGTTTGAAGGGGCTGAACTACAAAGTCATCTGCCCTTGATATGCAAGTGGATCGAAAAGGACTAGATAGTAATAGACAAAAGACAGTTGTAGTTTGTATATAACTATTGTACAAGTACTTACATTAAATAAATAAAAATAGTGTATGGGTATTGTCTGTTTTTCTTAATTGCTATCCCTATGTCCCACTATTAATGCAATTGTTAACCATCAACACTCTCTGACTATGTTCGCAAAGAGAGTGACCTTAAACAATACACTCTATTTATGGTTTGTGTACCGAGTACACAATAATACAGTGTGGTCAAGCCATGTTGAGGCAATAGTTATATCAGGTAAGGGATTCGAACCCTTGCTTTCTTGTACAGATAATTTGAACTTAAGTCAAACACCATAACCACTCGGTCAACCTGACTGTTACTAATTTAATTATTTTTGTGGACTTGAGTGTTTATAAAACTTTTTCCAGTATACATTGACTAAACCACTTGTTTGTTTTGAAATATAGATTTTGTTTTGTTTGACCATAACATTGCAGTTATGAGTCTTGTGAACTGGGTGTTTAATATAGGGTTAAAGGCATTTTAAAATAATTTTAGAAAAGCTCTTAGGTATCGTGTCATGGGTTTTAGTAATGCATTACTGTTCGTTGACTAACATTTACCGTTACACAACATTATTTTGGTGAGCTCTACATGTTGTTGTTTGAGTCGTCAGTCTTTTGACTGGTTTGATGCAGATCTCCATGCCTCCCTGCCCCGAGCGAAACGTCTCATCTCTATATAGCTACCACACCCTACATTCAAGGCTATCTGTTTAACATATTATAACCTTGGATCTCCCCTACAAGCTCTTGGGTTCAATTCCTAGATTTAACACAAACTTTTAAAAGTGGTATGACAACTAAAACTAGAGCTCGCGTCAGCTCGGAAGGCGGCCGGCTCTCTGGGATTTGCGCAGAGAGAGAAAGAGATACATGTCCGCTGTTGCAACAGGTCCACCATGCCGAGCCCCGCACCGCAGGCTGCTGCCATTAGTTCCTGCAGTATGGCAACACCGTCACTTAGCTCATCCAGCCTGTCTCTTTCACGCTGGTTTACACTTGGCTTTCCTGACAACACACTAGCTCAGATTCTCAAGACAGACTGACTGTGATTGGTGGGATGGAAGTGAGGCATGACGTAATGGTAGCGGTGTGTTCTGCGCACCGCCTTCCGGGCTGGCTCGAGCTCTAGTCTACTCAGTCTCGGGTGGTCCAAATAAGTAGAGAGGGTTTGATTCACACCTCAGCCATAGAGCACTATGTTCTTTTTTTTTAAATAATGATAGCCATTTGTTCAATTTCACATTTCACACATTGCAATTTGTCAATTTTCCATTTGCATTTTTTTAAATGACAGTTTGATGTTTTTCAATTTCATGATATGGAAACATGGATTTTTCCATTTTCATATTTACACATTTGTCAATTTCCCATTTGCATATATTTTCTTAAATGTCCTTTTAAGGTTTTTATATTTTGTCTATATGGAAACATGGATTTTCCATTTTGCTGTTTACAAATTTTTTATATATTATTTTGTGTATGTTGAAAAAAATCGATATTTCCAAAACAAGATTTTTTATTTTTCATTTTATGATTTTGTAAATGATCTTAATGTGAGTGCTTGACCATGGATTTTCCATTTTGCTGTTTACAAATTTTTTATATATTTATTTTTTGTATGTTGAAAAACGCTTTTTCCAAAACAAGATTTTTTATTTTTCATTTTATGATTTTGTAAATGATCTTAATGTGAGTGCTTGACCATGGCAATAATACAGTCTATCTATGTGTTAGCGGAACCATAGAGTCTTATTACTAATGCATGTAAGAATGTTTTACAAAATAACGACTATCTACCACTGCATTTGAAAACCAAACAATTGAAGTTCAATCGCAATCGGATGAATGGTATATGAACGCAAACGGAACTTTGTTGAATCGACTCGTGCGCCGTAACTCATTTGTAGAAACTACTCGTGCGCTACCTATTGTAAAATAGATGTCTATTCCAAAATGGCCTTTGTTGAACCTGTGCGTCGCAAGTCTGGTCCACTAGTTACCAAGGCCTTTCAACATATTATTCAACACTCCAAACGTCAACCTCAGTTGCTACAAACTGACCAGGGGAAAGAATTTTTCAACAAGGATTTCTCCAGTTTTCTCAAATCTAAGGATATTCACCATTACACCACGTACAGCAATCTCAAAGCCAGTGTGGTCGAACGGTTCAACCGAACATTGAAAACCCATATGTGGAAAGCGTTTACCGCTCAGGGCAGTTATCGCTGGTTGGACATGTTACCTGAACTAGTATCACGTTACAATGACACCAAACATAGAACGATTGGGACCAAGCCACGCCTCGTGACTAAAAATATTCAGTGATTGGATAAACTGTTTAACTCCATAAAAACAGCCGATCCTAAACGTCACCGACTGAAAATTGGGGATTTTGTTCGTGTGAGCAAATTTAAGTCTGCCTTCAATAAGGGCTACACGCCACAGTGGGGGACTGAACTACTTCGAGTTCGTCGAGTCAACTTGGACACTCCAGTCACCTATTTACTCGAGGACCTCAACCGTCAACCCATAAAAGGTAGATTTTATCTCCATGAACTTCAGAAAACAGCATTTCCTCAGCATTATCTTGTGGAAAAAGTGTTGAAACAAAAAGGAAATAAACTCTATGTCAAATGGTTAGGGTTTAACTCTACGTTTAATTCTTGGATCAATAAATTACATGTTGTGTGAACCTGTGCAATTTTTAATTTATTCACACATGTTGTACAACACCTATAGCTCTATGTGTACAGTCCTCAGCTCCACATATTTCTTTGTCTTTCCACCTGTGTTCCCTCATACATTACCCCTCCCCTCCCCCCCCCTTCACCTCTCACCACTGCTGTTCGCAGCTCTTGCCTATCTATTGGTTGTGACATCATTCCGACAAGTTGCATCATACTTTTTACTGATTCAGCGATTCCCACGCTTAGAACATTCTCTTATCAGGCACGTGGACAGCTAACGTCTAAGGTGAACACCTGTGGCAGATCAAATTTCACGTCAACTTGCATTTTGTCACGTACGAAGCATAACAGGATGTGACTTGTTAACAGTTAACGTGCACGTGGACAGCTAACACCCAAGGTGAACATCTGAGGTAGATCAAATTTCACATGAACTTGCATTTTGTCACGTACGAAGCAAGACAGGATGTAACTGGTTTAGCCTACATGTGGTTTCACATGTGTTCACATGCCTTTCGCTCTTCCCTGCCACCACGATGGTCAGAATATTTCACCTTCAAGCGTCACCTGTTGTCAAATCAGATCAACGCCTTCCAATAAGCTCAAATGACATTCACCTCCTACTCGTCTGCAAGTTTGTTTTCTGTACTCGCTTCGACCAACATAGAACCAAGTTCTCATCACCGTTTACACGTCAAAGGTAAAATGTGTGAAAAAACGCACCCTCGCTCTGTCAAAAACCGGCCCGTCGAAATATCGATTAATCTATTGAACACAGCCACCGTGGTCAGCGACAGGTTCGTTGAAACACACACACCCATCCGTATCGTCTCTCTCAACCACCACCCTTCATGGACATTATAAACAGGTAACGTTAAAGAATTTTTTTCAACATGTATGGCGTTAGGCCCTTTGTGAATTATTTTTGGGAAACCATATGTGCCACATTTGAAAGGGGGCGTTAGCCCGAGTCCTAGGACACCTCGTACACGTCTCTAGCGTTATTGGTTCGTGAGATATCGGCAAAAATCACAAAAAACACGTGTTTACCCCAAAATCGAGTTTCCAATTTTTTTTAAATTACAACGAGTGGTCCATAGCAAAGAGGACGTCACCCCGAGTCCTTGGACCCGTCGTACACGCCTCTAGCATGATTGGTTCGCGAAATATTGCAAAAAGTTTAAAATCACGTTTTTCCCTCGAAAAAACCGTGTTTCCAGATTTTCACCTTTTCGACACCTACATTTCCGTAAAGAGCGCAACGAGACGAAAAAGACGAATCCAAGCACGCCCTCCTAGCATGGTTCCTTCCATTCCAAGGTCGCAGGGGCTCACAACTTCCTAAGTGTAGCAGCTCCCCTGTTACCACACTACTTACGAAACACAAATTTTTGCTCTAGAGACTTGAAATTTATTTTGGGGGTAGGGGGCTTAGGGACCTTTCATTTATGTCAAATAAACATTTTTGTAAACTTCCTAGTTTTCAAAATATATTAATTTCAAAATTTGAGTGTTTTCAAAAAATGTAAAAAAAATAAAATAGTGTTAATATAAAAATAAAGGACATAGAGACTGTTTGTTTGAGCCATTGCACAACATTCTATCATGTTTGGTTTTCAAACTATCACCTACTTTCGAAAACAAAAATTTTCTTTTTTTTTTTCAAAAGTATAACGAGTGGTCCATAGCAAAGGGGCGTCACCTCAAGTCCTACGACACGTCATTCGTGAAACTCCGACCATGGGTTCGAGAGAAAAGTCTATTTAAATGTTTCAACTTCGCGCGGCGGCCATGTTGGTTTGTTGGGCACAGGAGTGTCAAGTGAAGCAAAATCGGCACTACTCCACTACTTAAGAGATTTTGGGAAGAGGAGAAAGCTAATTCAAATTCATCTGTGAAATAGCGCTACTTAAAGCCTCTACACACCACGCAACCTGCTGGTCCCAATCTGCAGGGAGCCTGCAGTTTGGGTCGTGTGTAGGCTTGTTGGAACCGGTCGGGCCGACATAATTCTTCTCGGGAGGTTGTTTGGGGCGACCACACATTCTCCCAACTTATTATTGCGACATTGGGGAAGTTGGCCCATTACCTCTTGAACACTCACACTTGGTTCAGTGGTATTTCGTCCAGGTGCCATTTCGTCCAGCAACAAATTTCCTTGAAGATCGAGCCATTTCGTCCAGCTCAGTTTTACAAATTATTACACAATTTAATGAGTGCCATCTCGTCCAGACGAAATGTTGACAAGGGTTGAGGCAGTGCAGATAGTCGGAGGTCAATGACCCCTGTGCTTACGTGTACAACCACAGGTTGTGGGATGTATTTTGAACCTGACGTACATTTTGTGAGTATTATTCACTCTATTCCTTTTGTGGGTATTTTCGTTCTAAATTCCGTTTTGTAAGAATTAACGCTCTCCATTTTGTGAGTAATTTCAATCTGAGTTCCTTTTCTGTAAGTATTTTCCTTCTCACTGAATTTTCGTTCTGGTTTACACTTCATTGTCATTTTCGCTATCACCCAGACCGTTAGGGACCGATAACCTAGATGTTAGGCCCCTTAAAAAAAACAATTATCATCATCATCATCATCATCATAATTATCACCTGATTTGTGAAACTATTTGTTTCTAATCTCACTATCTTGTTTACATTATAAGCATTTCATTGTAAACTATACTTGACTGGTGGCAAGCGAGCGGAGCGAGTAACGTCCATTATTACAAACATCAAAAAATTACTTATTTCTAACAACAAACGCAATGAAATGAAACAGTTATTGTAGACCTGTCAAACTGTCAATCATAGGTGTTTGGACGAAATAGCACTAGTGGGCCGGCAGAGAGTCAACCCACCTGCCTCTGTTCGTTGAATTTGGACGAATTGGCACGACACCTCACACTTTCCCTCATCACAGTATCTTGTTTCTTTATTAAAGGGGCCACCTTGTAGAGCAGTTCATTGAAAGTGTCGATATCCATTCGTAGAAAGTTTCTAAACTCGCATGGTTCTAGTTCTTTAATAATATTTGTATGACTAATTTTTTTTCACGGTAATAACCACTTTTTAGCCCAATATTTTCTCCTTGATATCGACTTCAATGGCAACAAAGTCAATGCGATTCCTATTTTTGGAAATTTAGGAAAAGGAGTCATGATCGCGCGTGCTTTCAGGCCAGAGCGAGCCAGCCTACTGCAGATCGGGCCCAACAGATTATGTCGTGTGGAGAGCAGCACCCGATTTACCGCGCTAATTACCCAGCAGATCGGGCCCAGCAGATTGTGTCGTGTGGAGAGCAGAACTTGATTTACTGCGCTAATTACCCAGCTGATTGTGTCGTGTGGAGAGCAGCACCCGATTTACCGCGCTAATTATCCAGCTGATTGTGTCGTGTGGAAAGCAGCACCCGATTTACCGCGCTAATTACCCAGCAGATTGTGTCGTGTGGAGAGCAGCACCCGATTTACCGCGCTAATTACCCAGCTGATTGTGTCGTGTGGGGAGCAGCACCCGATTTACCGCGCTAATTACCCAGCTGATTGTGTCGTGTGGAGAGCAGCACCCGATTTACCGCGCTAATTACCCAGCTGATTGTGTCGTGTGGAGAGCAGCACCCGATTTACCGCGCTAATTACCCAGCAGATCGGGCCCAGCAGATTGTGTCGTGTGGAGAGCAGAACCCGATTTACTGCGCTAAATACCCAGCAGATCGGGCCCAGGAGATTGGGTCGTGTGGTGAGGCCTTTTGTTGGGCAAAACGCCTTAAAAATAATAATAATAATACAGGAAAAACCCTCGGAAGAGAGGTAGGCTACCCCCTGGACAGTGGAACGAAAGGAAATGCATCGGGAAGGGATGCGACAATATTGGGCAAAGACAACAGTTGTCCAAAGTAGGCCTATTTTAAGGAGGGAGAAGAGGAAGAAGGAGAAGAAGAAGAAGAAGAAGAAGAAGGGATTGTCTTGAGACAAAGCCTGCTTAGAAAATTATGTTCCTTTACGTCATTCGGTCCTTCCTGACCTGTGTTTCCGTTATATCCCAACTACCTAGTATTTGCTCAACCGAAATGACAACCTCTATTTTTGATGTGTTACATATTTCCACTCGGTTGCTGGATATTTCTGTGGGAGTGGTTTTGAAAAAAGGGACGGAAGTGGATCGGAACGATCGAGGTGGCACCAACTGGCACACTTCCGTTCGATCGATCGGAAGTGTGCTAGCTGGCAGTGGTGGATCGAACGGAAGTGTAAGACGTTCTGCCAACTCGATCGATCGATCCAGCTGGCATTGGTAAGATCCAGCTGGCAGTGGTAAGAGAAACAATGAGCGCGCGGAGTCGGTAATTGATACCATGACGTGCTCTCGGCCATGTGGATTGTATATGACATGCTGAACGGTAAACGCTCATGCGAACTCTGGTGTCAAGTGATTGATACAAATGACATGGTACATGTTCGAAGTCTTCGTATCAGTATTTAAATGGTAAATTGCCTTAATAGCAAACATTGTAAGTAGTCGGCATTGCCGGTATTATGTTTCTGCACTATGGCTATTCAAATACTAACCCACATAACGGTAATGCAGTCATCAATATAATATAATCGTTGTGGTTATACAAGAATTGAGCAAGCCTTCATGGACTATTACTGAATACATTCTCTTTACTCACAAAGGGGCCTATTCATAAGGCATTTTAAACTCAATTTCACGCAGGAACATTATCGAAACAAGCAAAATATATATGAAACTTAATTCCGTAATGCAGTTTTATTGGAACGTGGAAATAAGTCACCATCTTGTGCACAATATTTGCGTAGTCGAATTAGCCGTGAGGTTAGGGCCTATGACTTTGAATCTAGAGACCTTGGGTTCGAATCGCGGACGGGGTAGATATTTTTGCTACCAGATTATCATTTTAAACGATATTTATCATGTCAATATGACTCATTTTAATAGAATCCATATGAAATTACGTGTTGGTCTGTGAAACGAAAGGTCCTATTTATAAGGAATTTAAGGTTATGAGCGGTGTCGCGTCTATTAATCTAGTTGATCCATATCGTATTCTTTACTTAGGCTAGTGCTGGTGGAAGCTACAAATCATCTAATAAAATGAGTTCCGTATTATAAACTACAATATCTGTAAAACACTCCATTTAACAAAAGATTAATATTTGTGCCAATAATAGTATAAAATACCGGTGTATCAACAATTTCACGTGAGGTATCTTCTATGTCAGATGTTACACATCATACACGGCTACTGCAAGACTCGTCAATTTTTTATCAATCAAATTGCGTGAAGGAATTTCGGAGAAGGAAAACAGGCATGTGGATGCATTTATTATAACATTTCATTTATTAACAAAAATACAAATTACTAGTCAGTAACCCTCGTACAAGTAACGTGAGCATTCCGAGCTGGAGTAACTGTGATTAGTTGCTCGTTATTCTGGGGTAAGGCAGTTCATCATTTAGCGTATATATATTGCAAGCTGATGAGATCTGCAGCCCCATGCTCTCTGGAACATCTCTATAAAGGAACAATGCCTCATTTGAGAGAAAAAAAAAACAACTTGATTACGAGGCAGATCCTTTGGATACACCTGGTTAACAATGTGGTTGCTTTATAAAAATGTTTATGTTCGACCCGACTATTATATGTCAGAAAACTGTATCATAATGATGGTCATTATAAAACTATTTTTCATTATGAAACAGTTTCTCCCACCAATCACAGCTCAAGAAACAGTTATTTGACCAATTATATAAGGTTATCATCGCACCAGCGGTGAGTTGTAAGGCCTTCTAATTTAAGTTTCACTGCGTTGCCTAGTGTCATAGTGGGGTGATCTAGGAGGCCTTGGTAAAATACAAGGCATTCTCTGCGTCTCATGCGCTCTGTTCAGTACATAAAACTGGCGAAATCTCGACAGATATTTATGAATATTTATGTTCGAACATAAAATAGTTATAATAATTATCGTCAAACATAAACAGTCGTATTCAACTCGCCTATAATGGTAATTAAGACACTCGTCTGGAAATTATAAAACTCGCAAACGCTCGTTTGATAAACATACTCGTGTCTTAATTAATGCCATTATAGGCTCGTTGCATAATGTACTATTTTGTACGACCCTGACTATTATATGTCAGAAAACTACTATAATGAGGCTCATTATAACACTATTTTTCATTATGAAACAGTTTCTCCCACCAATCAGAGCTCAAGAAACAGTTGTTTGACCAATTAGATAATTAGATGCGCTGAGTTCCACTGCCTTCTAATTTAAATTTCACTGCCTGGCCTAGTGTCATAGTAGGATAATCGAGGAGGCCATGGTCAAATACAAGGCATTCTCTGCATCCCATGAGCTCTGTTCAGTACATAAAACTGGCGAAATCTCGACAGATATTTATGAATATTTATGTTCGAACTTAAGATAGTTATAATAATTGTCGTCGAACATAAACAGTCGTATGCAACTCGCCTATAATGGTAATTAAGACACTCGTATGAAATTATAAAGCTTGCATACGCTCGTTTTATAAACATACTCGTGTCTTAATTATTGCCATTATAGGCTCGTTGCATGATGTACTATTATCCCGTTTGGTCTACGGCTATCAACCAAAATTTATTTGTAATGAATATTTTAGATTAAAAAGGAATACTTAATAATTATTTAATACTATTAATATAATAAACTATCTATTACCTAAAGTCAATATTGGGCACATTGGGTCACAATGTGACCTTCCTCAGCGTGGAATAGGATAAGTAACTGTGTAGTATCATACAACTTAATAACATTTTTGTCGTAATAGAAGACGTCTTCCCCTGCCAGAAATTCATCCACCAGAGCAGCGCTGTGCGGTCGGGCATTATCGTCCATTATGGGGAAGTCTGGACCTGGACCAATCGCACCTCTGAAAAGTCGAACATGTGGTCTCAGTAACTCATCCCTGTATCTCCGAGCATTCACAGTGTTCATCGGACCTCCCATGAAGATGTGCATGTCTGTACGGCCATTCAACATGATGCCGCCCTATACCATGACACCACCACCACCATACTGATCCCTTTCCACGATGTACCTGTGGTTGTATCGGCTACCCGATTCTCTCCAGATTAATGTGCGACGGGAATCGTTCTGCAAACTCCGCTGTAAACGGGGCCCGTCTCTGCGCTGGAGTGAGCGGGACGCTCACCGCTGAACGTCTGGCAAACAGCCCTGCTGTTCTGAGCCTCCGGTACATAGTTTGCCGGAAAACGGCAACCCCTGAGACGGCTGCAAGCTCCGCCGACAATTGTCTTGCTGGTGCCCTCTGATTTCGTCGGCGGTTAACGCCAGATATCAGTCCTGCTGTAGGGTGGTTACTCTTGGTCGACCTTGTACTGGCCTACGACCAACATCTCCTGTGTCTCGAAATTGTCTCCAAAGCCTGGAAATGACACTTTGTGGCACATTCAAGGATACGGCGATTTCGGTCTGTATCTGGCCTGCATCCAGGTGGCCGAGTATTCTACCCTGCAAAACGGGATCCTAATGGCGTGCGGTCTACAGCCTGTCGAATCTCTGCAACAGTCCGGAAGCGAGTGCCACGAAGTGGTTCCTTCATCTTAGGGATTAAATCGAAGTCACAATGACTTAAGTCAGGGAGTATGGTGGACGGTACTTCCCAGCCCCATCGACCGAACAAATCTGCCACAGCTCGCGCTGTATGCAACATGATGGGTGGTTGCCGCAGAAAGTGTGGTCGCTTCTTTTGCAATGCTGGGCGCAGGTGGTGCTCGAAAAACGAACAGTAATACTGTGCATTGACGGTCTGCCGTGGAGGAACGTAAAGCGTTAGGATCACGCCATCACAGTCGTACACGAGGATCACCATCACCTTCACCGCACTGGGGGTCTGACGGACTTTCGACTTTCGGTGTGACCCATGATGCCGCCATTCGTTCGATTGGCGTTTCAGTTTGGGCTCGTAGAATCTGGCCCATGTCTCATCCAGGGTGACGATACGGCGTAGGAACATCTCCCCTTCGCGCTCATAGCTCTCCAAGTGAGTCTTGGCAGCGTCATAGAGCAACTATTTGTTCACTTCATTTCAGTCAACTCATGCGGCACCCATCGTGATGCAATTTTCCTCACGCCCTGGCGTTCCTTCAGGATGTGCAGCACCATCCGGTTTCATGGGCGAGCTCACGAATCGTCTGGTTTCGATCACAGTCCAGTAACGCGGCTAGAGCATGCACGTCTTCTTCACTGACGCTCGTAGGACAACCTGCCCGATGCATGTCTGCCACAGTTTTCCGACCACCGTTGAAGGCCTTGACCCAACGTGCCACTGTTCTGTACGGCAATGCAGCCTCCTCGCACGCCTCTTGCAGACTCTGATGATACTGGCGTGCTGAACGACCTCGCGCCCATTCAATCTTGATTCAACTCCAATGTTCCGGTTTGGAAAACATGGCGACCATGTTCTGTTAGATCGCTAGCTCATAAGTGACGGTACTCCACTCGAGTGTGCGCACGCAGGTGCTGTGGGAAGGGAGAGTCCACTTGCTCAGTGGTAAGGTAGGTATGTCACCAACGCGTACTCTCCGGGACAATAGGCAATTCCGGTGCATAGCGCCGTGTTGCCACTGCTTAAGTTCCAACCTTCGTATATATATTGTCTTTGGTGTCCTCCTGGGATGGAGAGCCGATCACATGCGAGGCAGCATGAGCACAGTGTGAGCACCAGATCAGGTCTCAGAGCGTCCTGGGTTAATGCACACTGCCCCCATGCTCCCCGTAAAGGATGTAAGTAATACATAAACACAACACATACACTAAGTGAGAACACACACTTAAAAGAAAATCAATTCACAAAAATGTATTCAAAAGATCTGCCTGAGAGCAACAAAGCGAAAACAAAAGAAATAAGCACTGCTTTGCGCTATCACTAAAAGATACAGCGGCGACAGGAATCAAGCTTATGATTGGTGCATCTCAACTATAAAAATAAACACAGTCTGTTATAAAGAGAGTTCGTTTGTTTCGACTATGATCGATGCGTTACAATTAATTATTTTACTCTATACATGAGAGACTGCACAATCATCTATCTAACTAATAACTGAACTAAGGAATGCTGCCTTTCGCTGTTCTACTTCCTAATATGTACACTGGTAATAAATCTCGAAGTCATTTTCTCAATAGATTAACGTCTTTATGACGTAATATACATAGATTTCATAGTTCAACTTGAATATTAAAAACTGACATATTTTTTTGAAATGTCACTTATTGAGGCACAGCATTATCAAAACTTGGATGTCTGACACTTGACACTACCAATTTGTTGACTTATAAAAGTATTCGAAGAGAGTGAATAATAATAATAATAATAATAATAATAATAATAATAACTCCGCCACTGCCGGTCCCAAGCCCGGGGCCTCATCTTGTAAGTGATGAGGAAGGAGGAGGGGGAAGAGTAACACCTCGTTAAAAACCTGGGTCCATCTGGCTCCGGATGGTAGCACCCTGTAAGGGCCCCTGCCTAGGGTTACTAGGTGAAAATTGGTCAACGGTCCTGAAGGCGGAAGAGGAATCTAAGATTCCCAGCGATGGATGGAGAGGAAGAGCCAGGTGGTTTCCCCACCAAAAGCGTTTGTTCCCAGATTGGGCGGCTTATGGTCAGCGTCTGTTCACCAAGTGGTGCGGCTGTAAACATGCTCCAGGAACTAACAATCCCTGGTTCTAAGAAACCTAGTGGATAACCACTAGACCCCATTTCTTACAAGTAACCACGGCGCGTGCAAATAATAACAGTATTACCCCAGGTGGTAACCAATCCACCCGTCAACTGACGGCACCCGTGCGTTCGGACTCTGGGGGACCCAGGCAACCACGGCCACAGAGAAAATCGGAGTTCTCTGGCAAACATCCACATAAGACACCAACATACTTAGGCACTCTAAACATCAACACTCTCATACAGCCTGGAAAGTTGCACAATCTAGTGACAGAACTCGATAGACAGAAGATTCTAATCCTCGCGCTGCAGGAGACACGTATCACAGATGAAGACACCATGGACTACGACGATTACCGATTGTTCAAGGGCAAGACTGACAGGCGCGTTGCCAAAGGCGCCCCACTTCTGGGGATGGCCTTCATGGTCCACAAGACCATAGTAGAATCCTTAGAAGAAGTTACTCCTGTAAACAACAGATTGATGAGCATGCGCTTCCGGTGTGCCAACAAAAAATATACACTGATCAACGCACACGCCCCCACTAACCGAAGTAACAAGAGCGATCCACAGTCCGCAGAAAAATTCTGGTCGACCCTTGACACAGTGATGTCCAAAGTCCCCAGGGATGACGTCAATCTCCTCATGGGCGACTTCAATGCACAGATCGGTAGAGAAAAGATGTACAGGAAAACAGTCGGAAACTATCCTGCACATAAATTCACAAATAAAAATGGCACACGACTCATAGAACTCTGCTAGAACTCTGCCAGCAGAATAACCTCAAGCTCATGTCAACATCTCTTAGAAACACCCTAGAAAACAGAAAACCCGGCGTTCTCCAGTCCAGCAGTCAGGTGAGTTCCAAATCGACCATGTGGCAACCTCATATCCAGTACAGAAGGAGATTCATGATGTACAGGTACGTAGAGGAGCCAACATTGACTCTGACCATTACCTAACCCGCGTCAAGGTCAAGTTCACCCGAAAGAGAACTTTCTGTAAGAAAACCCCTCTACCAAAATTTGACACAAAAAAGATCGCAAACTCTGGAGTGAAGGAAGCCTGGGAAAGAGAACATGCCAATGACTGGCAAAATTTCCACAGAAAAATCATAGAAACAGCACAAGCTCTCATTCCTTTGAAGAAGAATTCGAAACATCCTTGGTGGGATGTTGATTCTGAAAATGCACTCATTACCAGGAAATTGGCATATCAGAAATACAACAGTAAAAAATCCCCAGAAAATTTACAGACTTTCCATGAAACACGAAAAGCAACCGCAAAAATTATCAGACAATACAAGAGGAGATAACTGAAGGAACAGTTGGACTCCATTGAGGACAACTTCCGTAACTACAAGGTAAGGGACTTCTACAGAACGTTTGCAGGACACATCAGAGGGTACACACCGCCAAACCTTTGCTTCAGAAAATGTGATGGAAAATTAGCACTAACGAATAAGGAGAATTGCAAGGTGATGGCACAATACTTCTCTGATCTTCTCAACTGTCCAGAACCAATAGAGAGATTCTCAGAGGAAGAACCTACAGTCAAGAACGCAGACTCATTACCTCCGACATAAGAGGAAGTTCACAGGCACATCATCAAACTTAAGAACAACAGGACATCTGGTGAAGACGGCATAGTGGCCGAACTACTGAAAACCCTAGGGCCACACTCACTTAGGGAACTCACACAGATTATCACTGACATCTGGACATCAGAAAAGCTACCAGATGAGTGGAAATGTGCATTGATCCACCCATTACACAAAAAAGGCGACCGCTCTGACGTAAACAATTACAGGGGCATTTCACTATTACAAGTTACGTACAAGATCCTCTCAGCGTGCCTACTCCAAAGGGCTCGGGACCAGCTGGAACACAAGATTGCCGAGTACCAGGCGGGATTTCGTCCTGGTCGCTCCTGCGGGGAACAAATCTTCAACCTAAAAAGTATATTGAAAATCAAAGCCCTCAGGAATACTCCAGTTATATGTACCTTCGTTGACTTCAAGAAGGCATATGACTCCATTGACCGTCAGTCATTGCTCAACATCTTACACGAGCAAGGTTTGGATAGCAAGACCTTGCGATTGATCAAACAGACACTGACAGACACGACATCAAAAGTGAAATTCATGGGGGAAATCTCAGAACCATTTCAGATCAATACAGGTGTTCGCCAAGGTGACGGGCTCTCTCCGCTCCTCTTCAACCTAGTGCTGAACAAAGTTATCAAGGAATGGGAGAAAGAGCTGTGACTTCAAGGTTACTGGAGGCCAGTGCGACTAGGACGACCAAAGGACGAACTGGAGGTTGGATGTCTAGCCTTCGCGGATCATCTGGCTCTACTCTCAGATAACGAAACCACATCAATCAGACAGATAGAAGTACTCCAAGAGTGCGCCGAAAAAGTAGGACTACAGATCTCGTTCCAAAACACAGAGTTTTTCTGTACGAAATTCGACATACAGAATTTAAACACGAAATATGGCAAGATCAATAGAGTCGCCCACTTTAAATACCTAGGTGAAGTGCTTGAACCGACGGGAAAAGAGAAAATCGCGCAGAACACTAGGTTAATGAAAATGAAGAGAGCCTTATACAAGACACAGGGTGTCTACAACAGAAAATGTCTGTCCACATTCACTAAACTTCGTCATTACAACACGGTTATTAAACCTGAGGTGCTTTATGCTAGTGAGACGTTGACGTTACACACTAAGGGCGACTTGGAAAAAATCCTCACAGAGGAAAGAAAAATAATAAGGAAAATAATTGGACCAAAGCACACAGATGAAGGATACATACTTCACTCCAGAGACACCACAGAGAAATTGTCCAACCTCGCAGCAGACATCAGAAAGAGACGTCTAAAATTTTACGGCCACATCAGCAGACTCCCACAAACCAGACTCACCAACAAAATTCTTAGATACATACAGTGGCTCAAGATTACTACACCCTGGATGATGCAAGTCAAAATTGATCTAGTAAAAGCACAGGTCGACCCAGAAGACGTCATAGACAAAAGCGTATTTAGACACAAAGTATACAAGTGGGAAATGTTGTCAGAGAGAGCTGCATCTACAGCCCAAAGACCAAAGTGGACCGAAGAAATGAAGAGGGCCTTTAGTGCACGAATGAAAGAGTACAGGAAAGACAGGAAGAACAAAAAGTCATGATTGCTTCGCGTGGTCTAATAGGCCTGTAACGTGTAAAATAAAGTAAAATAAAATAAAAATAATAATAATAATAATAATATCACTGACTGTGATACGGCAGGTTACCTCTAGAACCACCGCTAGAGGTGACAATACGCAAACCGGTGGCAGTGGGATGACAAGCTGCTTTGCACCCACCAGTAGACCCGAAGAAGCTCCAGCAGCTCAAGACGATATTGGCGGTACACAAAATGTCAAGTCTCGCACCGCAACTGACGGCAGTGCCTTTGTATTAAATACAACCACTCTCGCAGGTAAGCCCAGAAAACCCATGAAATAGGAATCCCATATGAATGAATCTATCATGCGGGCATATTATCGAATAACTCGTCTTGAAACAGATATAACAAACTACCGCCAAGCACTGCATGTGGCTTTCAAGCAGCAGTATCCTCTGTTTAACATCACTGAGCAACGAGTCGCGGATCAAAGAAGAGCAATTGTAAAGAATCATTTAGTTCCTGACCCTGTTCTGGATCGAATCAGGCAGGAGATATCTCATGAACTATATCCCTCAGCTGCGAGTGGTGAAACTAACCAAATAAACACTGATAATGAGGTCACCATGAAAGAATCGACTCACGTAATTGAACTCCAGAATGGGGAAACAAGCCATCATTCCAAGATCCAAGACGAATTTAATTCAGCTCTGCTTGAATATGCAGGTACTGACCCGACCCAATGTCCAATACTTCCGAGGCAGCAGTCTTCCCGCAAGTTTGCCATGGTGTTGAAAGAACTGAACGAAACCGTACTTCCTAACTATGTAGAAGAGCACCAATTTTTCATGGAACTTCATACTGCTATCTATTGGGCAGCACTAGCTGCAGTACGAATTGATGGGGTTAGGCCACGCCCTCCGGACCAACCGTCTGCTACAAGGAAATCCAGCGATCCACCATGGGCAAAAGGTTTGAAACAACGCATTGCACAACTACGCCAGAATGTGAACAGACTGCAACAGTATAAGAATGGAGTGAGAAATAGACGCCTGAACAACCGCATACGAAGGATCATGATTGACTCATCACAACAAGAATTTCAGGTCCCCGAGGACGCTGTGATAACAGAAGTACTTGATACTTATAAACAAAAACTTTCAGCCCTCTCTAAGCGTCTTAAGAGATACGAGAACACTACCGAACGGAAGAAACAGAACAATGACTACAAGATAAATGAGAGAAATGAGAGAAAGTTCTATAAAGCCCTGAAAAAGACACCTCAAGTTCAGAATGATTCTGCAGAAGAACCCAGTGCGGAGAGTGTTACCGACTACTGGTCATCAATATGGTCTAGGCCGGAAGAACACATCAATGAAGCTCCGTGGTTTAAGGAAATAGAGAATGCTACCAGTCGAATAAATCAAATGGCCCAAACAGACGTTGACGTTGAGGAACTACGCCAGGTCATCAGCAGCCTACAGAATTGGAAAGCACCTGGAATTGACCGGATCCATAACTACTACTACAAAAGACTCACATGTACCCACCGTTTACTGGCTATCCACATACAATGTTTTCTGGAAAACCCTGCTGCATTTCCATTTTTCCTAACCAGAGGGTTAACCTATCGCAAGCCAAAGGACTCTAAAATCACAAACCCATCTAAATATCGCCCCATCACCTGCTTGCCAAACTTGTATAAGATCATTACATCCATTATTACAAAAAGAATTCGTGCGCATTGTGAGGAAAATGCCATTTTCGCAGAGGAGCAAAAGGGTTGCAGAATGAGTTCTCCAGGATGTACTGTAAGGAACAGCTCACTATTGATGCCGTGGCATTAGAGCAGGCCTGTCGTAGATCACGAAACCTTTATGCCTGCTTTATTGATTACCAAAAAGCTTTCGATTCCGTGCCTCATACGTGGCTTATACAGAGCTTGGAGATTTACAAGGTCAACCCTATTATAGTGAACTTCCTGAAGAGCGTAATGGTTTCATGGAGCACTGCCCTCCAACTTACAGTGGGTGGCACTCGTTTAACATCTTCATTAATACCGATTCGCCGAGGAATTTTCCAAGGAAACTCTCTAAGCCCACTCTGGTTTTGTCTGGCTTTGAATCCTCTCTCGAAAATCCTGAACAGTAGCAACTACGGATTTAGTATTAAGGGTAATCATGGTGAAGCGTACAAGATGAACCATCTTCTTTACATGGATGATATTAAACTGTATGCATCAAATAAAGTACACCAACAATACCTCATCTCTATCACTCAGAGCTTTTCGTCAGATATCCATATGCAGTTTGGTTTTGATAAGTGCAGAACACAGACTGTTATTAGAGGTTCGCACTCTGCACAAGTAATACCTGTTGGAGGGGGACAGAGCCGTTGGAGGAAGGCGCATTGTACATATATCTTTGGTTCGCCCAGAGTACCCATCTCAGACATGGTGATATCAAGAAGAACATAATTGAGCAGTATACTTCACGACTTCAAAGTGTTCTCTCTTCAAAACTTAGCGCTAAACATATCATTAAGGCAGTTAACACATTTGCAATGCCCGTAGTTACATACTCCTTTGGTATCATCAGGTGGACTCAGACTGAGCTGCACGATCTGCAACGAAAAACATCGGTGCTTTTATCACGCCATCGTATGTACCATCCGAAATCAGCAACAGAGCGCCTGACTCTACCTCGGTCTGAAGGTGGTAGAGGACTGATAGACATCATGAACCTTCATACAAAACAAGTGACAACTCTGCGTGCATTTTTCCACAGCAAAGGCGAAACATCCCCTCTCCATCGCACTGTATCTTCAGCTGATGGTAATTACACACCGCTCCATCTGTCATCTTTAGATTCACCAGTAAACGAAGTGAAAACTACTGAATACAAGATCGGGAATTGGAAACAGAAGGCGCTTCATGGGAAGTTTCCACATGAGTTGGACCAGCCTCACATCGACAAGTTAGCGTTGCACGCATGGCTGACCCACTCGATTCTCTTTCCGGAAACAGAGGAATATGTTGCAGCTATCCAAGACCAAGTTGTTGCTGCTCGAAGTTATCGGAAATTTATCATAAAAGATCCAGCAACAGAGAGTGAGAAGTGTCGCCGCTGTGGCAAATGTAGTGAGACCATTCAACACTGACTACAAACATAGACACGATCAAGTTGCCGACATTATCCACCAGAAACTGTCCATGAAATACAAACTTCTTGAAAGCTCCGTCTCCTATTGGAAATACACACCATCCGCAGTACTCGAAAATTCCACACACAAGCTCTACTGGGACAGAGGAGTTGTGACAGATGTTGCAGTCAGTAACAACCGTCCAGATGTCATTGTTATCAATAAAGAACACAGAGAGGCATTACTGATAGATACCGCATGTCCCAACACTCAAAACATCCCAACAACAGCTGCTACTAAAATATCTAAGTACACAGAGTTGGCAATTGAGGTAAAGCAGATGTGGAAACTTGAGTCGGTGACTACCATCACAATAATTGTATCGTGTACTGGTGTTATACCCAGTATTCAGAAGGATATTTAGCTTATTCTATAAACGAGGGAGACTCGTGAAAATTCCGGACACGAAATTAACGTAATGTGAGTTTCCTATAATTTACATACATTGTATTTCAGTACAGATGGTTCCTTGCTAAGGCCGAAACAGGCTGTAATATAAAATGTAACTGGTATCTGCCGTGTTAACGATGCCAAAAAATAAACAATAATTATTATAATAAAAGAATTCTATAACTTCCCAAATGTAATTTCTAACAAAGGGCTGTACTTTCAATTACTGCTCGACTCTTTAATTAGTGGACTAATTGCATTAAAGAATAGCAGCTTGCAAGTGTCATTGAGTTTCCTGGTGAAACCATTATTTATGAACTTCCATTTTTGATTGCATTTTTAGTATAATATTCATTGGAAGTATTCTTTTCCTGCTAAATTATACCTTGTTAATCGAATCTCAAATAAATCTACAAGGTAAAACTTTACTATTTGGTATTTTCCGTATCTCCATTAATTGGAAACCCCATAAAATTAGCTGGTTGGTGTAGGTTGATCTTATGTAAGACTAAGGGTAAAGGTTTTATTGACCTCTAAACTCGAGTATCTATACTTATTTCCCCAACAGTAGAGTTATGTACTGTTACATGAAGATTGTTGTGTACGTGTAGCATGATTAGGACACAAGAAGTAACAAGGAGATTTTAAAATTTCGCACAGCTGCCATCTTGTGGTTATGGAAACAATTGAAATAAAATAGATGCCAGTGTATTAACATTCGCATAAGGATATCTTGTACCAAGTTTCACTGCACTCGGATGGTTAAATTGCGAGAAACGTCCATGTGAATATTTATATTTCGGGTCACCGCCATGTTGGATTTGAAATCACCAAGTTATTTAGAGTCTTATAGGTGAACATAAGTCCATAGGCCCTGTGAAAATTTAAAAAAACAGTTTGATTGCCATAATAGATTCGTAGATATTCAGAGCCGTTGCACCCGTTCATCCGAGGTATGCGATGACCCATCTGCCATTACATCGCATGCCTGGCTTCCCAGGCCAGAGTGGAGTTCAATGAACATGAAATAAAATAAGGAATGTGTCGGGAATTCAGTTGAAATATCACAAAACAGAGGGTAACACGAGATAAAGTATCTCTAGGGTCGTTACGGGCTTAAATTTAATCATAATAGCAAATAGAAATGGGCGTCATCAGCTGAACCCCTAGCAAACCACATTCTTCCTGGTTAAGCCTTAATTGAGACAAAGGAAAGGATTGGGAAAACAATATCATCATCAGATCACAACTAAGATAAAACAAAATTCAAATAAACTTAATCAGTCAGTCAGAAAAAGAAACACAAACCCTGCCTAAGAGTATGGTCGAATGTAAACGTTATGTTGTTATAGTCCTCAAAAATCGAACCATCTCTGTGCTATTTCAAATTATTTTTCATCCACATAAAAAAATAAACATTACTAAAGTTCGATTGAGTTCTCAGGGCCACCGGAGCACTATGTCTTTGCGTCACTGACATTTCGTGATCCCTGAGACCTAACTTTTCGTTAATTTAACATCAGTAATGCGGATGTCGAGAAATATGAATCTGTCTAACACAAAATACCCTAAAAACACATATATTTAATTATTCACTCATTTCTATGGCTTAAATGGCATTAATCAATGTTGGAAATGCCAACAATTACTCCTTAAAATTTAACAATCAATTTATACACCATATTTACACTATTGCTGATCATTACTTGGTTGTGAATCAAAGAAAACTTCACTATTCATCGGTCATCAGCATCATTATTGTTACGTGCAAAGCCCGTTTCAAACATTATTATTATGCATCGATTTTGATGTCTTGTACCATCTGCCATTTGAAGTGCCCACTAAGATGCCTTGGTTTGGCTAATGAACTCGAGATGGCAGCGCCTATCGGTACTACAAGCTGGGGGTTGTATCTTCTGCCGATAGAGCGAGACATTGGTGTCTTCCGGACCCGCTTCTCATCGAGACACATTTGAAAAAGTATATTATTTTACGTCATTAAACAAAAGACTATATATGCATCATGCCGCCAAAATATTTTAATGGTGTCGTGTGAATATTAATTTGGTAAGCGTAGTATGCTGCTAATGTGGATAGGTCAAATTTAAATAAACCTGGTGCATGATGGGAGATCTTCTTCGCTTTTGTCCTCCATCTTGTGAATTAAAACTTGTGACTGATTGCTGGTTGAAGAAGGACGCTCTCGTCAGGGACGAGGGCTTTGGCCCTCGTCTCCGCTAACTTGGGGATGTATCCCATTGTTTTGATGATATATGAAGAATATGGTGCGCAACTATCTTCTGTGATATTCGTGAACGTGCTTTTTTGGCCTTAATATGGAGATATGATTTTTTTCTGTGCATCTTTTCGTGTTCAGCTGGCAGCCATCCTCTCTTTTCTTGGGATGATATAAATCCTTTAAGGATATCTCATTAGTGTTGTAAATATTAGTGTCTCCCCAAAAGGATTTATTAAGGTATGTTTTGACGTTTTATTTATTTTAAATTGTTGGAGCTCCATATTTTTCATTGTGTACTTGTGTTGAAGTTTTTTGTTCTGAAGGTTGACTAGGCCAAAGAAATGTCTCCTCTGAACATGTAAAATTTTGTTAAATAATATTAGTCCGGGGAACACTTCTATGTTTTTCTTCTAATTTTATTATTTGGTGTCTTGCTAAGGCATTTTCTTCTTGTTATATTCTAGTACTGACCAGAATAATCAATTGAACAGTAGGCCCAATTTGATCATTAGTCGATGTGTTTTTATTTTGATCCGTTGCCTTTTAAAAACTATTTGATCTCGTCATGTCTAGAGTTTTTATATCTTCCTGTTTTCCCACTGGAGAAGATTTTTTTAAATGTAAAATTCGGCGTTTGATGTAAATTCGTACTGATATACCTTCAACTGTTCTGGTCGCCATGGTAACTTGTTGACAGTAGTGCATTGTGGGTTTTTGTTTCTGGCGTGTGTTTGAAGTGCACGTTCATGGGTTTTGTGATGTTGTTTAACTTGTTTTGGTTTTAAATTATCCTTTGGTTTTCCTTTTTTGGAGTTTTCTATTTTGTACTCCTGCGTGTATCTTTCGGTACCTTGTTTATGGTAAAGTTGCACTAATTACTTCTTTTTTGATTCTCCGAGGACCTCATGGTTCAGAGTTGAAAGTATGTCAGGTACATGTTAAGTGTTTAAGTTTTTTTCTTTTTCTTTTTTTTTCTTTTCCTTCTCTGACTTCATGTAATACTTCATGGTAGTATGTTATCTTTAATATATCAAACTTCCTATCAAAATAATTATAGTTCTTGTAAGTTTTGTTCGGGTCTCTTAACTATATGTTTCGTCAGTATCCCCTCAGGAAATTGTTAATTCGTATCGACCTTTAGCCTTGTTTTTATCTCCAGTGAGAATTCTAGGTGGGGTTTGTTTAAGTTTTTGTAATTTTGTGCTGGCTGATACATTCTCTGTTCTCTGGTGGTGCTGTTCATTTAACATTAAATTTTCTTTCAAGCAAGCTACTGTTGTTGCATCATTTCGTCGGTGGCAGTTCTGTTAGTTATCGGGGAGGTTTTCTGTAGACGAACCTGTGGGTTTTCTTCTTCTCCACCTTCTTCCACCTTTAGGTGTTCTTCTGTTGGGGCATGTCAACTGGCGGTGAGTTGCAGTAGTGAGCGGACCTCCGAGAAAAGGTAAGTAGGCCCAACCACCCTATCCACCGAAGCGAGTGGAGGTGTCAGTTTGGTAGCAGAGCGTGGTTGTTTATCGCTTCTGCAGCTATCCCCTCCCCCTTACCCGCAGGTTCGTTTATAGACCCTTCTGATGCTGATGGGACGGTTA
Source organism: Meconema thalassinum (assembly GCA_946902985.2). Classification (NCBI taxonomy): domain Eukaryota; kingdom Metazoa; phylum Arthropoda; class Insecta; order Orthoptera; family Tettigoniidae; genus Meconema; species Meconema thalassinum. Next base: position 98,276,753 of record OX336391.1, read on the forward strand.
ATGGTGGAATGTATCATGTCAGTGTGCTCAATGTTATTTTATGTTAATCCTTGTCGTTTTGTTTGGCTTCATGTATGCCTCTAAAATCCATGTGGTCATATATGGAGGTGACCTGTTCCAAGCAAGGTTTCTGTGGTGAATTATGTCCTATTAATGATGCAATATTCCCAATGAAGAAGAAGTTTGGTAAGTGACTGGCATGTATTCTTGGCATGGGAAATGTGGGTTTTTGATATTCTGATAGCCTACATGCTGCGACTGAAGGCATCGAGGAGCCCTGTCTGAAGCTGTTCGCCCTGTGATTTGTAACGTCTATATTGTAGCAATTTGTTGTATTTTAGCTTCCTGTTCTGGAGCCAATCAAGGGATGCGGTCGGCAGTCCTGGGCAGCTTTGTGCATGATTTTGTATAGTATTGTGGCAGTGTTCGAGTGTTACCCTATTATATGGTGTTGTTATTTGGTAGTTTATGGTATTGTTGTGAAATTGTAAACTGTCTTCGTAATTCCTAAAATTTGTTTCTTTCTGCATTGTCTGCCTGCATTCTGTGTTATTCAAAATGGCCGACAATAATAATGCTTGTGATTTGTTTGACTTAAGGGATAACCTTGTGAATTTGGAGCGTTCTTCTGGGGTTGAACGTGAGTCAGCTCTGTTTACTAGGTCTGAGGTTTTGGGATCGATTACTGATAGTGGTTTTCCTGCCCCTCTGTTGCCTGGTTCTGGCTCGTCCAGACCAGTAATCCCTGGATACGGTTATTCTTCTCATGTTAGGTCACCTAATGAATTCCTGGGTCCGGCCGACCCATTGCATCCCAGTTTTTTTCTTTGGAAATGTAAATGTTTTGTCTCCTGTAGAGGGTGGGCGAGGAAGCTACCCTGGTAATAATGTCTCTTTTCCGAATGCTACGTACACGCCTACCATTAATTATGGGCCGATTCCTCACCCTATTTCTAGCTTTATAACTAAGTTGAAGAATTTCAACCTAGATGACGTTACCCAGGTGGTCTTATTTTTAAAGCAAGTGGTCGAATTGGGCAACCATGCCTCGATGTCGGAATGTCGGAAAATCAGATTTTCCAACTGCTGTATCCTGTTGCATCCGGTATGCTGCGCGACAAGCTGATTGAAGCTATCCTCCTCCGTATGCCCTTAGCCATGTTCATTAGGGAAGTGTTGTAGGTTTTTGTCCCTGCGGGTGCCATTAGTACTCTCGAGCAAAAATTCTTATATCGTGTCCAATGGTTGGACGAGTTACTTAGCGACTATGTCAGTGACATTAAGGTATATGCCCAGGTGTTTGCATCCCCTTGAACTGAACGACAATTGGTGTCGTCAATTGTAAATGGGTTTTCGCCAGAATATAGGTCATACATGACTATGTGTACCAGGCCTTCGTCATTTGTCGAGCTAAAACTGGTGGTTATAGAGGCTATGGCTGTGAAACATGCAGATTCCCTTCGTGTAGCAAATGTTCCCCCTCCTTCCGTGATGACTCGTCCCCCTCCTAAGGTTATGTTTCATCCTAGACCCAATGTTAAATGCCACACGTGCGGTGGCGTGGGACATGTTAAGAAGGTGTGTCCGAATAACCAAGTTGTGTATCGCCAATGACGGGATACTTTGGAGACCAATTCGGGTGTTACTTCTATGGATATTTCTGTGCATGAGAATTTGGGATAACCGTGTGAAGTTTCTGGTCGCCCTACTAATAAAAATCTTGATAACCCTTTGAAAACTAAATCATCACGTGCTAGTTCTTCTTATGACTCTGAGCAACCTAACCTGTCGGTGAGCAATGTCGTGGCAAGTCATCCTAGTTTTAAACCTAATGTGAAACCTGTGGTGCGGGTGACCTCGTCATCTAATTGTAATCGTTTTAGAGTGAATAATGATTTTGGAATTTCTCCTGTGGCTAAGGGAATATCCCCGTTTATTAAAATTTGTGTTAATGACGAGCCCGTTTCTGCATTGCTTGATTCTGGTAGTGTTGCCTACATTATAAGCGAGGTCTGGTTTTTAGCTATGAAGAGTGTTTGCAGTCTACCTGAGTTAGAGCCTAACAATGAATCTTTTATTTCGGCAGATTGTTCAAACTTAAATATTTTGGGTAGTATGACAGTCAAAATCCATATTCTAAATTTTTCTTGGAAGTTTAATTTTTTTGTTTCCAGAAATCTTTCTTGTTCTGTGGTCATTGGAGCAAATTTCATGTCCCATGTTGGAATGCTTCTTGATTTTGGTGCTCGCAACTTATGGTTTAAGTTTAATCCGCAAATTACATTATCGTTTAAACCGGTTTTATCTTCTCCTGCTGTCAATTCAGTTAGTGAACCTGTGACTATTGAGGATCTCGATCTGGAAAATTTAACGAGTCCTCAAAAGGATGCCATAAAGAGGTTATATCAGGAGTATAGTGATGTATTTACTGACAAGTTGGGTGTAACCCATTTGATGGAATACAAGATTGAGCTAACCGATTCTGTGCCGGTGCGTTCCAGCCCGTATCGCCTTGCCCAGCCCAAGATGGCCGAATTTCGGAAGATTATTGACAAGATGTTGGAAGAAGGTGTAATCCAACCTTCTATCTCTGCCTAGTCATCCCCTGTATTCCTTGTGCCAAAACCTAACGGTGGTTTTCGGCCGGTGGTCGACTATAGGGCTCTTAATCAAAAAGTTGTTTTACAATCCATCCCTTTGCCGGATCTTCACACATGCTTTAGTTGGTTTCGCAACGCGAAGGTGTTCACGATCCTCGATTTGAAATCTTCTTACTTCCAAATTCCCCTCTCTCCGGAATCCAGGCATGTTACCGCATTTTCAACTGACTGGAACTTGTTTGAGTATGCCCGTGTCTCGTTTGGCCTATCCACCGGAGCCGCTGTGTTGAGCAGAATTCTGGACAAGGTGTTTTCTGAAATTAAATTCAAATTTGTGTACCACTATCTTGATGATGTGGTGATCTATTCTGAGTCCTTCGAGGACCACTTTGATCATCTGAAGGCTGTACTTGATCGGTTGCGTGACGCTGGCCTTACCATCAAATTGTCCACGGTTTCCTTTGCCAAGCCCAAAATTTCCTTCTTGGATCATATTGTTTCCGAATCTGGTATCTCCGTGGACCAGTCTCGTACTCAGGCCATCAGATATTTTAAACCGCCCAAGAACGCCAAGGGTGTTGCTCGTTATATTGGGACGGTGAACTTCTTTCGTAAGTTCATCAGTAACTTTGACGACCGTGCTGCTCCTCTAAATCACTTACGTAAAAAAGCTGTTAAGTTTGAGTGGGGTCCCTCTCAGCAAGCTGCCTTCGAAGATCTAAAGCTTGCGCTCTCTAACGCCCCTGTACTAGCCATTCCGGATTTTGGGAAGCAGTTCATCGTGCAAACTGATGCGTCTGGTCGTGGTGTTGGTTGTGTCCTACTGCAGGAGTCTGATCTGGGTAGGCAACCCATTGCATACGCTTCTCGTACCTTAACGGACGCAGAGAGGAAGTATTCCATCTACGAACTTGAGGGTTTAGCAGTGTTGTTCGCCCTGGAAAAATTCCGAATGTATCTTGAGCACACTAAGTTTCTCCTCGAGACCGATAACCAGGCCTTGAGCTGGGTGTTAGGGAAACCCCGTAAAACTGGTAGGATTGCTAGACGGGCGACTAGGATCCTGTCATTGCAGTTCACGGTCCACCATATTCGTGGGTCTGAAAATGCGGTAGCTGATTCATTAAGCCGCATGTATGAGGAAACATCCGAAGAGGAAATTCAAAAATGTGAACCCGTAAACTTTGTATCACCTGTAAATTATGTCAATGTTGTTCTCAGCAATTCCCCTATGCTTTTTGAAGGTGTGAGGAGATTCCAGAAAGAAGATCCCTCCTTATCTAGCCTAATTGACCGAATCAATTCTGGGGAAGTGATCAAGCCCTACTCTCTAAAGGATGGTGTATTGTGCTGTTCGTCTCGTCATGACCGTCTACCTAAAATTGTGCTCCCGTCGGTCCTCATTCCGGAAATCTTTCTTTACTATCACGAATCTCCTAATGGTGGCCACCTAGGAGTATTCAAGACCCGCGCTAAGATCAGACAGTTTTTCATTTGGCAAAGTATGGATGGCGACATCAGGAAACTCATTAGAAATTGTGCTTCATGTAATATTAGCAAACCTCCGGTTTCTACTAAGGTTGGCCTGTTGTCATCCGAACCGGCATCTAGACCCATGGAGAGGCTTTTTATCGACCATGTTGGCCCGTTCCCTCGTTCTGGTCGGGGAAACCAATTTGCGCTTGTTTGCACTGACGGTTTCACCCGGTTTAGTTGGATATTCGCACCCAGACAGGCTACGACCAGTTCCGTCATAAAGAGTCTTAATTCCATCTTTTCATCTTTTGGGCCATGTCAGTTCCTGGAGTCAGATAATGCAAAGTGGTTTGCATCACATCAGTTCCGTCAATTCTTATTTGATTAAGCTATTTCGCATGTAACCACCACTCCCTATTAACCCTAACCCGTCTCTCGCTGAGCGAGTCAATCGTAATCTCCGTTCTGCTCTGATCGCTTTCCACCACGGAGACCATTCCAAGTGGGATTCTAATTTGCATTGGCTCAATTTCGCTTTCAACACCGCCGTGCATGAGAGCACGCAAGCCACCCTTTTTTCGTTAATGTTTTCGTTTATGGCTAATTCTCCGTTGTCTAATCTGTGGAAACTGCACGATCTCCTTCCAGACAGTTTCACGCCCGAGGATATGAGGGCGAAATTCGACAAGGCTAGAGAGTGTATTAAGATATCACATGACCAACTTGCCAAGCGATACAGTGCCTGTCGCAAGCCAGCTGATTTGGAAATTGGGGATGTTGTGTACGTCCGCAATTTCGAACCGAAGGGCGTTAGTAATCAGGTATCTAGTAAGTTGACCCCTCGCTTCAAAGGTCCCTGTTATGTAGAGGCATTATTGACTCCTGTTACTCTTCTTATTCGAAACCCTAAGGCCAACAAAATATCCAGAGTTCATCTGTCGCACATAAAACGAGGTGGAGAGATTTGAAATGAAGAAATGGTACCATAAATTTGTAAACTGACATTTTGTATAATGTAAAGTATCCCTAACCTTCATTGAAGCCTTCAGGCATCTGTTCCTTCTGGAATTTTGAATTGGATTTGCAAACTCTACTGGGATACAGCTTGTGACAGTTAGGTAATTCCCATTTAATGGTAAATTTTAACATCGTGTAATAGCCTACCCTTTGTAAAATTGTAACTAATTTTGGTGTTCACGTAGAAGATGCTTGCATGTAAGTTGGACTCGGTGGGAGACCTAACTCATGGTAATCTTGTATACCTGTTTCCTTGGGAATTTGAGTGGTCATTCCTCTACCATAGTTCCTTCTGAATGTATAGTCGTTCAACTAGTGTATTCTTGAAAAGTCTATCTAGTCTGTAAAAATGTAACCTTGGTAATGAACCTTACTTCGGTAAATCTTGTTATTTAATTGACTATTGTGAGCACGGATCTAGGGCATGGTCAGGATTTTCTTCATATAAATTCAAACTTGTTTCTCATTTGTAAAATGTATTAAGAATTAGTAATTTCTGTAAACTTTTATTTTTGAAATAAGATAAACTACTGTTTTTTAAATGGCTACCCACTCGTCGCACGGTATCATGCACATTGCATCCACCTACTTCGTCAAAAGCTAACAACATTGGACTTGTTGAAAATTTACCTAACGCGTCTCGGACTCTGTGAGCACTGCAGGTGCTGGTGTTATGCGTTTCTGAAGAATTTTGGACAGAGTGAAGGTGTTAACTAAGTGGTTTGCGAGGTGATCAATGATCCCTACACTGATAATCTGCACTCTTCCTAACCAAGACGATGGTTTTTTTTCCATCAATTGGAGTTAACAGGTGAATTTTATCTTCTGGAAAAAATGTTTGGTGAATCGACTAGTTATGGAGTACTGCCTATCCCTAGGCATGGCCGTGAACGGTGATCACGCATAAGGGAGGGAGACTGTTACGTGCAAAGGCAGTCTCAAACATTATTATTATGCATCGATTTTGATGTCTTGTACCATCTGCCATTTAAAGTGCCCGCTAAGATGCCTTGGTTTGGCTAATGAACTCGAGATGGCAGTGCCTATCGGTACTACAAGCTGGGGGTTGTGTCTTCTGCCGCTAGAGCGAGACATTGGTGTCTTCCTGATCCGCTTCTCATCGAGACACATTTGAAAAAGAACATTATTCTACGTCATTAAACAATAGACTATATATGCATCATGCCGCCAAAATATTTTAATGGTGTTGTGTGAATATTATTTTGTTAAGCACATTGTCCTAGTATGCTGCTAATTTGGATTGGTCAAATTTAAATATACGTGGTGCATGATGGGAGATCTTCTTCGCTTTTGTCCTCCATCTTGTGAATTAAAACTTGTGACTGATTGCTGGTTGAAGAAGGACGCTCTCGTCAGGGACGAGGGCTTTGGCCCTCGTCTCCGCTAACTTGGGGATGTATCCCATTGTTTCGATGATATATGAAAAATATGGTGTGCAACTATCTTCTGTGATATTCGTGAACGTCTTTTTTGGCCTTAATATGGAGATATGATGTTTTTGTGTGCATCTCTTCGTGTTCAGCTGGCAGCCATCCTCTCATTTTTTTTTGGTGATATAAATCCTTTAAGGATATCTCATTAGCGTCTCCCCCAAAAGGCTTTATTAAGGTATGTTTTGACGTTTTATTTATTTTAAATTGTTGGAGCTCCATATTTTTCATTGTGTACTTGTGTTGAAGTTTTTTGTTCTGAAGGTTGACTAGGCCAAAGAAATGTCACCTCTGAATATGTAAAATTTTGTTAAATAATATTAGTCCGGGGAACACTTCTATGTTTTTCTTCAAATTTTATTATTTGGTGTCTGCAAAGGCATTTTCTTCTTATTATATTCTAGTACTGATCAGACTAATCAATTGAACAGTAGGCCTAATTTGATCATTAGTCGTTCGGTTTTTATTTTGATCCGTTGCCTTTTAAATACTATTTGATCTCGTCATGTCTAGAGTTTTTTATATCATCCTGTTTTCTCACTGGAGAAGATTTGTTTAAATGTAAAATTCAGCGTTTGATGTAAATTCGTACTGATATACCTTCAACTGTTCTGGTCGCCATGGTAACTTGTTGACAGTAGTGCATTGTGGGTTTTTGTTTCTGGCGTGTGTTTGAAGTGCACGTTCATGGGTTTTGTGATGTTGTTTAACTTGTTTTGGTTTTAAATTATCCTTTGGTTTTCCTTTTTTGGAGTTTTCTATTTTGTACTCCTGCGTGTATCTTTCGGTACCTTGTTTATGGCAAAGTTGCACTAATTACTTCTTTTTTGATTCTCCGAGGACGTCATGGTTCAGAGTTGAAAGTATGTCAGGTACATTTTAATTGTTTTAATTTTTTTTTTTGGCTTTTCCTTCTCTGACTTCAGGTAATACTTCATGGTAGTATGTTACCTTTAATGTATCAAACTTCCTAACAAAATAATTATAGTTCTTGTAAGTTTTGTTCGGGTCTCTTAACTATATGTTTCGTCAGTATCCCCTCAGGAAATTGTTAATTGGTATCGACCTTTAGCCTTGTTTTATTTCCAGTGAGAATTCTAGGAGGGGTTTGTTTATGTTTTTGTAATTTTGTGCCTGCTGATGCATTTTCTGTTCTCTGGTGGTGCACTTCATTTAACATTAAATTTTCTTTCAAGCAAGCTACTGTTGTTGCATCATTTCGTCGGTGGCAGTTCTGTTAGTTATCGGGGAGGTTTTCTGTAGACGAACCTGTGGGTTTTCTTCTTCTCCACCTTCTTCCACCTTTAGGTGTTCTTCTGATAGGGCATGTCAACTGGCGGTGAGTTGCAGTAGTGAGCGGACCTCCGAGGTGTCAATTATCATGTCAAAAAATAAATGTTTCTCACATCAGTTCTCAACCCATTATTCGTTGTATTCAAGTCAGAATAATTAATTAATTAATTACCATCAGATCATTTAAATAAATATTATATTCATCAATGCATTAGATTATTCAATCATCCACACGCTCTCATTCATTATCTCATTTAAATTAAATTATCTCAATCCATCCATTTAAATTGTTCAATTCATTAATTTAAGTTGCAATTCATCAATTTATTTAAATCATATCTCTTATTTACATTTATTTAAATTTATTTAAATGTTATTGTCATCAGCTCCTTTAATTAATTATCACCTTTTAATTCATTTTTCATCAGCTGTTTAATCACCTATTAATTTATTTATTTCAGTTAATTTATTCAACTATCAATTTATTTAATTCATCGAGTTTATTCAACGTTTAATTCCTCGGGTCAGATCATTAATATGTTTAAACTTCAGATTATTGTTCCATAAATTATTATTATTATTATTATTATTATGATTATGAGAAAATCTTGGATTATCAAAATTATTTATTAATTTAATTTCCTAAAAATTGTTTAATATAGGTTATAGAACGTTGTCTTAATATTTTATCAGTTCCAAGTTATACCTCATATTAAATTATCATGCCAAAATAATTCGTTGCCTTCACAAAATCACGTTGGATATCACTATCCAAAACTTCACCACTAAATCTCACTTTGTCAAATATCACATTTGAATACCATAATTATTCCATATATCACCACAATTATTCAGCACACAGTATGAATCTCAAAAATATGCTAGGCTGAGTTCAACAACCTCATGTCTGCCTCAAAATTATCATTGGCAATATTGCAAACTTTTACCTGGCAACCTCAAAAACACCTATCAACAATACTTCACATAGTCACGTTGCATGATCCACACAAAAAATATAACTGGCTTCAGATGATTAACGCACAGAATCTACAAGAACTGTAATTAATCTGGTCATATCTAGACAACTTCTTAAACAATAGGAAATTTACCTTAGTAATCGTAATCCAATTCAGGATCTGGTTTAATCCAGAGCATAAATTCTCTTAAGATCCTCAAGATTTACTAAAAAAACACCAAAGTGTTACATTACCTCACATCAAAAATATCTAATAATGATCTGCTTCAAAATAAATTCTGTCATTAAATAACTCATTTTACAAGATTCAATTACTTGAAACCCTTCTCAAAGGTATCAAATCACTCACAAAGAGTATCAAAAGTATTGACTGTTAAATGAATATACTTTCAAAAGAGCATTGCAACAAATTATTGGATTGGCAAAATAAGAATTACGAAGTGTAACCCTGCTGACATTTTTTAAAATTTATTTAACAAAATTCAACTAATATGTGACTGGTAGTTTATTGTTTAATCCTCTTACGATCATAATTACACTCGGATGATAAAATGATACCCTCGATTGGCATGTAAGGTGAGTACCACCACACAGTTACTCAAAGTAACAGGCCCCGCCTCGTAGACTAATGAATGAGTGTACATGATTGGAATCAACAAGACTCTATTTGTCACATAAAAGCGATATGCATTGACTTGAGTGAATAAAATTTAATATCACCAAACTATCCAATAAATTAAAAATAAATCCCGCTGTTGAATTATACATACTCGCTAGTAAACAATGAACTTACGAAAAATTCTAATTATCCAATTGCAGATCACGAGTTCGAAACACTTGCTAAAAATATCCATAATCAAGAAATACTATCCTCACAGAAAAATATAAAAACAAAAATCCTGTCTTATACAGTCAACCAATGGTGAGAACGTTGGATATCATATGGTACCACCATATTTTAGCAAATGGAGTGATAAAATATTTAAGCCATGTCGAAAAATAATAGTAGCACTCCTACCAAAAATATATACGAGTATGCTCAGTGTTCATGAAAAATTATATCAGTAATGCCATAACTCTTACAATACCTTCATATTCCAGATGTTAATAGAATTCAAAGATCGTCGGTAATCCAAGTGTTTGTCACAGATTTCTCGCTAGATCGACGAAAATGCTGTATCACCCACTGAACTAACACCTGACTCCATCCAAGTAAATTTGATGTCATATTTATCCTCTTCGTTAGGAACCGAATCCATCGCTCTGAGCTGCCATCACGTCTCCATATCCGCCTGGCACGACATGATGAACTGAAGATTATCCATCATGGATATTGTCCAAAATCCTCCACAAAAGTTCAAAAACACAGAGTACCCCATACTCTCTTCGAGTATGTCACGCCACTGTTCCATAAACTATTTGGTTGGCATTCGATAATAATGTTAGTCTTCACAGCGGCTGAATTTCACTGATAGAAAAATAATTAGCTTCCAAAGTGTACTGGTTTGTCAGACACCCTGTATCTGTGTTCGTAATGGAGATATTTTATGACTGTTCATGACGTGTAACTATTATACTGCCCCTGACACTATTCACAAAGTGCATACGCTTACATATTTTAACTTGCCAAAAGCATTGATGTTGGAACGGCCCCATGGTCGCCTTAAATATTTCGATTCAAATGCATTAAGAAATATGCTGTAATACTGCTGAAATAAATTCAAGTCCATCTGAATGTCCATAATAATAGGTGTATAACTGTAAATGGACTGCACAATTGGACTTTTGAAATACAAGTCCTAACTTCTCAAATTTTACAAAATGTCAGAATAATGTTCAAATCGTTGACTATCGCATGGTAGCAAAATGTCTTCCACAGCACGACACTTTCGCTTCACTGTCCATGTGTAATATGAGGTTAAATACTGGCCTCATTATACTGCTTCGCTGTGCTGTAATAAATTGAGAATGTAGCTTAAATAATATTTCTCAATCTTAGTGTAATACTGCGTATTGCTTCGGTAAATTGTAAGCTTGAAAAAAAACACATTGCTGTTCCACGTGAATACGACTGCGATGTTGAAATAACATTTGTCTAAGCACCGGCTTCCTTGCTAAAGTTAATGGCTTGCATGACTTGCCCTACGGACAGCATGTGCTCCAAAACCGAACTCCTGATACTGCATTGCAGGCTTCGCCTAGCGACTCCCACCTGTTCGTAACTCTCCGTATTGCACTGCCTTATAAACTGTTCTGTTGTAGCACAACTTGATCCACCCAACTGGACTGCTGGAATACTTCTCTTCGCTAGTGTCACTGCACTCGGCCGTCTCGCCTTGACCTACCACGTGACTTCCTCCTTCCTTCCGCTGTCTGACGTCACAGATCTAACCTCGAACACACTATCTTCAGCAATAAAGTCATAACATAACTTAAGGAGTTGTCTACCTTTCTTCATATTATTGTCAATAAGATTTCTTGATATTTCCTTCCCTTCTGAAGTTAGATAAGACTTTATTCCAAATTAATCTTTATAATCATCCAGTATTTCTCCCATAATTCCTTATGTTTGAGGGGTAGTGGCTCCATCTCCCTCGGCCTCCTACGTCATTTCCTACCATTCTTCTGACTCGGTCTGAGCGCTATCTTTTCTCCTTGCCCACAAATCTCAACTATGGCTCGATCACAACTGGCGTAGCCGATAGCCTCAACTAGGTATCGGATACATCTCTCCCGAACATCTCCTTTTTGTTTATCAGTCTTGAGAGAAAATAAACTCTCAGTCATTCTCTATATACAACATATTATGTACTCGATAGCTATGCAACCATCCTCTTCCTAAGCGTAATGATACTTCCTAATGCTTGCTGCGTTGAAAGTTCCAACAACTTCATTCGTGTCGATTCCCCCGGTGGACAATATCTTCTTCTTCAATTAAATCTTCATATTTATCCTGGTATGTTTCGACTATGATGATGGGTTCCCGATGACTAGCATGTTGATTCGGCGTTAATTTGTGGTTTTTTTTCTGCACCACTCGTGCTTGCCCTATCAACACCTCGAATTAACTCTTCGGATCGTGCACTGGGTTGTCTATCCTCTCGCCTTGTTCTCCCGTACTCTTGACGTTCTTGTCGTCTTTCATTCTGATCATTCCCATTATTATTGCCTTGTGTATTGGTTTGATTGGATTGGTGATTCTGATTCTGATTATATCTGCCTCGATATCGGTTATTTTATCCGTTCCGGTTCTGATATCAGGAATTTTGATTGTAGTTCATGTATCTACCATCTCTTGGATCTCGTTCATACGGCCTTTCATACGGTCCTTGATATGTCATTCCCACGGACGTTATGAATATTTCCTCTGTTCTCTTCGTTTCTTCTATTCCCCCATGAATCTCTCCTGTCTGTCTGTGCTGCATTATCGACAACTACCGCATTCACTCCTTGTGTGTTCCGATTTTCATTTCTCGAATTCCTAGGTGCCATCTGAGCGCTTGTGTAATCCAATCTGCGTAGGATATCATCGTAATATTCCAGTGTATTCGCTCCCGATGCTATGAGTGACCTTTGGACTTCTACTGGCAACTGCCTTGCTATTGCTTGTAACAGTTCGTCTTCTGGCAATGGAGGAATCAAAAATTGCAATTTAGCTAACTGAGATGTAAAATAATTTGCATAATGTGTTGGATGTGACGTAGAGTAACGTTTTGAGTACATTTCTGCTCTCACGTTTAACTGATCTTCTGCACTCCAGAATCGTCGTAAAAATGCTATGGCAAATTGTTCCAGGTTTGCAAAGTTGCTTCTAAACGCGCGAAACCACGTCAAAGCTGGCCCATCTAAGGCGCGTTCGACTACCATTAGTTGTCTTTCCTTAGCTACCCGATGTTCCGCCATGTAATCTCGGATATCTCTCAAAAACTCGACTGGTGTGACTCCTGTATTCCCAGAAAATTTTCTTTGTTTATCATCAAGATTTCTGATGATGGTCACCGGACCTGAGTATCGTTCATTCGTATTAGAAGTGTTTATAGTCTGATTAGAATTACATTGAGGGGTTGAACTAGTCCTTTCAAAAGTAACGTTTTGTTGCATTTGACTATCCTCTCCTGCGCTCACCTCTTGACTATTCATATTACGACCTATCGGAGATTGATTCATCGATAAATCCCCCGTTGTTACGTCTTGACTTGTGAAATTATTTATTATTGACTCCAGTTTAGTCATTCTATCTTCCGTTCGCTTTTCCACTATCTTGACTTTGGTTTCCAAATTGTCTAATGAAATAACAGTCTGCATTCTGTTACTCTGTTCCAAATCGTTCTTCAATTTATCTATCTTATCTTCGCATGTTGTCTTAACTGATGCGACCTGTTCCTTCAATTGATCTACATCTGTCCTGAACTGAGCTGTACCTGTTTTCGTCGTTTCTTTATTCTCAGTGAATCTCGCTTCCAAACTCGCCATACCTGCGATTAATTTCTCTTCCATCCCTGAACGCTTTTCTTTTGCTTCGGCATCAACCTCACTATACCGTTCTTCCACTATTGCACTGACTCTATTTTTAAACAATGCTAAGTTTTCATTAACTTTCTGATCTATGTCATCATCAATTTTCTTAATGTCCGCCTGCAATTGGTTTTCTAAGGATTTCAAGTTAGAATTAACCTCTTTGACTGTCCCAATTACTGATTTCAAACTTTTAATTTCATTACCTAAATTCGTTTCTAAATCTTTAATCTTGGATTAGAAAGATTAGACCATTCTTGTATTTTGCCTTCATCTGTTACTAAACCATCTATGTCGAATAGTAATTTCGATACATCTGATTTAATATATTTCTGAATAGACATAACATCTGTTCTCAGATTAAGAATATTTTCTTCACTTTTGTTTTCTAACTATAGAATGTTTTTCCTTAACATGTGGAAATTTTTCTCTCCTTTCAATTCTACTGCCTTTATATCTGATTGTAAAGCCTTTAATATTTCATCATGTTTAACGTTAATCTATTTTCCAAACTCGTTAAATTATTTTTCAACTCTGTGTTACTTTCTTCACTACGAGCTTGTAATCTGGTTTCTAACAATTTAAAATTATCTTTTAAATTAGCCTCTCTAGCTTTTAAATTATTTTCAGTACTACTCTGCAATCTCTCTTCTAATGACTATAAACTATCTTTCAAATTACCTTCATTACTAGCCAGTAAATTATACATTTTCTTCACATCTAGCTTGTAACCTAGCTTCTGAATCATTTATCTGTTCTTTGACTTCCGATTCCATTCTAATAATATTTGCCACAATGCCGGACATACTAGTCTGCAAATCCTCTAATACTTTAGCCTAATCGTCCGCTGACATAACTATAATTTCAAACTAAACGTTTTAATTCAGAGACGTTGGATAGCAAAACATCACAATGTATCAATTCCTAACTACACTTGGGTATAAGAAAAATGACATATAATTAAACATGACATAACACTAATATGATTAATATGATCACTGGAATGGGCATACAAGTATATTGTCTGACCAAGTTCAATAAATTTTATAACACCATTAAATGAAATAGAGATCAATCTCCTGGTAACGTTAATCTGATGTGTTCCCATAGAATAAACAAAATCGAAGCCCCGCGTATGGGAAAAGCCAATTCTCCCTCCTCTGCACCCGTTCATCCGAGGTATGCGATGACCCATCTGCCATTACATCGCATGCCTGGCTTCCCAGGCCAGAGTGGAGTTAAATGAACATGAAATAAAATAAGGAATGTGTCGGAAATTTAGTTGAAATATCACAAAAGCAGAGGGTAACACGAGATAAAGTATCTCTAGGGTCGTTACGGGCTTAAATTTAATCATAATAGCAAATAGAAATGGGCGCCATCAGCTGAACCCCTAGCAAACGACATTCTTCTTGGTTAAGCCTTAATTGAGACAAAGGAAAGGATTGGGAAAACAACATCATCATCAGATCACAACTAAGTTAAACAAAATTCATTTAAACTTAATCAGTCAGACAGAAAAAGAAACACAAACCCTGCCTAAGAGTATGGTCGAATGTAAACGTTATGTTGTTATAGTCCTCAAAAATCGAACCATCTCTGTGCTATTTCAAATTATTTTTCATCCACATAAAAAAATAAAGATTACCAAAGTTCGCTTGAGTTCTCTGGGCCACCGTAGCACTATGTCTTTGCGTCACTGACATTTCGTGATCCCTGAGACTTAACTTTTCGTTAATTTAACAT
Source organism: Meconema thalassinum (assembly GCA_946902985.2). Taxonomy (NCBI): domain Eukaryota; kingdom Metazoa; phylum Arthropoda; class Insecta; order Orthoptera; family Tettigoniidae; genus Meconema; species Meconema thalassinum. The sequence continues at coordinate 98,291,827 of OX336391.1, forward strand.
CAGTAATGTGGATGTCAAGAAATATGAATCTGTCTAACACAAAATACCATAAAAACACACATATTTAATTATTCACACATTTCTATGGCTTAAATGGCATTAATCAATGTTGGAAATCCCAACAATTACTCCTTAAAATTTAACAATTAATTTATAAACCATATTTACACTATTGCTGATCATTACTTGGTTGTGAATCAAAGAAAACTTCACTATTCATTGGTCATCACCATCATTATCATGTCAAAAATAAATGTTTCTCACATCAGTTCTCATCCCATTATTCGTTATATTCAAGTCAGAATAATTAATTAATTACCATCAGATCATTTAAATAAATATTATATTCATCAATTCATTATTCAATCATCCACACACTCTCATTTCATTATCTCATTTCAATTAAATTATCTCAATCCATCCATTTAAATTGTTCAATTCATTAATTTATGTTGCAATTCATCAATTTATTTAAATCATATCTCTTATTTAAATTTATTTAAATTTATTTAAATTGTATTTTCATCAGCTCCTTTAATTAATTATCACCTTTTAATTCATTTATTCATCAGCTGTTTAATCACCTATTAATTTATTTAATTCAGTTAATTTATTCAACTATCAATTTATTTAATTCATCGAGTTTATTCAACTTTTAATTCATCGGGTAAGATCATTAATATGTTTAAACTTCAGATTATTGTTCCATAAATTATTATTATTATTATTATTATTATGAGAAAATCTTGGATTATCAAAATTATTTATTTATTTAATTTCCTAAAAATTTTTAATATAGGTTATAGAACGTTGTCTTAATATTTTATCAGTTCCAAGTTATACCTCATATTTAATTATCATGCCAAAATAATACGTAGCCTTCACAGAATCACGTTGGATCTCACTATCCAAAACTTCACCACTCAATCTCACTTTGTCAAATATCACATTTGAAAACCATAATTATTCCATATAACACCACAATTATTCAGCACACAGTATGAATCTCAAAAATATGCTAGGCTGAGTTCAACAACCTCATGTCTGCCTCAAAATTATCATTGGCAATATTGCAAACTTTTACCTGGCAACCTCAAAACCACATATAAAAAATACTTCACATAATCACGTTGCATGATCCACACAAAAATATAACTGGCTTCAGATGATTAACGCACACAATCTACAAGAACTGTAATTAATCTGGACATATCTAGACAACTTATTAAACAATAGGAAATTTACCTTAGTAATCGTAATCCAATTCAAGATCTGGTTTAATTCAGAGCATAAATTCTCTTAAGATCCTCAAGATTTACTAAAAATATCACCAATGTGTTATATTACCTCACATCAAAAATATCTAATAATGATCTGCCTCAAAATAAATTCTGTCAATAAATAACTCATTTTACAAGATTCAATTACATGAAATCCTTTTCAAAGGTATCAAATCACTCTCAAAGAGTATCAAAAGTATTAACTGTTAAATGAATATACTTTCAAAAGAGTATTGCAACAAATTATTGGATTGGCAAAACAAGGATTACAAAGTGTAACCCTGCTGACATTTATTTTTAATTTATTTAACAAAATTCAACTAATATGTGACTGGTAGTTTATTGTTTAATCCTCTTACGATCATAATTACACTCGGATGATAAAATGAGACCCTCGATTGGCAGGTAAGGTGAGTACCACCACACAGTTACTCAAAGTAACAGGCCCCGCCTCGTAGACTAATGAATGAGTGTACATGATTGGAATCAACAAGACTCAATTTGTCACATAAAATCGATATGCATTCTCTTGAGTGAATAAAATTTAATATCACCAAACAATCCAATAAAATAAAAATAAAATCCCTGCTGATGAATTATGCATACTCTCTAGTATGCAATGAACTGACGAAAAATTCTAATTATCCAATTGCAGATCACGAGTTCGAAACACTCGCTAAAAATATCCATAATCAAGAAATAATATCCCCACAGAAAAATATAAAGACCAAAATCCTGTCTAATAAAGTCAACCAATGGTGAGAACGTTGGATAAATGTGCCTGCCATATCATATGGTACCTCCATATTTTAGCAAATGGAGTGATAAAATATTTAAGCCATGTCGAAAAATAATAGTAGCAGTCCTACCAAAAATATATACGAGTATGCCCAGTGTTCATGAAAAATCATATCAGTAATGCCATAACTCTTACAATACCTTCATATTCCAGATGTTACCAGAATTCAAAGATCGTCGGTAATCCAAGTGTTTGTCACAGATTTCTCGCTAGATCGACGAAAACGCTGTATCACCCACTGAACTAACACCTGACTCCATCCAAGTGAATTTGGTGTCATATTTATCCTCTTCGTTAGGAACCGAATCCATCACTCTGAGCTGCCATCACGTCTCCGTATCCGCCTAGCACGACATGATGAACTGAAGATTATCCATCATGGATATTGTCCAAAATCCTCCACAAAAGTTCAAAAACACAGAGTACCCCATACTCTCTTCGAATATGTCACGCCACTGTTCCATAAACTATTTGGTTGGCATTCGATAATAATGTTAGTCTTCACAGCGGCTGAATTGCACTGATAGAAAAATAATGTAGCTTCAAAAGTGTACTGATTTGTCATCTGTGTTCCTAATGAAGATATTTTATAACTGTTCATGACGTGTAAATATTATACTGCACGTGCCACTATACACAAAGTGCATACGCTTGCATATTTTAACTTGCCAAAAGCAGTAATGTTGGAACGGCCTTAAATGGTCGCCTTAAATATTTCGGTTCAAATGCATTATGAAATATGCTGTAATACTGCTGAAATAAATTCAAGTCCATCTGAATGTCCATAATAAAAGGTGTATAACTGTAACTGGACTGCACAATTGGACTTTTGAAATACAAGTCCTAACATCTCAAACTTTACAAAATGTCAGAGTAATGTTCAACTCGTTGACTATCGCATGGTAACAAAATATCGCCCCCAGCACGACACTTTCGCTTCACTGTCCATGTGTAATATGAGGTTAAATACTGGCCTCATTATACTGCTTCGCTGTGCTGTTATACATTGAGAATGTAGCTTAAATAATGTTTCTCAATCCTAGTGTAATACTGCGTATTGCTTCGGTAAATTGTAAGCTTGAAAAAAACCACATTGCTGTTCCACGTGAATACGACTGCGATGTTGAAATAACATTTGTCTAAGCACCGGTTTCCTTGCTAAAGTTAACGGCTTGCATGACTTGCCCTACGGACAGCATGTGTTCCAAAACCGAACTCCTGATACTGCATTGCAGGCTTCGCCTAGCGACTCCCACCTGCTCGTAACTCTCCGTATTGCACTGCCTTAAAACTGTTCTGTTATAGCACAACTTGATCCACTCAACTGGACTGCAGGAATACTTCTCTTCGCTAGTGTCACTGCACTCGGCCGTCTCGCCTTGACCTACCACGTGACTTCCTCCTTCCTTCCGCTGTCTGACGTCACAGATCTAACCTCGAACACACTATCTTCAGCTATAAAGTCATAGCATAACTTAAGGAGTTGTCTACCTTTCTTCAAGTAATTGTCAATAAGATTTCTTGATATTTCCTTCCCTTCTGAGGTTAGATAAGATTTTATTCCAAATTAATCTTTGTAATCATCCAGTATTTCTCCCATAATTCCTTATGTTTGCGGGGTAGAGGCTCCATCTCCCTCGGCCTCCTACGTCATTTCCTACCATTCTTCTGACTCGATCTGAGCGCTATCTTTTCTCCTTGCCCACAAATCTCAACTATGGCTCGATCACAATTGGCGAAGCCGATAGCCTCAACTAGGTGTCGGGTACACCGTATAAATATTTAAGATGGTCGCCATGTTGGATTGTTAAATGTATAGGCCATAGAGTGATGTACCATTAAAGGAAAATTATTGCGTAGGTTCATTATTCAAACTTTCACTTCGATCGCATGATTACGGCACAAGAAATAAAAACTTAATTTTAAAATTCGCATTAGAAATCTAAACGTTCATCCCTCTTTCAAGATATATCTATATCATAATTTAAAAATAAATAACTTTCTATGTTTTAGAACTACAATTACGAAAATTAGTGTGAGATAGCGCCTTCCAATACCACCTTTAATTTTTAAACACTACAGTAGCGGCTACTAAATAAAGATAGCGATATAGCTACGTTCAATTTTATAAACACTGGGCTCACAAATCCCTATAGTTAAGTGCAAATATCAGTAGCAACGAATCTCTATGGCGGCTATTGCCGTTTCCGTAACACCAAAGGCATCCCGCCGTCACATACCTCAATGTGCACTTACAAAATTGTGAACCAGTCTATTATACTGAAAATAATTTCTACGAGCGCGTATCCACTCCGGCAAAAACCACACTCACTACCATTTATGAAATTTACACAAGACGTGATTTTGAAAGCACTCTTCTGTATGTTGAGGTACGTTACAAAGATATACCACATGGAAAGATACAATAAAGTGTTGGCAAATCTGAGTTCAAGACCTGCAGTTCAGAATAGGCTTTCGGTACAGGTTATGCGGCCCATGTTCGTAACACGGAATGTTTTCCTTTGACAATGCATCTACACCAGGTGCGAGGGCAACGAATTTCAAAGATCTCTATAAACACAATAATCAGGAAATTGGAGAAAAATTAAAGTGGGAGTGAAGATTCAAGGAGAAATAATTTGCTGATGACATTGTCATCTTGGCCGATACGCCAGAGGATTTTAATGAGTTTTTGAATGGTATGAACTCCGTCTTGAGGAAAGAATTCATGATGAAAATCAATAAATGTAAAACAAGAATATTGGAATGCAGCCGAAATAAATCAGAAACCTCTATGGACATCAAATTGGCAGGTGAAACGCTACGGGAAGTAGGTGACTTCTGTTACTTAGGAAGTAAAATAACCAGTGAAGGACGAAGCAAAGAGGATATAAAACGTAGGTTGACTCAGGAAAGGAATGTATGTCTACAGAAAAGGAATCTGTTGATATCGAATTTAGATTTAGGTATTAGGAATTCATTTTTGAAAGGTTTGTCTGGAATGAGGCACTATAAGGAAGTGAATCTTGGACTATTGGTGCAGCAGAAAAGATAAGAATTGAAGCGTTTGAAGTGTGGTGTTACAGGAGAATGATGAAGATCAGATGAGTAGATAGGGTAACAAATGAAGATGAGTGGGGAGAGCAGAGATGTTTCTGGCGAATGCTAATGCAGAGAATAGATAGGTTGGTAGGACACATATTAAGACATCCAGGAATAGCAAGCGAAGTTATGGATTGGGAGGGTCAAGGACAAGAACTGTAGGGGTAGACCAAGGTTAGAATATGTTAAACCGATTGCCTCGGATGTAGGGTGTTGTAGCTATGTAGAGATGAAATGATTAGCTCAGGAGAGGGAGGCATGGAGGGCCGCATCAAACTAGCCTATAGACTGAAGAATCAAAAAACAACAATCAAGAATTCTAATTACTTAAAGAAGCATGTGAGGCAAAAGGGTTGTTGGAGGATTTCAATCCCTGGGATGTAACACTGGAAGAGGCTGAATAATGTACATCAGCGGCCAAGGTGAGAGATATTTTACTATAGGTCTATTAATAGCGACATGTTGACGTTCAAATCATCAATAGTGTGGCAAAATTACACCCTGAATAGCTTAAGGAAAATACTTTTAATTCCCCATATTCCGATAGATTTGCCATTCCAGTGTGCAAGAGAGCAATTCCCTCTTGAAACAATATCTGCAATTTCTATTAACAAAGCGCATTGCCACACACTTAACAGCAGTAGGTGTACATTGAGACAAAGCCATTTTTCCCATGGGCAACTGTATGTGGCGTGCCCACGAGTATACGGACAACAAGATCTTTATGTCTCAGCAGAAGATTGCAAAACCAAACACATAAATTTTAAATGTGTTCACATATTGTAACATCGTATCCTGCAGACTTTCTCGACTCTATGAAATTCCCACTTTGCTGCTCATATCAAACACTGTATGTATCCGAATTTTCAGAAATGGACCCACCTGTAGCCGCGATTGCTGTAATAGAATAGACCAATTATCAGCAATAATGCATCGCCCCATTGCCTTGATCACGAGCGAAGCTGCGGGTAGCTGCTAGTATTGTAATAAAAATTAGATAGGTTGGTTGGTTCCTTAGTTTAGGGGCTGCGACAACGCGGTCATGTAGCCCCGTGTACTTTGGGTGTGTGTAGGATCTGTCTGATAATCGGTGTTAATTGTGATGTCTGTATTAGTGTGTGTTATCTGTTTTAGGTAGATTTCATTAGAAAGCTAACTATTGCAATGGGTACCATGTTTCGACTTCCGGAAAAATTCGACAAATCTTCGCGTTTCACATCTCCCAGACCCCAAAACCACCGTCAGTTCAAAAGTTTATATATAATTTATGTATATATATATATGTATATCAGTTTCTTGTGGACACGATAACTGCCGTAATTTTGAACCAATCACTTTGAATTTTTTACCGAATATGTATACCTATAAAATCTCCGTCGAGTTCGTTACTGGGCTAAATCGGTCGAAGGGGGTAAAAATGGGGGGCTTTTTTCGAAAAAGTGAAATATTGCTATAACTATCTTAATATGTGAAATATCTAATCCATTCAAAGTTCTTACTATGTGTCGGATAAAGCCCAAAAATTTTTGTTTGAAGATTTTTTTATAGCACCAACCATTGACCAAAGGGGTGGGAAAAAGTGGGTTTTTCGGGAAACATTAATCATATCTCTCTTAATAGGCACAATATCAAAACCGTACAAAATGGTCAATATTCCACTAATAATTGCCTAAAACGTTTGTCTGAAAGAATTTTTGATATGACCCACCATTACGCCAAGGGATGAGAAAAATGATTTCGGAATTATAAGAAATTGCCAGGAGCTATCAGTGGTTGCTATGACAACACTACTAAATTGATGAGGGATGAGCAATCAGACGTTAACATGACAACGCACTTGCACGAGATCAGATTCAGATTTCCATCTGACTAAGTGTGAAGCGGCTTCGGTGACGTAACTGGTAGCATGCTGAACTTCTATGCCCAAGTTCGCGGGTTCAAAGCCGGCCAAAGTCGTTGGATTTTCTAAGAGCGCTAAAAATCCCTCAGTTTGCTTTCCTTTTGGAGGGGAAGTTCCAACGTCCGTTGCGAGTTGCTGGTTGCTGTGGCATCTAGTAGCCAAGTTTATAGCTAGGTGTCGTTGACGGTAGTATCTGGTAGCAACATTAGGAACTACTGCTTGAAAATGACCGTCTGGAGTCCTTACCTGAATTACAGACTAATACAGCCATCACAATTCACACCGTTTATCAGGCAGATTCTACACTCACCCAAAGTACACGGGGTTACATGACCGCGTTGTCGTAGCCCCTAAACTGAGGAACCAACCAAAATCTCTGCGGGAGATATAATTTTGCTTGAAGAAGTAACAGACCGTTACATAGTTACACATCAGTGTCGAAACCTTGCATAAGGACAGTGTTACCACAAGTATAACAAGTAGTTCCGTGAAGAACTAAACAGCCTATTTTCATATATCCTACTTATGTTAATTGCCACTATCAACATACAAAATTTCAATTTGATTGCTGTAATAGATTCGTAGATATTGAGAACCGACTAAATACTTCGGATGGTCACCATGTTGGACTTTATATATGTAGGTCCTAGATTTATGTACTGTTACATGAAGATTATTGTGTACGTGTAGCATTCAAATTTCAATCGCATGATTAGGACACAAGAAGTAACAACTACATTTTAAAATTTCGCACAGCTGCCTTCTTGTGGTCATGGAAACAATTGAAATAAATTAGATGCCAGTGGATTAACATTCATATAAGGATTTACTGTATTAAGTTTCACTGCACTCGGATGGTTAAATTGCGAGAAACCTCCATGTGAATATTTATACTTCGCGTCGCCACCAAGTTCGATTTGTGATCACCAGGTTATTGAAAGTCCTATAGGTAAACTTATGTTCATAGCCCCTATGAACATAAAAATATTCAGTTTGATTGATATAATAGATTCTTAGATATGCATAGCCGTCAAAATATTTCGGATGATCACCATGTTGGATTGTTAAATGTATAGGTCATAGAATCATGTACCATTAAAGGGAAATTATTGCTGAGGTTCATTATTCAAACTTCCACTTCGATCGCATGATTACGACACAAGAAATAAATACTTAATTTTAAAATTCGCACAACCGCCATCTTGCGGTTATATAAACAATTGAAATAAATTAGATACCAGTGCATTACAATGTGTATAAACATTTTCTGTATCAAGTTTCAATGCGTTCGGAACATTGAATCGCGAGAAAGGTCTATTTAAATTTTCAAATACGATTGGCCGCCATGTTCGTTTTGTAGTTAACCGGTTTTTGAAAATCTTATAGGTGAACTTCCAGTAGTGCCCTTTATCTCCGTACAAAATTTCAGGGTGATACCGCTAATAGTATCAGAGATATAAAATGCCAGTGAAATATTTCGCACAGCCGCCATCTTGTGGTTATGTACACAATTGAACGCAGTTAGATGTCGGTGCATTACGAAGTGTATAAACATATACTGTAGCAAGTTTTATTGCGTTTGGTTGGTTAAATCGCGAGAAACGTCTATTTAAAAGTCGCAACTTCGCTTGGCCGCCATGTTGGTTTTGTAGCTACCAGTTTTTTAAGAGTTACATAGGTGAACTTTTAGTAGTTCCCTTTATCACCGTAAAGAATTCCAGGGTGATATCGGCAATAGTTTCGGAGATATTGAATGCTGATGAAATATTTCGCCCAGCCGCCATGTTGGATTGGTGAGACGTAACAAAATTTGAAGGGCACGGTCGGGGTCGCCCGGAATAGTGCTATGAACTTACCGATTTTCATTGAAATCGCTCCAGCCGTTTAGAACTTATTAGGGGGACACACACCACACCTCACACACACACACACACACACGGACAAAAGGTGATCTCATAAGCCTATTTTTTCAAAATTGAAAATAGGCTAAAAATGGACTCCAAATGACAAGAAGGTTACTGTAATCATAAGACAATAAAATGTTTAAAATATGCATTAAATGACGAAAAACAAAGTTAATTAATCTCCAATTATAAAATACTTTCTCGCAATAAATGAGGTCTGATCCTTCTACGAAAACCTGCATATTCTGCCTATTTTCGCCTATCCCCAAGTTTGTCCGGTGAAATCTACCTCTGCCTTCCGGCGTGCCGAGAGGACTTTTTTAATTCAAGTAAGGACTGCAGACATTGAATTTCAAGTAGTTCCTACGTTTGCCGCCAAACGCCACCGTCAACGACTACTAGTTGAGAACCTGGCTTATAGCGCGATTTAGTGGTTCATTCCACGCTTGGAGCTGCTCGAGTTCAGTAGCGCGAGTTCATCTCCGCTCTGAAGAACTGAAGCTTGGGTATTTTTCGGGATGCTGGTTAGCTGGTATCTGGAGCTACTGGAACGTTAGACAGACAGAGATAGTTTTAGAAGACTAGGCTTATAGAAATTCACGCCATTAAGGGAAGAAATATCGCGACTTCCCCGTGCCAGCCTTAGGGCAGGCCGCCACTTCTTTACAGGACTTCTGTCTCGGGACAGTCGGATGAGGAGCCGCAAAGATGCGCGCGCACCCAGCAGCGAGGAGCATTTGAATAGCGCCGACTTGAAATGCTCCTCGCTGTCTCATTGTGTGATTGTTACCTACAAGAATTATCCCACCTGTGTGCTTGTCTTTCATTCCTGTATGATTCTGTTCATCCTCGTCGAACACCAACTTTTATGACTGAAGTGTATCACACGCTTGCATTTCGTGCGCCAAATTGTAAGAAATAAAACATGGAGGACGGTTGTCGTTTCGGGGTAACATTTACAGTCGATTTGCATTATTAATGCAAAGCGGTCCAGATACTTGCTCTAAGTACATTTCAAAATATGCCTGGTACAGAATGAATGCATTCCAATCAATATTTAAGATCTAACTGTAATAATTGGATATTTAACCATACGCACTATTAAGAAGCGTAACAAAATGCCATCAAATGTGTTGGAAAAGTGTGCAAGAGGTATCGCGCTCGCTTGTTGTTTTGAAGATCCCGGGTTCAAGGCTATCCCAGGGCGAAAATTTTACTTCTTTTTAATTATTTTATTATATCCTCCTCACGTCTTACAACAATATTGCAACTTAGTTTTGTCTACATGATCTACGAGGACGATAGTAAACATGTTTTCTCTCATTTAAAATTCTATTTTCCCTAAATACTGTTTAAAACTATGGACGGATACTATTTAAATACTGTAGTTCAAAATTTATCCCAGAATAATAATATTAGCCTATGACACGTTCTGTATTTGGTTGGTTGGTTCCTCAGTTTAGGGGCTGCGACAACGCGGTCATGTAGCCCCGTGTAAGTTACTTTGGGTGTGTGTAGAATCTGTCTGATAACCGGTGTTAATTGTGATGGCTGTATTAATGTGTGTATCTGTTTTTTAACTCAAGTAAGGACTGCAACTTTGAATTTTTCAAATAGTTCCTACTTTTGCCGCCAAACGCCACCGTCAACGACTACTAGGCCTAGTTCAGAACTTAGCTACTAGACGCCACCGCAACGAACGTAGAAACCTAACAGCGTTGTTTACATTCCTAACCTATACAATTTAGCTTCACACAGGTGTAATTAGTGGAAGGTTCTTTAAGGGGACACTATAGGCTACTAAAAAAATTGTTTTGCTCCCAGTGATCCAAACTGCACCAAATTTTATTTCAATACAACCAACATCTTTCATAACGCAAAAAGTGAAAAATTATTCCTTTCAGTTGATCAGTATGGGCAGAAATTACTAAAAGATAGACTTTTCCTTAAAAAATTGATACCAACTAAGTTATTTACCACTAAAAATTACTGAAACTTTACAATCTTTTTACACAATGTACTCATTGCTCAGACTAATAATTCTGTGCTTGGGTATGGAGAAATATGAAATAGTTCCTGAAATAAAAAATTGTTTCACAAAATTAATTTTTATTTCCTAAAATTAAAGTAAAAAATTATTTAAAAATAAACGATAACTATTTTAACTAATATGGATGCACAGAATTATGGGAGATAGATATCTTCACATGCTACAAAAATATTATTGAGATTGGTTAATATTTGCTACTGAATAGTTGGTGTAAAGTAAAAAAAAAATAATTGTGCAGCAAAACAATTTTCAAACATTAGAATGTTTTTCTTCTTCACACACTGTCTAAAAGTCTCCAGAACCATATGTTTCCCTTCCTTTTCTCTTATGGCGTCTTCTTCACCCAATTTCATCTCCTTGGACTGTTTTCTCATGAATTTAATTTGCTCCAGGCTGCGTCTAACACTCGGCTGAATTCGCCGTTGATCCCGTCCTTTGCACACATGTTGCTATGTGGAGATATTACAAGGAATGGGAATTTTAAAACTCAGCAATTTTTCTAGGTTTATGCAGTGTCTTGTGTGGGGTGTTGCCTAGGAACACCAAGCTGGCTCATCCGTGCATGGACCCCGACCGAGTTATCTACTTCAATAAGTGGTGTGGAAATGATAACGACGAATGTATCGATTTTTTTTATCGCTAAATAGTTTGTTAATTTTTCTTTGTTCACTTTTTTCACTGTCATTGATTTGTTGTTTTTGTTGTTGTAGGTAACAATCACACAATGAGACAGCGAGGAGCATTTCAAGTCGGCGCTATTCAAATGCTCCTCGCTGCCGGGTGCGCGCGCATCTTTGCGGCTCCTCATCCGACTGTCCCGAGACAGAAGTCTATACAGGCGGTGTATAAGGTGGCGCTGAGCATTATTGGTCGAGACTATGCCGGCATTGTTGCAGCGAGGCCAGATTCGAATTGGCAGTTAAGCTCTTAGGGTACAGGGTGAAGGCGTAAATTATTCTGCTACGGTCTGACTTGTACTTGGATAGGAGCAGGGCCTTGTGTGGACGCAGTAGGCCCCAGGGTGCTTCCCGAAAAGGAAGGCCACTCAGGGCTTCCAGCGACTCACTTTTCTCACTATTATTCACTATTTTAAAAGCAGCCTCACTTTTCTCACTATTTGATAAAATTACTCACTATTCTCACTTTATTTTACAAAACTGGTCACATTCTGCATTAAAAATGGTCTCATGCACAATCAAATTGCTAGAAACGACCCAAAATATAACCATGAATGGATAGTTCATTTTTCTGCCACCGGTGCCTGAGCACGCTGCCGGCAGCGAGTCAGGCGGCCAGAAAGCATGAAAAGCTTCCATGGTGCAATACCACAGCCGGAGCCGTGCAGCGATCGACGAAAATTTTAACAAAGCGTTTTTTACCAAAAGTTTACATTTATATTTTTGTTTTACGATTTAAATTTCTTGAGTGTTGCATTGAACTTCCAATCCATTATTTCCAAGTGTCCTCTCTAACTACATGAAAAATGAAAATCCACAGCCTGCTTCCAGTCTCCGACCGGGTCAGGAATGGAATGTATGAAGCCCCCATCTAGCGGCGAGGATATGAACTGTGCCGGCTGCCGAGGCCTGACGCACTCCTCCGGGGCAATGATTAAATGAATGACAGATGAAATGAAATGATAGTGGAGAGTGTTGCTGGAATGAAATTTTGACAGGGAAAACCGGAGTACCCGGAGAAAAACCTGTCTGCCTCCGTTTTGTCCAGCACAGATCTCACATGGAGTGACCGGGGTTTGAACCACGGACCCAGCGGTGAGAGGCTGGCGTGCTGCCGCCTAAGCCACGGAGGCTCCCCTCTCTCTAACTACATGAAAAATCACAAACAGTACTCAGAGATATTAACATAGGCGCAATTTGGTTGACATTTTCGGGGCCTAATTTGTTTTTCAGATACACATTCTTAAAGTTTTGTCCATTTAATTACAGCCTTGTCACATTTTTGGGGGCTATGGTTGGTTTTGGGGAGCTCAGCCACCCAACCCCCCTCCCCTAATTGCACCTACAGATATCAACACAAGTTAAAATTATGACCCAGATATACGGCCATAAATGCGAATAATGCTACGGACTTATTCACTATTTACTCACATTTTCATACAAAAACTCACCTTTTTTCACTTTTTTTTTAGAAAAAAACCTCACTATTTCACTATTTTTGGACGAGTGAGTGCTTACTATCTGACCACGCTGCTGTGGCCACTGAGGTTTTCCTGCGCGGGCTGATACCAGTTTGGCGTGCCCTGCGCTAACTCGAAGGAGTGAGAGGCGAGCTTGAAGGCATATAATGTATGCCTTTGAGAAACGCGGGAACCTGGTGCTCTCAGTGAGCTCCTTATATCCCTCATTTAAATGTAATTTTTGTTTTTAGCCTACTTTCAATTTTTGCAAAAAATGAAATTAGACTTATGAGATCAACACAGGGCGAAAAAAAAGTGTGTCTGTCTGTGTGTATGTGTGTGTGTCTGTGTATGTGTGAGTCTGAGTGTGTGCGTGTGTACTCTGAATGTCTGTCCCCCCTATCAATTCGAACACGGTGAACGCGAATTGAACGAAATTTGGTACAAAGGTAGCACTAGCAAAGGACACCTCAGTGTCATGTTTTATATCACCGCCATCTTGACGGAAACGTAATGGCGGTCACACAAATGTTCAAAGCTTAAATCAAATTACGACTAACCTAATCATCCGATCTCTACCACATTTTGCAACAACATACCTTTATGGGGGAAGCATCCTTTGACCAAATTAATAGGTCATCAGCCTAATAGTTTGCGGATGGCGGCCATCTTTGTGTCAAATTCGATTCGCCCTATTAATTAAAACACGGTGAAACCGAATGGAACGAAATTTCGTACAGAGGTAGCACTAGCTAAGGGCACCTCAGTGTCATGTTTTATATCGCCGCCATCTGGACAGAAACGTAATGGCGGTCACACAAATGTTCAAAGCTTAAATCAAATTACGACTAACCTAATCATCCGATCTCTACCAAATTTTGCAACAACATACCTTTATGGAGGGAGCATCCTTTGACCAATCTAATAGGTCATTAGCCTAATAGTTTGCGGATGGCGGCTATCTTTGTGTGAAAATCGATTCCCCTATTAATTCGAACACGGTGAAACCTAATGGAACGAAATTTGGTACAGAGGTAGCACTAGCAAAGGGCACCTCAGTGTCATGTTTTATATCGCCGCCATCTTGACGGAGACGGAATGACGGCCACCCAAATATTAAAAGCTTAAATCAAATTAGGACCATCCTAATAATTTGATCTCTACCAGATTTTGCAACAACATGCCTTTTTGTGGAAAGCATCTTATGACTCAATACAATGTCATCAGCCCAATATTTTGCACACAGCGGCCATGTATGTGTGCAAATCCATTCCCCATATCAACTCAAACACGGTGAAACCGAATTGAATGAAATTTTTTACAGAGGTAGCACTAGGAAAGGGCACCTCATATTCATGTTTAATATCCCTATAGCATGTTGTATTTCAACAAGCTACTACAACCAACATTCAATTATACTCCTTGAAAAGGACAAAGAGTTATAACAATGCCCATGCTTTTAGGAGAAAGTAGGCTATATGTTCTTTACTGAACATCTTGTTTGATTTAATTTGTAGTACATTTTAGTTTTTAATATGATTTTGCACTGTACTGATACAGTATATAACAGCATTGGGTACAATGTATGATTGAATTTATTTTTGTTTGATTTTGAATTATTTGTAATGAATTAAGATTATCTTTCTATGCACTCTTTGCCATGGCTTTACCCCTCAGCTCCTGGACATACGAGTCAAAGTAGACCGTCCATTTACTGAGGGACAATGTGTTGAGATAGTTGTTGTTGTTGCAGCTGCAGCTTCAGACACGTAATAATAATAATAAGTTACAATTGTTAAGATTTACGTTAAAGTAGGGCTGGATTTACTAATAGGCCCCGGTCTAGGAGCGCACCATGCTGAGGGACGCAAAATTAATCCGGAATTTTCTTTATCAGAAAATTTCCATAAAATGTTGTGGACTACAATACACGTGCACTTCAAAAAAGTTACTTTACAGTTCAAAATAGACTAAACAGACTTTTACTATTTATGATATTTTAAAAACAATTTCGTATAATTTTATGATTTAAATTAAACTTTCCAAAATGTTGACACTTTTCCAATTTTTGTTGTGGCCATCATTTACTAACAAATATTTTGCAACAGAAGATTTTTCGACTTCGGCCTTAGAACAGGAATGTTTTATGATTTATTAGGAGAAAATTTAAGTCTTGAATATTAATATCAGTTTAATTTGAATAATTCTTTATGCACAGCTGTAGGTTGTATGATGTAGTGTGTATGTAGCTCTGAATATCTGTAAGTGTGTAATGAGTCTTAAATGGTTTAAATGGTTTTAATATCTCGTTGACCTATTTATTTACAGTTTATATTTACAAATTTAGAAACAGTTAATTCTCTCATTATATTAATTTACTTCACGATACATTAGAATAAAATAAAAATTACCTTCCCAACGATTTTTCTGAGGTCTACATTCTCCCTCCTTCACGATGGTATGAAGAGGGGGCGGCAAAAACCCCCGGGCCTAGGAGCACATACAATCTAAATCCGGCCCTGCGTTAAAGGAAGTAAGAGAGACCTCTATTTGGTTGGTTTTTGAAGTATGAAAGAATAATAGACCTATAGTAGGTGTTTGATTGAAATAATAGTTGGTTTTAATAAGCCTCGCTTTAATTTTGGGTATAATGTTATGAAAATGGATTGCCGGTGTGTAGTGAATGTGTGGTAGTTTAATGGACCCCACGACCCACAGGGCACCACCCCGAATAAATCACCGTGGCCAACCACACGGGCAGGCAACCCGCGAGTCCGCGGGACGAGTAAAATAATGTAATGTGTTTGCGGACCGTATAATTGAAATGTGAAGTATGATTCTGTGGCGGGGAGTATAAATTTGTAAATGCTCTCTGCTGATTGGCCGCTCAGGTCTGGAGCAGCCAATCAGACCCTGGCTGGTTTGTATGGCTTTTAAATGTAATTGAGAGTGGAAAAGATGTTGTTTTATGAGTGATTATTGTTAATTGGGTCTGGTTTTGATGTATTTCGCTGGTTTTATGCGAGCTGAGTGTAATTATAGGTCTATAAACCGGCCGAAACGCAGGTCAGTCATCTGAGGCTGGCCGCGCTCGACCGAGCTTCTAATGTACTATTTCAGTTATGAAAGTTGTTCCTGGTGTTTGTAAATGAATTATTTAAACGTATTTCAATGTTTAAAAGTATAATTTGTTATGTAATAGTGTCTGTTCAGGGAGGAATGTAATCAAAATAAAGCCTGCCGAGCGCAGAACTGAGAATCAATGTTGGTTACTTTTGGGAGTTAAGATCTTAGGCCTTTATCCCCCAGGCAGACTAAACCTCGGGGCCAGGGACTTGATTGAGCTAGTTAACTTGAGTGTAGGTGTTGGGACTGTGAGAGACATGAGGGATTGGATGTGGGAAGTAGTAGGCCTATGTTGTTTGGCTTTCAACTGCCTGTGTTTAATTGCAGTTTTGATATAGCTGCAGCCATGGTATGACGCTGCATGTGCTCCACCACAATTGCAGCACTTAGGGCTGTCACGGGGGACCTTACATACAGAATGGTGATGAGAATCCCCATATCTGTTGCATCGGGTATCGTGGGGACAATCTGCAGCGTTATGGTGCAGCTTTTGGCAGTTGAAACACTGGAATATGAGAGTAGTGTGTGGTTTGGAGGTTGGGCAACTTGTCACCCGTGTTTTTGTTTGATGGGATAAATTTACTGTGTTTTCGGGAGGTGAGGAGGAGAATCAGTACCGTGTGTGTCGTTGGGAGGCTGGGGGAATCTGTTTGTGTCTCTCTTTCAAGTTGTGATTTAACGGGGTTATGTGGATCTGATTTTGTGTCTGCTGTTTTAGTGTTTTCTTTTTCTTTCTGCCCGTTTGAGTCCAGACTTGTGTCACTCTTTCTCCTGTTTCTGTGTGAGTTTGTGTTTGTTCGTGTTGAATTTCAAAAGTGGCTGTTTGAGCGTGTTTTTGCTGGTGTACTTTGGCATGGGAGGGGAAATTGGAATTGTTTGCGTTGATTTTTGACATGTTTCAACTGTGTTTTCGGTTGGCTGTGAAGTCTGGTCCGTTCGAGAGGGCGTGGGGAGTATTTCTGAGGGTTTGTAGGGAACGAGAGTGTGTGAGAGAATGTATGGATGGCTCAGAAGGGCGTTGGTATTCGAGTTTAAGCGGTAGCTTTTAGTAGGTGTGATGTCTATGTGATGGTTTCTCAGTTCTTCTATGGTACCGGTAGTGATGTATTGTGTTATTGGTGTGAGCACGCTGATTATTGCCTCTCTTGTGGTGTGTGATTATCTTACGCCCGGTGGGCGTATCAGCGTGCTTTTGGGTGCTTTACGTGTGGGGAATCGTACCTCAGTGCCTCCTCGAAATTGAACTCTTGGAAGGGGCCGTGGCACGGTGTAGAAGGTGGAGATAAGTTCCTGCGGTATTCTGGGTTCGGTGTGGGCTCCAAATACCAAGATTCATGGCTTGGTGATGAGTATGCCAAGTTTAGTGTGTCTGTAGGTATGAATGCGAGTGTTAATGTGAGAATAAGTGAGTAACGAGAGGTCAAATGCTTTGGTAGACCAGAAAAAAGAAAATTGGTGATAAATTGGGCTCGCCCGAGAAGAGTAACCAGTCGCACAAGGTTACCAGTTGATCGGTTGGTGCCGGACATTGTGCGAGCTGGTTATGAATAGTTTGTACTAATTAATTAATAAATTAATTAATTATTAGGCTGCTGGGGGTTAGAAAGGATGAGTAAAGCTTGGTTGCGACTCAGGGCGATGGGATTTGCTTGATAGGGGAGGTTTGGTAGGTAGGGTAAATGCTATTAGCTTGGATAGGGAAGTGACTTCAACAATGGGTAAGCGGTCAGAATTGGGGGATTGTTGATTTGAATTAGGGAACGGGAGGAATTATTGGCTATGGGTAGGCTTGAAGGTAGCGATGATTTAAAGTCTTCAAGGTAGGTGAATTATCTTTGTTGCCCCTTCGTAGGCTATCTGGTCCTCCAAGTTCAGACCGGTCTGCTTTACCTTCGTCGAGAATAAGAAGTCGTTGTAGTTGAAGTAAATACTTTTATTCCCCAAGACAGTAAGATCAAGAACAGTTTCCAATGTGACCTGCCAGGACGACTACTCTTGGAACCGGTTGTGACTTGTGAACATATCATGCCAGGAGTCACTGGCTTTTATACAGAGCTTATCAGCTTCGGGGGTCAAAGTGACACAGTTACAATAACATGCAATCTCCCGCAGTGCAAGAGTGCAAGGAAATATGAAGACTTAATAACAAGCTTATTCTAAGGAAATGTTTACAATTCATAATAACGGACAATCTCTCTTGAGGGCAAGAGAGTAATTAAATATATAATGATAAGCTTATTCTAAGAAATATTACAAGTCACAATAAAGGGCAATCTTTCTTGAGCCAAGAGTGCCGGTCAATATGTGGACATAGTAACAATCCTCAATAACATTCTGAGGAATTCATTAGGTAAACTTCCTCAATAAGCATGTCAAAAAGATAGCTGGCGGCAGATTGCCAGCTGCAGGCTTGGAAGTGACTTCACATATGAGCACAGTTAAATGACTAACGACTCTTAAAATATGCCAACTAGAATGAATGTACAACTTGAGAGGGTCGGGGTTCCATCTCAGGAGATGTACATAATTGGTGAACCATCGATTATCATCAGTTTTCGGAGGTAGCGACTGGAGCTCGGTGCAGTAGCGTCTGACCTGTTCAGTTCCTAGTCTCGGAATGAACGAACACTAAACAGAGGCACTGCGATATTTATACCCACCGCTAAGTCAACTGGCCCTCACCCATTGACTATGATCCGTCCTGATCCAAGGCGCTGCGTGGGTTTCGAAGGAGGCGCTCTTCTTGGGCGAGGCTGGAGCAAAGAGGCTGATAATAATAACTGATATATCGCATTCGAATAGCCAGATCAGTGAATGGTCGGAAGTCGCTAACTGTCGTGGAGGCACCACAATAAAAACAACATTAACATTTGGCGAGGACTGACTGGTTACTGTCTGGCATTAAACCGTCGATACAGCTGCTAACTCACTACAGTACACTACAGTTCAGTTTTATAAATTATTTTTATACACCCTCTTGTTTATACAGTTCAACTACACACATAAACTACTCACACACGCTAGGCATGGCCAAGGTTGGCCAACCTCCGCCAAAACCACCAAAACCACGTTCCTCAAAGACACAATGGAGAGAAGTACGGATTTTGGTACAAACTGTAGCCGACCAAAAATTCGCAATCCGCACGACACAATCTGGGGTCAAAGTGAACGTAGTTACCACAGAAGACCACCATCGATTAACAGCCAAACTACAGGAAAATAAAATCCCCTACTTCACTCACCCTCTAACAAGAAAAGTCATCAGACAAATGGTAATTAAACCCCTCCCTCTATTCGTAATAGCATTTGAGCCGTCAGATGAAAACAAAGAAATCCCTAAAATCACTCATTTCCTCAACAACACGGTCACTAGCACAGATTTCAAACCCTGGAGTGTCGGAGTGACCCATCGCCACAATTGTGCCAGGCGTTCGGCCATACCAAACCAAATTGTTACCTTCCCCTCGCTGCCTCAAATGTACTGGTCCTCACAGTGATCAGAAGTGCGAAAAGACTCCTGATGAACTACCGAAGTGTGCCAATTGTGGTGGCGAACATGTAGCTTCTTTCTCCGGCTGCAAAGTAAAAAAAAAAGCCAAGGACAAGGCTTGACGAGATGTTGAGGGCGAGGGACTTTCCCCACCTCCCAAACCTACCTTCAAACCCGCTTTACCACCTGTATTAAACGCTTGGCATTCAAGGTACAAATCAGCCTTCTCCTCGCTGGATGAATCAAACCCCCAACCATTTACTTCAAACCAGTTCCAAGTTCTAGCAGACCGAGACGATAGCTCCGACGGCTTTGACAATAACGAAAGGCCCGAACCTTCTGAGGTTGGAACTGCTGATGAAAACGAAAAACCCAGGGAAAAACAAAAGAACAAATCCACTCCCACCAAGTCAAAGGTTAAGCGCTCTAAGGCCTTCAGAGACTTAACAGTTGCAGCCAGCAGCAACAATATATCAACGCCCTCCCACCGCGGAGAGCACCGCTACTCCACGCAGGCCACAACTGCTCACTCCGCCTCATCATACACCTGGAGTTAAGAACTTAGAATTCTCCAAAACTCGTGTCCCTCAAGACTTCCCTAGTAGGACTAAAAATCGTACTGCAAAATGTACAGAGACAGTATTTATTAACAGTTTGCAGCCCTGGTTAGTCTTAAGAATCAGCATAGTCATCAGCATAGCATAGCACGCACGAAATGTGGTTGAAATCCAAATGATAGTATAGAAGTTCCATGTATTTAAAATTGGACCTCCCAGCAGGCACTGACGTATATACGTTACTCCAAATTAATGTAGAATGTCAGGTACTATACGTGTGCAAAGTTTAAAGCTGTCGGCTTGCATACTTTCAGATAAATGGGTATTTGGATTAAAACAATTGAGAGCATGTATTAGCAGTTGTCAGCCCTGGTGGCTCTTAAGAATACGCGCAGGCATATCTGTTTATGTACACATAGCACATACGAAATTTGGTTGAAATCCAATTGATAGTGTAGAAGTTATATGCATTTAAAATTTGGACCTATCAGCAGGCTTATAATCATTCTGGCAACCCTGCCATGTATGGTCTCCTGGAAATTAAACTGCAATATTATTATCTATACGTGTGCCAATTTTGAAATAGCCTCCATTCATACCTTCCAAGATATCCAACATGGAGGTCAAATTTCAATTGCGATTTTTCAGCAGTTGGTAGCACAGATATCATTTTCAAATATGTCCGTGTGATATTCAGGTGTAGATCTTTACTCCTACCAAATTTTGTTTCGATTGCTGCAGCCGTTTAGGAGTTGATAGGGGGGACGGGACGCACACACAGACAGACAGACACACATTTGCCCGATCTCATAAGTCTACTTTTACCTCATTTTTGCAAAATGTGAAAAGTAGGCTAAAAATTCGATCAGGAGTGGTTTTACTAAATTTTGTAAAATTTACCTAAAGGACTGTAGGTTTCAGTCCATAGGAAATTAGTAACTGTGTTAATAATTCACAATTTCTATCACATTTTAAGAAATCCACATTTTTTACATCCCCACAAATTATTATATCGAAATTTACTTTGTTCATGTTATTGAGTAACAATTCTAATTTGTCAATAAATAAACGAAAATTTCCTGACGGAGAACGGTATACGCATACTATTATTAACTTAAACTGCTGTGTTTTTATGGCAGAGAATTCAAAATCCTGTTCCATAAGTAGATAATCATAAGTTGTTAACTGTTCATGATCTAAATTATTTCTTAAGAAGATACAAGTACCACCATGGCTAATATTAGATCTAGAGTATTTACTAGCTAGTATACACCCTGGGAATTGAATTAATTCGAGTTGTTCCTCTTTCAGCCAATGTTCTGAAATACATAGTGCTGAGATGACTTTAAGTTCATTTTTAAGCAGTTGCGTTTATACACAATTACTCATCGTTGTCTCAAATGACTCGAGTGACTGTTTATTGCTTACGATTCATACAAAACGCTGCCAACCCACGGGGCAAAGATACAGAGATACTGACTGTGCAAGAACTTCAGACGGCGTTTACACCTGTATTAAAATCACGCACCAAGAGTATAATACTAAAGAGATAGCTGACCTTCAATCTAGTCGTTACGTCTGCAAGAAGAGCAAGATTGTAGATCTGCACCCATTCATAGACAACCAGGGAATGCTGAGAGTAGGTGGACGGCTTAAAAGCTCAAACCAGCCATAATAAGTCTAAGCATCAGCTTATTCTTCCGCCACAGCATTCCCTGATGAATCTCGTGGTTATGGGGGAACACATTCGGCTTCTACATGCAGCCACACAACTCACCATATTTCATCCCTACGTGAAGGATATTGGATCCCAAGGCAGTTGTGTGGAGAGTTGGTTGGTTCGTCAGTTTAGGGGCTGCGACAACGCGGTATTGTAGCTCCGTGCACTTTTGGGTGTGTGTAGAATCTGTCTGAAAATCGGTGTTAATTGTCATGGCTGTATTACTGTGTGTTATCTGTAATTCAGGTAAGGACAGCAGACGATCAGTTTCCAATTTTTCCTACTTTTGCTACCAAATGCTACAATCAACGACACCTAGCCACGAAATTGGCTACTAGATGCCACCGCAACCGGCACCTGGTGGCGAACGTTGGAACGTACACATTTTGCTCACAATTGTAGTTAGTGGAAGGTTCTTTTACATGCCATACATCTATGAAACTGGCCCGCCGGCTGTGCTGAGAGGTCATTCATACGTATTTGAGGAGTTTTGGATTCAAAGCAACAACGTGTGGACAGTTGATAGATCAACTTCATGTGCCCAGAGTGCAAGAAAGCCGACCATTCCCAAAACGTAGGCGTCGACTACGCATACCTTTTCTCATGAGGACAGGAAATGTGAGAAGCAAACTTACGGTCAAACTTACTATTCATCTGTCTAGCCACCAAGGCACTTCAACTGGAAGTGGTGACATATTTCTACTGAAATAATCTTGGCAGCCTTCAGGAGGTTCACAGCACGACGAGGCAAGAGTTCCAATATCTATAGTGATAATGGCACAAACTTTGTTGGTGCCAACAACAAACTGCAAGATGTACGCAAACTGTTACTATCAAGTACCTTCTGTTAAGACATCAAGAACTCTTTAACCATGGAAGGCTTAATATGGCAGTTCATACCTTCAAGTTCTCCACACTTCGGCGGGCTCTGGAAAGTCGCTGCTAAGTCGATGAAGTACCACTTCAGACGAGTTGCCGGAAATGCACTGATGACCTTCGAAGAGCTCTGTACACTTGTCACGCAGATCGAAGCATGCCTCAAATCTCGTTCAATGGCCGCTTTGTCAAATGACCCAGATGACCTAAGCTATCTTTCACCTGCCCATTTCCTAATTGGTGTTCCTCTTACCACTAAACCCGAGCCTGAGTTGACTGACCTGCCTATGATTAGATTAGCTCGATGGCAACGGATCCATTCAATGCAGCAGCAGTTGTGAAAACAGTGCTCGGCTAACTACCTGAATTCCATGTCGCAGAGGAAGAAGTGGGTCTGCTCCAAGACCAACCTAATGCCTGGGACTGTCGTTCTGTCGTCCTCCTCTTTGTTGGAAGTTGTCTGTCATAGAGAGTGTTCATCCTGGGAAGGATGGACTTGCGCCGGTAGCTACAATCAAGACTGATAACGACTCCTTCAAGCAGCCGATACAAAAACTGATTGTGCTTCCTCTTTAAAGTTAAGATATAATGATCTCGTGTTGAAATACAGTGATTCATTTTTGTTGTTGCATTCACTTTTTTATACCACTTCTTTGATTTGTGTCTTGCTTGATTTAAGTTCTTTCAATTTCTTAATGCTATTTTTGGAGGTGTTAGTTATTGTTGGTTTAAAGGGCGGAACTACGAGGTCATCAGCCCCTATTTTTGGAGGTGGATGTTTATTTTTTGTTGTAGTTACTTTACACATAGACTTGACATTGTCATTCATCTGATCTACGTGGGTGTTAATCAGCTGTCATCTCTATATTTCTATTGAGTCATCTGATTCAACGGCGGCGAGCATGTTCCATTCCTAGTTCACATACGCCTATAATTTACTTGCTGTGTACCTCTAGGCAGGCGGTGGGTTATTTTATATGGTAGGGTTGGTAACCCATCCGGACATTAGCAACTAGAGGCAGCAAGTTCTGTGCTTTTGTGTGGAAGTACTCTGTAAGGTATATAATACTCTACTAACATATTTATTAATGCATCAGTGTTTAGTCAATGTGGTTTTCATGTTGGTGTGTACCAGTAGCTGCTGGTGTTCTAGGCACTTGGGAGGACACACAAAATAAATCATCATGCACAGTAAAAATGTACGCTTATCTCCTGACAAATCTTGCTGCACTTGTACCACTGATGTCATATATACAACAAATCAGGTGAGACTTCACGAAGACATTATAATTTTTATTTTTTCCACTTTTCAATACAAATAGTATACACTTTCATACAATGTAACTGATACATATTTCGGTCCGTATTTGACCTTCCTCAACCAAAATGTAGCCATCTGTCACATTTAATTAGATTAGTCTTGGAGAACATTGTATGCACCAGATGTAAGTCTTTACATACTGTATCACTTCTATTAAACTAACGTTCGAACAGCGTGTGCGCGCATGAGCAATAGACCTGTCTTTGTTTGTATTTAAATGGAGTCTTGGTCCCAGTAATGCCTGGGCCCAGAGGATCCAGCAGCAAGTGACTAGATATGTGGCGCGTTATTAAAAAATGCTGGTGCATTTTGATACTGAGGAACGCACCCGCCCCTGGTGTGAACTGTGAACATATAACACGGGGCTTGTTGTAGTGAGTATTTTCAAAAGACCAAGCTACTGTATTTGCAGAAGTCAACTCTCGCTCCCATTATTCAGCCAATTATTGCCAGTAAATTAAGATGTTAATTCTCTTTAAAATACTTTGATGTCGGTTCGTGGATTTGTCACTTCTCAACATCCACTTACAGAGGTTGGCTTTATTGAGTATCAAACCTGGTAGTAGGGTGTATAATGTATCCGTCAGATAAGTTATGTATGAACACGATTGTTGTCCGCCTATTGGTATAGTACTTCCGGTTAACGGATACCCATTAGTCTGAAAAGAGATATTATATTCCATCCCTCTTGCAAGTGTTTCTCATGTCCAGTTCTGACTATTTAACCTACTATCACACAGTATAGATGACCGCAGCCTAAGGCAAGGCTTACACTTTAGTGAACAAAGATGACCATTACTTTGGTAATACACCACCATGTCAGCACTTATATATCTGATGTTTTCAACAATTTTATAGAAATGTGTCAATGTGACGAGTACTTCAATAACACATGTTAACAATTCCAAAACATATATTGGATGGCTCGCTGCACGCAGACAAGTAACACTTTCAAATGTCTCTCAATCTTCGAAACCTCCAGAGAGCCAGGAGAAACTTTCTTTTTGGATCAATCTTATCTTCCTGCCTTTTTTTCTGAAATGTTAATACATAAAATTCCAGGGTCTCAAACGTTTCAGTAGGCTAAGCAGAGGAATAATACAAGAATATGCATGACATTGGCTATGTTTGTGTTTATTGAAGAACTCCAGTCAACAAAATGTACATAATATATACAAGTAATACTTATGTTTGAATTTGAAAGATTTTTGTATACAAATATTAATATTGTAGATGTCAAAGAAACAATACAAATGTAGACGTCTGTTTAGATTACATTTGACATGAAATACAGGGCTATGTTATATTTTATGTGCATCTTCTCTAAGGACAGGTTTTGCGATTAACGAGACCTGGCGGGAAAACTGCACCATTAGCATTAAATCAGTGATTGTTCAGTGTTATTTAACGTAGCACATAGAAAAACGCTTCCACGGCTAAGAACAAGAACATCATATTCCTTTGTGTTTTGCCGTATTAGAATTAAGGGAAACATATCGCCAGCAGCCGTGTAAGCGTTGTCAAGAGAATGATGTGTGACAATTACGAACGGCTCTGATCCACTGCTTCATCGGCTGGAGGCTGCCGGTTTCTTATTGGTTGTTGGTGGAATACATTAGTATATTCCTTGGATTTTAAGCTCCTTTATTGAAGTTCCTTTATTGTTCCAAACTACACGTTTAGATGCAATAATAATAATAATAATAATAATAATAATAATATCGTATGGCCCCGGGTACCGGGTGCAAGCTTTGTTATTTGACACCCAGAGGGTAGCTTGCATGTCAAATTTCGTTGTTCCTTGACTATGAAAGTCAAGGAGGTTAGATGTTAGATATCTAAGCGCTTTCTAGTAGAGAAATGAGGAACTTTGTGTTGGCGGAAACTCCCGAGATTAATTTTGCCATTATGAACTCGGCCTACTGAATTCAAATGGGTTCTTTGACATGCCAACATCGAATGAGACCAGTATCGTATTTATGCCGCCTTTCAAAAATCACTTACCACGGCCAGGGGCGAACCTGCAATCTTGGGGTTAGTAGACCGACACGATATCCACTCACCCACCGTGGCAAGCTTTTAGATGCCATGAAACGAAGATACTGATATTTATAGTATGTTCTCTTTTAATTTTTCTCCGCGTGGCTAAATTTCAAAACATAGCGTGGGAGCCGTAGTTTTTCTCTCAACATGCATTGTCGCTTCGAAAAGTGATGTTGAATTTCATTTCTGTGTGTATTCTGTGTGGTGTACTAATGTATAGGTGTGTAAAATAGGATTTATTTTATGTAATTATCTCATGTACTTGTCTCATGTGCACAGTTGCAAACTGAAACGTTCAAGTGTGTCATTTTGACGAGTGTAAATGCATCGCACATTAATTAGAATACCGGTATCGAAGATTTATCTTTGTTTAAATTGGACATCATACGGGCCGCACTCGCAACAAACCTTACCGCAAACAGTCTTTATCCCACTACCGTATCTAGACAGTTCTCTAACAGCCAATGAGAAATGGGCAGAGTGGATCAGACCTGTACCATTAGCCGCTCGTATGAAATGCGGGTAAGTTCCCCTGTTACTCACTAGATGGCTCAATGTAGCCATTGCACTGTTTGTATTAAATACTCGTACATCCATCTACTAGTGACTATCAGAGGAACTATATTACATTTCATAGCATATTTTCTCACATTATTCTATAGTATTAAACGCTCATGGTGCCTAGAAAAATGTCTAGCTATAGTACGATGCAATTAGTCCTATAAACGGCCTAACCTCAACATCCACGGTAAAAGTTTCCCTCTATGCCCAAATTTTTCTATACAGTCCACATGTTGTTCGGTAAAAGTCTCACCTTTTTAGCGTTGGGTTTGGGGAGAGGGGTGGCAGAAGTTGGTAAATGTGTAGTTATTATCATTTTCTCTTACATGTTTTCACTACCAGTGTTACTTGCAGGCTATTGCAAAGCAGCCTATACATTCATTGGTCAAGTTGGCTGCACTTCCTCCCACTTCGGCAGCTTCCAGGCAGCATTCATTTAGAACCTACCACCAGGTCAGCAGTGGCTGAATGAGAAGAAGAATCCCCTTGAGTGGGGGTGGAAGAAGATTGGCGAACACCTGGGACCAATTACAACAGCACGTCCTGCAGCTCCCCAGGAATTACTTTCCCTCATAGTGTGCGCTTGCAAAGACGAATGCGTCCGTAATTGCGAGTGAGGAAAGAGTGGTGTAAACTGCTCGAGCATATGCGGTAATTGCTCAGGCGTAGGATGTGATAACAGGGACACGAACATCATAGACGAAGATCTAGAAGAAAAAGTGCTTTGTTTGAAGAGGACTGAATACTGATGAATAGCCTACTTTACATTGATTTAAGGTCGCATCTAACATTCTATATTTTTATTAGTTTTAATAGTTCACAGTGGGTTTCTCCGTACCACAGTTGTATACAGCCTAGGCCTGTGGAAGCTTCTTTTCCCATAAAAAGTGGTGACCCTTGAGAAGGTGGTGAGGTTGACGTTCCTTCAAGGGCTTATCACTAACATACTACCGGTCGTTATGGGGTTTGAAACCATTTTTCAGAGTTGCCTTAGTAAACAAAAGTTTAGTGCTTTTCAGTCGGTCAACACGAATGTACCCAAAAGAATTGGGAAACACCCTAATCCTGAAAACATTTACATGATATGGTAGGTATTTATTAATCTCATGTAATCTTTTTCAGGATTAGGGTATTACCCAACTCTTTTGGGTACATTCGTGTTGACAGACTGAAAAGCACCAAACTTTTGTTTAGTATACCACCGGACAATAAAATCGGTATTTTGTTTTACAAAATACAATCCTGTATAAACAAAGTTAGTTTCCTTAGTGATAATGTCGTATTGCTTCCAAAAGAACAAAAATTACGAACCAATCCGCTTTTAAACCCTCTGTAACACTGGAACCGTTCACTTTAGGAAGATTATTCACGGGACCATTCTTGTTCACAATTTAATGTAGATTATGTTTGTATATTACACTGTTGGCGCTAAACCGCATATCTGTGGAAATATTTAAGAAAAACTGATAAAAGCTACTAATTTACCAACTTCTCCCCCCCCCCCCCCCCCCCAACCCAAAACCCGACGCTCAAAATGGTGAGACTTTTACCGAACAACATGTGGACTGTATAGAACAATTTGGAGCTGAAGGGAAACTTTTTCTTTGGATGTCGAGGTTTGGGTCTAATTGCACCGTACTACCAGTGTGTTTCAATTAGTTTCAAAACGCAAATCCCGGGAGATCAATATGAACACAATGATAATAATTGTAGTGCTGACGAAAGCGAAGAGGAGATGTTATCTAAAACATATTTTCCAGTCTCCTCCCGATGCAGGCAGCCACGTTATTTACGGTGTTAGTCACTTTGGAGGGAATATCTGAGACTGAAGTGGCAATGCATCCGGGAATGCTAATCTGCAGTGTGGCCAGCAAGGCAGCGGCGCGCCCAGCGTTGGCGACCAACCTTATCTGGAGAAGTGCGGTCCTGATGGTAGCCCTAAGGATCACTCTGCCTGAACACAACATATTCCAACGAGAGCAACCGCTGATACCTCCTGCACCTTGTCTAAGCGTACGTCTGGCACCTTCCAGAATGTTAAAGAATTCTCGCGTTATGTTTGCCGCTTCCACAAACTGAAACAAGACACTCTAATCATTATGAATGGTCATAGCTGGAAAAAATACATTAAAATTAGAAGATGAAATTGAATAAGTAGATAGTTTTAATTACCTAGGAAGTTGGGTTACACAAGAAATGATATGCACTAAAGAAATGAAAACAAGGATTGCAATAACAAAGGAAGCCTTCAGTAAAAAAATAAAATTATTTTTTGGAGCAATGAAAGTAAGCCTAAGGAAGAGATTAGTGAAATGTTTTGTTTGGAGAGTAGCAATGTATGGAGCGGAAACTTGGACGCTTAGGAAAGAAGACGAGAGAAGAACAGAGGCTTTCGAAAAGTGGCTGTGGTGGAGAATGGGGACAATAAGTTGGAAGGATAAAGAGATAAATGAGGAAGTATTAAAGAAAGTGGGAGAAGAAAGAATGATGCTTAAGAAGATAAGGAAAAGAAAAATGAATTGGATTGGACACTGCCTAAGAGGAGATGGCTTGGTGAAAAGTGCATTAGAAGGGACAGTCCAAGGGAAAATCCGAAGAGGAAGAAGAAGGTTTCAGATGCTGGATTCCATCAAGATTGATAAATCATATGAGCTGATGAAACGTGCTGCTGAAGACTGGATAAGGTGCAGAGACCGACCATGAGGAAACCTGCCATCAGGCTGATAAACTGATGATGATGATGATGTTCAAGAAGATAAGCTTAAAGTTCCTGGCTCCCAGAACACGAAACAAGTTAATCTAACGGACAGTTAAATCCCAGTAGATCGGCACAAGGGTCGCCAAACTGATTGGCGGGAAGTGACACATTATTCTATCATTTGGTTAAGAAGTGTGTTAATGTAACATTTCTTTGACGTGATAGAATAATCGTCACTATTTGGGCACCTCTGTGTTGTCCAACTCAAGAGCAATTCTGTTGATTGACATTATTTCATACAAATACACTGAGATACTATGATTATGTGATGCCTTACAGGCATTACAGCTATTTAGTTCCTACATTCGTACATCACACCAGTACTATCGCAGCACGTTGTTTGAACGTGGATGTGTTTGTGGGCTGGCGATCAATGGAACATTTGCGTAATGAGGCTTAAAATTGCGACGCATGTCAAGGCCTCCTATATGGTTACCAGGGCAACAAGTATTCATCATCTAAATCTCAAGTGTAAAGACCATCTAGACCTCCTATACGGTTACCAGGGCAACACGTATTCATCATCTAAATCTCAAGTGTAAAGACCATCTAGGCCTCCTATATGGTTACCAGGGCAACACGTATTCATCATCTAAATCACAAGTGTAAAGACCATCTAGGCCTCATATATGGTTACCAGGGCAACAAGTATTCATCATCTAAACCTCAAGTATAAAGATCAGCTAGGCCTCCTGTATGGTTACCAAGGCAACAAGTATTCATCATCTAAATCTCAAGTGTAAAGACCATCTAGGCCTCCTATATGGTTACCAAGGCAACAAGTATTCATCATCTAAATCTCAAGTGTAAAGACCATCTAGGCCTCCTATATGGTTACCAAGGCAACAAGTATTCATCATCTAAATCTCAAGTGTAAAGACCATCTAGGCCTCCTATATGGTTAACAGGGCAACAAGTATTCATCATCTAAATCTCAAGTGTAAAGATCAGCTAGGCCTCCTATATGGTTACCAAGGCAACACGTATTCATCATCTAAATCTCAAGTGTAAAGATCAGCTAGGCCTCCTATATGGTTACCAAGGAAACAAGTATTCATCATCTAAATCTCAAGTGTAAAGATCAGCTAGGCCTCCTATATGGTTACCAAGGCAACAAGTATTCATCATCTAAATCTCAAGTGTAAAGATCAGCTAGGCCTCCTATATGGTTACCAAGGCAACAAGTATTCATCATCTAAATCTCAAGTGGAAAGATCAGCTAGGCCTCCTATATGGTTACCAAGGCAACAAGTATTCATCATCTAAATCTCAAGTGTAAAGACCATCTAGACCTCCTATATGGTTACCAAGGCAACAAGTATTCATCATCTAAATCTCAAGTGTAAATATCATCTAGACCTCATATATGGTTACCAAGGCAACAAGTATTCATCATCTAAATCTCAAGTGTAAAGATCATCTAGACCTCCTACATGGTTACCAGGCCAACAAGTATTCATCATTTAAATCTCAAGTGTAAAGATCATCTAGGCCTCCTATATGGTTACCTTCTTCTTCTTCTTCTTTTCTTCTTCTTCTTCGTATCCCTTGTGCTTTTAAGCGTCGGGGTAGCCTCGTTCTGTCCATCTCTGCCACTTCGATCTATTTTCATACAATCTCTTCATTTCCAGCATTGTTTTCCCTCGCTTCTGTCCGATTTTCTCAATTCTGTCATCCCAAGTGGTACGGGGTCTTCCTCTTCCTACTCTCCCTTCCACTCGCATTTCAAAAACCTGCTTCGCTTTTCTCTCTTCTTCCATCCTCCTGACATGTCCATACCACTTCAACTGACGTTCCTCAATCACCATACTTATCGCCTTCTTTAGTCCTGCTTCTTCTCTGATTCTCTCATTCCGGATCCTATCCCTTCTAGTCCTCCCCACTGCTCGCCTTGTATACTTCATTTCAGTGGCAGTGATCTTACTGAGATGCTTGTCTTGCAGTGCTAAACTCTCTGTGCCATATAGGGTGATCGGGGCCATAACCGTGTTGTAAATCTGCATTTTGATCTTGATGCATATCTCATTCTTCCCTACTATTGTATTATTCATCTGATAGTAGGCTGAGATGGCTTTTTTTAGTTCTATTGAGTACCTCTTGCTCTATTTTCCCATCACTACTTAATATGGGGCCAAGATATTCAAAAGTTTCTACTTTTTCGAGAGATCTCCCTCCACAAATTATGTCAAGTTGTTGTTCCTGTCTGTCCAGTTTTGAGACCCACATTACTTTGCTTTTACCTGTATTCACTACCATTCTTTTCCTCTCCAATTCTTCATACCATTCCACCACGGCCTGCTGAAGTCTTTCTGGTGTATCAGCAATCACTATTATATCATCTGCATAGAGGAGTGCTTGCAAGTATACAGGTCTTAGTCTCCACATACCAAGCTTGGCCCTATGGGTTCGCCGCTTACATATTTCTGTTATTTCATCCAGAACGATATTAAACAGTAGAGGGCTGAGGCTATCACCTTGTTTTACTCCTCTCTCCATTTGGAATTCTCCAGACATTTCACCATCTATACGAACTATTCCCACAGGTTGCTGGTATACACTCTTCACAGCATTTAACAGTCTCATTTGTACCTTCTTCGCTGCCAGTGCCTCCCATATGCTCTGCCTCGGTACAGAGTCAAAAGCTGCCTTCAGGTCTTGAAACGCAAGGTAGAGGTCACGGTTTTTGGCAATGCTCTTCTCTATTACTGTTCTAATTGTGTAGACGTGATCTTGTGTCTGACGTCCTGGCCTAAAAGCTGCCTGCTCCTCTTCAATGTCATTTTCCACCACCTTCCTAAGTCTCCTTTCCAGCACCCGAGTGTAGATCTTGTACGCTACAGATGATAGACAGATAGCCCTGTAATTATTACAGTCGTAGCTGTTCCCTTTCTTGTGCAACGGGATAATTAGATTTTTCTTCCATTCCTCTGGTATTCTGTTCTCTTCCCACATTCTCCTAAACAGCTTAGTAAGTTGCTTCACTATCTCAACACCTCCATATTTGATTAACTCTGGAGAAATTCCATCAGGACCTGCTGCTTTCCCAGTCTTAATTTGTTTGATTGCCATTATGACCTCCATTTCTTCTATTTTCCCTTCTATTTCTGCATTTTGCACATCTTCATGTGGTCCATAAACAATCCCATCTTCTTGCTCTGCCGCATTTCTCTGGAACTTCTCCTCATAGTGTCTTCT
This sequence comes from Meconema thalassinum, assembly GCA_946902985.2. Classification (NCBI taxonomy): domain Eukaryota; kingdom Metazoa; phylum Arthropoda; class Insecta; order Orthoptera; family Tettigoniidae; genus Meconema; species Meconema thalassinum. The sequence continues at coordinate 98,324,646 of OX336391.1, forward strand.
CCACACTTGAAGCACTTCTGCCTTCTCTGATACTAGGTTATTCCCCATTCTTGATTGTCCTATTCTGCTTTCCATACTTCCCTCTTATAGACTTTATGGTTTTCCAAAAGCTTCTTGTATTCTTCTCTCTAGCTTTGCTTTCAACCATATTCCCAAACTCTTCCCAAGATTTTCTCTTAGCTTCCTTCACTACTCTTTTCGTTTCATCCCTTCTTTTGATGTATTCTTGCCTGTTTTCTTCCGTAGGACATCCTATGTATCTTTTCCATGCATCTTTCTTGCTCTTTACCTTCTCCTTCACTTCTTCATTCCACCAAATTGTTCTTTTATTTCTGGTATCTACCACTGCCTTTGCACACACTTCTTCTGCTGACTTTAGCAACACTGATTTTATGTCATTCCATATGTCATTGATTTCTTCACTTCCATTAGTTCTTATTTGCATCTTCTCCTTCACTAATTATGCATACTGGGACCTTTTCTCTTCTTTTTGAAGTTCCTTCAATCGGATCACCTTAAACCTTTTGGTTCTAGGTTGGATTGGCCTCTTGAATCTGGTGTCCATTACCAGTAATCTGTGATCTGTAGCAAGTTCTGCTCCTCGTATGACCTTCACATCCATGATATTATTCCGTATGCCATGATGGTACATAAAGTAGTCTATAACACTCCTAGCATTTCTACCTTCAGCCTCAAAAGTTATCTTATGTACTTCTTTATGGGGGAAAAATGAGTTTCCCAATAACAATTGATTTTCAATGCAGAATTCTATAAGTCGCCTGCCATTTTCATTCAGCGTCCTCTCTCCACCATGATTGCCCATGCTTCCACATGCTATTCTTTTGTCCTGGCCTGTTCTTGCATTTAGGTCCCCTCCTATCAATACATGGCGTCCATTCGCAACCTCTTTGTCCATGGTCCTTTGGAGTTGAACATAAAACTCCTCTTTATCGAGTAAGTTGGTCTCTTCTGTTGGGGCGTATACTTGTATGAAGGACACTTTCATCTCTTGGTCAAGGTTAATAACCATTATTCTCGAGTTTGTTGGTTGCCATCCACTCACTTTGGTTTCAGTCTGCTCGCTGGTGACTATGCCCACACCTTCCTTTGCCCTACTGTCCATCCCAACCCCAGAATATCTCAAAACATATCCTTCTTGTAATCTCTTCATTCCACTTCCTTTCTTCTTCACCTCACTAAGTCCCACACTTCCAGTTTATGACTTTTCATTTCCTGTATTAACTCTACATCTTTTCCAGCGATTGTCTTGATATTCCAGGTACCAAATCTCATATTCCGTTCCCATTGCGGTCGTTGTCGTCGTGTAGATCCGTCCAATCCGAGGCTACTGTTGTTGCTTTGAATCATTTCTAACCCCACATGGGTGATTAGCCCAATGTGAAGTGGTTTGTTGGGTTGCCTTCCCAGCCTCCTTATTTATGTCCCGAGGAGACAGGGTGGCCCAGTTATACCCCCAGGCACCGGGTACCCATTTTCGTCGCCTCTTACGACACGCATGGGCTACGGTGGGACAATTCTAAACCCCGGTCACCACGCGGGGGGATATATGGTTACCAAGGCAACAAATAAATCATCATCTAAATCTCAAGTGTAAATATGATCTAGGCCTCCTATATGGTTACCAAGGCAACAAGAATTCATCATCTAAATCTCAAGTGTAAATATGATCTAGGCATCCTATATGGTTACCAAGACAACAAGTATTCATCATCTAAATCTCAAGTGTAAAGATCATCTAGACCTCCTATATGGTTACCAAGGCAACAAGAATTCATCATCTTAATCTCAAGTGTAAATATCATCTAGGCCTCCTATATGGTTACCAAGGCAACAAATATTCATCATCTAAATCTCAATTGTAAAGATCATCTAGGCCTCCCATATGGTTACCAAGCCAACAAGTATACATCATCTAAATCTCAAGTGTAAAGATCATCTAGGCCTCCCATATGGTTACCAAGCCAACAAGTATACATCATATAAATCACAAGTGTAAAAATCACCTATGCCTCCTACATGGTTACTGCACCCGAAGTTGACCTAGACCCCACATATTGTCCTAAGGGATGGAAGGGATCGCAAAGGGCGTTGATACCCAGCTAGAAAGATCAACGTATCCTTGCTAGGTGGATAGCTAGTAACCTCTGAATACAGGTATATTTATCAAAATACGATAGGACTTCTACTTAGCTTCAAATTTAAAACATCCTACAATCAAAATATGGTAGGACGAGATTCTTGGAATCTCGAGAGTGAACGGTTAATAAAATTTGCAATGACTGCCAGTACCTAACTAGCAGCACTATCGTTTCCGATTATTAAAGACAGAACTTTGAGATGTTCTACTTAAAAAATCGGACAGGCAAACTAATCAGTGCCTGCTAATTATTCAAATAAAAATAGTACACTCCCAGTCCTCACACACTTACATACGTTCGTTACAAAGATCTTACATTCAGAATAAAAGTATTTAGTATATTTAAATCATAATAAAAAACGTAGTGAGCTTCTTGTCACTATTTCCCAGTCCGCATGACTGTATCATCGAGAAAAATATTCCTCTAACGTTTAAAATAAAACATTTAATATTTTGAAATGTAGTCACACTTGTGGCTCATACTGTATTTGTTATACTCGTAAATTCTTTCTATCGCACACGTCTAACATTCATCCTCTATATGATACATAACATACTGATACGTTAATAAACGTATACTTCTCATCTATTAAATAACCCTTAAAAAATCTATTATTAATTTATACAATATTTACATCATTATCGTTAGCTACTCGATAATAGTTCGATCCTATTGATCCTTCTCATTACAGTATCTTCCTGTCATTTGTGATACTAAAATTTCTACTCCTCTGTCATTTCATGGGTTAACTTTCGTTTCTAGTGAGCATATTGTTTCAAACAATAAAGCTAAAAGCCGCTCAATAATAGACAAACCCATTAAATAAGTTTAATAAAAAAATAAGACGGACATATAACAGACGCCTCTACGGTTCCCAACATCTACGTAACACAACACGTTTCTCTAATAGTTATACATTATCTTGGTCGCATCTTTCCGTACATTACACCTCAACAACTTGGTTGGAACTTCATTATACATTCGCATTATACTTTATACTTCTTTAGGAACATCATAATATTTTACCGCAAAACACAAGGTAGCGCCAATACCTACGCTTTTGTATTCATATCCTGTATACGCAATAATAATAACTAATCCCATTTCTGTGTATATTCTAGGCATCCATGAAATTCCCTAATTTTACTTATAGAGTTCTAATTACAAATCTTCTAACGCTTATACATTCCAATCCTTTCACTTTTAATTAAATACCTCTTGTATTTCCAATCCTGTTCCTTTCTTATGCAAATTCTGTTATAACATCAATTAGAAAACCTTTTAATATGCGAATTCATTATCCTTCTATTATTTTATGGAACCAAAGTTCATAGAACTTTCTAAAATTAGAGAACGGTCTGTATATTCCCGTCTTTACCTAATAAAAATACGTTAAATTTCAACTCCATTCTAGTATTCCTGTCTTGATACATTTTATCTTGTATGTTTCTTTCATATTTTACAATTCCTTTACGTATGTATTACATTATATATTTCGTATTTTTCCGTACCGTAATATAGCGTTTTTCATCTGTTTTAAAACATCAGATTGTTCAATAAAATGCTCCCTTCACTAAAAGTCTGGTTTAAGAATACTTGTCCATTGTTGTTCTCAACAGAACACAAACAATAACTTGTTTATCCAAATCAGATTTCAAACCAAACTCTTCTAAGAAAAATCCCTCTCAGTAATATGCCGACAATGACATTCTGCTTAGTTAGATGTCAGAACTAACGCATTTTTAAAGATATTCCAATTTATCTAGCAAATACTAATAAAATCAAATTAAACTCGCAATGACTAACAATGACGACTACAAACGTCAAAATCCTAATGACGACGACGTTCTCAAAACAATTACTAAAATATTTAACGTCAATAACGATGCTCTACACTCAATTATAACAATTAAAATAGTTTACATGAGTCTATCAAATTTGCCACACAAAAACTAGGTCAGGTCAAGGATATCTACGTTACTGCATTCTAACTACATTAATATTCGTTGGGTCTCTTTTACCTTCTGCCAGAATATTTTTTCAGAGCCCAAATTGGACTTGAAACTTCCACGCAGCAGTCTCCTCCTAATGAAGCAAGCCACACAGCTGACTTAACGGGATCGGTCGTGGTCACGTGCTGGCCATCTGGTCTCCCTCCTGCGCGCTCCCTCACTCGTTCATCCATCAGTCGGGACTGCCTTGCCTTTCTGTCCTCTCTGCATCGGGGCTGGAATCTCGCTGCGTTCTTCTGTATTCGGGCGTCTTTTGCGATTTCTTCTAGTGAATAGCATTCTTGAAGTTCTCCGTCGAATGGTTGTTGTTGTTGTAGTTCATAGGTATTTCTCCCGATGTTATGGTAATACCTCGCAATTGTAGATGTAATAGTGTTCATTTGAAGAAGCATGGTGGTAATCTTCTTCCCTCCTCGACAAAGCCTTGATATGCGGGCTAAGTCACTGCCAGAATCCTCATATTGCGAATAGTTACTTCCCCTTCATGATTTGGTGACTCTCCATGACGATCGAGTAATGCTTCATGTCAAATATCCTCGTTGACCCCAGTTCAAATAACATCTTCTTAATTTGAATCGTAGTTTGAACTAATTCGTTGAGTAAGGTTTTATTAATTTCCCTTAGTTTTCGAACAACTCTTGTAGTTTCCAATAAACGTTGCTTCTGCTCGGCAATAATGTCTCCACACTGTAGATTGATTTTCTCTTTACTAATTCACAGACTTTTCTTCATAATTCTGTCCATATTATCGTTTGCTTTTTGTAGAAATATTACTTTATCTTTTATTGAATTTACTTTCATCGATGCTCGTCTCCATCTATACTGGTTGGCAATACTGTCCTTCCCGTCGAATATTCTTTATGTAGCTCGGTCAACTTTTTCCACTCTCAAAATATACGTCTATATAATTTCGAAGACAAGTAGAGAATGACTTCTCCAAGGCGCGTCACCTCTCTGATTGCTACTAATAATGGCGGTTCTGGCATTCGGCCCTGTAAATTTCTATATCAATAAATGTCGGTCTCATCTTATTAAATCTTATAATATAATTTACACCATCGGCATTCATTTTTCGTCTTCTCTCAATTTCTGCCAAATATTTTCTTCTGAAAGTTCTTTTTAATGATATATAAAACATTAAGAACCGCCAATATATATTTTTGCTATTGGTTAATGTATGGTCACGTGATGAAACTCTTTCATTTACGCGGTTGAATCTCCCTCCTGCCACGCTTCAATGTCACCTTGACACGTGCCTGACTGAATTCGTAATTTCCCAAGTGCCGCCTCCACTGAACTCGTCAATCTTGCCAGTTTCCAGTGTCTATAAAATATCATTCTTCTCCATGTTATATAATAGCGTTTTATATTTCTGCTTATTTCCGTGCTAAAATATACAGAAACTTTTCAAATTCACTCTGGAATTAGTTACAGTCCTGATACACATTCCCATGCTACCGGTTTCCTTACCAGACATGTAGCATTGGCGCTTTTGTTCTCGGGATCTGTCGGTTCGACTCCCGAGCCACACCTTCTCCTAGGTCCTTTAAATTATGGGTTCATTACCAAGGCAACAAGTATTCATCACCTAAATCTCAAGTGTAAAGATCATCTAGGCCCCCTATATGGTTACCAAGGCAACAAGTATTCATAATCTAAATCTCAAGTGTAAAGACCGTCTAGGCCCCCTATGTGGTTACCAAGGCAACAAGTATTAACCGTCTAAATCTCAAGTGTAAAGATCATCTAGGTCTCCTATAAGGTTACCGAGGCAACAAGTATTCATCATCTAAATCTCAAGTGTAAAGACCATCTAGGCCTCCTATATGGTTACCAAGGCAACAAGTATTCATCATCTAAATCCCAAGTGTAAAGATCAGCTAGGCCTCCTATATGGTTACCAAGGCAACAAGTATTCATCATCTAAATCCCAAGTGTAAAGAGCAGCTAGGCCTCCTATATGGTTAACAAGGCAACAAGTATTCATCATCTAAATCCCAAGTGTAAAGATCAGCTAGTCTTCCTATATGGTTAACAAGGCAACAAGTATTCATCATCTAGATCTCAAGTGTAAATACCATCCAGGCCTCCTATATGGTTACCAAGGCAACAATTATTAATCATCTGAATCCCAAGTGTAAAGACCATCTGGCCCTCCTATATGGATACCAAGCAACAAGTATTCCTCATCTAAATCCCAAGTGTAAAGACCATCTAGGCCTTCTATACGGTTACCAGGGCAACAAGTATTCATCATCTTAATCCCAAGTGTAAAGATCATCTAGGCCTCCTATATGGTTACCAGGGCAACAAGTATTCATAATATTAATCCCAAGTGTAAAGGCCATCTAGGCCTCCTATATGGTTACCAGGGCAACATGTCTTCATCATCTAGATCTGAAGTGTCAAGACCATCTAGGCCTCCTGTATGGTTACCAGGACAACTTGTCTTCATCATCTAGATCTGAAGTGTCAAGACCATCGAGGCCTCCTGTATGGTTACCAGGGCAACTTGTCTTCATCATCTAGATCTGAAGTGTGAAGACCATCTAGGCCTTAAATATCTTGTACAGTAGGAGTGCATGACTACACGGATAATGATGTTTTCTACAGAACAATATAGTTCCATTTTCTCAGTATAGCCATGAAGGAATATGAACCTAACGGCACATCCACATTCGGCAGAGAGGCGTGGCGAAGAAAATAATGTTCTTGATGTTCGCTTGACGAATAAAACTAACCCCCCACCCCACCCCATTTTGGGTGCGAAGTGTTTTATTAAGTCTCATAAAATGTTGACCCAGCCTTGGCGTACCTTATCAGTAATGCAGAACACAGGAGACCCCACTATATTCCTGATGGAGTTCCGCACAAGCATCAGACATGGTCTGCGCACTCTCCTATTGCCCAGGTCAAACTCTAACTCAGTGAGGTTGTTGACAGCTGCATCCACACTACGTTGTATGAGGTCGTGAGCTGCATTCAGATGTTCTTGCACTTGACCATTGAAAGTGGCATTGGCGGCTTCCACTTCCGTAATGAGAGCGTTGAGTCTGTCCTGGATCACTTCCCACGCCGTAATCGAGGGTGGTTCGTCCGCGTTTCCCTGAAAGCAAACATGACAACACAAGTAATTCGCAGTCTGGGAACCAGCCCAAAGTGGAATTCAGCCAAGCCGCGGAACGATCTAGGAAATACCTTTCTCAATGAAATTGCAACTTACCGGTATAAATTAAAGATTGCACTTAATCGAGGTCTATGTTTTCCAACCCCGCTTCTTGTAAAACAATAACATTTTACAGAAATACATACTGTACATATACAGTAGAACCTCGATTAACAGAACTTCACTTAACCGAAACCCGCTTAACCAAAATGCTCGGGCAAAAAAAAAAAAAAAAAATGTCAAAATCCAGCGACCCTTCTCCATTCATATTATATCAGTGACTCTTTGTAATTCCTGGAACAAGCTGTATGAAAGAATAATTTTGGGAGATGAGGAAGATGATGAGCGATGACAATCCGCAAGAGATGATGAAACAAATTCCAGGATGTGAGAATGTGAGGTGAACGAGTGGTTACAATCCGAGGATGGTGAAGTTGATCTAACAGACCACGAAATTGTGAATACCGTGTTACTGCCAAGGGTTGAAGCAGACGACTCCGACCTCGCAAATAGCAGTTCTGAGAACCGAGTTACAGCAGATGATGTATTTGGAGGTAGGCTAAGAATGATTTCGAAATTTTATTAAAATACCACACGCATTAGTTAAAAAAAATATTCAGTTCAGTAGCAACAAAAGAAAATGCGTCATTATTTCAGATTGCTTTGCACTTTGTTGGACAAAGCAATGAATCTACACTAGCTGATGTACTAGGTACGGTGGCTCGACATAGCTGTACGACAGCGCTGCACCAAGGAAGAAAATCACTGATTTCATACAATGAGTGATATTATGTAAACATATTAATATACAGCATGCACCTTTGCTTAACAAAGTTTATGTTATATAAATAATTCATGGTTTTTGAGCTAATGCCGAGTGAAATTAAATTAGAACCATACGTTTCGGAGAAACCTGGCTTCCTTTTTCAATGGAATCAAACAATGAGGCCAAAGAAAAAGGAGGCCAGGTTTCTCCGAAATGTATGGTTCTAATTTAATTTCACACGGCATTAGCTCAAAAACCATGAATTATTTATATAGTAATCCGGGCAGTGAAGGCCTTAATATCCAAAGTTTATGCTATTTTATTTCGACACAATTAACTTCCGAAAATATTTGCCATGTGCTACCCGAAAAAATGCGTCAACTGAAGTGGCTCAGCCCCCTGTATTTCAGATAAACGGGGTTCTAATAATATATACACTCTTGTCCATAATTAAAGCATCACACTGCTATTTCTCCTTTCCCTGGCTAATTGACGATATAATCAGGCACACTGCCAACAAATGCCCGTACATTCATGTTCTGCACAGAAGATGGCATTATTGTCATCGTACGTACAACCATGCCAGCGATGACGTCAGCGCACCTGTGAAACAGGGTGGTGTTTACTGGGTAGTTCCCCATCAACACTCACTGTGTGCACATGCACAAAAGGCACAGAGAATACGCTTAGAAGACCCTCTGCGGTGGAGAAAGAATGGAAGCAAGACTGTCGCAAAGTAATACGGCCCGATGGCTTAATATGAATCGTTCTGTTGTTTCTTGGAAGTGGCGACAGTTTGTAGAGACCGAACAGGGCAGGGCCGACCACGTGTGACATCAGAATGAGAGGACCGTTATTTGGCTGTAAGGGCACGACGGTACCGCCGTAGTACTTCACGACAACTGGTATCTGACCTCGCAGCCTTCACTGAAGCAGTTGTATCGAGGCATACAGTATACAGAAGGCTTGGGCAAAGTGGCCTTTATTGTCAGAGACCCCCTGTATGTGTATCCCTGACGCGTCGAACCAGAAGGAAACATCTAGAGTAGAGTCGTCAACATGGCAACTGGATGGTCGAACAGTGGGCCAATGTTCTTTTCGCAGGCGAGTCCCAATTTGGTCTGGAAAATGATACTCGATGGATTCGCATCTGGAGAGAACAATTTAGGGACCTAGACGTTGTGGAAAGAGACCGATATCGAGGAGGATCCCCAATGATGTTGACTACTCGAACACCTCTTCAGGAAATTGTACGGGTAAATTGTCAAGGTTTAACTGCTGTCAGGTATCGTGACGAGATCTTGGGACCTCGTGTTCGGTTGTTGCGAGGTGCTGTGGGCCCAGACTTCGTACTGATGAATGATAATGCCTTATATCGTAGAGCACAGGTGTTTGATATATTCTTGGAAACGGATGATATTGCACGCTGGTGTGGCCTGCTCGCTCTCCCGATTTGAATCCCATAGAGTTGCATCACATCAGCATCCACTAACCACTCTCCAAGACTTGCGAGCAGCTCTGCAGGAAGAATGGGCGTTATTGCCTCAACATGAGATTGATGACCTCATTCGCAGCATGAGCCGCCATTATAAATAATATCGTATGGCCTCGGGTGCCGGGTGCAAGCTTTGTAATTTGACACCCAGAGGGTAGCTTGCATGTCGAATTTCGTTGTTCCTTGAATCACTATGAAATTCAAGGAGGTTAGATATCTAAGCTATCTAAGCTCCTTGGACACTATAGCGCTTTCTAGAAGAGAAATGAGGAACTTTGTAACTCAGCAATTCTTCTAGGTTTGTGCCGTGTCTTGTGTGGCGTTTCGCCTAGGACACCAAGCTGGCTCATCGGCGGGCTCTTGGTGTGCCCGCCCGGACCTCCACAGGAGTGACGAACTGCGCGCCACCTCCCTTTATATTAGGTGCAACTGCACCACTTGACTGCGAGAACTAAAAGCTCAAGCAGCCTTAACCTCCCTATGAAGGCTTCCAAAAAGATGGTATATTGGCTTTCACGGCCTGTGAATTAGAACTCAGCAATTCTTCTAGGTTTGTGCCGTGTCTTGTGTGGGGTTTCGCCTAGGACACCAAGCTGGCTCATCGGGGGCCTCTTGGTGTCCCCGCCCGAATCCCCACAGGAGTGACGAACTGCGTGCCACCTCCCTTTATATTAGGTGCAACTGCACCACTTGACTGCGAGAACTAAAAGCTCAAGCAGCCTTAAATTCCCTATGAAGGCTTCCAAAAATATGGTATATTGGCTTTCACGGCCTAGGCGAAACCCCACACAAGACACGGCACAAACTTAGATGAATTGCTGAGTTATAATTCACCGGCCGTGAAAGCCAATATACCATCTTTGAGGAATTTTGTGTTGGCGGAAACTCCCGAGAATTATTTTGCCATTATGAACACTGCCTACTGAATTCAAATGGGTTCTTTGACATGCCAACATCGTATGACATGCGTGTCGTATTTTTTCCGCCTTTCAAAAATCACTTACCACGGCCAGGAGCGAACCTGCAATCTTGGGGTTAGTAGACCGACACGCTATCCACTCGCCCGCCGTTGTGAGGCCTGTATTGCTGCCAAACGTGCTCACACCCTATACTAAGCACAGTAACCGGTTGTCAGAAAGTATGTGCAAATCCATGAAATTGGAAAATACGAAGAACATTGTTGTCTACTGTGGTTTACTTTCTGTATTCTTTACATTGTTGCTACTTTACTATCACCTGTTTATACTGTTTTGTGGCAAAAGAAACAAAATCTTGCAACATTTCCATTTGTAGCTTTAATTTTGGACACCAGTGTATATATGTACTGTGCCCGTTCAGTCCGGGACACCACGGGGTCGGGAGACTTAAGCCTACAAAACATCAGAAATTCATTGATATGCATTTGAGGTAGTTCCAGGACGACACTATTATCGTATCGGGTTTTGGGAAAAGTTAATGTTATGGAAGTAGCTCAAAATTCTCATCCGTCAAGAATAGGAAAAAGTAAAATCTACAACAAATAATCACAATAATAAAAGGCGTTTGCTGACGTTTATTGGTCGCCAGTGATCCCTAACCTACGTCTGATGCTGGAGAATGATCTGCGAAGCATAATCTATTACCCTCCTGGAAAAAATAACAACCTACGTTTAGTCATATAAATTCCCTCAAGAAGTCCTGTTCTACGAAACGAAGTCAAGAAATAAGCTGGTATGGTGGTACGATTGAAAATCCCCTACGCAATTGAAGAGCTTATTTCCGAAGTGGCGTAAATCCACGGAATTCAAAACTTCAGAAATCACGTTTTTGTTTCTTCGTTTAATCAAATTCAGATATAATGTACAGTAACGTCATTCAATACTTTTCTGCACAACCTGACACTGTGGTTTAAAAATGTCCTATCAATGGAAATGGTGGTAATCGTCTCCTGTATTCTTCAAAGTTAGCCATGGCCTTGATTTATCGCGTGATGTCCCGAGAGCCATCGGATTGGTCAACATGGATATAAGACACATTGGAAATAAACACCCGTTGGAGTTAAAACCCAGTTTTTAGATCTCTCTTAATGTGGGATATACGACGTATTGCGACTTGAAACCTTTGCTATACGTTGAGAGAACCTATAAACTTGCTTATGAAAGAAAAATAACCTGAAAAACCGTCAGTTTTGGATTTACGTGCCTTTGGATATAAGCTCTTCAATTTGAACTTAAACATATAAATCAATGACACTGATTCTACATAGTGTTGCATCTATAAAAATGAACTAAGTGACTATGGTACCACTTACAACCTGGTCAAGTCCTTATTTAATCGACAAAACTCTAACTTAAGCTAACCTATTCAGGGCTTTGAAGCTGCACAACGATGCTCCAAATGCATCCAACTGTACGATGGACTTTCATCTCAGTAGGTTCTCCTCATCACAATATGATGTCATCAAAGTCAGTCAAGAAAATGCCAATAGCGTAGTCTCACAATCGATTAGTTAATAGCGTAGTCTCACAATCGATTAGTCAATAGCGTAGTCTTACAATCGATGAGTTTCGCCTTTAGTCTAGTAGCATTCCATTTATTTGGATATTGTATTTCAGGTAGTGGCCTAAAGGAATCGAAATTTGATGTTTTTCCGTAGGTCTACACGATTGTACCCAATAGTGATGGGTTGTTCCTAATTCTGAAAAGAGATTAATAAATACAGTTCTTTTATTCTCGTATCAGAATCATACATATTTTACACAGTTATATTATTTTTCCCCAAAACTTGCCCACTTCCAATGCTTTTTCTGTTCCTTGATGAAGATGCATAGGAGGCTGGACACAGTCGACATTGAAGCATATGTTGAACAGTCTGGTCTTCTCCACAGTCACATCAGTGTAGCCCCATCTTGCCAAATTAGCCTTTCATCTGGCATCTCCAGATCTCAGTCTACTCAAGGACTTCCAAGTCGTCCATTCCTCGTCGTAGCTAGGAGGTAAAGATTTAGAGACCCTTTTCCTACCACGGTGAAGGTACAGAGAGTTTAGTTTCGATGTATCGGAGATCCTCGCTCGCCCGCTCGCCCGCAACGCGAGGCTGTCTCCCGCCACGCACTTTGCCGTTATGCGGCGCTCACGCGGCATTGAGTCATTGAGTATAGGAATTTGTACTTAAATTTGTACTTCAATGTGATCCTTGACCAATTTTTTGACGAACTGACTTACGGAGAGCGATTGTCAACTTATTTTCAACAAGATTCTGCCACTGCTCACACTGACGAAGCATCCTTGACAGAATTGCGTCGCATTTTCGGTACTAGGATTATAAGTCGGAACGTGTGGCCCTCGCGAAGCCCAGACTTAGCACCATGTGACTTTTGTTTGTGGGGGACGCTTAAAAATAGAGTGTATGCGAGAAAACCTCCACTATAAATGAGTTTGAAGACTATATTACAGCTGAAATACAGTCAATCGGTGCTGAGGAACTTCAGAGAGTACATGCCAGTTTCATAAAAAGGTTCCAGCGATGTGTAGCAGTGAATGGCGAACATTTTGAGCACCAGCTGTGAACTAGGTAAGTACAAATTCCTATACTCAATGACTCAGTGCGGCGCGGGCGTCGCATAACGGCAAAGTGCGTGGCGGGAGACAGGCTCGCGCCGCGGGCGAGCGGGCTAGCGAGGGTCTCCGATATATCCAAACTAAACACTCTGTAGATCATAGCCCTCCATAGTTGCAACCTAGCTTTTTCAGCAGTGGTTCTAATTTCCTCCGATGCTCTAAGGAAACTCTTCCTTCACTCCAGTCATTGCGGGTGCTGTTCATGGCCATACAGAGGATGGGTTCTTTCCTGCTCCACTGTCTTTCTTTCCCTGTTCGCAGCTATTTATCAGCAAACATGAGGTGGTGCTATTCCTGTGAGGTGGTAGAGCCATTTAACTGTAGTCGGTTACAAGCAACCTGTTCTAGTTCAATAAATACACTTGGATGACCAGTTTCGATCGTCAATATCCATTACACTTGGGCTATTAAATCTATGTCTACAAGTATGGGTGATAGTATTTACAATACCGGTATGTGCATTTATTTAATTGCAGTATTGATTAAACCAGAGCGACTAGTCAAAATCTGTTAGTTATACAGGGTCCTTATTAGCCTACTTTTCTCATTTTGCAAAAATGAGGAAAAAGTAGTCTTATGAGATCGATCCGGGAAAATGTCTGTCTGTCTGTCTGTATGTCTGTCTGTCTGTCCGTCTGTCTGCCTGTCCTTCTGTTTGTCTGTCTGGCTGTGTGTGTGCCCCCCTATCAACTCCTAAACGGCTGCAGCTATCGAAACCAAATTTGGTAACAGTAAATACCTATACCTGAATATCTCACAGCCATATTTGAAATTGACGTCAGTGCTGCCAACTGCTGAAAAATCGCAATTGTAATTTGAGCTCTATGTTGGATATCTCAGAAGTTATGCATGCAAACTATTCCAAAAGTGGCACACATATAGACAATAGCATTCCAAATTAATTTTCGGAAGACCATATATGCCAGTATTGCCAACGTGATTCTAAGTCTGCCGATAGGTCCAATTTCTAAATGCATGTAACTTCTATACTATCGATTGGATATTTCAGAAGTTATGCATGCAAACTATGCCAAAAGTGGCACACATATGGACAATAGCATTCCAAATTAATTTTCGGAAGACCATATATGCCAGTATTGCCAACCTGATTCTAAGTCTGCCGATAGGTCCAATTTCTAAATGCATGTAACTTCTATACTATCGATTGGATTTCAACCAGATTTCGTATGTACTATGTGTACTACATCCGATATGACTGTGCGTATTCTAATGAGTCACCAGGGCTGCCAACTGATAATAAATGTTCTCTCTATATTTTCACCCTAATATCAATATATCAAAAAGTATACAGGCAAACAGCTCTAAACTTTGCACACGTATAGTACATGACATTCTACCTTAGTTTGGAGTAACTTACAGTATATACATCAGTGCTGCCAACACGATTCTAAGCCTGCTGATAGGTCCAGGTTTAAAATGCATATAATTTCTATACTAACAAATGGATTTCAACCAAATTTCATATGTGCTTTGTGTACCATAACAGTTATGACTATGCGTATTCGTAAGAGCAAGCAGGGCTGCCAACTGTTAATAAATGCTCTCTCTAGTTGTTTAATCCTAATATCAATATATCAGAAAGTATGCAAGTCATCACCTCTAAATTTGCACACGTATAGTACCTGACATTCTAGATTAATTTGGGTCAACTAATATTCGTCAGTGCTGCCAATATGATTCTAAGCTTTCTGATAGTTTCAATTTTAATTTCCTGTAACTTCTATACTAACAAATGGATTTTACCCAAAAATGGCACTATAATAGATCGTAATATTTCAGATTAATTCTGAGCATCGCATACATGGCATTGAAATTTTAAGAAAAGTAGGCTCTTTAGTTCGTCACGGAACTACTTGTTTTTGCTTGACAAGGTGATTCCGCTCGACCTTGGCCGGCGGTCCCCGGTCAATAGCCGGCTGTTACAGGCTGGCGCGCGCGGTCACGCCCTTGCTGCGGTAGACGTGTGAGCTCCGAGCTAATTGGGTGTTTTATAAAGCTACTGTGTACTGAATATCGTATTGTATTGTGATTGTGTGTAGTGCTGTAATGCCTTATGTGAAAATTCGTTACTTGAACGTGTATATCTGCACAATACGTCCATAAAGTGCAGGAAATCGTGCGCTAGAACAAGATTAAAGTTTCCAGTGAAATTTCCAGGGAAACCCATTCCTATAAATCGGACAATAAAACGACTGGCTATGAAATTCAAACGTACCGGTTCAGTAAATGATAAAAATAGACGTAAATGTCGTTATTTCCTTACTGAAGCTAAATTAACCGGAGTAACCAGAAACTTCATAAGGAGAAGCCGATTATGTTTGGCAGCGGATGGGGAACATTTTCAGCATCTACTGTTAACATGGTGAGTAAAAATTCATGTTACTGATTTTAAGCACCGTATTATGGCGTACATATGCGCGCGTGGCAGCCGGCAACTGAGCTGTCACTGGCGGAGCGCGTGAGTGTGAATGTCCATGCCAAGCAAATATAAGGACCCTGTATTTGATACATTGTTAAGTTAGTGAATGTGGTCATTGACCTTCAAATGTGCTTGCTTAGTGTGATTATGTGATTGTTGTTAAATGGTCAGGTTAGAGTAGATTGTGCACTTAGCTGCTTAAGTTCCACGCGGTCTGGCTGTGAGCAGATGACCTCGTCACTATCTGCATTGAACTGCCCCAGTCAATTATAACATTATTTCAACTCAAGCTAAATTAGTATCTTTCATCTGTATTTAAATAAGCATGTTCTCATATCATACATTAAAATATTCTGTAACATCAAGTATTCTCTTCTTCTCTGTCTAGCGTAAACATCTTTTGTACGAGTTTACCCTTCATTTTTTACTACCCAAATGAAGAACATTACACAACAGTTGGTACGTCCACCTTCTCAACATAATCTCCTTGTAACTTTATGCGCTTTTGCCATCGATGTGTCGGTCTCTCCAGAGCTTCCTGAAACCATTCCTTAGGAGTGCTGCGTACCCATGGATTGACAGCTGTGTCCAGAGGTTTCTTCATGTTCCCGAACAGGTGATAATCACTTGGTGCCAAGTCTGGAGAGTATGGTGGGGGTGGCAGCACTGTGAATCCCATATGATCAATGGCAGTCGTGGCCTCTCGGCTAGTGTGGGGGCGGGCATTGTCATATTGCAGAAGAACACCTTTAGCCCATTTTGCTGGTCGCTTAGTTTGAATGCCACATTTGCTGCACTGATAATCGTGGCTCCCAATTCCAGCCAGTCAATGGGGACGATGCCCTTTGAATTCCAGAACACTGTAGCCATTCGCTTGCCAAATGATGACACAGTTCGACATTTCTTTGGCGGTGGACTGTCCCTATGCTTCCATTGCATGGTCGCCGTTTTGTGAATTTGCAGAACTGGACACAGCTGTCAAGGCAGGGGTACGCAGCACTCCTAAGGAATGGTTTCAGGAAGCTCTGGAGAGACCGACACATTGATGGCAAGAGGGCAAAAAGTTACAAGGAGATTATGTTGAGAAGGTGGACGTACCAACTGTTGTGTAATGTACTTTATTTGGGTAGAAAAAAATAAATTGTAAAATAATGTAGTAGGCCCCTCGTATATGTGTTATATTTTAAACTGCAGCAAACGTCTTTAAAATGACCGATACCTTAATGTCGAATATGTCTAGTATTCCTGACACATTGTCACTCCAAACTAATTTATAACACCTGTTATTAGGTCTTGCCATCATTTCACTGTATAAAGTGTAGTCGCCTTCTCAATGTCCGAAACAAAATACGGTACGCTCGCTCACAAGGCTGTGCTTGCTCTTAAAATGCTACAAGCTGTCTAATTCAGCCTGCCCCTTCTTAACAGATTTTATACACACGACATGAGCTGAGTATCCTTACAATAATCCCTGCACAGTAGGTGCTAATTTCAGCCTACTACAATACAGAGAAATAAATGCCTAACCGTAAATTACTACATAGAATACTCCAGGTGTTCAGGGTTCTACTTCTCCTTCATAATAGTGTTATACCCTTGTAACCCACAGGGTATATCTATAAATACATCTACAACTACTACCCCCTATCCACCCCACTACTTAGCCCACTTCAGCCCCAAACCCATACCCAGAACAGAAGAGAAGGCAACAGCAACAAACACTCCATTACTTCAGAACTTCTACAACACACCTGCTGCATGAAACAATTATTACGACATGCTTGCAACACTCCATTAAACATTAACCACCAGTGGTAAGTAGTACAGCTGTTTACCAACTATCTGTGCCAGCATTAATAAAACTTATAAAGGCTCATGGACAACACTCCTCCTGGTCTTGTCTGCCCAACTGCGAGCCCAGCTGACTGCCGAAGGCTACATGCGTCTGATCTAAGGTGAGTGTGTGCTCTGGTATCTCCTAACACTATTCCATTTCATCTACCGCCTCAAAAACTTTATAATCATCTCATAATTACTTGTGTATTGCCACTCACTAGAACACCGCTAGTGAAGCCTACTTAGTGCCCTAGAGGCATCTCATTAAACTTACACCTTTCTCTATAATTGTCTGTCTGTCTTATTTCATTGAAACGCTTGCCACAACTTTCCATTTAGTGACATCATTTAGATTCCACTGAATCAGAGCTACCTGCCTGCCACCTGTTATCATTGTACTGCAAGCCAGGTTATTCGTACGCGTGTTACTCAAGGTCGTTCCGCACGCCATTTGTTAGTCAGCGGGTTCCACGCCACTCCTTTCATTGTTTGCTAACCATTTCTCTTAATTGTAAACCCCTCTTAATTTAGCAAGCGAGCCACAGAGACCTTTCCACACCTAAATTATCCGCCACACGGAGAGATCAGACCTCACACGTTAACTTACACTGGCAAGTTCATCTTGACAACTCACCCCCTCAAGAACACATAGTTATAACCACTTAAAAATCACAACAATAGCAATCCGACACATTCATCCTTCGCCATGGTTGTTTAGTTAAGGCTTCTCCATCACTTATTTAACAACGAAAAACTGGTGATTTGTGTGTCAGTTCGCTAAGATATCACTGCTTCTAAATGTGGTAATCATTCTATAAATGGACTTTTCCACTACTGCCCTCACTAATATCACTGATAAGTTGCTTGCTCTCTTCTCGTGGTGAGTTGTGCTCCCAGTTCGAGTCTCAGATTGTGCAAATCCTTACTTACCGAACTAATCTTTTTTTTCAATTAGTGTACAACTTTCCTATAATTTCCCTTACGCTCAAATTTAACTTTCTACTCACTATTAGTGATGTAAGAACACTTTCTTGAGTTTCCGCGATCTTTTGAACTATCATTCACATGATTACATGGTTACTCAGTTACCATAAATTTCCTAAAATTTCCACAATAATTCATATAAATATCTTTGTAATCACTACTGCACGTAATATTGACTACGGTACTGCTGAAAACTGTGCCTCTGACAGGACTTACTACCAATTCTATAACTCTTTACAAAGACGTTTTCCACGCAGATTTTTCCATGGGGTGTATTCATCATGACAAGCGGAATTTAACTCATAATATCCGACTTTCTGCTTCCTCCCCGTGTCTCCAACCTTAGCCTTAAATAATATGTCAGTGGTGAAGGATCACTTCACCATCTGGTATCAGTCCAAGACCATTTTCAGCGCTCCGATGGGACCAGTGTGCCTTTCTAAGGGGTTGACTACTCTTTTATGCCAGAAGCTTATTTTTCAAGGTAATCGTTAAACTAGTTTAGTTGGGGATTTTTAAGTTACAACTTGTAACATATTTAATTGGTCAAGTTGGGATGTGACTATCGATTAATTGTACCGGGAGTAATCAATTGCAATGTGTTAGTGTGGATATTATTTTCAATTTGCCCCGAGCTAGATTATATTCTTGTCACTTTTCCCAGTTTCGAGAATATGAGTTTTACAAGATAAAACTATATATGTCCATGACCTTGGCCATGTTCTACTTTTTTCCGTATTGAGTTCAAGACTTTTACGATAATGTCCACTTAACAATACAAAGTCCATTTGTCTACCACTGTTATCAGCCTTCATCAGTCATTAGCAGCATACACACTCTCCAACATATTCGATCAAAAAATAGGTTACACAATTACTTGTATGTTTACAACAATATACAATTCAAATGGCGTCAACGCCGTAAAATCAGAGATAAAATATTCAAATATGGGCTTAGAATCTGGGAGACACCCTTTGTCACACTTTATTTACACTCATGCTGATGACAAATTCATACTTTTCTTTTTCTAATCTTCCATGCCGCATCCCATTAGAAATAGCCGCCTGATTATCCCCATGATCTGATTGCCTAGAATATGTGAATGTCTTTTCATGACTTGTTCCTCTAATATGTTTTATGCTAATGACTGATGAAGACTGATAACAAACGAAACATGCATCATTTCTGAGGAATGTGTATTGAAAAGTGGACATTATCCTATACAAGATAAAAGTGTACTACAACACAAAGGCGAATGTGTGCAGATAAGGCTGTGATAACACCGAGCGAGGTAGCTGTGCGTGTTAGCGTGTAAGGCCAGGCTATCTCCACACTCAGTGGACGAGCGGGCTCGAACCCCTCCACTGTGCGTGTTAGCGTGCAAGGCAAGGCTATCTCCAGAGCGAGGTTGTTGTGCGTGTTAGCGTGTAAGGCCAGGCTATCTCCAGAGCGAGGTAGCTGTGCGTGTTAGCGTGTAGGGCCAGGCTATCTCCACACTCAGTGGACAAGCGGGCTCGAACCCCTCCACTGTGCGTGTTAGCGTGCAAGGCAAGGCTATCTCCACACTCAGTGGACGAGCGAGCTCAAACCCCTCCATTGTCCGCGCTTGAAGTGGTTATACCTTGTTTACCATTTTTAACTCCAGGTGAATGCGAAGATGGTATCACCGTGTTTCTTTAAACGTTAACAAGTGGTATGACTTGGTGTTCCATCTTTTGTTCCACGCAAGCCAATGTTGGGGAGAAGAGATACTGTACAGCAACACAGAGCTGCTCAGAGGCCGACAGAGGCACTGTGCATCTTAATATTTCAACACAGTACACTGCTTATTTTTAGCGTTTGGGGGCTGATTGTTTAGGTATTTCATATAATTTAAGTATTAGACACAGTTTATTAAGATTATAACTGCGGCTTCGGTATCGTAGTTGCTAGCATGCTGAGCTTCTATGCCCAAGATCGCGGGTTCAAACCCGCCGAAGTCGTCGGATTTTTAAGAGCGTTAGAAATCCTTCAGTTTGCCTTCTTTCGGAGGGGAAGTAAAGCCGGCGGTCCCATGTCATAGATTTATGGCATGATAAAGAACCTTCCGCTAATTACACTTGCGTGAAGCTAAATTATAGGTTATCTTTGACTAAGGCTCTTAGGTTCCAACGTTCGTCGCCTGGAGCCGACTGCGGTGACATCTAGTAACAAAGTGCAGAACTAGTTGGTCGTTGACGGTGGCTATTGGTAGCAAAAGTTGGAACTACTTGTAAATCAAATGTATGCTGTCCTTACCTGAATTAAAACAGATAACACACACAAATACAACCATCACAATTAACACCGGTTACCAGACAGATTCTACACACGCCCAAAGTACACGGGGCTACATGACCGCGTTGTAACAGCCCCTAAACTGAGGAACCAACCAACGTTTTAACTAATCTCCGTGGTTTGGTGTTGAAGGGCCACGACTATTTGTGTAGCACAATGGGTTTATTAGTGTTTCATATAGCAATGTCGTTTCCTTGTATCTACAGAGTTATTCTAAATTATAAGTAGTTACCCCAATGCATCAATGAATAATTTTGAAATTACTGATTGAAATTGATTCAGATGTTTGTCAAACCTTATGTCATATCATCAAGTCATAGGCCCAGTCGACAGACTTCGCTCGACTCGCTCGTCTGGAGGGAATAGTGATGGAGTCGCCATGGAGGATTAACTCTAAACTACGCATCTAATTTTTAGCCCACCAACGCTTATCAGTAGTGGTTTTGTAGGGGTTCTATATCCTCCACCTCCACACCCTCCACACAAGATGGCGGCGGCGCGATATCTCTCGAACGCATGGTCAGATTTTGACGAATGAGGTGTCATTGAACTCGGGCTAACACCCCCTTTCCAATGGACAACATATTTCCACCCCAAAATAAAACCTACCCCTACTAGGGGGTGAAATTGTATTTTTTTAGAGAATCTCTCTTTCCAATTGCAACATGTGAGAGTTTGAATGCCGATATGGAATGAAACGTTGTTCTACATAAAGTGCATATGTGCGGTGGATAGCTACTATGAATTAACATGCTTGTTTTCTGTTTTTACGCATGCCCACTCATGGCTTTTGTAAGAGGGTGGGGGAGCGGATCCCTATGGATGGGTTATTGTTGACGAGTCATTGTTGGCGGGGGTCATTGTTGTCGGGTCATTGTGGACGAGTCCTTGTGGACAAGTCCTTGTTGACAGGTCCTTGTGGACAAGTCCTTGTGGACAGGTCATTGTTGACAGGTCCTTGTGGACAAGTCCTTGTAGACAGGTCCTTGTGGACAAGTCCTTGTGGACGAGTCCTTGTCCCTTTGGACTGATCCCTTTGGACGGGTCCCTTTGGCCTGGTTCCTACGGACGAGCCCATGAATTTATTTAAATTATGTTAAAGGGCCTAACTACATTTGTGTGTGTGTTGAATTGACGTTGTTCACACATCCCCCACTACTATAATGTAATAACGATATGAAAGGAAAGTGATGAAATACATGTGAACACCTGTGAGATGTCATTATTAGCATTCTCCTTGTGAAACAAGTCACATCCTGTTTTGATTCATACGTGAGAAAATGCGAGTTCATTTGTAATATGATCTAACACACAGGTGTTCACATGTGCACGTGCACGATAAGAGCTAACAAGTCACAACCTGTTTTGGCAGTGGTGGGAATAAGGCTAGAGACATGTACGAGTAGTCAAATTACTCCGGCAGACAACCCCTTTCCTATGGATAGCTTATTTCCACTCAAAAATAAAATCTACCCCTACTAGGGGGTGAAATAATAATTTTAGGTAAAAGTCGCTTTCCATGTGCAACATGTGGGAGTTTGTATGCCAATATGAAATTAAACTCGTTCCACATAAAGTGCATGCATACAACTGAATGCCGCTATGATTTATCATTTTTGTTTTTTGTTTTACGAATGCGCAATTGGGGTTTTTGTAAGAGGGCGGGCTTTTTGAATAATGATTTATAGATACCTTTTTTTTTACAAATTAACCAAAGATCCAAAAACTAATAGGTCATCGGCTTTTTAATATCTTATGAACTAAGAAAGCTAGGAACTTGTATGAGGGGTCGTTGGACTTGTGGTGACGCCCTGTTTTGAATGTATTATTCATTTTTTGTCAAAAGGGCCTAACTGCACTTTCGTTAATATCTCGCTAACTAATAATCACAGAGGGTCGAGTGAGGTGTCATAGGACTTAAAATGGCCAACCCCTCCCCATGACCAATGAATTTACCAAAAAAAACAGCAAGGTCATTAACCTAAGATTGTATCAACTAATAATCAGAGAGGGACAAGTGAGGTGTCACAAGACTCAGGATGGCCAACCCTTTTCCATGACCAACGAATTTACCCAAAATACCCAAAACAGCAAGGCCATTGACCTAAGATTTTATAAACTTATCAGTAGAGAGGGTCAAGTGAGGTGTCATAGGACTACGAATGGTTAACCCTTTCCCATGACCAATGAATTTACCTCAAAAATTCAAAACAGCAAGGTCATTGACCTGAGATTTTATAAACTAATAATCGGATATCAACATGTGAGGTGTCATAGGACTTAGAATGGTCAACCCTTTCCCAGGGTTAATGAATTTACCCAAAAATACCCAATACATCAAGGTCATCGACCTGAGATTTTATAAACTTATAATCGGATATGGACATGTGAAATGTTTACAGTGAGTGATGAAACATAGCTAGGTAGTGAAAGAATTATTGTAGGCTACATGTATGGTGACTGACAAATCTTTCACCATTGGAACTTGTTTTCAGATCAAACTGCAGTACAGAGAGAGTATAGGTTGTAGGTATGGGATAATAAATGACAAATGGTGTATACAAAATCTGATTAATCGATTCAAGAAATAAGAGTAGTCAATCTTTAATTGATTGGTTAAATAGGATAGCTAAAATCCAAAATGGTGACTACATTGAACTAAACTGAACCAAGCTGAATCAAATCCAACCAAACCGAACCAAACTTAATCAAAAACAAGCCAATGGTTTAAGTGTAAAACTTGTGGTTGAATGTGGGCATTGGTAATGTCAGAAAGGAAAGGGATAACGCTCTACCTATAGAGGGTAAGGTAAAGCTAGTGCATGATGCTAATGCACACACACACACACAAGTACATGAACCACACACAACCATCCTATGCAGTTATTATGGGTTGACTGTTAAAACTTGCTCAGTGGTTACTGGGACAAGATGGTCGCTACACACAACAAGCTTTAAATACCTGAGGCTAATAATCTATACACACACTCACACACACTTGTTCTAAACTAAACTGTCTTGCTGGCAGAGCTCACACAGTAGGTAAATGACAGAAATGCTTGGCTAACAGAAATACAATCATTTTCGGTTGTCTAATGTTATCAGCTAAACATTACGTGCTATAGTGGTGAGCACATGTGCCTCTTTCACTGGAGATCTTAACTCGATTTCTAGCTCTAAGGCCTAGAACGAATCAAACTTAGAAAAA
The DNA here is from genome assembly GCA_946902985.2 of Meconema thalassinum. NCBI lineage: Eukaryota > Metazoa > Arthropoda > Insecta > Orthoptera > Tettigoniidae > Meconema > Meconema thalassinum. The sequence goes on from OX336391.1 coordinate 98,348,628, forward strand.
AGGGTATGGTGACGCAGTGGTTAAACTGTTAGCCTTTCACTAAGGTAGACTAGGGTTTGATTTTTGGTTAATATGCATGTCATAAACAATCAAATAAAAGCAGAGATAATGTTTAAAACTGATTACACTTGTCTCTTTTCAAATTATTACTTAGATTACAAATACAAACGTGGACAGGGTTTGACATACAGTTAATGCTTCCTATCACATACCAGACTGCAAGAAAGCCCAACAAGCAAAAGCAGTGGTAAAATCGCTATGTGTAGAAAAATACCTAACGGTTTTATGAACTGGCAAAGGTATGTCGCATAAACAGTGCAGGATACAATCCAGCAACCATAATTTTTATCTCGTGGACAAGAGAAAAGATATATATAGAGTGAGATAGAAAGCTTGTGTGTGTGTGTGGGTAGCATTGGTTGTTTGACCAGAGAAAATACGGTGAGGTAGGGTGGGGAGAGGGAGAATTAGCACTTATATATGAATGGAAAATAGATTTTTTTCAATCGTTTTGTTTTTCAAATGTAGTGGTAGATAGTCGTTTTTTGTAAAACATTCTTACTTGCAGTAGTAATAAGCCTCTATGGTTCCGCTAACATATAGATAGACTGTATTATTGCCATGGTCAAGCACTCACATTAAGATCATTTACAAAATCATAAAATAAAAAATAAAAATCTTGTTTTGGAAATATCGTTTTTCAACATACACACAAAATAAATATATAAAAAATTTGTAAACAGCAAATTGGAAAACCATGTTTCCATATAGACAAAATTTAAAAACCTTAAACGGACATTTAAGAAAATATATGCAAATGGGAAATTGACAAATGTGTAAATATGAAAATGGAAAAATCCATGTTTCCATATCATGAAATTGAAAAACATCAAACTGTCATTTAAAAAAATGCAAATGGAAAATTGACAAATTGCAATGTGTGAAATGTGAAATTGAACAAATGACTATCATTATATAAAAAAAGAACATGGTGCTCTATGGTTGAGGTGTGAATCAAACCCTCTCTACTTATTTGGACCACTCGAGACTGAGTAGACTAGTTTTTGTTGTCATACCACTTTTAAAAGTTTTTGTTAAATCTAGGAATTGAACCCAAGAGCTTGTAGGGGGGATCCAAGGTTATAATATGTTAAACAGATAGCCTTGAATGTAGGGTGTGGTAGTTATATAGAGATGAGACGTTTCGCTCGGGGCAGGGAGGCATGGAGATCTGCATCAAACCAGTCAAAAGACTGACGACTCAAACAACAACATGTAGAGCTCACCAAAATAATGTTGTGTAACGGTAAATGTTAGTCAACGAACAGTAATGCATTACTAAAACCCATGACACGATACCTAAGAGCTTTTCTAAAATTATTTTAAAATGCCTTTAACCCTATATTAAACACCCAGTTCACAACACTCATAACTGTAATGTTATGGTCAAACAAAACAAAATCTATATTTCAAAACAAACAAGTGGTTTAGTCAATGTATACTGGAAAAAGTTTTATAAACACTCAAGTCCACAAAAATAATTAAATTAGTAACTGTCAGGTTGACCGAGTGGTTATGGTGTTTGACTTAAGTTCAAATTTTCTGAACAAGAAAGCAAGGGTTCGAATACCTTACCTGATATAACTATTGCCTCAACATGACTTGACCACACTGTATTATTGTGTACTCGGTACACAAACCATAGATAGAGTGTATTGTTTAAGGTCACTCTCTTTGCGAACATAGTCAGAGACTGTTGATGGTTAACAATTGCATTAATAGTGGGACATAGGGATAGCAATTAAGAAAAACAGACAATACCCATACACTTTTTTATTTATTTAATGTAAGTACTTGTACAATAGTTATATACAAACTACAACTCTCTTTTGTCTATTACTAACTAGTCTTTTTCGATCCACTTGCATAACAAGGCAGATGACTTTGTAGTTCAGCCCCTTAAAACAACAACAACACTACCTCTTGCATAGTCTGTGATGTTGATGACTCTTGAGACGTGGAAGATGGATACATCATAACTTTTACAACAGGGGTTAAACGTTGCTCAACAATCAATGCACTATTTTGAGTAGCAACATCTTTCTCTTGTACTAACTTATTAGCGTTCTGATGATTTTTTGCCAACACCATCAGTGTTTTGTCTGGAGCACTACATTGATGATCACTCACACTTAAAACCACACCATTTCTACTTTTCATATTGCCTCGACATCTTGTTGACCTCTGTTTTGAGCATCGCCAGAATATTATTCCTTTTACATTTTGTCGTCTATAGTTATAAGAGTAGCCTTTATAGAGTACACGTTGTTTACCTCGGTTAGTTGTAGTAAGTTCCATAGTAGTAACTAACCTGTTAGTATGATTTGCACACTCAAAGGTTATCTCTGTTCTGGTAATAGAATTATTTAGCGTTGGCTTTTATATTTAATATGTACAGTTAAAAGTGATAGAAAAGTGGTAGAAACGTGGTAGCAAAGTGGTAGACAAGTGGTAGACAATTGGTAACATAGTGGTAGAAAAGTGGTAGCAAAGTGGTAGCAAAGTGGTAGAAAAGTGGTAGAAAAGTAGTAGGAAAGTGGTAGCAAAGTGGTAGAAAAGTGGTAGCAAAGTGGTAGCAAAGTGGTAGAAAAGTGGTAGCAAATTAGAAAAGTGGTAGAAAAGTGGTAGAAAAGTAGTAGAAAAGTGGTAGCAAAGTGGTAGAAAAGTGGTAGCAAACTAGAGAAGTGGTAGCAAAGTGGTAGAAAATATTACATGTATTGTTAAGAAATAGTTTAAGCGGTTACATGGATTCATTACACTATAATTTTAGCATCGCGAAGCTCATTTTCTATATCCAAAATTTCTTCCTCATATTTAGTATGACCAGCCTGTATACAGGTATGCAAGTACTGAAGCCGCTGGATTAGCTTATTGGGATTGTTCCAGTAAACAAATTTAACAAATGATTTTTTTGGGTGTAAACCATTATCATCCTCATCATCATCATCATCATAATCATCATCATCATCATCATGGTTATCATCATCAATATAATTATCATCAATATAATCATCATCACTATTACTATCTAATCCTTTTTGTTCATCTTGCAATGCAACAACCTTTGGCATAGTTTGTGTTGTCTTTGATAGTGTTAGAGGTTTCTTAGACGTTAACGACTGTCCTAACATGTCTTTTTCAGGAGATAATAAATGCTCTTTAACAAACAAAGCACTATCTTGAGCCACACTATTTTTTTCTTGGTCTTGCTTTTTTACCTTGGTTAGAGTATTTTGTCCATTTAAATGAGTATTATTTTGAGATTTACAATGATGATCGATTGAAATAAGTATGTTGGAGCCTTTTGTTTTAATCATTCCTCGACACTTTTTAGATCGTTGTTTCGAACAGCACCAAATAACAGTTCCATTTTTATTAGTTCGTTTTACAATATATGCATATCCTTTATAGTAAGCATATGGCTTACCATAGCTAGTCGTTGATACTTCCATGTCGACTGTTGAGCATAAACTAATCTATGGTAAAGTTAACTCGATAATAAAAATGATAGTTTGTAGTATGTGCAGTTTAAAGTAAGAGCAAAAGTGAGAGTCAAATGGTAGAAAGGTGTTAACAAAGTGGTGGAAGAGTGGTAGCAGTTTATAGTAGTCATGATCTTTTTTTTTTTACCAGAATGTGATTTGAGTAAATGTAATTTCTAAACCTTAGCAGTGAGTAGTCAGTTAGTCTTGGTTCAGACAAGCGTAAACAGTTCTCCAATGAATCAGAGATCAAGATTTTCATTATGAAACAGTTGTGTGTAACCAATTAGGTATCGGTACTTGATAGCTTCACACATGACCAAAATTCCAACATATCTGACATCAGATTTTCATTATGAAACAGTTGTGTGTAACCAATTAGGTATCGGTACTTGATAGCTTCACACATGAACATAAATTCCAACATATCTGACATGAAATACATGATTTGAAAGTTGACAAAGAATATCCAATCAACCATTGTAGTTGCAATGTCAAACACAAAGACAAAATCAGCATGAACTTTTAAGTTACAGGAAAATTCTATGAAATAGACTATGCATGAAATTTGGAAATACACATTAGAAGTTTGCAACACCCCTTTGGACTGGTACCTACGGACTGGCCCATGCAATTATCCACTTTGCTACCACTTTTCTACCACTATGTTACAAATTGTCTACCACTTGTCTACCACTTTGCTACCACGTTTCTACCACTTTTCTATCACTTTTAACTGTACATATTAAATATAAAAGCCAACGCTAAATAATTCTATTACCAGAACAGAGATAACCTTTGTAGTGTGCAAATCATACTAACAGGTTAGTTACTACTATGGAACTTACTACAACTAACCGAGGTAAACAACGTGTACTCTATAAAGGCTACTCTTATAACTATAGACGACAAAATGTAAAAGGAATAATATTCTGGCGATGCTCAAAACAGAGGTCAACAAGATGTCGAGGCAATATGAAATGTAGAAATGGTGTGGTTTTAAGTGTGAGTTATCATCAATGTAGTGCTCCAGACAAAACACTGATGGTGTTGGCAAAAAATCATCAGAATGCTAATAAGTTAGTACAAGAGAAAGATGTTGCTACTCAAAATAGTGCATTGATTGTTGAGCAACGTTTAAACCCTGTTGTAAAAGTTATGTTGTATCCATCTTCCACGTCTCAAGAGTCATCAACATCACAGACTATGCAAGAGGTAGTGTTGTTGTTGTTTTAAGGGGCTGAACTACAAAGTCATCTGCCTTGTTATGCAAGTGGATCGAAAAGGACTAGATAGTAATAGACAAAAGAGAGTTGTAGTTTGTATATAACTATTGTACAAGTACTTACATTAAATAAATAAAAAAGTGTATGGGTATTGTCTGTTTTTCTTAATTGCTATCCCTATGTCCCACTATTAATGCAATTGTTAACCATCAACAGTCTCTGACTATGTTCGCAAAGAGAGTGACCTTAAACAATACACTCTATCTATGGTTTGTGTACCGAGTACACAATAATACAGTGTGGTCAAGTCATGTTGAGGCAATAGTTATATCAGGTAAGGTATTCGAACCCTTGCTTTCTTGTTCAGAAAATTTGAACTTAAGTCAAACACCATAACCACTCGGTCAACCTGACAGTTACTAATTTAATTATTTTTGTGGACTTGAGTGTTTATAAAACTTTTTCCAGTATACATTGACTAAACCACTTGTTTGTTATGAAATATAGATTTTGTTTTGTTTGACCATAACATTACAGTTATGAGTGTTGTGAACTGGGTGTTTAATATAGGGTTAAAGGCATTTTAAAATAATTTTAGAAAAGCTCTTAGGTATCGTGTCATGGGTTTTAGTAATGCATTACTGTTCGTTGACTAACATTTACCGTTACACAACATTATTTTGGTGAGCTCTACATGTTGTTGTTTGAGTCGTCAGTCTTTTGACTGGTTTGATGCAGATCTCCATGCCTCCCTGCCCCGAGCGAAACGTCTCATCTCTATATAACTACCACACCCTACATTCAAGGCTATCTGTTTAACATATTATAACCTTGGATCCCCCCTACAAGCTCTTGGGTTCAATTCCTAGATTTAACAAAAACTTTTAAAAGTGGTATGACAACAAAAACTAGTCTACTCAGTCTCGAGTGGTCCAAATAAGTAGAGAGGGTTTGATTCACACCTCAACCATAGAGCACCATGTTCTTTTTTTATATAATGATAGTCATTTGTTCAATTTCACATTTCACACATTGCAATTTGTCAATTTTCCATTTGCATTTTTTTAAATGACAGTTTGATGTTTTTCAATTTCATGATATGGAAACATGGATTTTTCCATTTTCATATTTACACATTTGTCAATTTCCCATTTGCATATATTTTCTTAAATGTCCGTTTAAGGTTTTTAAATTTTGTCTATATGGAAACATGGATTTTCCAATTTGCTGTTTACAAATTTTTTATATATTTATTTTGTGTGTATGTTGAAAAACGATATTTCCAAAACAAGATTTTTATTTTTTATTTTATGATTTTGTAAATGATCTTAATGTGAGTGCTTGACCATGGCAATAATACAGTCTATCTATATGTTAGCGGAACCATAGAGGCTTATTACTACTGCAAGTAAGAATGTTTTACAAAAAACGACTATCTACCACTACATTTGAAAAACAAAACGATTGAAAAAAATCTATTTTCCATTCATATATAAGTGCTAATTCTCCCTCTCCCCACCCTACCTCACCGTATTTTCTCTGGTCAAACAACCAATGCTACCCACACACACACACAAGCTTTCTATCTCACTCTATATATATCTTTTCTCTTGTCCACGAGATAAAAATTATGGTTGCTGGATTGTATCCTGCACTGTTTATGCGACATACCTTTGCCAGTTCATAAAACCGTTAGGTATATCTCTACACATAGCGATTTTACCACTGCTTTTGCTTGTTTGGCTTTCTTGCAGTCTGGTATGTGATAGGAAGCATTAACTGTATGTCAAACCCTGTCCACGTTTGTATTTGTAATCTAAGTAATAATTTGAAAAGAGACAAGTGTAATCAGTTTTAAACATTATCTCTGCTTTTATTTGATTGTTTATGACATGCATATTAACCAAAAATCAAACCCTAGTCTACCTTAGTGAAAGGCTAACAGTTTAACCACTGCGTCACCATACCCTTTTTTCTAAGTTTGATTCGTTCTAGGCCTTAGAGCTAGAAATCGAGTTAAGATCTCCAGTGAAAGAGGCACATGTGCTCACCACTATAGCACGTAATGTTTAGCTGATAACATTAGACAACCGAAAATGATTGTATTTCTGTTAGCCAAGCATTTCTGTCATTTACCTACTGTGTGAGCTCTGCCAGCAAGACAGTTTAGTTTAGAACAAGTGTGTGTGAGTGTGTGTATAGATTATTAGCCTCAGGTATTTAAAGCTTGTTGTGTGTAGCGACCATCTTGTCCCAGTAACCACTGAGCAAGTTTTAACAGTCAACCCATAATAACTGCATAGGATGGTTGTGTGTGGTTCATGTACTTGTGTGTGTGTGTGTGCATTAGCATCATGCACTAGCTTTACCTTACCCTCTATAGGTAGAGCGTTATCCCTTTCCTTTCTGACATTACCAATGCCCACATTCAACCACAAGTTTTACACTTAAACCATTGGCTTGTTTTTGATTAAGTTTGGTTCGGTTTGGTTGGATTTGATTCAGCTTGGTTCAGTTTAGTTCAATGTAGTCACCATTTTGGATTTTAGCTATCCTATTTAACCAATCAATTAAAGATTGACTACTCTTATTTCTTGAATCGATTAATCAGATTTTGTATACACCATTTGTCATTTATTATCCCATACCTACAACCTATACTCTCTCTGTACTGCAGTTTGATCTGAAAACAAGTTCCAATGGTGAAAGATTTGTCAGTCACCATACATGTAGCCTACAATAATTCTTTCACTACCTAGCTATGTTTCATCACTCACTGTAAACATTTCACATGTCCATATCCGATTATAAGTTTATAAAATCTCAGGTCGATGACCTTGATGTATTGGGTATTTTTGGGTAAATTCATTAACCCTGGGAAAGGGTTGACCATTCTAAGTCCTATGACACCTCACATGTTGATATCCGATTATTAGTTTATAAAATCTCAGGTCAATGACCTTGCTGTTTTGAATTTTTGAGGTAAATTCATTGGTCATGGGAAAGGGTTAACCATTCGTAGTCCTATGAAACCTCACTAGACCCTCTCTACTGATAAGTTTATAAAATCTTAGGTCAATGACCTTGCTGTTTTGGGTATTTTGGGTAAATTCGTTGGTCATGGAAAAGGGTTGGCCATCCTGAGTCTTGTGACACCTCACTTGTCCCTCTCTGATTATTAGTTGATACAATCTTAGGTTAATGACCTTGCTGTTTTTTTTTGGTAAATTCATTGGTCATGGGGAGGGGTTGGTCATTTTAAGTCCTATGACACCTCACTCGACCCTCTGTGATTATTAGTTAGCGAGATATTAACGAAAGTGCAGTTAGGCCCTTTTGACAAAAAATGAATAATACATTCAAAAACAGGGCGTCACCACAAGTCCAACGACCCCTCATACAAGTTCCTAGCTTTCTTAGTTCATAAGATATTAAAAAGCCGATGACCTATTAGTTTTTGGATCTTTGATTAATTTGTAAAAAAAACGTATCTATAAATCATTATTCAAAAAGCCCGCCCTCTTACAAAAACCCCAATTGCGCATTCGTAAAACAAAAAACAAAAATGATAAATCATAGCGGCATTCAATTGTATGCATGCACTTTATGTGGAACGAGTTTAATTTCATATTGGCATACAAACTCCCACATGTTGCACATGGAAAGCGACTTTTACCTAAAAATTATTATTTCACCCCCTAGTAGGGGTAGATTTTATTTTTGAGTGGAAATAAGCTATCCATAGGAAAGGGGTTGTCTGCCGGAGTAATTTGACTACTCGTACATGTCTCTAGCCTTATTCCCACCACTGCCAAAACAGGTTGTGACTTGTTAGCTCTTATCGTGCACGTGCACATGTGAACACCTGTGTGTTAGATCATATTACAAATGAACTCGCATTTTCTCACGTATGAATCAAAACAGGATGTGACTTGTTTCACAAGGAGAATGCTAATAATGACATCTCACAGGTGTTCACATGTATTTCATCACTTTCCTTTCATATCGTTATTACATTATAGTAGTGGGGGATGTGTGAACAACGTCAATTCAACACACACACAAATGTAGTTAGGCCCTTTAACATAATTTAAATAAATTCATGGGCTCGTCCGTAGGAACCAGGCCAAAGGGACCCGTCCAAAGGGATCAGTCCAAAGGGACAAGGACTCGTCCACAAGGACTTGTCCACAAGGACCTGTCCACAAGGACTTGTCCACAAGGACCTGTCAACAATGACCTGTCCACAAGGACCTGTCAACAAGGACTTGTCCACAAGGACTCATCCACAATGACCCGACAACAATGACCCCCGCCAACAATGACTCGTCAACAATAACCCATCCATAGGGATCCGCTCCCCCACCCTCTTACAAAAGCCATGAGTGGGCATGCGTAAAAACAGAAAACAAGCATGTTAATTCATAGTGGCTATCCACCGCACATATGCACTTTATGTAGAACAACGTTTCATTCCATATCGGCATTCAAACTCTCACATGTTGCAATTGGAAAGAGAGATTCTCTAAAAAATACAATTTCACCCCCTAGTAGGGGTAGGTTTTATTTTGGGGTGGAAATATGTTGTCCATTGGAAAGGGGGTGTTAGCCCGAGTTCAATGACACCTCATTCGTCAAAATCTGACCATGCGTTCGAGAGATATCGCGCCGCCGCCATCTTGTGTGGAGGGTGTGGAGGTGGAGGATATAGAACCCCTACAAAACCACTACTCTTATCCAAACCTAACACTTAAAGGGCCGTGCCTATAACACCTACAGGCACCCATTCAGCCTACAACACCTCTGGCAAACCCCCTCCCTAGCTGCCTATAAACATCAACTATGGCATCGCTGCCTATTAACATCAATCACGGCACTCAGCCCCATTTAGAGAATGGTCAGCACTCTTCTTAACTCATCATTATCGCAGCCTACAACACCTTGGCACTCCCTTGGAGATAAGTTATTCAAACAGTCATCAGCTCACTAGATACCATCTTATGACTACGAACCCGGGCACACTGCGCCGCAATAAGGTAACACCAGACAGCTGGAAACTACAGAGGCCACGCACCCTCTATTAAGATCATTTGCACTTTCAAAATTCACTTTAATAATCCACCCCTTCCATTAGTAACATTAATTTTAATTAAAATCATTAATATACTAGCTGTTACCCGCGGCTTCGCCAGCAATAACGTTTGGAATCCCGTGATAACATTAGTTAAATAGATAGATAAGCATGGGTCCTAGTGGAACATAATTCTAATCACCTGAAACCAAAAATGCATGGGACGAAAAAAACATCAAAATATCAAGTTGGTTTCCGACCCTAAAAGACGTGAAAAATATAATAAAGTATTAAAAAAACTATTTTTTGAAATTTAATTCGAATCAATTTTTATGTCATTCCTGGGACTTAGAAAATTCTGGCCAAAAAGTACAAAATCATTAATAACTCCCTAAGTATTCGTCGTATGATGAAATAGCGAGAGACAAAAAAGATGTAATGTGTTATTGTCTACAACAGAGGCCATGTATAATTTTACACTCAGACATATTACGTTCCCCCCCCCCCCCCCCATAATTTCACCCCTCCCCATGGCCCCTTAAATTGGATTTATGAAAAAAAAACGGTCAAACACCTATTTAGTTATTTTTATGCTGATTTTTTTCGGCTGAGTTCCAAATTCCTCGCCTATGTCGTTTAAGAGTTACACGCTCCCTTAGGAATCCTTCAACCCCCACTTTTCACCCCTTTCACCTCATAATATACACCACATCGAAAAACCCTCAGACACGTGTCTACTTTCGATTTTTGCAAAAAATGAAAGTAGAGTTATGAGATCACTACAGGGCGAAAAAAGTGTGTCTGTCTGTGTGAGTGTATGTGTGTGTGTGTGTGTGTGTGTGTGTGAGTGTGTGTACTCGGAATGTCTGTCCCCCCTATCAATTCGAACACGGTGAGCGCAAATTGAACGACATTTGGTACCAAGGTAGCACTAGCAAAGGACACCTTAGTGTCATGTTTTATATCGCCGCCATCTTGACGGAAACTTAATGGCGGCCACACAAATGTTCAAAGCTTAATTCAAATTACGACTATCCTAATCATCCGATCTCTACCAAATTTTGCAACAACATACCTTTATGAGGAAGCATCCTTTGACCAAACTAATAGGTCATCAGCCTAATAGTTTGCGGATGGCGGCCATCTTTGTGTGAAAATCGATTGCCCCTATTAATTCGAACACGGTGAAACCAAATGGAATGAAATTTGGTACAGAGGTAGCACTAGCAAAGGGCACCCCAGTGTCATGTTTTATATCGCCGTCATCTTGACGGAAACGTAATGGCGGCCACCCAAATGTTCAAAGCTTAAATCAAATTACGACTAACCTAATCATCCGATCTCTACCAAATTTTGCAACAACATACCTTTATAGAGGAAGCATCCATTGACAAATCTAATAGGTCATTAGCCTAATAGTTTGCGGATGGCGGCCATCTTTGTGTGAAAATCGATTACCCCTATTAATTCGAACACGGTGAAACCGAATGGAATGAAATTTGGTACAGAGGTAGCACTAGCAAAGGGCACCTCAGTGTCATGTTTTATATCACCGCCATCTTGACGGACACGTAATGGCGGCCACACAAATGTTCAAAGCTTAAATCAAATTACGACTAACCTAATCATCCGATCTCTACCAAATTTTGCAACAACATACCTTTATAGAGGAAGCATCCTTTGACTAATCTAATAGGTCATTAGCCTAATAGTTTGCGGATGGCGGCCATCTTTGTGTCAAAACCGATTACCCCTATTAATTCGAACACGGTGAAACCGAATTGAACGAAATTTGGTACAGAGGTAGCACTAGCACAAGGCACCTCAGTGTCATGTTTTATATCGCCGCCATCTTGACGGAAACGTAATCGCGGCCATCCAAATGTTAAAGGCTAAAATGTAATTACGACCAACCTAATAATCTATTCTCTACCAAATTTTGCAACAACAAATCTTTATGCGGGAAGCATATTCTGACCAAACTGCTAGATCATCAGCCCAATAGTATGCAGATGGTGGCCAAGTATGTGTGCAAATCGATTCCCCCTATCAATTCAAACACGGTGAAACCGAATTGAACGAAATTTGGTACAGAGGTAGCACTAGCAAAAGGCACCTCAGTGGCATGTTTTATATCGCCGCCATCTTGACGGAAACGGAATGACGGCCACCCAAATGTTAAAAGCTTAAATCAAATTTCGACCATCCTAATAATTTGATCTCTACCGGATTTTGCAACAACATGCCTTTTTGTGGAAAGCATCTTATGAATGACTACAAGGTCATCAGCCCAATAGTTTGCAAATAGCGGCCATGTATGTGTGCAAATCCATTCCCCAGATCAATTCAAACACGGTGAAACCGAATTGAATGTGTTTTTTTTACAGAGGTAGCACTAGCAAAGGGCACCGCATATTCATGTTTAATATCCCTATAGCACGTTGTATTTCAACAAGCTACTACAACCAACTTTCAATTACACTCCTTGAAAAGGACAAAGAGTTATAACAATACCCATGCATTTAGGAGAAAGTAGGCAATATGTTCTTTACTGAACATCTTGTTAATGATGAGTTTATATGCCGAGTATCACATCCCCCAATGAAACCAATCGGGAGATATTGCTATTCAATGAAATGCAGGTCTACCCCCTAAACACCCCTTTAGCTCAGAACACTACAGAATACCGACAGCCAATCAGCGCACAGCACCATACTGAACCCCGCCTAACAATTCGGAGCGGCGACGGTGTAAACGGAGCTGCGCCGGTGTGCGCCAACTGCAAGGGCTGCCATCCGTCTACGCATCGCAGTTGTCCAGTTTATCGGTCCATGGTAAGAGCAGAGAAGAAGGTGGCTCATTCCCATGGACCGCCCAGTAGGCCCCTGCCTCGGCATGCGTGGCCCCCTTCCCACTCTCCAGCAACGGAGACTCGGCACCAGGGACCACAAGGAGACCAGGTCCTTGGACTTTCGTCATCCCTGTTTGGTAGCCGGAAAGGCCCGCGCTAGACCCAGCAGTGCCGAGTTTATCTGACTCCCCGGATGACAGATCAGGCGAGGGGCGGGCATCAATTCCACCCGGGAATTCCAGTCAGGTAGCCAGGGTTACCTCGATTCCACCCGGTCCTCTAAGGGACCCAGAAATTAGTTCCTCAACTCCGCCCAGGCTTTTCCCCAATGACGTAAACAAATGTCATAACCCTCCTGCTCGCATACCAAGGGCCGTGTCAAACACCATATGCAGCGCAAGAGTAGAAAAAAAATAGAAAACTTGGCAGACTTATGTAAAAGAATATTACGATTAATTTGAAATCACCACCACCAAGTCCGCTAATTTTTCCATTAAAAACAACAAAAAGGAAAAAAAAAACAATAATTTAAAATATAATACCACTAATTTCACTATATCATCTACTCTACTACTTAAACAGCAATTCGTTAAAATTAAATTATATAAATAACACAAAGCACTTGATTGACGTTGGTTGCACAAAAGGTGTTGGTGTAACTGCCTCCAATACTTTTAAACAACTGACCCACCAACCAACTTGTCAACAGGGTGGGGGTTGTTTTTGGTGTTCCCAAAAATATGAACACCTGAGAGCTTGTGTTGTCGTGTGGAATGCAAGAATTCGCTCATGCGCTGCAGAAGGAGTTTGACGTTGAACCGGCGCTTGGTATGCGAGCAGGAGGGTTATGCCATTTGTTTACGTCATTGGGGATAACCCCTTTGCCGACCCCTTGTCAAAGGGTGGAATTGAGGAAAATCGGGCGGAATTGATGTTGGACCCAGGCGAGAAGTTGGACATGGAACTGGTGCATGATACCTTCTCCCAATTCTAACAATAACCCATTTATATCCATCCCACATTGCTTGCATGTGGCTGTCACCAAACTGCCAGGTTTTTACGGATGGGCAATCTTTCTTTCTGCCTGTTCGGTTTTTCCCTGGCCCTTCTTCAATCCCTTATATATGTGCATATTTATATACACATGTATAAATACACCATGTTATTATCCTGCAATGGGACTGGCGTGAAGCCTCACAACGGCATTTCCTTCCTATCCATCACCCCTATGCTTTCTCTTCTACTATTGTAGTGCACATCGTAGGCAGCAGTAGTAAGGTCGGCTGCCACGCGGGGGGTGTGGGTACTCTTCCCCCACCCGAAAAAAAAGAGCCTCTGTTTAGTCTTCCAACTGGACCGCGCTTAAGGGACACTGGGACTGAAATTTTAGTGAAATTTGTGGAAAATCTCGATTTTCGTTATTTCCATATTAATACACCCCTATCCCCTGCGGATCATATAGCAGTGTTTTTATCCGAATTCCGCCATTTTAAAGCCCTGGCGTAGCTTTAAAATGCACGGTGTGTCCTTTAAACGCCCCAGCACAGTAAGTGTCCTGAAGGTTCTGAGTCTTGGTGTTTCTACAATCGAAGTATCGCAGCTGGTAAAACACCACAGAGTCATGACAAAATGGCTGTAGAACTTTAAGAACCCTTAGTTATCAATATTATGCCTGTTTAACAAAGGCTGGCATCAGATGAGCTACTATCCAGATGCATCCGGGGTGCTACTGAAAATCAGAATGAGTCTGTGCTTTCTGTTATCTGGAGGAAGTGCCCAAAAGAGATTTTTAGCCTACTTTTCACATTTTGCAAAAATGAGGAAAAAGTAGACTTATGAGATCGGGCAAATGTGTGTCTGTCTGTCTGTCTGTCTGTCTGTCTGTCTGTCTGTCTGTCCTTCTGTCTGTCTGTCTGGCTGTGTGTGTGTCCCCCCCTATCAACTCCTAAACGGCTGCAGCAATCGAAACAAAATTTGGTAGGAGTAAAGATCTATAGCTGAATATCTCACGGCCATATTTGAAAATGATGTCAGTGCTACCAACTGCTAAAAAATCGCAATTGAAATTTGAGCTCCATGTTGGATATCTTGGAAAGTATGAATGGGAGCGATTTCAAAATTGGCACACATACAGATCATAATATTTCAGTTTAATTTCCAGGAGGCTAAATATGGCAGTGTTGCCAAAATGATTATAAGCCTCCTGATAGGTCCAATTTTTAAATGCATATAACTTCTATACTATCAATTGGAATTCAACCAAATTTCGTATGTTGTATGTGTACATAACCAGATATGGCTGAGCGTATTCTTAAGACCTACCAGGGCTGCCAACTGTTAATAAATGCTCCTATTTTTTTTATCCAAATACCAATATATCAGAAAGTATGCAAGCCGACAGCTTTAAACTATGCACACGTATAGTACCTGACTTTCTATATTAATTTGGAGTAACTTATATACGACAGTGCTACCAACATGATTCTAAGCCTGCTGACAGGTCCAACTTTAAATACATGTAACTTCCATACTATCATTTGGATTTCAACCAAATTTCGTATGTGCTATGTGTACCATAACAGATATGACTATGCGTATTCTAAGGAGCAACCAGTGCTGCCAACTGTTAATATGTGCTGTCCCTATTTTTGTTACCCTAATATCAATATATCAGAAAGTATGCAAGCCAATAGCTCTAAACTTTGCACATGTATAGTACCTGGCATTCTAGACGAATTTGGAGTAACTAATATACGTCAGTGCGGCCAACATGATTCTAAGCCTGCTGATAGGTCCAATTTTAAAATGCATGTAACTTCTATACTAACTAATGGATTTCATTCAAAATTGGCACAACAATAGATCATATTATTTCAGATTATTTCTGACCAATACATGCATGACATTGTTGCCAACATGATTTTACGCGCGCTGTTAGATCCAATGTTTAACTGCATGTAACGTCCATGCTATTCATTGGACTTCAACCAAATTTTGTATTTTGTACCTTAAGAGACGGAACTAAGAATATATTCAGTCATCATGGCTGCCAACTGTAGTGCTCTATTAGGATACATTATGCCAGGTATACTGTATTTCGAACTAATTGGAAATTTCGATATTAGCAACTTAATTTCGTCATTATTCTAGATAGGTTCATATTCTGTAGAATAATCATTGGCATGAAAAGTAGGCTGTATAGTTCTTCACGGAACTTCTTGTTATTTCACGGAAGATACTTGAAATTGCTGTTAGTAATTCTGTAGCAGAATTCAACATGGGGTGTAGTGCAACAACAGAGTTGAAATCAGGAATAAGACTAACTTCAGTATCTCATGTCACAGCACAAACACTTGAAAGATGTGACAGTCGCAGGAAGTAAGTAAGTCCGCGGTCATAATTGGAGAAGCGAAAGGCATGTCGACGGAAGGTGATACTGACAGAAATGAAGGAGGAGGCTGCAAAACAGAAGAAGGAGGGTGTCACCTATGATGTAGGACAATCCTAATGTCATTGGTAAGCTGAAACCTTGTAAATTGTGCATCATTTTAGAAAATTGCTGTTTTCTCGGATTCACTTTTTCAGGCATTCAAAATTCCACCATATTCCATCAACGAAAGCCGCTTCTTTTATCAACCTGAGGCAACTGCAGCTGTGGCGCCACGGTGCGCGATGGTCGAGTACACGGATGGATATCAGTACTAACACCATTATATAACGTAGTAGAAATTAACACATTGAAACAACCAAACAGTTAAATATTAAAACTATACAAACTTTGGTATATTGGCTTTCACGGCCGGTCCGGGCGGGGACACCAAGAGCCCGCCGATGAGCCTGCTTGGTGTCCTAGGCGAAACCCCACACAAGACACGGCACAAACCTAGAAGAATTGCTGAGTGTTAATACAAGCTTTATTCACTACGCCAGCTTAAAACTTACCAACCTAAAACCACGCAAGGGGCCTCCAGGGCTTCGCGTCCGACAGCTCCCTTGGCGGGCTCCTCTATTTTTTTAGCTAAAAATTATATTACTTAAATCAACATCTAGAAATTGTAAGTTAACATCCCCATTCATGTTATACACCGGGCTAAGGAGCGCTTAGTCGCAACGCGTACCTGGCCCAAACGCCGCTGGCTAAATTAATTGAGTACAGATTCATGAAACCACAGACAACACTGCGGGTGCTTCGCACTGGTGTACAGCTCCAGACCGCCACGGCATAGCCGTGCTCGGTAAATCTTTAACCACGGCCAAGAGGGCAACTTCAGCAAGTCTGGAGATCAGAAGTTCGAATCTCGGAGCTGACAGCTATCCTGAGTGTTGTTTCTCCCCGCTTCTTCCACACTCCCTCCAGGCCAATCCTGGGTTAATACCGAACTACAAGTCCCAGGGTGCCCACCCTATCCTTGTCCCTAATAGTCATCACAACAATACAGGTTATCAGACAAGTTCATCAAACATCCACCTACACGGGGCAATTTACCAAGTTGTCTCAAGACCTTCAAATGAATTAATAACAACAAACACCTCCAGACGAGTGAGGAGAGTGCATGGAGCAAAGTCTGTTGAGATTCTTGATGATATGACATAAGGATTGACAATCATTTGAATCAAATTCCATCAGTAGTTTCGAAATTATACATTGATACTTTCAGATAATTAATTTAGAATAACCCTGTATGATTGGCATTGATCTGACGATGTTCATTTTACAAACGAAACATGTTATACCTGTATCTGTGCAAACAATTCCATACAAGTAGATTGTTTTCAGATAGAGTCTTACATTTCCCACCCGAGTTATCAGTAATATTGTTAATTAGTCAATAGCCTACTGAAAAATCGTTTCAATACTTTCTATGCTGACAGGTACCACTCACACCCAAGTACACGTGGCTGATGTTGCTGCTTCCAAAACGCGGATCTGGCCCATGCTGATCTAATGAACGCTCTTCAAACTTTCACTAAACCCGCTCGTGACGTTACAACCGAGATAAATGAAGTGTCGAAGTCAAGGTAAGACCATTGCTGGTTATTTTCATGACCTCAAACAGTTGTGCATTGTTACCTTTCGATATGTTATCAGCTTGGGACGGCGTTAATTCTCGTGTCCTTGGTATCCTGTGACCTAATATTAGCAGTATGGGCAACTCAATACATATCGTACGTGTAGCTGATGACCACGATCTCCTCATAATCCAAGACGAAGTGATGGTTTCATGAATTCTCTATCTAACACTCAGAAAGTGATTAAGGACGCCACGTACTCTTAAACGATGAAAAAGTCTATTTTTGTGGCATCACTTTACTAAGTATTTTCTGGGTTTATGCTAAAGGTACAGCTATGATTCTTGTAACATATAAGAAGCGGTATATTTTGAGCTGTTTTTTGATCATGTAGTGCTACTTTGTTTTTATAGGATGTGTGAAATGAATACAAATTTGGACAGATTCCTTTTCCAGAAAATGTTGTATAAGTTGCTTCAGGTACACATTTCTCAGTTGTTATTCAATCAAATACTCTCAAATTTTGCTCACATACTTGGAATGGATCATGGCAGATCAGTAATCACTTTGTTTCATTATTATTGGGACAGAATGCAAGAAAAAAATCCGAACTCTTTTTTTTTTTAATTTATTCAAAAATATGTATCAATATTTCTCTTTCCATGCCTACTATGTTTTGGAAGTGAAAATAGGTTAACATTCAAGTACTCCATTAGGCAAGTTAATGTAAAAAAAATTGCCTCTATCTAGTTATTGGTACCTAAACATGAAAAATGAGTATTAATGAAAACAGCTGGCAAAGTTAAAAGTGTATTATTCAGAGCATGGGACGCTAAATTTAAAAGAACGAATTTAAGGTAGTTGTAGACATCAAAACCCCAACAAACTATATATATTTGGATTCAGAAAAGAATGAAGAATTATTTGGCGCCAAAATAAAAAAAACGATCTTTTCGTCATGCAAGAGTAGTGGTGTCCTTAAGCGAGAATATCACAAATTTGTGTTGTGAGCAAAAGAATTGTTGTGTTGGACGTGTGAGTGAACGTTATTCACAACAAAGTCGAGGGCTGGAACTTGGACAATAGCAATGTTAAAACTCAGCAATTTTTCTAGGTTTGTGCCGTGTCTTGTGTGGGGTTTCGCCCAGGAACACCGAGCTGGCTCATCAGCGGGCTCTTGGTGACCATGACCGTACCCCGAAAGAGAAGCAAACCGTGTGCTTCCTCCCATTTTATGAAGCGCACCTGCGCTTCTTAACTGCGAGAACTAAAAGCTCAAGCAGGCTTTCACCTCCCTACAATAGAAATGTTGTTCAATAGGATACACTTGTCGTATATCTCGGACGATCAGTCCGCGACACCTTAGTTAGTTAGTTAATTAGTTATAGTTGTTTCAAGGGGTGGAACGAAAAGGTCATCTGCCCCTAAAACAGCTTCACCTTAGTGACCTTGTTAACAATATAACCTAACCATTTCTCCTCATCACACGGTGATTAGATTCCGCGTCACTTTTAGTTAGTTACTAACAATATAACCTTACCATTTGTCCCCATCACACGGTGATTAGATTCCACGTCACTTTCAGTTAGTTACTAACAATATAACCTAACCATTTGTCCCCATCACACGGTGATTAGATTCCGCGTAACTCTCAGTTAGTTACTAACAATTGTGCCCAAGTGGACACGGCTGACTGGCATCGAACCGGGGTCTTTATAAAGCAAAGACCAGGTCTATGATACTTCTATGAATCGAACCATTGATCTCTGAGGGGAACAGCCACAGTGAACCCGAGGAACAATGAGATAATTACAGTATATATTAATAATAGCTTAATGCCACGTCCAGAATATAAGAAATATAAGTTGGACTATTGCATAAAAACGCAAGGCAGTATATGGATATGTTAGCGAGAGCAACAGAAAAGAGCCAGCTTGACATTTTGACAAAGCGGAGTTGAGAGGAGGCGTGGTAGACGTGACGACAGCGTACTATTTTCTGGCGACAGTAAGGGAGAAGGCCGTGATTAACGACGAAGAAAATCCCCACCGAACAACACAGAACAGTAGAGAGGGGAGAGTCATCAAGACAAATTGATTAATTCCTGCAAATTGAAGCATTCAAATGAAATGAGACTTACACCCAGAGACTTCTATTCGAAGAGCGGTAATTTAGGAGTCTTTACACACGTAAATTAGAGCCTGTATATGTTTTTGAGTTTATTCACACACGTACTGTGTTGGGGCACGGATAAGTCTCGTAGCCGAAGGGGATTCCCTCGGGTAGCGTCCTAACGCCATGGAAGAAAGCAATTAATTTTAATTAATTGTACGAAGGAATTGCCAGCACGCAGGTGAATTTGGAACCTCCATGAGTAGAAGAGTAAGAATCACACTTAACCGTGTCAGACAACGCATTATTTAAGAAGAGAGTCGCTCCTGGAATTCCAGTGGACTACTTTTCGTCAGAAACCTTTATATGAGAGATGAAGGAGGAGGGAGTCAGTTCTTTTTTACTCAACTCGTAGGACGACATGCTGTTCCACCACGCGGGAAAGTGCGCGAAATATATAAGTAGTGACGTTCAGTATCTTTGTGATGAACAATGAAAGGCGCATCATGCAGCATAATAAAAGAAATTCTGCATTAAAATGATAACTGTCTACAGGAGACGTATAAGCAGACAGTATACGCGACTGAATAATCAGTACAGCGTAGAGATATTTCAGGATGATGTTTATAGACAATGAACTTATCCACAGGGAGTGTTATAATATTTAAAATAACATATATAATTGTAATGAACACTACAGTTTTACGGGAACCTGGAAGGCATCACAAGTATTTGTGATTTATGATTGAGCAACTTTGCAGGATAGAAGATAGAAGCTGTAGGAGACGGGAGATGAGCACACACACGCGAGATAGACTTTCGAAGGAGACAGGCGGTTGTCAGGATTTAGCTGCGTCGCATCTCTGAAGTCAGGCAATAGTGGAAATCCAAGCAAGGATCCGTGTGTAAAATTGTGTGTAAAGTTATGTTATAGTGATCATTAAAAGTGTTTATGTTTATATGTTAAAAGAATGTGAGTTGTTTCAAAAGTGTAAAATGCCAGTAGTGCAAGATATAATTACCATGTGCAAATCCTATGCAATATGTCGTATGAAAAGTGTAATGATGGCTTAAAGCAAGCAAGACGGTGGGCAAATTGCTGTCATGTTGGACTAACCCAGCAGGAATGAAAGTGAGTACCATTCCAATATGTTGATATGATTTAATAGCTCACCATACATCAAATCATTTCCTCAAGTATTAAGAATTAACAGTCACTTGTGTACGAGCTCACATCCCTCGTATTTTCATAAATATATGGCTTTGAGGATGATAAGCTTACGACCAGTTAGGCGTAAGACGTTGATGAAAGTAACGGTAACGTTAACTAATAATAATAATATAATCTGAGGTCGGTGTCAAAAAAAAAAATATATATAAAAATCGGCATATTCGAGCCTATAGAACGTGCAATGTGTGTCATATCTATTGTAAGAGTACTGTTATTGTGAAAAGTAAGAAAGAGAGATAAATAGCGAGATAAAGAGAGTTTTTCAGTGTCATTGAAATGTTAGATATATGTTTTATAATATTATATTCTACATGGTTGTATTTGAGAGCCATTAAGATAGTCAATGCAAGTGCCAGTAAAGTAATACTTGTTTTGGAGCTACGTAAAACTTTGGCTTATAAGTAAATGTATGGAGGACATGAGTGCTTTAGGAATTGAGTCATCTGAAAGAAATGTTGCTTTAGCCGCGATCAGCGAGCATGTAACGTAGAATTAAGAGATTTGCGTCAATAAATTGCAGGGACCATCCAAGAATAGTTCGCGCGTTGACGAATCTAGTAGGCCAATCTTCGAAGCTACGATATGGTATCGCCTTAGAGCATACATGTGTATTCGCAACAGAGTTGGGTCAGAGTCTGTCTGTATCCCACTGTTAGCAGAGTCTTCGCTGCCAGGGACAACCATTAGACACCCTAGGTACGCCAGTATAGTAATTGATCTGCCCATAGAGGAAAGATAAATGTTCTTCGAGTAGGAAACGTTGATTTCCTCTAATTATATTCGTGCCCGTCCAGTGAGATAACAGTTTGAAACTCAGCTGGGACGCGCACAGAGCCACTGATTACGTTCACAGAACGGCGAAGCTATTTTGTGATCCATCCCTCGCTATGAATACTAATTAGGAGCCGAAATGAGCCCATTAAATACTCTATATGTAGGTATTAAATAATTAGATCGACTCAATTCATAATGGCACAATCCAATCAGGTACCTCTAGCAAAGCTGCACCATTGAGTGAGCACATGGCCAAGTTTATTTGCAGAAAGTCGGTCAGGGTGGCGGGCAGAGCCACAGACCCGGCGGCCATCATGAAGAGGGTGGTCAGTGACGAATCTCTTGTTCACACTAAGGGGAGTCAATTAGACCGTATCCCTTTATCTTTTCTTTTAAGATTGTAGTGGGACACTGAAGAATCTCGATATTTCGAAAAGTAATTATAATGTGCTTGAGATGATGGTATCGAATTATATGTACTGTTTTTATACATATGGAATGTTGGAATGAAGTAATTGGATAAGATTTGGCCAAGGTATTATCTGAGTACAAATTAACTGCACCAAATAAATAGATCATTTTTGTAAAGAGTAATTACCCAGTTCATGCTAATTTATTCAGACGGGTAGCGTAATTTAACAATTTGACACGTTTGTAATGATAATAATAATATGACCAGACTCAGAAGATTGTTGTATGGTGAAGCTATAAAATGTCTATAACTATGTGCATTTTGGAGGGAAAGGTATACCACTTCAGCGTTTGAATCTTATGGGAAAAGAAGACGATCTACGCGGAAAATCAACACATTATAAGCAAGGCATAAGCTAATGAAATCAAGGTGATTCAAGGTAAAATGTTCCGTTTCAAAACGGATAAATATTTAATAATTGCATAACTGTTATTTAAATTTAATTTGTGTTTGTTGGATTGTGATATGCAAATTTGTGTTAAATTGTGCCACGTGAAGAACACTATGGACACTCGCAAATGTCGAAGAGTAGAAGCGTTAGAATATCTAGGATATATATGAGTGCGATGGAGCAACAAACTTTATGAGAAGAGACTCACATATAAATTTGATATTTGTTGTGGGAAGTAATTGTAATATTTTGTGTTTTGTGTTGTGTTTTGCCATGAATTAATACCATTAAATGTTATATTTAAGAATTTGTAGTTTCTTTCAAGTAGAGTAGTTACCCGACAGACTCAAATCCTGAATATGTCGTCATATAGTGGGTTGAACGCCCCATGCCTCGAAAGACCGTGAACTAGCTGGGATACGAACACATGTTCCATATGATGAAGCAAGTGTAGATGGAGGTCATGTTATTGTACTAGGATTGAGTCACAGGTACTACTAAAAGTCGGCCAAGGTATTAAATGGTAGAGACAAGAATAGCAGCAGAGCTAGGGTATATTAGGAAAAGGCCACGTAGTTGATGAGCTTCCACGTTCGAAATAAATGTTGATTATCCTCCTTGAGACATTCGTAAATGTAAATATAATAGTCGTCTGTTAACTTTA
Source organism: Meconema thalassinum (assembly GCA_946902985.2). Classification (NCBI taxonomy): domain Eukaryota; kingdom Metazoa; phylum Arthropoda; class Insecta; order Orthoptera; family Tettigoniidae; genus Meconema; species Meconema thalassinum. The sequence goes on from OX336391.1 coordinate 98,371,972, forward strand.
TCATGTCGCTGATACATGGGGCCAGTTGTAAACACAGGTCACCATAGGCGCTTGGTAAACCCTCCTTCCCAATTACCATGGCCCAGGCAACGTTGTAACGTGTTTATCGAGGGGATTTTACGCCACTGGCATAAGTCAGTAGGACGCCATTCTATATTTATTTACGCGGCAAATTGTTCAGCCAAGAGAAGTTTTCATGTAACTTATTATTATTAACTTATTATTATTATTAAGGTATTTTTGGAGCATTTTTATAAAATTATAAGCATACAGATAGGTTCTCTATGTCATAGAAAACACTATCAAGCAAATGATTACGTACAACATTATCATAGAAAATTATATGATTACGGAATTTTACGGAGTTTTGTCAGTTAGGGTATTTTGAGAGAGATGAGTCACGGGGAATTCGGCTACAGGCTTAATCTTGCCGAGTAGCATGACGCAAGCTGGGTTGCTGCTTCATGAAAAGGCGAAATGGCCTGGACCGGTAATCGACATCATCGCCGCGCCGAGTGTAATGACCCGGAGGTGGGGAAGTAGCGCGTGGTGGCTCAGCCAATCAGTGGAGACCGGGCGACTTGAAGACGGGTCCTGAGAGGGGAGGCGTGTAGTGCATATATGGTTTGCGCGCCGTGGAGGCAAGGCGACTATCTTTGTAAAACTTAACCAGTGTGGTTGTACGTGTGGTTGGTTCCGATGGTCGGACCATAAGTTATGATATCTACAAGTATCTCATCAACTAACGTACAAGATGACGACGACCAGGAGGCTGTGGGAAGCTCTCTACAACATCCAGTACGAGGGAAATGCTACGGCAATTTCCAGTGGTAAGCGCGAATGACTCAGAACTACGCAATCTCTCGTCTCTTTGTTTAATATTCAGTATTTCAGTAACTTCATAGCTTGGGAATAAGAGTAAAATCAGTAATTTATCCGACTCCGTTTTCACGTAATTTTCTAGCGGTAATATTCAAATCGCAACGCTCCAATTTAAATTCAAACTTATTATTATTATTATTATTAATTTTGCAATACTCGTTTTATATAATAAATTCATTTCTTTTAACCATGCAATCCTTGCTTTCAGTAGGTAGCATTAGATATAGACCAATTTCCTTCTCCTGATACAATTGTTTGTTGGGTTAATGATCAAATCATACCACGATCTGAGTGAATAGATTCTTGAAGGTGTTCTATCAGAGCTAGGTGTTGTTAAATATATACATTTAGACTTCAACATAGCGTTGAGGTCTTGGCGCCCATTAAAACAACATATCTTAGTCAGAGTAAATATTTCAAAGTGCAAGGCAGAGCTAGTAAGAAACCATTACATTTGTCACGCAACAGTGAGGGCAATAGAAACCGTTTCACTTGGCATCCCAACGTGGAGAAACAGTTACAACGTGGGGCGGTATTAATTCATTATGGAATCGCCGCATCAGTGCAATATAAGCTATCTTGGCATTGCGCATCCTGGCCACGGTTATCCTTCCCAATTATCATGTCGTCCGTGAGTGGGGCAAAACATGGTAAGCACCCTCCTTCCCAAATTATCGTGGGTCCCAGATGAACGTGATGGCTTATGGGATTCAGAAAACCCCATAATAATAGTATGGTTTCCATGGAGGAAAACCATGATAGTATCTTTTTCCTCAAACTGTGTTTGAGTGATTGTGAGACCTTTTGAGGTTATACTCTGACATTAGACACTGTTGTCAGACGAGTGAATGTACAAACGGGTACGCGGGTCTAAACCCATTCCATAAGTGTTCACAGCATTGTGCTAAAATGAATGTTGTTGTTTTTGCGTCATCGGAATTCTTTTCCCGATATAACGCACCAACATGTACAGCACAGGCCCACCTTTATCTCAAAGATAAGAAATACAGGATGGCCGGTACTGAGGGAATACTAAAATGTATCGCGGAGTTGAAGGAACATTTTGATACTACTCATGCTAAGAGTAGGGAAGATGCTAAAGCATTTCAAGATGAAATAACGGGTAGATTGGATGCTAATCAAACTGAAATGAACAATAGGTTGGCTACGGTAAACACTCAGTTAGAAAATAACCAATTAGAGCTCAGTCAAAGATTAGATTCAAATTTATTAGTCAATAAAAAAATTGATGATGTTAAAGAATCTATTAAACAAGAGGTAACTGAAAAGATTGTTAGGGTGGTTTCAGAGATGCAAGCAAATAATGACAAACGCTTTGAGTCAATATAAGTAAAGCTCGAGAATAATCTGCAAGTGTGCAGAGAGTCGCAACGTGAGGTCAACGATAGTTTAAACGATATGTCCGTAGAGCTTAAAGATATTCAGAATCAAAACGAAGCGAACACTAAGCGGCAGGAAAAGCAGTTAATTACGTTCACTCAGACCGTTGATCAAAGGCTTGAAGATAGTGAAGAAAAATGGGATAAACGAATGACAGGCTACGCAAAAGCAGTAGATGAAGCATTAAGGAAGCAGGATCAGAATATCCTTGACCAATGCAAGGAGATCAGTGAAATAAAAACTTCCGCTAAAGAAAATGAGGGAATAATTATGAATATGAAGACGCAGGTTGGGAAAGTCCAAAAAGAGTTAGAAAAAACTCAGAACGATCTAGCAGTCATTCACAAAAGGCAAGATGAGGACCAGGGAGAAATTACCAAAATAAGGACCGAAATCTCCAATATGCACGGTCACATCCTAAAAGAGGTTACAGGCTTACGAGAGGAATTGTAAATTCGAGAGGGCTTGAAAAATGAAGTCAATGATAAAACGCTTGCCGAAGTAAGTCAAGGTTTAGCTGGGGAAATCTCTCATATAAAAGAGAGCCTTAGAGATGACAAAGAGAAATTTTTCTATGGCAGAAGAAAATCGAGATCGCCTAAAGAAAATAGAACAAGAAGTATTAGCTCGTTTAGAAAGAGCAGAAAATAGGCACAGCCAAATAGAAACCAGGATGATCTCACACAAAGAGTCCATATTCCGAAATCCTAGATCTGATGAAGGAAGCGTAGATGAAAATAGGAGAAATAAATGGGCAGATATAGAGGTACAGCCCACTCCATGAAATACAGCTATACCAAGTGACAGCCCGTATATCACACCTGGTATACCAATTACTACGTCCACACCGCATGAAAATGCTGTACAAAATCAGATAGTCACTGTTATAAGGGCTAATGACGAGAAACCATGAAAGTATTCGGGGAGTAACTCAAACATGACACCCAAGTACAGGCTCAAAGAGGTTTCCGAATATTTAAATGACACAAAGGTATCGCCAGAGCAAAGATTAAGAGCTATCGAAAAACTGACTGAAGGTGAATGTGCCTTATGGTTCAGAAGTTTTCGTTACACGTTTCATACAGTAGAAGAGTTTCGCCAGGCATTTTTAAAGAGGTACTGGGATCCGAATATCCAGCAGAATCTAAAATTGGACCTGTACTCCAGACGTTATAGTACAAATAATCCAACGAAGTATGCTGAATTCTTATAGCACAATTATGCCTTTTCCGAGAGCTTGATGATGCCCCTAGAGAATTAGACCTTTGTTTAGCGATGAAGTGCAAAGACTAATAATCTCTTCAAACGCCAAAACAGCGACTGAGATGGAGGAGGTACTCAGACAACTCGATCTCACCACAACGCAGCATATGAGGCAGAGTCGGAACACGTCCACATGACTAGTCCACAAACCGAACCGACTAGGGTGCAGAGCAAAAATAAATCCACCAGCACAGAAACTGTTAAGTCAGACTGGCAACGAGAAGAAAGGGAAAACCAGAATTGGAGGCCAGCATACAGAGGTAGATCGAACCGCGGACACCGAGGAAGAAAAATCTGGAATCAGCGCGATACAAGGAATCAACAGCCTGATAACAGAAGAAATTACGGCCGAGATGGGAGTAACCAAGAATGGAGACCCCAAGAACAGAGTCTCGGGTTCGACGAAGAAGCAGAAGAACGTTACCACGCCTCATTAAGGTATATGGAGGAGCGTGGAGATGCCAACAGAAAATCGCAAGTGCATTGGGATGAAGCGATTAAAATAGAAAGTCACTCGACATCTATGACAATGATGACGGAGCAAAGAGTCTGGAGCTTCAACAGCACGAAGACAGACAGAGGAACTCCACAAGAAATGGAGCAATAGAAAAAAACACCAAAATTAAATGACCATAAAGAAGAGAGAAATATAGGGTGGAATACAGTGAATGTAGTTAACTGGATTGCTAAACCTGAGGAACTCATTGAAGACCGAGAGGAAGGGCCGGTCATTGTAAGAAGGGAACTACCCATTATAAATGTAAACATCGCAGGCATGAAGATAAGGAGTCTTCTAGACACTGGCTCGACTGTATGCTTAATTACCCAGGCGCTGTATAATGAAATTCAAAGTAAAATACACGTATTGAAAATTGAAAATTGATATGCAAATTCCAAGTATTCTTAGATTTGCAGATAGGGATCTCTATATTTTCACAGAGTTTTTAACTTGTGAATAAGCTACCTTTTAACATTATCGTGGGTGCGGACTTCATAAGAGAATACAATGTCATAATAGATCTCTCATTAGACATTGTTAGGTTTCACGTGAGTGAGGAAAAGGAGAATTTAGAGATCACATTAAAACATAGTGAAACGAGACCAGAAGAGTACGTATAGCATACATACCGAGATATGACTGGGGATGCAGTATTGACCACCGAAGATATCGAGGGAGAGTTGGCAACACTGGTCGCAGATATTGAAAAGGACCTCGAACCACAATTCGGAGAATGCCTTGAAGAAAAAGTAGAGGAAGCTAAAATTCGTCCAGAACACAAGCAGATGTTAAGGGAACTGTTGTTTGAACATAAAGGAGTCTTCGATTTGAGACCTGGCCGAATCAAGAATTTCCAGTATGCGTTCCAAGTTAGTGACTAGACGCCATTCAGACAAAAGCCTTACCCAGTAGCCGAGAAGCATTATTTAAAAGTCAAGGAAGCAATACAGGGGATGCTGGAGGCGGGCGTCATTGTAAAGACAGCCACACCTTATGTCAGCCCACTGGTAGTTGTACCTAAACAGGACGGAAGTGTAAGGATATGCCTGGACTTGAGAAATTCGAACTCCAAGGTCATACTGGAGTTTGACCAAGTGCCACCCATAAAGGAGATCCTCAGGAGATTCAAAGGAAAGACTGTATTCACAAATCTTGACATTAGAGCAAGTTTTCACCATATTGAACTGGAGGAGAAAACAAGCATATTAACCGGTTTCTTATTCGATCAGCATACATATTCATTTCTCCGTCTTCCATTTGGTTTGAAAACAGCGGGTTCAGCGTTGATACGAGCGCTTGATCGAAACCTGACTGAAGAAGTAAAAGCAACAACCATATGCTATGTAGATGATATCCTGCTAACATCAGAAACAGTGGAAGAACATATCAGAGATCTACGCAAGTTATTAGATGAACTGAGTCAGGCTAACTTTAAAATCAATCTAAAGAAATCTAACTTTGTTCAGAGAGAAGTTAAATTCCTAGGCCATGCAATAGATGCGCAAGGAGTAAGGCCAAATCCGGGGAAATTGGAGGTCATTAAAAATTTCCCTAGACCAACGAAGGTGAAGAACGTCAGGCAATACTTAGGTGTTATTGGATTCTTTTCGAGCCATTGCCCGAAATACACGTAGACCGTGGCACCACTCCAAGATTTATTGAAGAAAGGGGGAAGGTGTCGATGGACTGAGAAATGCGAGGAAGCCTTCGTGAAATCTAAACAGATGCTTTTAGATTATGTGAAATTGGGATATCCAGACTACACCCAGAAATGTATTATTCAGACTGACGCATCACTTATAGGCATTGGGGCAAAGCTTTACCAGGAAAATGTGGACAGGCCAGAAGAGAAAACTTTTATCGCATTCATAAGCAGAAGATTGAAATCTAATGAAATGAATTATACGGTCACGGAGATTCAACTACTCGCAATACTATATGCTCTACAGTATTGGCGAAAGTCATTTATGGGTTCAGAATCGTGTTGAGAACGGACCATAAAGCCCTAACATTTCTGTTGAAAACTGACTTGTCAAGTCAAAGATTGACGAGGTGGTCCTTGTATATACTGCAATTTCAAGTGGAAATCGAGTATTGCCCGGGGAAGGACAATATTATACCTGACTTGCTAAGCAGATACCCAAGAGTTGATGAAGAGGAAGCTCCAGCTATCGACATAGAAGATAGAGACCAGAAGACCTTAGATGATTTAAGGAACATCACCGTCTTTCAACGTGAAGATCCCTGGATACGGTTGATGATTAATTACTTCGAGGGAAAGCTTGTCAGAGGAACCCCGATGTATGTAGAAGCCGAGGCACAATCGACAGAATATCTATGGTTTAACCAGATGCTACATAAATGGAGTGATGCAGATCATACTCGACCCAGAATTGTTATTCCACCAGCATTGCAAAGAAGATTAGTGTGGTTAGCACACAGAGCTTTTGGTCACCCGGGTGTAGACAAGTCTGTTGCCCTATTAAAAGAAGCATTTTGGCCAAAACTTAGAGATACAGTCAGAAATACAATCAGGACATGCGATATTTGCCAGCGAGTATATAATGAGGCAAAAACCAATACCACTCCTGCCAGAGAAGCCATGTCAGCCTCTGGCACTGGACAACTTCGGCCCTCTTCCGAGAGCCAGAAGGGGAAATAAACACATCCTAGTAGCACTAGACGTGTTTTCTAAAATGGTAGTCCTATGTCCAATTCAGAAAACCAGTACGAAACAGGTACTTAAAAGACTGAAGGAAAGAGTCATTCCTATACTAGGGCAGCCGGAGAACATATTGTCAGATCATGGTAGCTGTTTTACCAGCGTGGAATTCCGCAGGGTGCTGGAAAATCTGGGAATAAGACAGATTCTGTCCACAATTCGACACCCAGAGGCCAACAGTGCAGACAGAGTGATGAGAGAACTGCAAAAATATATATGAAAATATACTGCTCCACAGAGAACTGGAAGTGGATAGACGTACTGGAAATTATCGAGTATTGTATTAACAATACAGTGCACGAAGCAACAGGGGAAGTGCCCGTGGGCCTACACCTTGATAGAAGACCGGAGATGCCATGGAACAACGTCATTCGGACACCTGTAAACGCACAGCCAGGACGCGAATTGAGGATCCAGAGAACATTCGAGTATCTCAAGAAGCAAGCGGACAGACGGCAGCGGAGGAATAGAAGGAAACGCTACCACAGACCACTACTCGTAGGAGAGTATGTTAAATTGAGAAAACCAGCTAGCTCAGACCCAGAGAACAGGAAATACAAAAAATTTCAACATAACTACCACGGGCCCTATGTAATTATATGAGATTTGCAAAATAATGCCTACAGAATCAAAGACGAAGAGACAGGCAAAGAAGTTGTGGTAAATGCCGCCATTCTCAAACTGTATAGTCCAACGGAAGAGTATGAAACCACAGAAGAACAAGCTATACACACCCAAGTGTACGGGGAATCATTATATATGCACGCAGAGAGTCCACAGGAAGACCAACACCAGTTCGAAAGGAAACAAGACAGCCAGCTTGCAGACCCAAAGGGAACGAGGAATGAATGCAGCTGTCAGTTGAGAGAGTTTTATGACCAGTTAAGGGAAGCGGCAAGGGAACTCCGAGCAATGAATGAAGCTCTGAGGAGAGAGAACGACAAAATAGGAGACGGCAGACAGACCCAAGGGGAGGGGGAGAGAAACGACCCACTGCCCGGGAGCACTGACCACCTAATGTAAACACTGTCTGAAGGTCGATGCAGTCAGAAGGAGGCTCGAAAGAATTCACTTGTAAAATGAATTTTTCAAACTTAGCTGGGGGAAGATGTGACCAAGTGGAAACGGCTGACTGGCATCGAACTGGGGTCTTTATAAAGGAAAGACCAGGCCTATGATTCTTCTAAGAATCGAACCATTGATCTCTGAGGGGGAAGAGCCACAGTGAACCTGAGGAACAATGAGATAATGACAGTATATAATAATAATAGCTTAATTCCACGTCCAGAACGGGAATATTAAGCAATGTAAGTTGGAATATAAAAACGCAAGGCAGTATATGGATATGTTAGCAAGAGCTACAGAAAAGAGCCAGCTTGACATTTTGACAAAGCGGAGTTGAGAGGAGGCGTGGTAGACGTGACGCCAGCGTACTATTTTCTGGCGACAGTGAGGGAGAAGGCCGCGATTAACGACGAAGAAAATCCCCACCGAACAACACAGAACAGTAGATAGGGGAGAGTCATCAAGACAAATTGATTAATTCCTGCAAATTGAAGCATTCAAATAAAATGAGACTTACACCCAGAGACTTCTATTCGAAGAGCGGTAATTTAGGAGTCATTACACACCTAATTTAGAGCCTGTATGTGTTTTTGATTTTATTCACACAAGTACTGAGCGGGGGAATGGATAAGTCTCGTAGCCGAAGGGGATTCCCTCGGGTAGCGTCCTAACGCCATGGAAGAAAGCAATTAATTTTAATTAATTGTACGAAGGAATTGCCAGCACGCAGGTGAATTTGGAACCTCCATGAGTAGAAGAGTAAGAATCACACTTAACCGTGTCAGACAACGCATTATTTAAGAAGAGAGTCGCTCCTGGAATTCCAGTGGACTACTTTTCGTCAGAAACCTTTATATGAGAGATGAAGGAGGAGGGAGTCAGTTCTTTTTTACTCAACTCGTAGGACGACATGCTGTTCCACCACGCGGGAAAGTGCGCGAAATATATAAGTAGTGACGTTCAGTATCTTTGTGATGAACAATGAAAGGCGCATCATGCAGCATAATAAAAGTAATTCTGCATTAAAATGATAACTAGTCTACAGCAGACGTATAAGCAGACAGTATATGTGACTAAATAATCAGTACAGCGTAGAGATATTTGAGGATGATGTTTATAGACAATGAACTTATCCACAGGGAGTGTTATAATATTTAAAATAACATATATAATTGTAATGAACACTACAGTTTTACGGGAACCTGGAAGGCATCACAAGTATTTGTGATTTATGATTGAGCAACTTTGCAGGATAGAAGATAGAAGTTGTAGGAGACGGGAGATGAGCACACACACGCGAGATAGACTTTCGAAGGAGACAGGCGGTTGTCAGGATTTAGCTGCGTCGCATCTCTGAAGTCAGGCAATGGTGGAAATCCAAGCAAAGATCCGTGTGTAAAATTGTGTGTAATGTTATGTTACAGTGATCATTAAAAGTGTTTATGTTTATATGTTAAAAGAATGTGTGTTGTTTCAAAAGTGTAAAATGCCAGTAGTGCAAGATATAATTACCATGTGCAAATCCTATGCAATGTGACGTATGAAAAGTGTAATGATGGCTTAAAGCAAGCAAGATGGTGGGAAAATTGCTGTCATGTTGGACTAACCCAGCGAGAATAAATTGAGTACCATTCCAATATGTTGATATGTTTCAACAGCTCACCATTACAACAATTCATTTCCTCAAATATTAAGAATTAACAGTCACTTGTGTATGAGCTCACATCCCACGTATTTTTATAAATAAATGGCTTTGAGGATGATAAGCTTACGACCAGTTAGGCGTAAGACGTTGATGAAAGTAACGGTAACGTTAATTAATAATAATAATAATAATAAAATCTGAGGTCGGTGTCAATAATATATATATAAATCTGCATATTCGTGCCTATACAACGTGCAAAGTGTGTCATATCTATTGTAAGAGTACTGTGTTATTGTGAAAAGTAGGAAAGAGAGATAAATAGCGAGATAAGGAGAGTTTTTCAGTGTCATTGAAATGTTAGATAAATGTTTTATAATGTTATATTCTACATGGTTGTATTTGAGAGCCATTAAGATAGTCAATGTAAGTGCCAGTAAAGTAATACTTGTTTTGGAGCTACGTAAAACTTTGGCTTATAAGTAAATGTATGGAGGACATGAGTGCTTTAGGAATTGAGTCATCTGAAAGAAATGTTGCTTTAGCCGCGATCAGCGAGCATGTAACGTAGAATTAAGAGATTTGCATCAATAAATTGCAGGGACCATCCAAGAATAGTTCGCGCGTTGACGAATCTAGTAGGCCAATCTTCGAAGCTACGATATGGTATCGCCTTAGAGCATACATGTGTATTCGCAACAGAGTTGGGGCAGAATTTGTCTGTATCCCACTGTTAGCAGAGTCTTCGCTGCCAGGGAAAACCATTAGACACCCTAGGTACGCCAGTATAGTAATTGATCTGCCCATAGATGTAAGACAAAGGTTCTTCGAGTAGGAAACGTTGATTTCCTCTAGTTATATCCATGCCCGTCCAGTGAGATAACAGTTTGAAACTCAGCTGGGACGCGCACAGAGGCACTAATTACGTCCAAAGAACGGCGAAACTATTTTGTGATCCATCTCTCGCTATGAATACTAATTAGGAGCCGAAATGAGCCCATTAAATACTCTATGTGTAGGTATTAAATAATTAGATCGGCTCAATTCATAATGACACAATCCAATCAGGTACCTCGAGCAAAGCTGCACCATTGAGTGAGCACATGGCCAAGTTTACTTGCAGAAAGTCGGTCAGGGTGGCGGGCAGAGCTACAGACCCGGCAGCCATCATGAAGAGGGCGGTCCGTGACGAATCTCTTGTTCACACTAAGGGGAGTCAATTAGACCGGATCCCTTTCTCTTTTCTTTTAAGATTGTAGTGGGACACTGAAGAATCTCGATATTTCGAAAAGTAATTAAAATGTGCTTGAGATGATGGTATCAAATGAATTATATGTACTGTTTCCATACATATGGAATGTTGGAATGAAGTAATTGGATAAGATTTGGCCAAGTTATTGTCTGAGGACAAATTAACTGCACCAAATAAATAGATGCATTTTTGTAAAGAGTAATTACCCAGTTCATGCTAATTTATTCAGGCGGGTAGCGTAATTTAACGATATGACACGTTTGTAATGATAATAATAATATGACCAGACTCAGAAGATTGTTGTATGGTGAAGCTATAAAATGTCTATAACTATGCGTATTTTGGAGGGAAAGGTATACCACTTCAGCGTTTGAAACTTATGGGAAAAGAAGACGATCTACGCGGAAAAGCAACACATTATAAGTAAGGCATAAGCTAATGAAATCAATGTGATTCAAGGTAAAATGTTCCGTTTCAAAACGGATAAATATTTAATAATTGCATAACTGTTATTTAAATGTAATTTTTGTTTATTGTGTTGTGATATGCAAATTTGTGTTAAATTGTGCCACGTGAAGAACACTATGGACACTCGCAAATGTCGAAGAGTAGCAACGTTAGAATATCTAGGATAGATATGAGTGCGATGGAGCAACAAACTTTATGAGAAGAGACTCACATATGATTTTGATTTTTGTTGTGGGAAGTAATTGTAATATTTTGTGTTTTGTGTTGCGTTTTGCCATGAATTAATACCATTAAATGTTATATTTAGGAATTTGTTGTTTCTTTCAAGTAGAGTAGTTACCTGACAGACTCAAATCCTGAACATGTGGTCGTATAGTGGGTTGAACGCCCCATGCCTCAAAAGACCGTGAACTACCTGGGATACGAACACATGTTCCATATGATGACGCAAGGGTACACAATATAACCTCACCATTTGTCCCCATCGCATGGTGATTAGATTCCGCGTCACTTTCAGTTAGTTACTAATAATACACCCTAACAATTTCTCCCCATCACATGGTGACTAGATTCCACGTCACTTTCAGTTAGTTACTGACAATATAACCTAACCATTTCTCCCCATCACACGGTGATTAGATTCCGCGTCACTCTAAGTTATTTACTAACAATATAACCTAACCATTTGTCCCCATCACATGGTGATTAGATTCCACGTCACTTTCAGTTAGTTACTAACAATATAACCTAACCATTTCTCCCCATCACATGGTGATTAGATTCCATGTCACTTTCAGTTAGTTACTAACTATATAACCTAACAATTTGTCCCCATCACACAGTGATTAGATTCCACGTCACTTTCAGTTAGTTACTAACAATATAACCTAACCATTTCTCCCCATCACACGGTGATTATATTCCACGTCACTTTTTGTTAGTTACTAACAATAAAACCTAACCATTTGTCTCCACCACACGGTGATTAGATTCCACGTCACTTTCAGTTAGTTACTAACAATATAACCTAACCATTTCTCCCCATCACACGGTGATTAGATTCCACGTCACTTTCAGTTAGTTACTAACAATATAACCTAACAATTTCTCTCCATCACACGATGATTAGATTCCGCGTCACTTTAAGTTAGTTACTAACAATATAACCTAACAATTTGTCCCCATCACATGGTGATTAGATTCCGCGTCACTTTTAGTTAGTTACTAACAATATAACCTAACCATTTCTCCCCATCACACGGTGATTATATTCCACGTCACTTTCAGTTACTTACTAACAATATAACCTAACCATTTGTCCCCATCACATGGTGATTAGATTCCACGTCACTTTTTGTTAGTTACTAACAATAAAACCTAACCATTTGTCCCCATCACACGGTGATTAGATTCCACGTCACTTTCAGTTAGTTACTAACAATATAACCTAACCATTTCTCCCCATCACACGGTGATTAGATTCCACGTCACTTTCAGTTAGTTACTAACAATATAACCTAACCATTTCTCTCCATCACACGATGATTAGATTCCGCGTCACTTTAAGTTAGTTACTAACAGTATAACCTAACAATTTGTCCCCATCACATGGTGATTAGATTCCGCGTCACTTTTAGTTAGTTACTAACAATATAACCTAACCATTTGTCCCCATCACATGGTGATTAGATTCCACGTCACTTTTAGTAAGTGACTAACAATATTACCTAACCATTTCTCTCCATCACACGGTGATTAGATTCCACGTCACTTTTAGTAAGTTACTAACAATATAACCTAACCATTTGTCTCCATCACACGATGATTAGATTCCACGTCACTTTTAGTAAGTTACTAACAATATTACCTAACCATTTCTCCCCATCACACGGTGATTAGAATCCGCGTCACTTTTAGTTAGTTACTAACAATATAACCTTACCATTTGTCCCCATTATCAGTACAAACACGGTGATTATTAGGGGTGGGAATTTTGCGTAAATAATTTTTAGCCTACTTTCGATTTTTGCAAAAAATGAAAGTAGACTTATGAGATCAACACAGGGTGAAAAATTGTGTGTCTGTCAGTGTGTGAGTCTGTGTGTGTGTGTGTGTGTGAGTGAGTGTGAGTACTCTGAATGTCTGTCGTCGTCCCCCTATCAATTCGAACACGGTGAAACCGAATTGAACGAAATTTGGTACACAGGTAGCTCTAGCAAAGGGCCCCTCAGTGTCATCTTTTATATCGCCGCCATCTTGACGGAAACGTAATGGCGGCCACCTAAATGTAAAAAGCTTAAATCAAATTACGACCAACCTAATCATCTGATCTCTACCAATTTTTGCAACTTTATACCTTAATGCATGAAAAATCTTTTGACCAAACTACAAGATCATCAGCACAATAATTTGAGGATGGCAGCCATGTTTGTGTACAAATAGATTCCCCTTATATATTCAAACACGGTGAAACCGAATTGAACGAAATTTGGTACAGAGGTAGCACTAGCAAAGGGCACCTCAGTGTCATGTTTTATATCGCCGCCATCTTGACAAAAACCTAATGGTGGTCACCCAAATGTTAGAAGCTTAAATCAAATTACGACCAACCTAATCATCTGATATCTACCACACTTTGCAACATTATACCTTTATGGATGGACAATCTTTTGACCGAACTACAGGGTCATCAGCCTAATAATTTGCGGATGGCGTCCATGTATGAAGGCAAATCGATTCCCCCTATCTATTCAAACACGGTGAAACCGAATTGAACGAAATTTGGTACAGAGGTATTATTAGCAAAGGGCACATCAGAGTCATGTTTATATCGCCGCCGTCTTGACGAAAACGTTATGGCGGTCACCCAAATGTTAAAAGTTTTAATCAAATTACGACCAACCCATTCATCTGATCTCTACAACATTTTGCAACTTTATACCTTATGTAAGAAGAATCTTTTGACTGAAATACAAGGTCATCAGCCCAATAATTTGAGAATGGCAGCCATGTATGTGTGCAAATCGATTTCCCCTATCTTTTCAAATACGGTGAAACCGAATTGAACGAAATTTGGTACAGAGGTAGCTGTAGCAAAGGGCACCTCAGTGTCATGTTTTGTATCGCCGCTATCTTGACGGAAACGTAATGGCGGCCACCCAAAAATTAAAAGCCGAAATTTTAATAGCTTAAATCACATTACGACCAACCTAATCATGTGATTTCTACCAAATTTTGCAACATTATACCTTTACGTACGAATAACCTTTTGACCGAACTGCAAGGTCATCAGCCCAATAATTTGCGGATGGCGGCCATGTATGTGGGCAAATCGATTCCCCCTATCTATTCGAACACGGTGAAACGGAATTGAACGAAATTTGTTACAGAGGTAGCATTAGCAAAGGGCACCTCAGTGTCATGTTTCATATTGCCGCCATCTTGACGGACACGTAATGGCGGCCACCCAAATATTAAAAGCTTAAATCAAATACGACCAACCTAATCATCGGATCTCTGCAAAATTTTGCAAACAATATACCTTTATGTGGTAAGCATCTTTTGACCAAACGACAAGGTCATCAGCCCAATATTTTTCAGATAGCGACCATGTAAGTTGGCAAATCTTTTCACCATATCAGTTCGAACATGGTGGAACCGAATTGAATGAAATTTGGTACATAGGTAGAACTAGCAAAGGGCACCTCATATTCATGTTTAATATCCGTACAATACGTTGCATTTCAACAAGCTACTACAACCAACATTCAATTATACTCCTTGAAAAGGACAAAGGGTTATAACAATACCCATGCATTTAGTAGAAAATAGGCTATATGTTCTTTACTGAATTTTTTTTTTTATGTAAATACATATTATAAGCTTTTTTTTCTATAAATACATAAATTCCTGTTTTTCACTTATCTATACTAATATAATGAAGCTGAAGAGTTTGTGTGTTTGTGTGTTTATGTGTTTAAACGCGCTAATCTCTGGAACTACCAGTCCGATTCGAAAAATTCTTTTTTTATATGATAGCCAGATTCAAGATGAATAGTTTAGGCTATGTTAAATTTCGGACAGACCACTCCATTCTCAGCATTTAGGTCCTTTGGCACAAATCTACGCCGTTTACCGATCTGAACCACATTTTGTATACTTACCCTTTCGAACCCTGTGGGTGTCACTGTCCACCTTAAATTTCGGACAGACCATTCCATTCTCTCCATTTAGGCTCTTTATCACAAATCTACACCGTTCCTCCTAATTGCACCAAATTTTACTTACACTTTGAAACCCTACTTGTAACACTGTCCACTTGATATTTTGGACAACGCTCTCCATTCCGTACATTTAGAATAACAAACAAACTGAAATTGAAAACCGCGTATTAAGGCCCTAGAACAATTCATGTACGTAGTAGTGCAACTGTAAGAGTATTTTAGTAAGTCCTTTTTTGACTGGCAATTCGGGCTGCATCACGTCGGCCCTACCAGTGTTCTGGTGCAGAATTGCGAAAATTGTTAAATCTTGCGCTGCTTATAAATTGCAGTCACGGGGGGGGGGGGGGGATTTGTGCAAAAAGATATCTTAGGCCCCTTAAAACAGTTATCATGCACATATTATGCGTCTGTAAAAGTGCAATGGTGTTGGTGCAATACATTGAGGTTATCAGCTGCAATAAGCGTTGGTGCTTTCAAATTTACCATACGAAACTTATCGTTGAGCGCTATGTGGCTGTAAATGATACTATTCTACCTCGGGAGCTCGGGACAGCCGACGTTTTCCAAAGTGTTCTGATTATTTTCCTACGGCGCTATGCGACAAAAGACGACACTATTGGTCTCTACATTTCTAACAGCCAATGAGATATAGGCCCTAGGCAGTGTCTTATTTCACTTCCTCCACTTTCTAAACATATTTTAAAATTTGTTTGTAAATTGCATGTGTCAGTGCTGTAGTTAGTAAATAGCCGTTACCCTATTCATTATTATTATAACGGGAATATGACCTGAATGTTACGTCCATTATTCTGTACTACTTATCACCCCCACTACAACCCCCACCACCACAAAAAATTATATTTAAAAAATATTTCTCTTCTGTTCTGTGCCAGTTCTGTAGTAGTATTAATGATCATTCATAAAACAAATAAATCCGCCGGGCGAAGCCGGGCACTACTTCTAGTTAGCACATAAAAAGACATAATATTTACATTTTTTAAAATCAGTAAGCTAGATCTTTCAGTTGATTGAAGTTTTGTACTGTGTTACTTCAACGGGGTAGAACCTGTGAGCTATCTAATCTTCATGCAGAGCGTTTGTCAGCTTGCAACTGTGTTATTCTTAACTTGTCGCCCCGTGCCACTCACTGTGGAAGCCAGGGATGTCCTTGTCCACAGCCATATTGCACCTCGTGCTATACTCCCCTCCCCCAGCTACCTGGAACCAGTGTCACTCACATGCAGTACATTTCTGGCACTGTGAAGTGTAAGACAGTTCTACAATGCCTAAAGAAAAAACAACTACAAGTTATCGTCTGTTGCAGAATTTAAAGATAATTTTACTTCTGATGGGGGCGTTCTGTTGTGGGGAAGCAATCAATGCTGAACAGCGAACTCAAGTTGCACAACACCTGAAGGGCAAGAAACATATTGCCGCAGTTTCGCGTCTTCAGAAGAAGTGTTTCGCGATAATCGTCGGTCATTTATGGTGGACGCAGCCTGCTCCTGATTGGATTTCCAATTTAAATCTTACCTTGTAAATTTGAACTTTTTATCTATTGAATATGTGTCTCCTCATTCAAAATTTATTTTAATATTTTTCTTTTAGGCTAAATACTAATGTATATGTTTAATGTGTTCTTTAGCTTGTAATTATGTAACCATGCCATACGCTAAATAAATAAAATATGATGGACAATCTGAAGATGTATCTCGTTGTGTATTGTAATGCTTCAGCAGTCAGTGAGACATAGAATAAATTGCATTCGTGAGCACTGCATATTGTTTATATTCACATTAATAAACTGAATTATAATTACATATTTTTACTTTTTGACACATATTTCAGTATTTTTAATACATAAAAAATCATTATTTTTTCCGATTTTTAGCACCTAAAAATCCGAGCTGCAGTTATTATAGTATAATTTAATTACACCTTTTGAGGTTGAATCAGATCTTCGTTTACTATTACCACCCCTGTTTCAAAGTCCCCCTGCTTGCACGTACTGTACATTGTGACTTGAAAGTTGGCAGCATGAGCTGATCAACGTCTGTCAACCGTGACATCATTCAGGGTTGCCAATTTTCACACCGTTGGTCAGATAACAACACAGCATAACCTACATACTGAAGAACACTGATTAAATGTTGATCTATGTACTCACATTATTGTAAGCGATTCCACGATTATTGTATCTGTTATTAATGACCACATTTACAAACTGCTCTAAATCATAAATATTGTTACTTTTCTATATCACAATTTCCTTTAAAGTGAATCGTGTGCATGATATTCAAATATCTGATATTTATTTTATTTTAACGACAACAACACATTTTATGGAAGCAGATATTATTTAATCGTCTTGAACTTTGTTTCAGTTAACAATATTTGTAGAAAGTTTCTTATTAATTACAAATGCCCATAAATTGTGCAAATTACAAACTACAATTTTATTTTTAACTCACAATAACTTCCAAATGATTCAGATCTGCGTATTCATCAGTTTGTGCCGTTAACCACATGGCATTTCGTCTTGCACATGAATTGGTGGTAGCCGCGTACAGTGAGTTGACAAAGTGTCGTAAGTCTTGGTTCAATTCTGTCCAGGCTCTGTTGAGTAGAACTCCATCCAAATATCTTCTCTTTTTAGGGTTCGATCTTCTATTGTGTACGTAGATGGCAGCAAGTACTGTACTTATATCTCAAATCCTCTAATGGGAAGTGCTCCCTAGCAAGTTCGTACAGCCTACCAGCCTTGAGCGGGTGTATTTTGAAACTGCAGGCACCGCCTAGTTTGTGCCATACTACCTCAATCCCATAAGTGAGTATTGGTATAATTTTGGCACCAAACAGTAGGCTAACCATGGAGGACCTCAGGGATAATTTGGTAATGCCTTTAATGTCAATATTTTTTAAGTTACTGTAGGTCGTTTTAAAGTTGAATACAATCCATTATAAATATTAGTTGCTACTAAACAATTCAGTGACATCAATGTCACCAACAATGAGCATGAAGTGATTCAGTGTTTTATTTTTAACTCACAATAACTTCCAAATTATTCAATCTGATTCAGATCTGATAAAGAAAATACAACATTTTTATTCTAGTGCTTAGTTTTTATTTATAGATTGTAAACTCTTAAATTTTATGATGCTCATTGTCTAATTTTACTCCAAAATGATTCGAGCTGAGGATGGTTAAAAGCCAGCCGAAACTAGTCCTATATAAATATAATTTAGTTTCGATAAGTATTGACTTACGTGGAATATAACAATTCTACCAACTCATAGGTATTTTAATTAATATTTTTGTAACTTATGTTAATATATTTTACTAGTGGGCCCGTGCGAGCTTTCGCCACGTGAATGTAGGTTAGGTTAGGGAAGAATGTGGGAGAACGAAGTTTTAAATATTGAAGAAATGTATTTATTGTTGTTAAACGGCATACGTACATGAGAAGATCACAAAGAATTATGTAGAACAGTGTTTTGTACTAGTCACAGCACCTCTTTGTAGACAATATTCGATGTTACAACGAATTCATCGGTTATTGTTTGTTCGGGAGTTTCTTCTACAGCAATTTTTACATTTGCAAAGGATTGAACCCTAAAGAAAGTGACATATAATTGTCCATGTGAGAATACTGGATGACAATATTGGCGAGACCACACCGGAGCCATATGCTGAGAGACTCCTCAGCTGGCAGTACGCCGCGCTCCCACCAGATGGCTGCCGCCGCGCTGCCCTGCGCTCTAGCGGCAGGCTCGCCTAGCAGTACACCGCACTCCCGCCAGATGGCTGCCGCCGCCGCGCTGCCCTGTGCTCAAGCGTCAGGCTCTCCAGGTTACGGTGCTCCCAATGTAAATGTACACTTTTTAAGGTATTTATTTAATTGTGAGGCATTTAAAGAGGAAGTGAGTGCGTTTCGGGCACACATGGGGTTATGCGGAACCTGTAGGTATCCCAGATGTGTAGGTTGGTGTTAACAGGACCTTATTTTCGGTACAAAACCGGAATGGGACCTTAGCAGAGTAATATAGGGAAGATATTTCTTGCATATAACTCCTCTTGGAACACCATCATAATGGGTTTGCAAGGTCCATAAACACAATAAATAGGTATCTTCCTTTTTCCCAATATTTTTCTGTCAGCATCCTCAAGGTAAATATTAAATCAGTGCCACATCTACAAGCCCTAAAGCCAAGCTGTTCTTCTTCTAATATCGACTCAAGTATTGTTCGCACTCTCGCTTCCATGGTCTTTTCCATAATCTTACGGCCATGGAAGAAAAGGATAAACCCTCTATAGTTCTCACATTTTCTCCTATTCCTATTCTTGAAAATAGGAGCTATCGTCCCTTTTGTCCAATATTCTGGCACCTGATTATCATTTCATATTATTGCTTTGAGGACTCGGTATTTTCAAAACCACTGTAACCCAGGTACACCAGCAGCTCTTTTCATATCTGACGTAATTTCGTCGGCTGCAGCTAAATTACCACTATTCATATTTTGAAGGTCTTGCTCGACTTCAGTCAAGGTAATTGGAACATCCTTATCTAGAGTCCTCTGTCTTTCCTGGTCGGCATTTATCTTGTCAGAATCATTAACAAGCGTATCAAAATAGTGCTTCATAGTACTTAACAATGCTTGGTTTAAATAATTAGCCTTCTTTTCACATTTATGAACAAGCAGTTCCGTGAAGAACTAAATTGCCTATTTTCATATATCCTACTAATATGAATTGCCTCTATCTACATACAAATTGTCAGTTTGATTGCTGTAATAGATTCGTAGATATTGAGAACCGTCTAAATATTCTGGATGGTCACCATATTGGATTTTTATATTATAGGCCTTAGATTTATGTACTATTACATGAATATTATTGAGTAGGTGTTTCATTCAAACTTCAATCGCATGGTTAGGAGACAAGAAATAAAAGCGGGATTTTAAAATTTCGCTCAGCCGTCATCTTGTGGTTATGAAAATAATGTAATGAATTATATGCCGGTCGATTAAAATTTATGTAAGGATATACCGTATCAAGTTTCACAGCGCTCGGATGCTTAAAACGCAAGAAACGTCCATTTGAATATTTAAATTTCGCGTCACCGCCTTGTTGGATTTGTGCTCGCCAGGTTTTTGAACGTCCCATAGGTGAACTTATGCTTATAGCATCTATACACTTACAAAATTTCAGTTTGATTGCTGTAGTAGATTAATAGATATTGAGAACCGTCTAAATATTTCGGATGGTCGCCATGTTGGATTTTAATATATGTAAGCCATAGAGTTATGTACTATTAGATGATGATTATTGTGTAAGTTCATTATGCAAATGTTGATTTCGATCGCATGATTAGAACACAAGAAATAAAAATTTAATTTTCGAAATTCGTACAGCCGCCATATTGAAGTTATATACACAATTGAACTAAATTAGATACCAGTGCATTACAATGTGTATAAACATTTGCTGTACGAAGTTTCATTGCGTTTGGATCATTAAATCGCGAGAAAAGTCTATTTAAAACTTTCAACTTCGCTTGGCCGCCATGTTCGTTTTGTAGTTAACCGGTTTTTGAAAGACTCATAGATGAACTTCCAGTAGTGCCCTATGTCCGTACAAAATTTCATGGTGATAGCGGTAATAGTTTAAGAAATATAGAATGCCGGTGAAATATTTCACACAGCCGCCATCTAGAGGTTATGCAAACAATTGAATTAAGTTAGATGTCGGTGCATTGCAATGTGTATAAACATATACTGTACCAAGTTTTATTGCGTTTGTTTGGTTGAATCGCGAGAAACGTCTATTCAAAAGTCGCAACTTCGCTTGGCCGCCATGTTGGTTTTGTAGCTACGAGGTTTTCAAAAGTCACATAGGTGAACTTCTAGTAGTTTCCTTTATCACCGTACAGAATTCCATGGTGATATCGGTAATAGTTTCGGAGATATTGAATGCTGGTAAAATATTTCGCACAGCCGCCATGTTGGATTGGTGAGACGTGCCAAAATTTGAAGCACAGGGTCGGGGTCGCGCGGAATAGTACTATGAATTTACCGAGTTTCACTGAAATCGCTCCAGCTGTTTAGAAGTTATTAGGGGGGTTCACAAAAATCCTCACACACACACGCACTCACAGACAGACACACGGACAAAAGATGATCTCATAAGCCTTTTTTTCTTCAAAAATGAAAGTAGGCTAAAAAAAAGGACAAAAGTAGGATTATGAGATCACATGTGCGTGAGTGTGTATGTGTGCCTCTCTCCTCAACCCTTATAACTTCTGAATGGCCGCTTGGATTTACATCAACTTTGATACAACTATGTAATTCAAAAGCGCCTTGTCAAACAGTAAAGAATGTAGTTTCGGTGTTTAATGACAACCTCGTCAGCGTGGATTGAATCCCTATATCCCTACATCCCTATATTCCCTATATCCCTATATCCCTATATCCCTATATATATTATAATTCTGAAAATCTGTGTGTCCGTGTGTGTGTGTGTTAGTTTGTTACCTCTTGACACTAAAACGGCTGGACGGATTTGGATGAAATTTGAAATGGTGACAGCTTATACCATGGGATAACATATAGGCTGCCTTTCGTCCGGAAATAAATCATTGTTCCCGTGGAACGGGCAACATAACTGAAAAGTCACCAAAAATACTCAACCAGGACAAAATATCGAAGTTGTCGCATAAAGACCGGACAAAGCTCATTTTACTCCCCTCGATGCAAGAAACAATAAACTACATTTTCAGGCCATAAAACCAATAGTTTCAAAGATATTCGCAGAAAACTATCTTCGCTCTGATTGATGAACTAATCGCAAGTCGGTTTCCATGGCAACACTACCTCAAGGTATGACATCCGATTTTCTATATATCCCTGTAGGAGGCAATGCCAATCCATTTATTATCTTTTTCAAGATATATATAAACACAATAAGAACAGTGTAGCGCGCCTGCCTCTCGTACGGAGGCCCCGGGTTCGATTCCCGGCTCCGTCAGAGATTTAAGACACTGACGTGAGGGCTGCAACGGGCTGCACCCAGATTCGTGAGGACAATTGAGTAGCTGTGAGGGAGCGCCCCGGTCACGAAGAACCATAATAACGGCTGAGGGGACACTATGCACTGACCACGCGTCACTACAATATCTGCAGGCCAAATGGCTGGGAAGCGGTCGCATTATAGGCCTAGGCCCTTCATGGGCTGTAGGGCCAGGGGTAAAAAAATAGGGGAAGCGCCTTCTAATACCACCTTTAATTTTTAAACACTACAATAGTGGCTATTAAATAAAGGTAGCGATATAGCTAAGTTCAATTTCATAAACACTGGGCTTACAAATCCCGTATAGGTAAATACAAATATCAGTCTGGTCATTATTTCAGTAGCAACGAAGCTCTGAGGCGGCTATTGCCGTTTCCTTAACACTTAAGGCATCCCGCCGTCATATACCTCAATGTTGCTTGCCACGGTGGGTGAGTGGATAGCGTGTCGGTCTACTAACCACAAGATTGCAGGTTCGCCCCTGGCCGTCGTAAGTGATTTTTGAAAGGCGGTAAAAATACGATACGCATGTCATACGACGTTGGCATGTCAAAGAACCCATTTGAATTCAGTAGGCCGAGTTCATAATGGCAAAATTAATCTCGGGAGTTTCCGCCAACACAAAGTTCCTCATTTCTCTACTAGAAAGCGCTATAATGTTCAAGGGGCGTAGATATCTATTATCTAACCTCCTTGACTTTCATAGTGATTCAAGGAACAACGAAATTCGACATGCAAGCTACCCTCTGGGTGTCAAATTAAAAAGCTTGCACCAGGCACCCGAGGCCATACGATATTATTATATTATTATACCTTAATGTGCACTTACCAAATTGTGAACCAGTCTATTTTACTGAAAAGAATTTCTACGAGCGAGTATCCACTCCGGCAAAAACCACACTCACTACCTTTTCCAAAATTTACACAAGACATGATTTTTAAAGCTCTCTTCTGTATGTTGAGGTACAGAGACATACCACATGGAAAGATACAATAAAATGTTGGCAAATCTGAGTTCAAGAAACTGCTGTCCAGAATAGGCTTTCGGTACAGGTTATGCGGCCCATGTTCGTAAAATGGAATGTTTTCCCTTGACAATGCATCTGCACCATGTGCGAGGGCAACGCATTTCAAAGATCTCTAAAAACACAATAATCAGGAAATTGGAGAACAATTTAAAGTCGGAGTGAAGATTCAAGGAGAAATAATTTCATTTCTGAGATTTGCTGATGACATCGTCGTCTTGGCCAATACGCCAGAAGATTTGAACGAATTTTTGAATGGCATGGACTCTGTCTTGACGAATGAATTTATGATGAAAATCAATAAATGTAAAACAAAATTATTGGAATGCAGCCGAAATAAACCAGAAACCTCTATGGACATCAAAATGGCAGGTGAAACGCTACGGGAAGTATGAGACTTCTGTTACCGGTACTTAGGAAGCAAAATAACCAGTAATGGACGAAGCAAAGAGGATATAAAAAAGTCCTCTCGGCACGCCGGAAGGCGGAGGTAGATTTCATCGGGTAAACTTGGGGATAGGCGAAAATAGGCAGAATATGCACGTTTTCGTAGAAGGATCAGACCTCATTTATCGCGAGAAAGTATTTTATAATTGGAGCTTAATTAACTTTGTTTTTCGTCATTTTATGCATATTTGAAACATTTCATTGTCTTATGGGGACGGTAACCTTCTTGTCATTTGGGGTACATTTTTATACTTCTGGTCACACTGTCCTTATGCAAGGTTTCGACACTGATGAGTAACTATGTAACGGTCTGTTACTTCTTCACGCAAAATTATATCTCCCGCAGAGATTTTGGTTGGTTCCTCAGTTTAGGGACTGCGACAACGCGGTCATGTAACCCCGTGTACTTTGGGTGGGTGTAGAATCAGTCTGATAAACAGTGTGAATTGTGATGGCTGTATTAGTCTGTAATTCAGGTAAGGACAGCAGGCGGTCAATTTCAAGCAGTAGTTCCTGGTGCTGCTACCAGATACTACCGTCAACGACACCTAGCTGTGAACTTGGCCACGAGATGCCACCACAACCAGCAACTTGCAACGAACGTTGGATCTTCCCCTCCAAAGGAAAGCATACTGAGGGATTTTTAGCGCTCTTAGAAAATCCGACGACTTTGGCCGGCTTTGAACCCGCGACCTTGGGCATAGAAGTTCAGCATGCTACCAGTTACGCCACAGAGGCCGCTTCTCACTTAGTCAGATAGAAAACTGAATGTGATCGCGTGCAAGTGCGTTGTCATGGCAACGTCTGATGTCTCATCCCTCGTCAATTTAGTAGTGTTGTCATGGCAACCTCTGATAGCTCTTCGCATTTTCTTATAATTCCGAAATAATTTTTCACGTCCCTTGGCGTAATGGTGGGTCATATCAAAAATTCTTTCAGACAAAAGTTTTAGGTAATTATTAGGGGAGTATTGCCCATTTTGTACGGTTTTGATATTGTGCCTATTAAGAGAGATATGATCAATGTTTCCCGAAAAACCCACATTTTCCCACCCCTTTGGTCAATGGTTGGTGCTATCAAAAAACTCTTCAAACATAAATTTTTGGGCCTTATTCGACACATAGTATGAACTTTGAATGGATTCGATATTTCAAATAATAAGAGAGTTATAGCGATATTTCACTTTTTCGAAAAAATCCCCCCCCATTTTCACCCCGTCGACTGATTGTGCCCATTAACGAACTCGACCGAGATTTTATAGGGATACATATTATGTAAAAAAAATGATTGGTGCAAAATTGCGGTAGTTATCGTGTCCACAAGAAAGTGATATATATATATATATATATATATAGGGGATGTGAAACGTGAAGATATGTCGAAATTTTCCGGAAGTCGAAAAATGGTACCCATTGCTATAGTTAGCTTTCTAATGAAATCTACCTAAAAGCAGGTTGGCTCAGGCAAGGAAAGCATTTCTACAGAAAAGGAATCTGTTGACATCGAATATACATTTAGGTATTAGGATATCATTTTTGAAAGCTTTTGTCTGGAGGGTGACACTATAAGGAAGTGAAACTTGGACTAATGGAGCTGCAGAAAAGAGGAGAATTGAAGCGTTTGAAATGTGGTGTTACGGGAGAATGATGAAGATCAGATGGGTGGATAGGGTAAAAAATGAAGAGCTATTAAGACGAGTGGGAGAGGAGAGATGTTTCTGGCGACTGCTAATGAAGAGAAGAGATAGGTTGGTACGACACAAATGAAGACACCCAGGAATAGCAAGCTTAGTTATGGATGGGAGGGTCAAGGACAAGAAATGTAGGGGTAGACCAGGGTTATACACATTGCCTCAGATGTAGGGTACGGTAGCTAAGTAGAGATGAAACGATTAGATCAGGAGAGTGAGACATGGATGTACATCAGCGGCCAAGGTGAGAGATATTTTACTATAGGTCTATTAATAGCGACATGTTGACGTTCAAATCATCAATAAGTGTGGCAAAATTATACCCAGAATAGTTTAAGGAAAAATACTTTTAATTCCTCATATTCCGGTAGATTTGCCATTTCAGGTGTACTGTACGTTTAGAAAAAAACATTTTTTTCCCACGCGCAACAGTATGTGGCGTGCTCGCGATTATCCGGACAACTAAATCGTTATGTCTCAGCAGAAGATGGCAAAACCAAAACCAAAATTTTCAAATGTGTTCACGTAATGTAACATCGTACCCTGCAGACTTTCACAACTCTATAAAATTCCCACTTTTGCTGCTCATATCAATATACTGTATGTATCAGAATTTTCAGAGTTAGAATCGACCCACCTGTAGCCGCGATTGCTGTAATAGAATAAACCAATTATCAGCAATAATGCATCGTCCTCATTGTCTTGATCGCGAGCGAAGCCGCGGGTACCTGCTAGTATATTATAATTGTGAAAATCTGTTTGTGTGTGTGTTAGTTTGTTACCTCTTGACACTAAAACGGCTGGACGGATTTGGATGAAATTTGAAATGGAGACAGCTTTTACCGTGGGATATCATATAGGCTGCCTTTCGTCCGGAAATAAATCATTGTTCCCGTGGAACGGGCAACATAACTGAAAAGTCACCAAAAATACTCAACCAGGACAAAATATCGAAGTTGTCGCATAAAGTCCGAACAAAACTCATTTTACTCCCCTCGATGCAAGAAATAATACTCGGTATGTGACACCGAAAACTACATTTTAATGCCCTAAAACCAACAGTTTCAAAGATATTCGCAGAAAACTATCTTCGCTCTGATGGTTGGTTGGTTCCTTAGTTTAGGGGCTGCGACAACGCGGTCATGTAGCCCCGTGTACTTTGGGTGTGTGTAGAATCTGTCTGATGACCGGTGTTAATTGTGATGACTGTATTCGTGTGTGTATCTGTTTTTTTAATTCAAGTAGGGACTGCAACTTTGAATTTTCAAATAGTTCCTACTTTTGCCGCCAAGCGCCACCGTCAACGACTACTAGGCCCAGTTCAGAACTAGCTACTAGACGCCACCGCAGTCGGCTCTTGGCAACGAACGTAGCAACCTAAGAGCGTTGTTTACATTCTTAACCTATCCAATTTAGTTTCACACAGGTTTAATTAGTGGAAAGATCTTTAACATGCCATAAATCTATGACATGGGATCGCCGGCTTTACTTCCCCTCCGAAGGAAGGCATACTGAGGGATTTTTAACGCTCTTAAAAAATCCGACGGCTTCGGCCGGGTTTGAACCCGCTATCTTGGGCATAGAAGCTCAGCATGCTACCAACTACGCCACCGAAGCCGCTCTTCGCTCTGATTGATGAACTAATCGCAAGTCGGTTTCCATGGCAACACTACCTCAAGGTATGACATCCGATTTTCTATATATCCCTGTAGGAGGCAATGCCAATCCATTTATTATCTTTTTCAAGATATATATAAACACAATAAGAACAGTGTAGCGCGCCTGCCTCTCGTACGGAGGCCCCGGGTTCGATTCCCGGCTCCGTCAGAGATTTAAGACACTGACGTGAGGGCTGCAACGGGCTGCACCCAGATTCGTGAGGACAATTGAATAGCTGTTAGGCAGCGCCCCGGTCACGAAGAACAATAATAACGCCTGAGGGGACACTATGCACTGACCACGAGTCACCACAATATCTACAGGCCAAATGGCTGGGAAGCGGTCGCATTATAGGCCTAGGCCCTTCATGGGCTGTAGGGCCAGGGGTAAAAAAATAGGGGAAGCGCCTTCTAATACCACCTTTAATTTTTAAACACTACAGTAGCGGCTATTAAATAAAGGTAGCGATATAGCTACGTTCAATTTCATAAACACTGGGCTCATAAATCCCGTATAGGTAAGTACAAATATCAGTCTGGTCATTATTTCAGTAGCAACGAAGCTCTGAGGCGGCTATTGCCGTTTCCTTAACACTTAAGGCATCCCGCCGTCATATACCTCAATGTGCACTTACCAAATTGTGAACCAGTCTATTTTACTGAAAAGAATTTCTACGAGCGAGTATCCACTCCGGCAAAAAAAAAAAAAAAAAAATTACACAAGACATGATTTTTAAAGCACTCTTCTGTATGTTGAGGTACAGAGACATACCACATGGAAAGATACAGTAAAATGTTGACAAATCTCAGTTCAAGGAACTGCTGTCCAGAATAGGCTTTCGGTACAGGTTATGTGGCCCATGTTCTTAACATGGAATGTTTTCCTTTGACCATGTGCGAGGTCAACGCATTTCAAAGATCTCTAAAAACACAATAATCAGGAAATTGGAGAACAATTTAAAGACGGAGTGAAGATTCAAGGAGAAATAATTTCATCTCTGAGATTTGCTGATGACATCGTCATCTTGGCCAATATGCCAGAAGATTTGAACGAGTTTCTGAATGGTATGGACTCCGTCTTGACGAATGAATTCATGATGAAAATCAGTAAATGTAAAACAAAATTATTGGAATGCAGCCGAAATGAATCAGAAACCATGGACATCAAATTGGCAGGTGAAACGCTACGGGAAGTAGGAGACTTCTGTTACCGGTACTTAGGAAGCAAAATAACCAGTAATGGACGAAGCAAAGAGGATATAAAAAGCAGGTTTGCTCAGGCAAGGAAAGCATTTCTACAGAAAAGGAATCTGTTGACATCGAATATAGATTTAGGTATTAGGATGTCATTTTTGAAAGCTTTTGTCTGGAGCGTGACACTATAAGGAAGTGAAACTTGGACTAATGGTGCTGCAGAAAAGAGGAGAATTGAAGCGTTTGAAATGTGGTGTTACGGGAGAATGATGAAGATCAGATGGGTAGATAGGGTAACAAATGAAGAGCTATTAAGACGAGTGGGAGAGGAGAGATGTTTCTGGCGACTGCTAATGAAGAGAAGAGATAGGTTGGTACGACACATATTAAGACACCCAGGAATAGCAAGCTTAGTTATGGATGGGAGGGTCAAGGACAAGAAATGTAGGGGTAGACCAGGGTTATACACATTGCCTCAGATGTAGGGTACGGTAGCTATGTAGAGATGAAACGATTAGATCAGGAGAGTGAGGCATGGATGTACATCAGCGGCCAAGATGAGAGATATTTTACTATAGGTCTATTAATAGCGACATGTTGACGTTCAAATCATCAATAAGTGTGGCAAAATTATACCCAGAATAGTTTAAGGAAAAATACTTTTAATTCCCCATATTCCGATAGATTTGCCATTCCAGGTGTAGGCCTACTGTACGTTTAGACAAAACCATTTTTCCCACGCGCAACAGTATGTGGCGTGCTCGCGATTATCCGGACAACTAAATCGTTATGTCTCAGCAGAAGATGGCAAAACCAAAACCAAAATTTTCAAATGTTTTCACATAATGTAACATCGTACCCTGCAGACTTTCACAACTCTATAAAATTCCCACTTTTGCTGCTCATATCAATATACTGTATGTATCAGAATTTTCAGAATTAGAATCGACCCACCTGTAGCCGCGATTGCTGTAATAGAATAAACCAATTATCAGCAATAATGCATCGTCCCCATTGTCTTGATCGCGAGCGAATCCGCGGGTACCTGCTAGTATTAAAATAATCTTAAAACTTAGTTTACAAAGATAAAGAGAAAATGGATATTCTTACGAAACACTATTAGAAATTGAAGTAAAAAGATAGCTCCCAAAAAGAATTAGAAACATTTGAATAAATAAGAATAGAAAGAATATAAATGTAAGTTAAAGGACTGCTTGTGAATCTATAATATGGTTCAATTGGAGTCAATCGGACGTCGCTGCTATATGATGTAGCTTCCAGTTTTAACACAACCCTTCGGTGTGGTTTACTGTTATCGGACGTAATGTGACTCTAAATCAACCTTAATGGATACGGCAGTCTGTATCACATTGATATGGTCTAACCTTGAAGCCTGCTACACACCAACATACCTACCTCCAGACCTCAGTTGTATTGAGTCGTCCGCCCAGTAATAAGTAAGAAGGTTATGTTATGTTTATTGTTATTTTGTTGAGTATTTAATGATTTAATAATTGCCAACAAAGCGTTGAAGCCTTCGTGTCTTGCAATTTTATTCGAGTAACGATCACTTCTAATGTCGTACAAACATCTATACTCCTGATACACTTCTAACATTTGCATGATCGTATCCGCCTCATGATCGTCTACTTCAATATCTTTGTCACTCGCGTTGTTTCTATGCTGGGAATATTGAGACATGGCGACAGAATCTTGTAATAAGACGTAGTGCCTCTCTGTTCAACAGTAGAATACGTACTGAAACTCCTGCAGATCGTGACGGAGTCCGCCAGTCGGCCAGATAGTGCTACACACAACGCAGACCAGACCAGACAGGCGAGGGCAGTCTGGTGGTCTGAAGGTTTTCCAGCCAGACCGTCAGACATTCTGCGCAGACCTAATTGGTCGGCAGACAGGCCGAACTGCCCGCCCATCAGCTACTTTTTCCGACCGTCTGCTGGTCTGGTCTGGTCTGATAATGTGTAGGGGTTTAAACATTTTCTACGCCGACGAGGGTGTCATTGAGCACCGAAACAGTAATTAAAGTACATTGTTTAGTGTTTGACAAGGCGCTTTTGAATCACATAGTACTATCAGTCAACACGGATATTAATTATTACCATTGTCATAATGGTTAATATTTACGCCTCCTCATGACGACGGTTCAGTCAGTGCTCCTGTATGGCTCCGAAGTTTGGGCCGATTCCTTGAGATTTGCATGGTATCGGAGAAAGATAGCTGCCGTGCAACGGAGAGTAGCTTTACGTATTGCATGTGCATACCGCACGGTTTCTGAACCTGCAATCCTCACGGTGGCAGCAATAGCCCCAATAGATCTACTTGCATTGGAGCGACAAGAAATCTGGCGTACCCAAGGAGAGCTGGGAAAGAAATGTGCAAAGAAGCGTGCCTTTAACCAACGTATGAGGCGATGGCAACTCAGATGGGAAAGTGACCCTCGTGGTAAATGGGCCAAGCGACTGATACCACGCCTGGATACCAGGGTCGAAAGAGTCCATGGTGAAGTCAATTATTACCTCACACAACTTCTAACAGGACACGGATATTTCCGTAATTTCCTGCATAGAGTAGGCGGAGCGAGTGGTGCAACATGCATATATTGTGACGACATCGATGATGTACTTCACACCTCCTTCGTGTGCGGCCATTGGATGATAAAGAGAGAATATGTGGAAACTGAATTGGGAGAACTGACACCAGATAATATTATTTCTGTGATGTTACGGAACCAGCAATCATGGGATCATGTAGCAGTGTATGTGGAGGATGTCCTTCGCCAGAAAAAGCGAGATCTGGAAGCGTACGAACGCCCTTAAGAAGAAATGAAGAAAGAAGAACTCTGAAAGGCTAAGTAAGTACGACATCACCCTGAAGTAATGCGAGAGCGGGTGATGAACGCATCGTGGGAAAAGGGATGTGGTTTTTAGTGGGTAAAAATCCCACACTACTGTGGAGTGCGGACCCTTCACAAGTGTATTTTGAAGATTTTCCACAGTCCCTTGTAAAAAAAAAATACGCATCAACGTTGATTTCAAACGATTGCCGTACGAGACCATCTGACGTTTAATATTTACAATTGCACCATGGGGCACACGAAAGGAGCCTCCTTGAAAACTGCTTTGATTTGTAACCATATTAATAAAATAATGCAATCGGGCGTACCTTGGAAAACGTCAGAGAATTATTCAAAATAACCTGACGGCTGATTCTTTCACACCTGAAACATCCACATCTGAGCCCTTTTCAGGGCCTCAATTAACGGTTATCTCTGCGATGATAATAATATAACTCTGTAGAGTATACTTAGTTTTTTACTGAGGTTTTAAGTGGCGGAACTACGAGGTCATCTGCCCTTGACACGAGAATAATAGTAATTGCACCATAATTGCCAGTTGTAAATAAGATGCCATTTTATGTAATTATACTATACTCCATAGCCCTGAAATCATTCCGCACAACGTTACCAAATTTTAAAGTTTAACACAACCCATTAGAAATACTAAACAATTCAGTGACATCAATGCTACCAACACTGAGTATGATGTTCTTGAATGTTTTATTTGTAACTCACAATAATTTTCAAACTACTCAATGAATCTACATAAATGTAATAAATATAATAGTACATTATGCAACGAGCCTATAATGGCTATAATTAAGACACGAGTATTTTTTATAAAACGAGCGTATGCGAGTTTTATAATTTCCATACGAGTGTCTTAATTACCATTATAGGCGAGTTGCATACGACTGTTTATGTTCGGCGATAATTATAACTTTATTATATGTTTTAACATAAATATTCATAAATATCTGTTGAGAGTCAGCTACTGGAATTTTGTGATCGCAGAGCGAGCGTTGGGTGTTATATCTTTGTCTTTCAAGAGCTTTGAACGACCGACGCATGCGCTCTGTGGGCTTGCAATGCCATATGCAGCCATATGTTTACATCAGCCGTCCCTCAGTAATATTGTCACCGCAGTCATTGGAAGACAATGCGCTGTGTAGAAATTAGTGTTGGTGATTTTAAGGTACAGTGCTATTTCTTGTCTCATATTCGCCAGTTTATTTACGCGAACGTATGGACGGTGGGTATTCCATGCCGGTAATTTATTATAGTTCGATGTTGTGTTTATGTCCGACATGTTGGATTTTGAGCGCATGCGCGAAGTTATCGTTACCTAATTGGTCAATGAACGAGCTCTGATTGGCTGGAGAAACTGTATCGTAATGGAAAACAGTGTTATAATGACCATCATTATGATACAGTTATCTGACACATAATAGTGAGGGTCGAACATAAAGTACATATTATGTCAAGCCATCCGGCACAGGAGACATCACATAACATGAAAACTTACGCTCAACCACTATCTTGAATATTTAAAACATTAAACTGGATAACTCACCATTCGTTGATTTTCGTAACAAATATTTTGCTAAACCCCATAAATAATTGAATTAAAACATTCTACATTAATGCTGACTGATATGCGTACTACTAATCAATTAATTGGTCTATGATATTGACTATTTGCCACGAAACTCAGAAAAGTGAAGTTCCATAACATGCCCTACTTCTAGGTCACAAAGCTATGACAGTAAACACAACGCGCAGCCACCATCTTGAATATCTAAGCTATGAAACTCCATAACTCACCATCTAAAGAAGCTACATTGACGAAACAAATTGCCTACTCTATGATACTGATCTTGCCCAATTCAATATGGATGCTATTGAGCATTTGTCACGAAACTAGGCAAAGAGGAGTCCCATATAGCGGTCTACTTTTTATTTGAAGTCGCAAGGCTAGGAGAGTAGAAGTATCGCACTGCAGCCGTATTGAATATTTAAAGAAATAAGCTCTATTACTCGATAGAGTTGCACTAATTAAACTTGACAACTAGATTGACCCCTGTACGGTACGCGGTTTATTCTAGTCAAGATTGTAATTATTTGTATTAATAGATACAGGTACAGTGGGCAAAACCTGGTGATAAAAAGATATTTACAGATACCTCAATTCCTCTCCAAAATGTCTCTGTCTTCTCTGAATAAAATATTGATTTTCTTCTGGAGAACGTTTAAACTTGACGTCGAGTATAGATTTAGGTATTAGGAAAACTTTTTAAAGCATTTCTCTGGAGCGTAGCTCTCTAAGGAAGTGAAAATTGGACTGTTTGCGCAGCAGGATAGAGGAGAATAGAAGCATTTGAAATGTGGTGTTACAAGTTAATGAAGATCAGATGGGTAGATAGGGTTACAACCGAAGAGGTATTAAGACTAGTGGGAGAGGAGAGATGTTTCTGGCGAATACTAATGAAGAGAAGAGATAGGTTGGTAGGACACACACTACGACACCCAGGAATAGCAAGCTTAGTGATGGAAGGAAGGGTCGAGGACAAGAACTGTAGGGGTAGACCTAGGTTAGAATATGTTAAACAGATTGCCTCGGATGTAAGGTGTGGTAGCAATGTAGAGATGAAACGATTATCTCAGTTCAGGGAGGCATGGAGAGCTGCATCAAACCAGTCAAAAGACCGAAGATTCAAACAACAACAACAACAACAACAACAACAACAACAACAACAACAACAACAACAACAGGGAAACTTGAGGCAACATGTTTCAATACCCCTGTTGAACAAAGAATACTTAGCTGAATGTGTGTTTTGATTTTTGGGTTTAATTTTGTTAGCGTGATCTCTCCAATCCATATTCTGGCTCATGCATTCTGTTTCGTAATTCATTCTAGGCCGGCTTCCTTGTACATATCCTGGAGTCTTCTATTGTGAATGGATTCCCATCCCAAAGGCTTTGACATGTCGGAGACTCTGTCAGTTTGGGAGAAACACATAATAAATTAGCGGGTACGTCGGTGGATGATACCGAACATAAATTACCTTACTTTTCGAAGTCTTTAGGCAACCTTGTAAAATGTTAAGCAACGCCGCCATAATGAACAGATACAATAATACCATCTTCATTCAACTCTGCATAGCATTACACATCTTTTTAAAGAAAGAAAAGTATACATTTTAGTTCTTCAAGGGGCTTATATTATTCTGTCGCGTGTGTCTTTGAGGAAGGACAAGGAGCAACCTTCAAAATGAAACATGGCTGCCAATGACGCTAATCAACAATTGGCAGTGTTTAGTGGCCACGTGTTCGCCAAGGTCACCTGTGACGCTTACAATATACAAGTTGAAGTAAGGAAGCTTTTCCTTGAACAGCTGGATTCCTAACACTGTGACTTCATTTATATAACCTGTTAAATCTGCGACCAAACGTTAACGCTAACCATGACGTTTATCTTTATTACTCGTGTTAGCCACACAATCAGCAAGCACTCTGCTTGTTTCAAAAATATGCTGAGAGTTTACACAAGATAAAGCAACTGATTTAACAATCAAATAGATTTTAGCATTACAAACTGAAAAAGCATTTATAGGAAATAAACCTGCTGCGAACTGAGTGTTAATGAGTTTATGTAAGTGTGTATGATTATGTAGACGTGTGTGTGTATTATGTATGCGTGAGTATGTTTGCAGTAATACGTATACGTATGATATTTGATATAAAGGACAATTTAGGATTGAATGAAAAAATGTTTTTAAAGAAATTCAAGAGCATAATGATTGCAGTGTTCTCACTGCCTGCTAGACCTGCAAACAAACAATTCATTATGTGCTACCATCTTTCTGCATGCATCCAACCCGCTTCCAAAGAGATTAGACTCAGTTATCTAGCAGCGGTATGCTTATGTTGAAATGATTTTCATTGCACTAATATTGTTACGTTCTGTGAATCTTTAGACCTATCGTCACTATTTGAAGAGATCAGGGACCTCCAAAAGTGAACTAAGTGATATTGCCACCAGTAGGAAACAGTTATCACATGTTAGATATTACAAACCATAAATAATTGACTTGCGAGAAATACATTGTTGATTTTTGAGCGTTCTATGAAAGGCTCATCAGGGTCCTTTTAAGTGGCACCCCGACGTTCTATGATTACAATGTTAAATCAGGCTACATATAAGGAACATTTTCTGAGAATCTTTTCAAGGTATCCATTTCAAAATTTCAGAGAGTTGTGTTGGCTCTAATGTTGTTGTTGTTTTAAGGGGCCTAACATCT
Source organism: Meconema thalassinum (assembly GCA_946902985.2). NCBI lineage: Eukaryota > Metazoa > Arthropoda > Insecta > Orthoptera > Tettigoniidae > Meconema > Meconema thalassinum. The sequence goes on from OX336391.1 coordinate 98,407,630, forward strand.
AGGTTATCGGCCTGGCTCTAATGAAATTACAGTTTTGAATCAATGTAACTGTCTTTTTTTTCTGAATTAAAACAAGTAGTTCCGTGAAGAACTATACAGCCTATTTTCTTATATCCTACTCATGTTAATTGCCTCTATCAACATACAAAATTTCAGTTTGATTGTTGTGATAGATTCGTAGATATTGAGAACCGTCTAAATATTTCAGATGGTCGCCAAGTTGGATTCTTATTTATGTACTATTATATGAAGATTATTGTGTACGTGTGGTATTCAGACTTCAATCGCAAGATTAGGACACAAGAAGTATAAACGAGATTTTAAAATTTAGCACAGCTGCCATCTTGTGGTTATGAAAACAATTGAAATAAATTAGATGCCAGTGGATTAACATTTGTATAAGCATTTAACGTGCAAAGTTTCACCGCACTCGGATGGTTAAATCACGAGAAACGATCATTTAAATATTTATACTTCGCGTCACCGCCCTGTTGGATTTGTGCTCACCAGGTTACTGAAAGTCATATAGGTGAAATTATGTCCATAGCCTCTATGAACATAAAAAAGACAGTTTGATTGCTGTAAAAGATTCGTAGATATTGAGAACCGTCAAAATATTCTGGATGCTCGCCATTTTGGATTGTTATATGTATAGGCCATAGAGATATGTACCATTAAAGGAAAATTATTGCGTAGCTTCATTATTCAAACTTTCACTTCGATCGCATGATTACGACACGAGAATAAAAACTTAATTTTAAAATTTGGCACAGCCGCCATCTTGAGGTTATGTAAACAATTGAACTAAATTAGATGCCAGTGCATTACAATATGTATAATCATTTACTGTACCACATTACACTGCGCTCAGATGGTTAAATCACGAAAAAAGTCTATTAAAATGTTTCAATTTCGCTTGGCCGCCATGTTCGTTTTATAATTTGCAGGTGTTTGAAAGTTACATAGATAAACTTGTATCAGTACCCTTTATCACCGTACACAATTTCAGGGTGATATCATAAATAGTTTCGGATATATTGAATGCCAGTGATTTATTTCGCACAGCCGCCATTTTGAGGTTATGTAAACAATTGAACTAAATTAGACGCCAGTGCATTACAATGTGTATATAAATTTTCTGTACCATGTTTCATTACGTTTGGATGGTTAAGTCGCGAGAACAGTCTATTTAAAAGTCTCAACTTTGCTTTGCCCCCATGTTGGTTCTGTAGTTACCAGGTTTTTGAAAGTCTTTTAGGTGAACTTCTAGTAGTTGCCTTTATCACCGTACATAATTTCAGCGTGATATCGGTAATAGTTTCGGAGATACTGAATGCTGGTGAAATATTTCGCACAGCCGCCATGTTGGATTGGTGAGACACAATAAAATTTGAAGCGTACGGTCGGGGTCGGCCAGAATGGTGCTATGATCTTACCGAGTTTCATTGAAATCGCTCCAGCCGGTTAGAATTTATTAGTGGGACACACACATTCACACACACACCATCACACACACACACACACACAGACACAAGGACACAAGGTGATCTCATAAGCCTATTTTTTTTTCATAAAATGAAAATAGGCTAAAAATTGGCCAAACATGGAGGAGAGCTCTCGAGTCTAATAGACTGCGCATTAGTAGAACCAAGACTGAATATATGGTATGCGACTTCCACCACAATATACCCAGTATGACAAACATGGAACTTTAGATGGTGAAACCTTACCAAGAGAAATAGAATTTAAGTATCTAGGTTCTGGCATTGCTGAAGATGGCACGATAACCGCCGATATAATCCATAGGGCCACGTCTGGGTGGAACAAATGGCGCGAACTAACATGAGTTTTATGTGATCAGAAAATGCCCATGAGAACGAAGGGTAAAGTTTATAAAACTGCCGTAAGACCAATCCTACTACAAAGGCACATGGGCAAAAGCTACATACCACTGAAATGCGGATTTTACGTTGGGCAGGTGGAGTTACTCTCGACGATAAAATCCGTAATGAACATGTGCGAGGCAGTTTCAAAGTAGCGCCTGTAACTGAGAAACTGGTATGGACATGTTATGCGAAGACCGGAAAATCATGTAGTGAAGAAGTGCCTTTCCATTGCTACACAAAAGAGAGGAAGCGGCGGACCTAAAACAACATGGATGACGAATGTCCAGAGGGACATGTGAGTTTTGGGCCTATTTGCAGATGATGCTTTTCAACGAAACGACTGGCGCCTCAGGATTAAGAAAGCCGACCCCGCGTAACGGGAAAAGGTGAGGAAGATGAAGATTTGAGTCCTAGAAACTAGAAATATGTTACCGACCTCCAAAGTACCATTTCTACTCATAGATACTAATATTATAATTGTAAACTGATAGTTTCCAGTTCCTACATTCAACACGAACTGGAAAAAATGTTCCATAAGTATTTCAATTAAAATACTTTTTATATATAATCGCCAAAACAATACTAAAAACACTTAAATGTCTATATTTTATTGACTACTAGCTATTGTATCCGGCGTTGCCCTGGAGGTGTCTTTATAAGTTATAGAACATGCCAATATATTTCGCAGTGTGTATTCATTTTGCCCTTAAGCGAGTTTAGAACATGGTTCTCCTCGATTCTGATGTTACTCAAGTTCAATATTAACTAACTGTTAATAGTCGAATGGGACAGTACTGTCGAGTACAATAACGTAACGGAAAATGCAACAATAGTAAAAAGGGATGTATAGACCTCGTGTGAATGAACGTTGCTGCGCTCTGGCGGCAAGCCACTCAAATATTCTGTAGGACTTGTGTGTGTGAGTGGAGCAACGTGATTAGATCATGTTGCGGAAAGATTTCAAGTTCAAGATGGTAAAAGTTCTACAGAGAGTAGAGCAAATCGTTCTGTGGTTGAATGTAACTACAAATACAGAAATGTCCACCTGGAACGTAATTCTTCGTATTCAGAAGCAAAAAAAAAAAACAGTACATTCGTAGAAGGAACGCCTCTTTAATTGTGGTATTTGTAGTCGGCATTTTATAAATAGAACACTGACAAGAGGTCCTGACAGACCCAGGCACTGTCTTATATGAAACCAAACTAATCAGATCCGCGTGAACGAGGGGAGAGTAGCAGATTAACTGCGCGAAGAGAGGTTAAAATGAAATATGACAGAGAGTAGCCCAAGCACAAGTGGAAGTAATGCCATGCTCAACTGGTGTCCCGTGGTCACAAACCCACGTCTTACTATTTGTGAGCCGCTGGGGAAGATTCACTGTTTCATGAAAATGAGGGAAGTGAAGGAAGTTTGTTTAAATATGGATTATTATGTAATGCGAGTTTATCGACAAATATCATGACGATAAATAGTGAGCTTGATGTCACCACCACAGCTAACATTGCACAAGTTGTCATCAATCACAACATGAATAAGGGTAACCAATGTCCATAAAAGACAGTCCTGAAATCATGACCATAAATAGTGATAAGACTGAGGTGAGCTTGATGTCACCACCACAGCTAACATTGCACAAGTTGTCATCAATCACAACATGAATAAGGGCAATCAATCTCCATAAGAGACAGTCCTGAAATCATGACCATAAATAGTGATAAGACTGAGGTGAGATTGATGTCACCACCACAGCTAACATTGCACAAGTTGTCATCAATCACAACATGAATAAGGGTAACCAATCTCCATAAGAGACAGTCCTGATATCATGACCATAAATAGTGATAAGACTGAGGTGAGATTGATGTCACCACCACAGCTAACATTGCACAAGTTGTCATCAATCGCAACATGAATAAGGGCAACCAATCCCCATAAGAGACAGTCCTGTCCTAGCAATATTCTCTCCGGGTTGCAGTAGCATCAAGGTTGTTCTTTTTGAAATCCAGCTCCCCTACGCAGTAAACAACTCCTGAAGTGTCCTGTTCATTATTTGTGCCCGTGTACTTGCGTGTGTGTAGAAAGTGTATAAAAGCCTAAGTTACTAGGAATCATCTCGGTATTTTTCTGGGGAAACCAGGAAAAACAACTTGGTCTATAGGATACCTGAAGTGGGAATTGAACCATCCTCCTCTCAGTTTTATTTTTTATTTGTTTTATTGCAGTCAAACGGCCATACATGTAGCCTCACAAGTCGGAGTGTACCGTGTTCTAACCCTTAGACCCTCTCGTTTACAATATTCCACGGCAACGTTCTTAGGTTTTTCCCATTGTTGCAGGAAGGAAGACTTCAAATAACCTCTCTCGTAGTGTTTAAAACATTTTGAAACCAACAATGGATTACATTTTGAAAGACATGGTTTAGATCCACTCTCAGGGGATTGATATTTCTTATTGCAATTAATCTGTTAAATACATATTTTAAAAAATGGGAAAGAGGAAAGTAAAGTTGTGCGTTGGAAATACTGTTCTAAATTAATATATATGATTAACAATGCAAAAAGTAAGGCACTGCAACTCAAATTTAACAGCATGAGATGGTTGATTAATGCTAGTATCTCGCGAACACAAACTGTATAATTACGGTATGTCTTCTCCCAACTTTTATTTCACAATGAGCTATCCACCTTTCTTAACCTGAGAGGCTGTGAAATACGACGTAGCCTATCCCTCCGAATATTCCCTAAACCCTGATAAATATCCATGGATGACGACATTTCACCAATAACTTATTTTACTGTCCTACTCGGTTCTCCAGCACAAGCCATCACACACACTATTCCTACGGACTCGGTGAGCGATTAGCCGCTAGGGGCGCCAGCAGCTAAAATATCGCCATTAGCACGATGTCTATACACACAATTCCTCGAGAACTCAGTCTAACAATTACTTTCCTGATAGTGTTTATTTTTTATTTAATAATGTTATTAATGCAGCCAATGGCCATGTACTTTTCTTTTCAGGACGGGTCTAATATATATTCGTAGTTTAACTACCGTATGTTATTGGCATGTTATCAACTAAATTCATAATTTAATATCCGGTTCCATTACAAATTAGCATAGTCATAGAGTGGGATAATTACCAATTACAATATAACCCGAATAACAGAAGGAAATATTATTCATAGAACAATCTGCATTATCACTCAAAAGTTACTGTATTTCAGATTCCAACATACAGCTGGTGTAGACACTGTCAACAATAAAAGAATGCAGTATGAGGACATTATGATTAATAAAACAAACATAAACGTCAACATATCAGTAGTATATATATATATTTTCGTATCCATGACAGTACAATACAGCTATTTACAATTCAAAACATATTCACATTACACACACAAATTGTGAACACATCAAATCGATTTTGAGGCCCAGAACTCGGCAGCCTTGATTGCACGAGCATTTGCTGAAACCAGGTCATTCAGCGTGCAGGCTTCAGGCAAGTTCGGGCAGACCAAGAGGTGTTCAACATCTTGAATATCGCCACATTCGCAGGTTGCATCTTCAGTAATGATATCAGTAGTAGAACACACCTTAACGGGGAGTATAAAACTTCGATTCTAGTAGATATTACATACAATATATTATGCATTATACCTTTCGTCATAAGGTAAAGATTCAAAATATCCCGTAACAGCAGTGGCATTAGAGTATAAGATTAGACGCAAAATGTCACGTAGGTTTCTGTGACATAATGACTGAAGGTTAACTAAAATTATACATGAATGAAAATCCAAAGCTTGCTTCCAGTCTCCGACCGGGTCAGGAATGGAATGAATAAAGCCCCCCATCTTGCGGCGAGGATATGAACTGTGCCGGCTGCCGAGGCCTGACGCACTCCTCTGGGGCAATGATTAAATGAATGGCAGATGAAATGAAATGATAGTGGAGAGTGTTGCTGGAATGAAATTTTGACAGGGAACACCGAAGTACTAGGATAAATACCTGTCTGCCTCCGTTTTGTCCAGCACAGATCTCACATGGAGTGACCGGGATTTGAACCACGGACCCAGCGGTGAGAGGCCGGCGTGCTGCCGCCTAAACCACGAAGGCAAAATGCAAAATTCATTTAGACCACCACGTGTATTAGCGGCTAACATTTTCGGCTTTCGCCTTGGAGGTCTGATTTTGAATCCCGGATCTGTCAAGAAATTTTAATTCTGGTTACTTGTGCCGGGCTCCCTTCTGTCATCTTTCCTGTCTACCACCCTTGGTCACATCTAGTTCACTTACGACATTACGACACTCCCCCTCCTTCAGGGGCTTACAACTTGTGGGGCGCTGGTTATTGATCAGGGGGCCTCAGCTGACTTCGTGATTGCTTCCCCTAAATTATGACGAGGTCGTCTGTGGCATATTTACTGTCGGTCTCCCTTGATCAACTCTTGTTCTCTTCCGACCCTGTCGGTATTAGGATATCCGAGGTCTAAGGAGTCTTTCAAATTCCCGCCTTAATTTGACCTTTTTTCAATATTCCAGATACCCTCGTTCTTCAAAGGGTCAGATCTCTTGTTTTTCTTTTCATCATATCTCTTGCCTTCTGTACAAGGTCATAAAGGAGGCAGGGTGTGTGTAGCCCCACCACTGGAGGTGCTACACCCTCAAGGGCTCACGGCAGTTGAGTTTGGGAAAATACCTGAGCTGGATCTGTTGTTTTTCCCTTTTCCAGTGATTCTGGGGCGGACACTCTCCTATTTCTCTTCTTATCTGCCTTTCATGGCACACCTTTCCAATCCCGTCAATTCTCACTTTTTGAGGGTTGAGAGCATTCCTTTTACCTGGATTTTATTTCCCTTATTCCTTTCTTTTTGTCCTTTTATTCTCCTAATCCATAATTTGGTTGTAAGTTGTAGTTATTTTAGTTCTAGTGTTCATTTTATCATCATTTTTCATTTTCACCCCAAAGAATTAGAGGCCTATAACCTCCATGTTAGGCACTTTAACATCAACTATCATCATCAAATTACAATTTCAGCAATATCTTTTCCGACAATGAATGAATGAATGAATGAAATGTTAATTGCAGCAAAATAGCCAGAGAAAATACTTAATACATCTGAAAATAATATTAATTGCCTATATCTAATCACTGCACAGTTTCGTTAGTGATATTAGTCTTTTTTGTGCACATATTCGCATGATATCGGGAACATTGATTATGACATAATTCACTCACACAGTCCTCATTTGGGTAATGAAATCTTTTCTTGGTGCATAGTTTATGGCGAAACCCGTGTACTACAAATCGTGTGATGTCATGTCTCAGTTTATAGGTGGCTTGTCTCCAGTTTTGTGTCAGTATGACGTATGTTGTATGAAACGTTGTTCAAATGTTGTTCACTTTCCAAGTAATATTTGAAAGGTTTTCTCATATTCCTTTGTGTTTTGAAGATGAACTGCAACCTCGTATCTTCTATGAAGAAGTTCTCACTAAGCATAATATAAGTCAGTCTTGATGATGCTGTTATTGCTATTCCCAGCACTCTTTTCGTGTAGCGGGCCTTGATTCTTTCTAGTGTTAAGAGGTCTGTGACAGTAAGAGTATCTCATATAATGTTGAGTCCGTAGGTAGTTATTGGCATTATTACAGTTTGGGAGATAATCATTCCAGCAATACCACCGCAATATTGCACCAATCACTTTTCCGACAATGATAACTGAAATTCTGGTTTAAGTTGTATTCACAGAGGAAATAATTTTTGTATGAAATGTTTGGATTGCATTTCTCAGAACTCTAATCCTCTCTACTCATTAACCTCACCGCAGCAGCGGTCTTGCCAGCATCATGGTAGAGAAATTGATATCACCGATTACGAATTTATTGCGGAAGCCAAAATACCGGTTGCTTCCAAATAACTTCTGTACTAACCGCTCAGCAGGAAAGTTCATGAAATTTTATAAAAATCGAGTGAACCTAATGGAATTCTATTATAATAAGGTGAAAAGAGGCCTGTTTGCCATCTCGTGATGAATGCAGTACATTTGCATTTGTCTGTTGGCACAGGCTAGAGTAAAATGTGGCTTTTTCCCAGCTGTCTCAGTCTTACTCATGGCTGTGATTATATGGAAGCTACTGAGGTATGGGTGGTGCTTAGTAATGACATTCAGGGCACAGTCAGTGCCTGTGGATGCTGTGAAGGTTTCTACTCGTAGGGTTAGTACTGCTGTTCTGACTCAGTGAGGAAAGCAATGGCAAACTACCTCACTCCTCATCTTGCCTAGTACTCCGGACTATAGTGCTGCCTTGGGTCTTTGTGGGTATCTATCCACATATCCTAACGGCGGTATTTCTTGATGATCCAACCAGCCTTTGGGCTGACTACCTAACAGAAGGTGCAAAGGTATCTTTAGTTTGTTTCATTTAATATATCTCTATTGTATTTTGTGATATAATTTGGGTTTTGATATTGCGGAAATTATATTGACAAATAGTGTCAAGCCTTTGTTATGCTATACTGGGTTGACAGTGCTGTGTGAGCAGTTGAGTAACTAACGGGATATCTTGTAAAGAACCCCATTTTCTATACCGGTAGTGGAGAGCACATCTCGCATCCAGTTGGCCGTGTCTCGACTTGAGCTATGATGCCATGGAGATGGCCAACCTTGCCATTCCTTCATGAGTTCATTTTCTGAGTTGATTGGCCTTTGCTCGACTGCAAAAGAGCCGAAATCAGAAGAATGAGAAAGACTATCAGAAATTCATGTAGCCAGCCGTTCCTTTCGGGTCTAAAACTATGTGTATGCAAAATTTGGTTGAGATTGGTGGAACGGTGTAGATTTGTATACGGAACAAATCCACAAACAGACTTTCACTTTTATATATACAGTAAGATGTGAACATGTATCGAAACACGTTGGTTTCTTCATCAGCACATTAATCGAACTTATCCTAAGTATACTTAAACTAAGCAAATGGATATCTTTACATTGAGTTTTAATAAATAATTAAGAAAAAAACATTATTAATCCTTTGAAAAATCTACTTTATGAAAATGTGTATTATTGCATAATAATCTTTAGTAAATGTCTATGAAAATTTGTAATTTTCCTCGTCTGGTAACTTGCTCTTCAAAGTAACTAGTAAATTTTGTAGCTTTTCTTTGCTCTGATCTTCGACTTTTCACCTGTTGGTTGATGTTTTCTAAATACAGAATAGAACAAGCTGAGACCTTTTGGAACTTGGATTGCAATTTATTGAGCGGATCCTTGGAAGCCCGGACCTTAGCAATAATTGACGTTAGTCGTCATTGTAAACACGCTATTGCCAAACTAACAACATACACATAGATGACGATCGTTTACAATGATTCGACGATTTGTGCAGGAAGGGCGCAAATTGTCTTTTATATCTCTTGTTATGAAATTGTATATCGGAAAGGACATTCCTTCATGAACTGACAACCTAACGCACCCGAACAACGCTGTATGGCACATTTTCCAAATTTTACAGGAGAGGCATGAAACATAATATCACAAGAATAAATTATAATTGAATCCTTATATCAAGGAAACAGGCACATTACATCATCACAATACATGTTTACTCTTAATCAGCTGTCTATTATTAAATGTTTCCAAACTGAAGTAGTTTTATAGAGAATTTCAGTGGAACAACGATGTATGTTACTTAGTGGAACAATGCTGTATGTTTCCTATTGATGAACTTACGAATAATACGTGAACTTGTAAACTGATAAACAAAAAACACAGAAAAGCCACAAAAATAACATAATACATGCAGCAATTCACAATTTTGTAGCATGTAAATACCGTAGTTACTTGTGGTAGCACACACTCCTTAATCCAAATCAAATTTTACAAACTTATCACTTCATAATGTACGGTATGTAAAGCTTCTAACATTTAAAAGAGTACACACTTCTTTCTTCCAGTGTCTCAAACTGATCACATCACAGTGAGGGCAGTTGCTCATAGAATTCCCTGTACTCTTGCTTCATGTACTGACAAATGTCCTTCAGATCTTTCTTCTTTCCCTTTATAGGTGGAAGTAGTACATTGTAAAGCGGGGGTAGATTTAGAGGCACGAGTACATTGTAAAGCGGGGGGAGATTTAGAGGCACGACGAACTGTACAGATGGATAGCCTCTTCCTTTTCTCAGAATGACATGCCGCTACCATGGTTGCAGTACATTATGGCTTTTGTGGACATACACAGCCGATGGGTCATCATGCAAAAATTTGAACCACATTCCTTGCGTAATTTTAGTTGGGGATCTCTCTTAATCTTACTCTCAATACAGGTAAGATTTTTGATTTCATGCTGCTGTAACTCATTAACAACGAAAGGCTTTTTTTAAGGATGCATTCGCAATAACGTACTTCCACTGGGAAGGAACCATAACCTGGCACAGCTTCTTACGCTTCTCTATCAAGGCAAAATCCCGATCACAGGGTAGGAAACTGTGTCCAGAACACAATAACTTCTGACTTATTTCAGTGAAATAACCACAATGGACCAAGTACATATATAGAGAAAAAATTCGCCAGTTATTATTCTGGCCCACGCAGCGATCAGACCAGACAATAAGCTTTCGTTCTTCGTGTGGCTCAAGAATGTTGTACTTTTCTACAACATACTTAAAAATACACGAGGCAATTTCAGCCGATCCCCTTTTCGCAATACATTCATACCAGATGTTTATTCTTACACTCCCTGAACCCATGTCGTGTATTGCAAAATTGTAGTTTGACAGTTGGCGTTGATAGAACACACTAGAGTGAGACAAAGTGGGGCAAAACAATACTTGTACGGTAGTAAATCAACACACAGAGTGACAATATTATCTCTGTTTTTGGAAGCAATGTCAATATCTGTCTTTAATGCCATGTTTGCACTATCAGCTTTTCGATGATGTAACTCGCTTTGCACCAGCAAATTCTGCCTGTCTGACTCATTATCAGCAGCGGTAAGTTTGATAATTAAAGCATCACAATATTTACTGGTATCAGACCTAGGTGTGCCAAATCGTAATTTGAAATCGTTGTTAAAGATTTCTTCATAAAGAGATCGCGAGACGGGCATATTGGGATACTTGACTTTGTACAGTAAGTACAATCTGGATAAATTCAGTTCAGGATTGAGACATTCCTTGGTACTATTCTGACGACTATAATGACTTATTTATCGTGGGAAACTATTAATGTGAGTCCTAACAGACGCCTTCACTTCATCGCTGATTGCATGAGGTCTATTCTTGTGCCGTCCTCGGTTTTCCTTAGGAACTATCAAACCATCCTTCAGATTAGCTTACAATGTCTGAATATACCTTTGTGTTATTTGGTAGATATCTAGGAGATTCTTTTGACAAACCTGTTTTCCTACAATAACGTACTTGAATGAAACCAATTTTCGAGAATTTGCATGATATTTTTCTATCTTCCGTCTTGCTGGTTCTGACATGACAATACATTTTACAAAGGCCATTGACTGTTCATCATACGTAAGTCTGTGATATCTCTATATATATAAGAATGAAAGTTTGTCTGTTTTTTCTGAATTTCTACGGAAATTTGCGTTATTTACGCGTTTTAGACTGTTTTATGACGGATGCGCGCGAAAATGAAATTTTTGTCTGTCTGTCTGTCTGTCTGTTTGTTTGTCTGTGGACAATTTTGTGTCCTTATAACTCGAGAACGGCTGAGTGGATCAACGTAAAATTTGGTACAGATATCCTTCAGAGGCATGACACCAATCATTGATGTAACTCTTCTCTGTACCTCTCATAAAAGGGGGCCTTCCCCCTTAAAAAACATGCTGAAATAGGCGTAGAAGGGCGAGACAAAGCTCATTTTCAGCCCCTCAATGTGAGAAGCGAAACTCGGGAGCCCTAAAGGGACCCCGAAAACCACATTTTAAGGCCCTAAAACCAATAGTTTTTGAGATATTCCCAGAAAATTAATTTCATTTAATACAATAATGAAAGGAAGCTAGCCGGTAACCATGGCAACAGAAATTCACAGGTCCATCTATTGCTGTAATATAAGACGCAATACAATTCCATTTCTTACATTACTGAGATAGTTTGCAAACGGCTATAAGGTTATAATGGAACCAATTAAGCTGTAAAATTCATCAATACATATAATGCGCTTAAGGGGGTCAAGGGGTACTGTAGAATTTTTTCACGCGATTTACACGTGCTGGTGTGGTACGGAAGGTCTATTATATCTGGTCCCTATATTGTTATATTATTATTATAATTATTATTATTACACTACTGAAAGGAAGACCCCAGAGGACAGGAAAAAGGGAATAATTGTCCCGATCTTCAAGAAAGGTAGTAGAACAGAATGCAGAAACTATCGGGGAATAACACTGATGAGTCATTGTGCAAAGATGTTTGAGAAAGTTTTCGGAAGGAGAATTAGGAAAAGGATAGAAGGAGGGATGAGGGAAGAACAACATGGCTTCAGAGCAGGAAGGTCCACAGTGGATTTGATTTTTGCTGTAAGGCAGTTACAAGAACAGCACTATGAGTATGGAACAATCTAATAATGGCCTTCCTGGACATTGAGAAAGCATATGACAGTGTATGCAGAAACAAAGTATGGAAGTCCCTGGAGGATAGAGGAGTAGAAAAAATGGACTATAAGGAGGATAAAGGAGATGTACAAGAGAAGCGTGAGCTGTGTGAAAGTGGGAGGATAGAGATCGGAACGGGATGGAACAGAGAAACGGCCTGAAACAAGGAAGTGCACTGGCACCGTTACTTTTCATTGTGGTGATAGATGACATAATGACCCGAGTGGCACAAGTAATTGGGGAAGGAAAGATGAAAGCAATGGTGTTAGCGGATGATTTGATGATTTGGGGAAACAAGGAGGAGGAGGTACAGGAACAGTTGGACGTGTGGGAAGGAATAAGACAAGGATATGGGATGAAATTTAGCATAAATAAGAGTGAGATGGTGATCACAACAAGGAAGAAGGAAAGAACCACAACGGGAATAACAATTGGTGGGGAACAGCTGAAGAAAGTGGAGAGTTTCAAGTATCTGGGAAGCCTGATACAAGATAATGGAAGAAACTATAGAGAAAAAATGAGCGGGGGAGACAGGCAGAAGCATTCCGGAGGAGTGTGAGAAGCATGTTATGGAGCAAGGATGTCCCTCAGAACAGAAACAAGATCATATATTGGACGTACTATGCCCCTATCCTGACGTATGCCTCGGAGACCTGGGCTATGAAAGGAAGGGAGAAGAGCAAAATACAGGCCAGTGAGATGAGCTTCTTGAGAAGCAGTATTGGAGTTACAATGATGGACAGAATAAGAAATGAGAGGACCAGAGAATTAATAAAGGAGGAACCATTACGGGATGGTATAGAGAAATCTAGACTTAGATGGCATGGACATGTAAAACGAATGGAGGATAAGAGGATACCCAGGAGGATACACGAGACGAAGTGGGAAGGAAAGAGACCGAGAGGAAGACCGAGAGGAAGACCGAGAGACAGGTGGCTGAAAGGGATGGAAGAAAGCGTGAAGAAGAGAGGAGAAGACTGGACAGGGATGGAAGCTGAGAGATGGTGGGAAGACAGAAGACGTTGGAGTGGCCTGTGTTCCAAACAGACCCGGCCAACGGCTGGAAACTGTGCAAGAGGATGATGATGATACTACGGCCTACAACGACGAGACAAAGCTCATTTTCAACCCCTTGGTGTCAGAAAAAAAAACCTCGGGGCCCCTAAACAGTCGTAAAGGGTCCCCGGAAACTACATTTTAATGCTCTAAAACCAAGAGTTTCTGAGATATTCCCAGAAAACTAATTTCATTTAATAAACTAATGTAGGAATGCAAGCCAGTAACCATGACAACAGTGTCTCAAAAAGGTACATCCAACTTTCCATCTATTTCTGCAAGAAGTAATGCCACTCCATTTATTAAATTTCTGTGAAAGTTTGCAAATGGCTATAAGGTTATCACGGAACCAACAAAAACTGTAAAATGCATCAATGCGCTTAAGGGGGTCAAGAGGTACCCTGGATTTTTTCACAAGACTTAAACGTGCGATGTGTCGTAGAGAAGGTCTTCTATATCTTCAAACAGCAACATCATTTTAACAAATTCCTGAATTGAAATAGTTTATTTTTTATTTTATTGTTTTGCTTTTAGGAATTTGGGCCATTGGAGGCTAAAAAACCTGAATTTTCATGCACCAAAAGCCTTTATAATTTATTAAAGAGGTCTTCCTCTGGATGCGCGCTTGACACAACAGTGTGGGTCAATTTTTATGTGACGTGAATTGCATTTCGTCTACGAGGTTTTCAATTTTATTTTCACGTCAGGAAGTACACGTTAGGTAAATTAGTTTCAGAGCATATTTCAACTTATCATTTATCTTTGTCGACAAACGGGTTCCAAGACCCTAACCATTGCAACAGCAGATCAAATGATTACGTTTGGTCATTAATAACAAAGACCGTTCGAAGAATGGGTACTTCTGCTAGTTCCTCATATAATGCAAGTTTTATTTCCAGTGTCATGGTAGAACACCCTTCCTTTCTGCATATTTCTGGGTCACACACCCGAGCCTGAGAGATGATATTCTATTAAAATCCAAAATAATGAACTGTAACTATGTACAACATAAGGTGTGGTTATGTCTATGTAGCCTAATACTGCTAATCCAGTACAGTAGGCTATATTAAAATTATAATCAATCTTTTATAGGGTAGCCACGTTCAATATCAGTAATTATATATGAAATGAACATCAAAATAGCACATGAATATCATACACGGCAATCAGAGACTGGATTATGTGCACTGTTGTTGTTTGAGTCTTCAGTCTTTTGACTGGTTTGATGCAGCTCTCCATGCCTCGCTGTCCTGAGCTAATCGTTTCATCTCTACATAGCTCCGACACCCTACATCCGAGGCAATCTGTTTAACATATTCTAACCTTGGTCTACCCCTACAGTTCTTGTCCTCGACCCTTCCTTCCATAACTAAGCTTGCTATTCCTGGGTGTCTTAGTATGTGTCCTACCAACCTATCTCTTCTCTTCATTAGCAGTCGCCAGAAACATCTCTCCTCTCCCACTCGTCTTAATACTTCTTCGTTTTTAACCCTATCTACTGAGACCTTATGGCATATTGCATATCCATCTAGTCTCAAGTTTGTATTTCCAACATTAATTCTATACGCAGACCGGCACAGCAGATGCAGAGTACAGAGGCGGCGAATACTTTTATTGGATGTGTGCAGAGACGTGTACGAAGAATAGCAGGAGGGTTGAGTGGTCATAAATGCACTTAGCCGGTTTCCAGGGTGTGCCGAGGGAGTACATTGTACCGTGAGAAGACGGGCGAGGGTAGGACAGGCAGGTCGTTGAACGCAGTAATTTGTGTGGGAAAATTGCAGTTTGGCAAGGTCATAGCTCCAAGTTTTGGTGCCGCCCAAATGTGACCTACTTATGAATTAATGACCGGAGAGCAATGAGAGTTGCATGTATGGAAGCGGGAGACTCTCAACCTACCAGAAATGTAATTTGATGCAATTTGGATGTAAGGCTGATTTAATTCAGTATAAAATGCCTGATGTGGGGGCGTTTCAGCATCAGCCAATGAGTGGATAAGCGTCACCAAGCCGTGTTTGGCGCGTAAATTGGCAGACAATGAGGGATGATTATTGAGTTCATTTGATAAGGAGCCCACGATCGATTCTTGGAAAGGATATCACCAATGAGACATTGAGATTGCGATGAGTGCAGTGATATAAGTCAATTCGGGACAGAGCTATTATTTTTGGAAATAAATCTCATATTTCCCCCTCCTACGGCCGGTTATGCCTCAAAAACTTAAATAGCTCCAACTGGGAGAGTGAGGTCAGTCGATTTTGTGATGCTGTCACGGACGCTCCACGTCAGTCGAGTTCGTGATTTGGACTCTGTTAATTTTCATGTCAGATGGTGAAATTGAGATAGCGTGGCGTTTTTTTTTTTTGAGATCATGTCTAGATACTATAGCATACGAGTGCGAGTTTCTTGTTAGTGGCGAGATAAGACATTGATATGCGCCAGTTCGCGAGTACAAGTTCGGCTGAGAAATAGGCTAGCCATTGCGCTAGATAAACATATAAGTTGTGTCGATAGGAGCTACGGTGGACGATCTGGATGAATTTAGTAGTTCAGATGGTAGCATTTAGGAGAATGATAGGATTATTGGCCCGGAACAGTGAGTGCGTGTTACTTTCTTGAATGTCGCATTAAAAGAATTGTGTATTTCTGTGTTCTTCGTTACCACGAGGTACCCGCAGCAAGAGGAAGCTGATGCCGAGATTGGAACAATGGGAGGATCTTCAGCTATGGAATTCATCATGCGAGGAATGAGGGCGTAAACCCAAAACCTTGAGGCACGCCGCGATGATGGAGACAGTCTGGGACCCAGGAATAGTGATAAGTACAGCAAATTATCTTGCATAATTTAGTTAGGGGTGTACGGATCAGCGTAAGTGCAATGGCTGTGTACATATTCAATTTCTTAATGTTAGTTGCGTTTTTGTTGTTGTGTTTGTTGATGCAACGTGCATGTAAATATGTATCGTGTGGTCATGGTTTTCAATGTAGTTTGGGGAGATTATCATTCAGGGGAAATCTGGCCATCAGCTACTGTCACTGTAGGTACATTTTCAGTTGAGAAGGTGGGGTGAGAGTTTGTACAGTGGTCGTAAGCAAACCAGATCATATTGAATATTTTGTGGTAAATCAGGTCCGTGGATCGACTGTGGTAAGTTCTACCAGGTAACGGTTTTTGTTGCAATCTTCGATTGGTGACGGACAAGGCAGGCAAACCCGGCGATTTGAGGTATTTAATTTGGAGTATGGCTGGATGTACTGATGCATATTGGTAAGTCGTGGATGTTGTGCCCACGTGTATTTGGTTGAGTTGGTGGAGGTTGGTACCCACCCATATTGGTAAGTCGTGGATGTTGTGCCCACGTGTATTTGGTTGAGTTGGTGGAGGTTGGTACCAACCCATATTGGTAAGTCGTGGATGTTCAGAACCACGTAAGTATTTTGGTAATTCCGTGGACGAGGTAATTCCCACGAGGTAAAAAAATCACGGCCGTGATGCTGGGGTCGATCTGACGCCCGTAGGCAGCGTGCTAAGTGATGATTCTGCGGGGCTTGTTAAATTGGGCAATGGTGAGCTCATGCTTCAGTCAGTATACATCAGCTGTGGAGGGAGTGAAGGCAGGTAGCCACTCCTCGCCACGGGGTGCTTTGCTTGGCCTTGAGTCTGTCCGAGGTTAGTTGGTCAAAGTTAAAATGGCTGGTTTGTTTACATATTTTATTGTTAATTCTGGGATTTTGGTCTGTTGTGTTTTGATTTTATTTTGTGGACCCACGTTACTAGTGTATCAGATTTTGTACCCTCCGGGTGGCCGCTAGACGGTATTAATGATTGTCTTGATAAATGTTTCACACGGGAACTGTTGTATGTGAATGAGATAGGCACGTTGTAGTTTAATGTAGTGTTTGTGTGGCCGCACTGTATGCTGACCGTACACGACTCTAACGGAGGTCGTGAAGGGAGGTCTGTTTGCCAAACGGAACGGTCTCGTCTGTACGATTCACTTTTCCAATATAAGAGCGTTAAAATGAGGTTCCATCTTGTAAAATTCAGTTGATTTGATGCTCCGTTGGAGTGTATAGTGTTATGATCTGATTAACGTAATGATTCATTTCTTGTGGTATTAATTTAGTCTTTTGTTGTTCCATTTTGAACTCACCTGGGGTGAGAGCGCGCCACTTTGATTTTTTTGGGATTTTATTTTATTTGGATTTTTTTTTTGGAGTTCCATGATCCTGCAGTGTTTGATCAGGGGGAAGCTGAGGCTTTACCCGAACTAATTAGATTTAAGGTACCCTGGTTGTACCATCTCTGTGGACTTTATGGCTGAGAAGGCCAGTGATGACGCAGTTTATTTTGTTGTGGTTCTATCGTTTTATTAAGGGATTGTTTCTTTTTGTTTTGTAATCTTCTAGAATAAATTCTTGTTTCCTTGTTCCCCTGGCATATGATTTATAGTTTTAAGTTCCCATGATCCAAAATTTCGAATTCCTAGGATGTAAAGTGTTAATTAGCCACCGAACGAGCCGCGCCCGAGATAAGATTCAGCATCCTAGAAGGCCCTGGAAGGGTATACTACCCATCTGATCTTCATCATTCTCCTGTAACACCACATTTCAAATGCTACAATTCTCCTCTTTTCTGCTGCACCAATAGTCCAAGTTTCACTTCCATAGAGCGCCACGCTCCAGACAAAGGCTTTCAAAAATGACTTCCTAATACCTAAATCTATATTCGATGTCAGCAGATTCCTTTTTTGTAGAAATGCTTTCTTTGCCTGAGCCAACCTACTTTTTATATCCTCTTTGCTTCGTCCATCACTGGTTATTCTGCTTCCTAAGTAACAGAAGTCTCCTACTTCCTTTAGCTTTTCACCTGCCAATTTGATCTCCATAGAGGTTTCTGATTTATTTCGGCTGCATTCCAGTATTTTTGTTTTACATTTATTAATTTTCATCATGAATTCTTTCCGTAAGACGGAGTCCATACCATTCAAAAACTCATTCAAATCCTCAGGCTTGTCGGCCAAGATGACGATGTCATCAGCAAATCTCAGAGTTGAAATTATTTCTCCTTGAATCTTCACTCCCACTTTAAATTTTTCTCTAATTTCCTTCATTGCTTGTTCAATGTAAAGATTGAAAAGTATTGGTGATAAGTTGCAGCCTTGCCTTACACCTTTCTGAATACCAGCTTCTCTCTCATGTCCTTCAGCTCGAATGACTGCTGTCTGGTTTCTGTATAGATTGTATATCACCCTCCTATCCCTGTACTTTATTCCAATCGATTTCAAAATGTCAAACAATTTAGTCCAATCAACGTTATCAAAAGCCTTTTCTAAGTCTACAAAAGCCATGAACGTTCTCTTATCTTTCCTTATTCTACCTTCCAAAATCAGCCTAAGACTTAGTACAGCTTCCTACATTTCTCCTGAAACCAAACTGGTCTTCACCCAACTCTGTTTCTATCTGGCTTTCAATCCTCTTGTAAATTATTCTAGACAGGATCTTTGAAGCATGAGTAATCAAGCTGATTGTACGGTAATCTTCACATCTGTCAGCTCCCACTTTCTTTGGTATAGGGATGATTACATTCTACTTGAAATCAGGGGGTACCTCACCTGCCTCATAAATCCTACATACCAAGTGAAATAACCTGATCAGACCTTCATCTCCTATGCAGCATAGCAACTCAATCGGTATATCATCTATGCCTGGTGCTTTGTTCCTGCTTAAGTCTTCCAAAGCTCTATCAAATTCTGATCTCAATATTAAATCTCCTTTCGCATCCTCATCAATTTCCTCCTCCCTTTCCATTACATGATTCTCAATCTCCTTTCCCTTATACAAACTCTCTATGTAAGCTTTCCATCTCTCAACCTTTTCTTCCCTATCTGTTAGAGGCTTTCCATTTGTGTCCTTAATATTACAGCATTTAGTCTTCTTTTCCCCAAAAGTATTCTTAATCCTTCGATAAGCTGTGTCTACTTTTCCTAATTTCAAACAATTTTCTATACCTGCACATTTCTCTTTCAACCATTCTTCTTTCGCTTCCTTGCACTTCTTGTTAACCTCATTTCTCATACGTCTGTATTCTGCTTTCCCCTTTTCATCTCTTACATTCTTGTGTTTCCGCCTTTCATCCATCAATTCTAGTATATCCTGAGTGATCCACGGTTTTCTACCTATTCTTTCTTTCCTACCAATGTTTTCTTTTGCGGATTTTGTTATTTCATTCTTCGAAAGTGCCCATTCGTCTGCAATTGAAGTTTGTTTAGGGTTTTTCATTAGTCCTTCCTTTATACTCTTCTTGAATCTTTCGTTTACATCCTTCTCTTTCAGTCTGTCTATTGCCCACCTTTTTGGCTTTTGACTTTTCCTCAGTTTCTTCAACTTTAATCTGCATTTCATTACAACCAGATTGTGGTCAGAGTTTATGTCAGCACCAGGATATGTTTTACAATCCAAAATCTGGTTTCGAAACCTCTGCTTGACCATAATGAAGTCGATTTGGTAACGCCCTGTATCTCCTGGTCTCATCCATGTGTATATTCATCTATTGTGGTTATTGAATAAGGTGTTAGCTATGACCAATTCATGCTCGGTGCAGAATTCTACCAGCCTGCTTCCTCGAGCATTCCTTTCACCTAATCCGAAATCTCCTACTATCTTCCCTTCTCTCCCTTTTCCTACCACAGCATTCCAATCTCCCATTACTATAACATTTTCATCACCCTTGATATACCTCAGAATTTCGTCTATTTCTTCGTAGACCTTTTCAACATCCTCATCATCAGCTTGACTGGTAGGCATATAGACTTGTACCACTGTGGTGCAGGTAGGTTTAGTATTGATTTTTGCTACAATAATCCGTTCACTATATTGCTCATAATATTCCACCCGCTGTCCAATTTTCCAACTCAATATGAGGCCAACCCCTGCTTGGCCATTGTTTGATTTAGTGCTAATGACCCTATAGTCTCCTGACCAAAAGTCCTGTTCTTCCTGCCAGCGCATTTCACTAATCCCAACCAAATCCAACCTCAACCTATCCATTTCCCTTTCTAAGTTTTCTAACCTTCCACTTCCTAACAGACTTCTAACATTCCACGCTCCGATCCGTAGAATGTCAGATTTCCTCTTTGTCACTCCTGTGATGTTAACCCCCTCTCGAGTAGTCCCCACCCGGAGATCCGAACGGGGGACTAGTTTACCTCCGGATTGAAATTTTACAAGGGAGGAGGCCATCATCGCATGTAATTATGCATAGAGAGGTGCATATCCTCGGGAATAGCATACGGCTGTAGTTTCCCGTTGCTTTCAGCCGTGCACTGTAGTGTCAATAAGACAATACAGCGCTGTTCCACTCACCTTATCCGGATGCGTTTTTCCAGGCACCTCTTTGCCTCTTCGGCTTTTGTATATCATTCCAGAGTCCCTTAGCTTCTTCCGTTTCTGATCACTCCATTCAATCATGTGAATTTTACGTTTTCTTGATTTATTTAGACGTTTTAGATCGCTTGGTGAAACATGTATTCTTCCAGCATCCGCCATCTTGTTTGCTATAGAGCATTGTTCCACTGAAGTAGTTCGAATGTCTCACTACTACTGCCACCTGGGGATAGATATTCGACATCCAGTGACTTTTCACGTGTAGGCTATTCCATACATCAATGTTCCACTAAAAACTCAACTTCGCACAAAACGTGCAAACAGCGTTGTTCGGGGGCGTAATTCTTATTATATGATGTTTCATGTACCAATGTGCAGCGGCATCTCGAATCTAGGAAATCAATTAGAGTTAAGGTCGTTTAAGAAGGTTGGAAAATGATAAAAAATATTTTTGCTTATAAGTATATTAAAAAAAGTTACTGACGGGAAATTACATTTGAAGTTGCAACACTAATGCTTGAAGCGTGTGCATGCTATTACAAAATAATTCATTTAAAATACTTCCGGATTGAATATTGCCAACATATCAACACAGATGGAAAGCGAAATGATACCAGATTCTAAATTCCAAATTTAAAAATTTTGATATTTTCTTCAAATATAGGATTCCAAATCCTAAAGAACCTTCACCACCGGCTGAAGTGTGTTCAGTGCTCAGGAAACGCACAGCATTTGAATTGCAGGAAGGGACCAAATTTTATTATTATTAGTGAATTTCAAAACACAGATGGCATTGTTACAGTTTCGTCCGTCAAGAGAACATCATAAGATCTTTCTTATATCAGCCAAGTCAGAAGTTAAACCGCTTTTTTTTAGAAATGTTTTACTAAGTGTATGTAATGTATTTCAGACACTAGGAAATTTATTGTAATTCCCGGCCCAATCTAAGATGTGCACACTCGTGTTGACCGACTGAAAAGCAAAGAGAGCTTTGAAGCCATTTTCAGTGTTGCCATGTTGGCAATGAATATTGTGGCTTTCAGTCGGTCAACAAAATTACTGGAATAGGTGAAAATAACCTGAAATATATTACATGTGATTAAGATTTACTGTATATTGTTATGGACTATTGAAGAAGAAGAAAACTTATGGATGACATGTTTCGCTCGCCAAGCGAGCATCATCAGATCCAAATACGCAAGACAATTAGTTCAACAAAACAGTGCCAAACCTACAGTGGCTCCCAACAGATAAAATTGAACGTTGTTATAACGACATCCAAGGGACCTTAAACAGTATGTGGTTATAAACGAGTGTCGTTGTAATCGATATTCACATTTTCTGTCTATAGCGGTGGAAAATAAAACAGAAAATCATAATTAGCCTTATTTTATTTGATATGCTATCTTTAAGTCTACCGTACGTGAATAAATACCACAATTAAGACAGTTTGTCGAGTGCTCACCAAATGTTGCCGAAAGTAATATTTGACGTTGTTTGAATCTACCAATCCACCCACTGTTACATACTTCATACTTCTCTGTTGACTAAGAGGAAGGAGGTGGTACACCCTATCTTCACAATGTTAAAATTACTATATTCATGTTCCTAATGAATTCGCCCCCTCCAAATGAAAGAAGAATGTGTTAATCCTTCTCTGCCGAAATTCTCAGTGAGATCCATGAATGCATCGTCGCGCAGGAGTAACTTGAGAGATGACCACGCAAGGCAGCACAGGCTCGTCAACGTCGTAGTCAACAAAGAAGATGACTCGTGAGACTGTACCAGATGGCCCTCCTGAGCCGTACCTTGTACGTTTATGTGTCCCGCACGCACGAATGACGAACGGGATGCCTAATCGCTGTTTCCACAGGAGCGTTACAACGTGCAATATGCCGCATGTTTAGAAGCAAATAGCAGTCATTTTGCTGCACACTTTCTATAATATACAAAACGTTCAGAAAAGAAAGCTTAATAACGCATAAATTTAAACACTAACAGACATTCCTACTCTACTACAGAATTGCTTGCTATATGAAATATAAACCACATATTATTATAACTTAAAAGTTCAGAAAATGAAAATGTCACACTTGGATATACTTCAGTAGAACGTTTTCTTCTACAACTATACTATGACTATGCTCAAAAGCATGTCCCTGGTGGTGAATGCAGTGTGCAACATTTCTTCCACATATCACTACAACACTTGCCTCAGGAGTCGTTGATGCAATATTTTATCATTTTCAGGCATTGCTACGTACATTCTCCATTTCATATACCCCACAAAAGAATGTCCAGATCAAGCGATCGTCGTGGCCATACCAAGCTCCCCCACTACCTACCCGCCACTCATGATATCGTTCTCAAAAGTAGTTCGGTGGAGATGAAGCACCATCATGTTAGAACCAATGTTACGGTACTACCTTCAGTGGAATGACTTCTAAGAGATGTTCTAGAGATAAATTGGTCTTTACCTGTGAGCCAAGGGGCTATGAAAACTCCCCAAGAACACCACAACACACACAATTGATTTGCAAATGCTGTGATATAGAATTATGAATTCCAGTTTTCTTCGGGAAATCACATGGCACTTTCCAAAATGGCACTTCCACTCGGATATTAACAGAATGGCAACTGACAAGCGGTGCAGTTTTGGAAAGGGACGAAGAAAGTTAATTTCACGCCCATCTGACTGCCCAGCTGACCATTTAGCTCATTCGGTAAATATTAGGGAGACGCTAAAATTTCACACGAGTGAAAATAAATGCTTTCGAATTAGTAAGTATAAAATTACATCATTTCTCATCCATCCCAAGATTGAGTTTAGTCAAAATTAAGAACATCAACAGATTCCATATTTTTATTATTTCACTCTGGGCGAATATATAGATATTCCATGCTCAAACATTAACTTATAACTACTCAATTTTCTTGGATTCTGTATTTTCACAGCAACGTAACCTAAAGCTTTTCACTGTAACGTAATCACATGATCACATCATAAATCATCCCAACCTCAACATTTCAATGCACCAATACATCCTTGATATTTTCCACTTAGAGCCGTTTCCTCAAGAGATATATCTTTCAACATTAATCAAACATTTGTAACAGATCTGATCTTTCAGTTATTTAGTGCATTGTTAACATTTTAGATAGTACTCTTAGAAGTCTGTATGAAGTTAGACTTTTCTTTTATAAACTATTAGTGTAAGACTTCATTTGTATTAACTACTTTTAGTGGAAGAAGGTCGCAATGTGCTCTGAACTTAGGAATAATGCTTTATTGACCAGCGGTATTCATTTGTTAATTTATCTATTATATAAAACAAAGTGACCTGACTATTGAAGTTAGAAACATGACATTTTGGGGATATGTTCGTTGTATGTCGTAAACGTCCACTAAGGATGGATTTTTGGATATTCAGGTTCTAAAGGGGTGTTAAGTGGGTAAACGTGCATTTCATTGAATAATAATATGATTTTATTAAACACAATGTGTACAATCCCGTTTTTCACCACTCTGTCATTTCTGCGATTAGAGATTGAGACCTGCTTACACATTCCACTAAGTGGTATTTGGGGCATGGATTATTGCAATTCATGCAGACGCAGTCCTCCTTCGGCTCATGAAATGTCTCATTCTGACAGATCCTTCCGTGGAACCCATGGACAGCGAATCGCGTATACAGATGTCGAAGTTTGAAATTTGGCCCCTTCCGGATATCTGTCTTCATTGCTTCAGTCTCCATTATTTCTTGGGGTATCTCGTCGGCTTTTTTTCGTCTCTCCTCGATGATGGTTTTATACGTTTGAGTTTCCGGTAGATCGAAAGAGTGCTTTATGTCTTCTATAAAGAAGGATTCCTTGAGAATTTTGATGTAGAGAGAGCTCTCTTAATAAATCTCGCTTTGACGCTCTCTAGCTTCCTGAGGTTATTCACCGAAAAGTATGGCCAAATTAATTGTATGCCATATGTGACGGTCAGCATAACTTTGATTTTGAATAGCTTTATCGCTGTTGACAGGGATAGGCTTTGGAGTTGGGGAATGTCGTATGAGACTTGGTTGCTGCCGTAGCTCGCTCCTGTACATGCAGGGAGAAAGCAGTTCCAGTAGTTTGTAGCACGACACCCAGGTATTTGAAGTTGGGTACGAATTCTAACGGTTCTTATCCACATTTGAGTTGGTCCATTTTAGCTATCCTTCCTCCCCTTCTAAATTTCATAGCCTTTGTTTTGAAGCTGTTAATTTACATAGAGTTTTCTTACGCCCATGCCCTAATGTTCCCCATAGCTGTTTGTAGGTCATCTCGGTATCTTGAGAGGATGACCATGTCATCCGCGTACATGAGTAATTTGACTGTTCTTGAGTATAATATTTGCCCAATGTCTGAGGTCATTACGTTGAAGAGGACTGGACTCATGGGATCCCCCTGTAGAACCCCCTTTGTTTGAGTGATACTCCCTGACGTGGTGATGCCATCTTGGATTTTAAAATAGTTCACGTTTACAATAGATTTCAATGTTTCTAATTCACTATTGGAGGTGCCTAATACGTTTTCCAGTTTGTCGATAAGTATCCTTC
This sequence comes from Meconema thalassinum, assembly GCA_946902985.2. Classification (NCBI taxonomy): domain Eukaryota; kingdom Metazoa; phylum Arthropoda; class Insecta; order Orthoptera; family Tettigoniidae; genus Meconema; species Meconema thalassinum. The sequence continues at coordinate 98,433,156 of OX336391.1, forward strand.
TGTTGATCCTGTCAAATGCCTTGGAATAGTCTATGTAGATTGCATACAGCGGTCTACCGGGTTGGGCTAAGGTCGTTATTATTTCTTGCACAAGTTCCTGTACAGCCTGTAGAGTTGATCTACCCGGAGTAAAGCCATATTGATTTGATGGTATGTTAGCTCGTAGTCTATGTTCCAGGCAGGGCCGGATTTACCCAAAGTTACGCTATAGGCACCTCTCCATTAAGCGCCCCTCCTCACTTGAGCCCCCCCTCCCGATTTTTATGATAAGGCATAGCCACTCGCATGAGGTAAGATTCGGAAAAAAGGAATAAACAGATATATGGCTGACAGCATAAGTTTATGCTTGAATTTTTACGCAGGGAAAACAGTCAATTCAATAGAAATAACAGCTTGGAGTAAAACTACATGAAACAGTTTAAATTTTATGCAACCAAAGCACTTTATGAATATCCTTTCCAAAAATAATGTCTAGCCTTAATGCATACAACAAAAGAGAAGAGTAGCTTCAAAAATAAAAACATTATTTACTGCTGTAACTGAACGAACTGCGGTAGCACGAAAAATAGTAAAAAAAATAGTAGAGTCTGTCTAGTTATCAACCACCTAGCATATGTTTCAGTAGACCAGATGGCTCACTAGAAACAAACACCAAGGAAAACTGCAAGATCTTAGCAGATTATTTCCAAGACCTACTCATTTGTGACCCACCGAAAGAAAAAATGCACTTTGAAAAGCCTGCACCGAATCCGGATTCAAATCCACCGACAATGGAAGAAACAGCAGAAAAACAACAAAACACCAGGAAAAGACGGTATTACTGCTGAAATGTTGAAACTCGGAGGGGACGAGGTCACCAGAAGAATCCACGCAATTTTAAAAGCAATTTGGGAAACAGAAGAGAGCCCACAGGACTGGAAGTGCGCGTTAATACATCCATTGCACAAGAGAGGTAACAAAACTGATCCAAACAACTATAGAGGTTTATCCCTAATATCTGTGGCCTATACAATCCTATCTAAAGCTCTTCTGAACAGACTACAGAAACAAAGAGACCATTTGATTGGTGGATATCAAGCGGGTTTTAGGAAAAGGCGTTCATGTGCTGAACAGATATGGAATCTGAAGATGATTTTGAAGATCTGCAGATCTAACCCCACAATTGTCACCTTTGTGGACCTAAAGAAAGCATATGATTCTGTGGACAGGCAGACCCTGTTTGAGACGCTAGAAGAACTTCCAGTGGACAGGAAGACCAGAGAACTGATTCGTCAGACTCTCACCAATACAACATCGAAGGTGAGGTTTCTTGGGGAAATTTCTGACTCTTTTGAAGTACGAACAGGTGTTCGCCAAGGAGACGGACTTTCACCCCTTCTATTTAACCTGGTTCTAGATGAAGTCATCAGAGAGTGGGAAAAGAACATCAAAGGCGTTAGCAAAGGAAATGCTGGAAACAAAATCAATGTGAAATGCTTGGCTTTCGCAGATGACCTAGCAATTATCACTAGGAACAAAGAAGAAACTAAGCATGCTATTGAGACATTATACAGAATAGCATCACAAGCAGGCCTTCAAATATCATTTGAAAAAAAAGTACATGCAGAATTTTCAGCAAAAGAACAAGAAAGAAAAAATAGAAACAGCGTATGGAGCAATATCACAAGTAGAATTTTTTAAATACCTTGGAGATATAATTCTTCCTTCAGGATTGGACAGTTTGGCTAACACAGAAAGAGCCTCAAAACTTCATAGAGCATTCAGACTAACATGGGATCACTATAATAAAAGAGTAATGTCACATACTGCAAAATTGAAACACTACAAAACAGTTGTACTACCGAAAGCTCTATATGCTTCAGAAACCATAGCTTTAGGAGGTCATTCTAAAATTGCAAATATAGAAAAGCAAGAACGTAAAATTCTTAGAAAAATATTCGGCCCCACACAAGAAAACGGAATTTGGATTAAAAGACGAAATTCAGATCTATACCGTCACACAGATAGTTTCAGCAACACTGTACGAAGAAGACGTTTAACATTTTATGGACACCTCTTCAGGATGGACGATTATAGACTTACAAAAAGGTTATTCAATGTAATACATTCTCAGAAATCAAGGATAGCCTGGCTGGATGAATCAAGAGAGGACCTGTAAGAGTTAAACATCGGAGAAAATATTCTGAGAATCCGCAAAGTCTTCAGGACCGCAGTAACAAAGCACACGTTTAGGGTGAAAACTAGTGGCAGGACTGGAACCAAGTGGACAGAAGAACGGAAGAAGCAGCACAGTGACTTCCTGAAGAGATTTTGGGAAGATAGGAAGGCGAATATCATCACGCCGAAATAAGTTCAAGCACGCTCTATAATGGGTAAAACACAAAAAGAAGAAGAAGTAGAACACACACTAATTTTAAAACGCATTAAGAGCAGTGGTGCGAACGACATTTTAAATTGAACAAAGCGCCTCTAAAATACAAATAAGGCCAACTGCATATCTTCCTGCAATATCTTTTAGAGAAATTAAAGTGCAGATTAAAAACATGAATGAAGACATAACGGGGCCTGCCTCAAGCACAACGAGAACTACTTCAAAAGTTTCCTTCTTGCCTTCTTTTGGGCAAATTCATTAATTACGGCATCACAGTTCAAGTTTTTCGTCATATCTTTTTCAATCGCTAGGAGTTCAATAGAGTTTAACCTTTCTTCTTTAGTGACTGACCGCAAACTCAGTACCGAAAATGATCTTTCTCCAGAAAAATTGGTCACTGGAATAGTGAGAAGTATCCGTAAAGCAATGTTTACGTTCGGGTACATATCGTGTAAATCTTTTTCATGAAGGAAAGTGCTGAGCTCAGAGGCTAACTTACCTTTAAAATCTGCAATTTTTAAATGTTCCTTTAAATGCAAGCACTCGTCAGCCAGTGCACGTTCTAAGTCATTCACATACATTTCTGAGAGATCGTCAGCGATTTCTTTTTGTCATTGGTCCATCTAGGTCTAACAGGTTTTCTAGAAAATAAAATCTCTTATGGAGGACTTTGTAAGCGTCACTTCACCTCTTAAGCTCAGCACTTAGTACATCCAGAATTACATAAAATACATTGACGCGAAAATTTTCTGAGCCCTCTGACGGTACATATCCTCCTTGCTTTGTCTCATCATTCCTAGTCTTTCGGTCCGGTCTTCACTTTAGGTCGTAGGAATATTGAGCAATACCGCTTAATTATTTGGCTTCTTTCTCATATACATCGAAATTATCTCTTAAACTTTGCACACATTCCGCTAACGAAGCGTAACATTCTACCACAGTGCTCTAATTAGTGCTAACGTTTTGGAGCTTCTGGCTGACAGTATTAAATCTTTTTATAATGGTACTCCAGAAAACAACTAGGAAAGCAGTTTCTAATTGTAGGATATTGCTTAAGATGCCTTTGGCTTCACTTCGAGTGTTTGCCTCAAGAGCTGCCACGATGCCACACCAGCCTTCCCTCAGAACTTGACAAGCGTCATATCGTGCCGACCACCGAGTCACTGACAGGCTTTTTAGTACGCGCGCAATAAAGTTCTTTAAAATTTCGATCACAGGCCTCGAAACCAGTCAGAGTGTTTACGTATGTCACTTTGTGCAACAGTGTATCAAGGAATCGCCTATTGGGAAAGGCCTACTTTGCGTAAAGTAACTCGTGTATGGTAGCTTACCTCAAGTTGCTGAACACCATCGCATTCAATGTCGTGAACCGCAGATCAAGAATTGTTATTGTTCTCCGAATTTGTCGTTGGAGGTGTAGGATTCACACGCGCACTAAACATCTCATTTATTTTCCGACGTTTTGATAGTGTAACCTCGGCTTTCTTATCCTCTTCAACTGTGCGGACACGGTTTTGGTAACCAGACAACCTTTTGCTGCCCATAGTTCAAAACATTTACTTGCAGATCACATCACAACAAAACAACACAAGGCAAGCTCGAACTCGCACATAGGACAGACAAGGGGGGTGGGGCGCGGGGCACTTCGATGCTACTACAATGCAAGCAAACACAGCTACCGCAACAACAGCGCGCGTAGCACAGCTCCGCTCGCCCGCCTCCCCTCTCACACTTGTCGGGAAAGGGCGACGAGCGGCATAACAAAGAGCGAAGTGGAAGGGTATGGGCGGGCATGTGACAAAGACACGATATTATTTCAAAATGTCCCTGCTCATTTTTCAATATTTATTTTAGCATGTATACTGCTATAATCCTAACTTAGCACATCTAAAGCCCTAGCAAAGAGGGCGCCTCCAGTACAGATCATTGCGGTTGCCTAACCGAAGGGGAGCCTTGTGGCGCCCCTTGGACTGCGGCGAACCTAGGCACGTGCCTAATTTGCCTTACGGTAAATCCGGTCCTGTGTTCCACCCGTATTAGAAGAAGTTTAGAGAAGGTTTTTGAACATAACATTTTCCATTGCAATTCCCCTGTAAGAGTTTGGATCCTCCTTCTTCCCTTTCCCTTTGTAGATCACAATTATGAGTGTCTTCCTCCATTGTTCTGGGATTGACTTACGTTTTAGGCATTCGTTAAATAGACATTTTAGTGGATCTAACAGGTCATGGAGTGTGTCTTTTAAATGCTCTGTAAATATCCCATCTGGCCCAGCAACTTTGTTATGTTTCCCATTGCTTATAAGTTGTCTGACCTCCTCTGTTGTGATTGGGCGAGTGTTTTGGATGTTTGCCAGCTGCGGTGTGAAGCCATTTGTCCTTATATTAGTTTCTCCGAGAAGATGACTAAAATGTGCCTCCCATTGCGCCATGTTTACGAGAGGAGTAGCTGCCTTTTTCTTCGAGTTCCTTAAGATTTTATAAGGTTTCGCTTCCGCCTCGGCTATTAACCTCTGTTCAGTGCATAAATCGTACTCTGTTTTCTTTTCTTTTAGTAATCTTTTATATTTCTGACGCTCCTCAGCGTATTTCGTTAGTGCGTCCATACCAAATACCCTGGCGGAATGAAGTAAATGTATCTTTGTTTGTCTCATGACGTAACATTCCTCATCAAACCATGGCTTTGCAATGCGATCATATGTAGGTATATTAGTAGTGGTGTATAGAATCGTGTCATTCAGTGCTGCTGTCGCTCCATCCAGGTTCCCCTGCCCTATCATATGCATGATTGTCGGCATCTCCTCTCTGTTCATTTGTCATCTTTTCTCCTCTATATTGAACCCGATGTCACATTTGCCATGTGACCTCATTGGCTCATGAAGAATTCATCATCCATGGAGCAGGCCAAGAGAGCGCTCGTTTGACTAATATGAGTTGACCGCCGAGAGTATATTATGTTGTAAATATTTTGTGAACCCCATGATTATTAACCACTGTTGTAAATATTTTGGATGCTCAGAAGAGAAATATGATTTATGATGAATAGGAGGCATGAATATAAAGAATCCCTAGTGAATGCCGCAGATATTTTTACAGACACACACTTGACTAGTCACTAGAGAGTCCATCCGGCATCTTGATGAGGCGACTCTTATCGCAAGCATGATTGCAGTGTGACGTACTAATTTTGACAGGCATGGTCCTGCCTTGACGTCGAAACGTGCTCGATAAATCGAGGAGTATCTGTGTGATTCTATTTAATCTGGTGAAGAAACGTACGTGATTATGTGCAGTATGACTGCCGAGTGTGTTTATGATAATCAGTAATCGCCAATTCGGAATATTTGAGATCCTTCACCAACAATTTAACATATGCACAAAGTACGCTGCTAAGCCACGTTTTTTTTCTTACATGTGCAGCGAGATTATCATCATCAGTGTTAAACAAGTATGAACGATTCACGAGTGAACTTAATCAATCAGTTCTGAGTGTGTACTTTGGCACAAGCCATAAGTTAGCTTCTGTGAGCGGAAAAACCACATGGACATTCTATCTTGCTAACCGCTACCAGTGGAAATACTGTGAAATTGCAACTAGAGCGATAAATTCAGTGTAACCACCATGGCTTTATTGGAACATAACTATTATGAAAAGAAACGCCAATTATTCAACTATTCATGAGCTTTGAAATGGAGTCGACCCATGCCATGGCGGGGTTTAGCGATGGTTGGACCGCACTCCAGATGGTCTAGCGATGGTGGGATCACACGTCAAATGGTTTAGTAATGGCTGAGATTGTACTACAAAGCAAGCACCTGGATTACAGGCATTCCATCCATACGCCTAATTTACAACCTAAACCATGCATAACTATGAAGAACACACGTGAGTCAGGCTGACGGCCAAAACCTATTTTTATGTACAGTCCTGCTGTGGGGACTTGATTAGTTATTATGATCTTACGCTGCACATTCTTAGGTAGGATTTACACTTAACATGCACTCTTAGGTGGTGGAGAAACCACAAATATAACGTATCATTTGCACTTGTTGAGGATAATAGCATTTGCCACCCATTATTTTACATAACATTTTTTATATAACTTCGACAGAGCATCGAACCAACACTCTTTTACGTGTAGGGTTTGTATCATAACCTTGTCTTAAAGAACAGTGTTTTATTTTAACAAGTGAAACTCAACGACCAGCTGTTGGCCGTGAAAAGGAGCCAATGTCACACTTTATTTGGTTTATTTTGACCTTGCAAACGCGACGACAGCGCGCTCTTTTCTTCAGTAAATTATATAGAAGGCAGTGGGCCCAGTGAATAACAAACATTCTTGTTACCTGAAAACCAGTTTATGTAGTGTGGAGAAGTGAAACAAATACTTTTTTTTTGACATGCAGACGACTGCCAAACAAGCTATGAATTGTAACATTATAAGATGAGCTAAGCAGGCTATTCTTGGTTCGAGAGAACGGGTCATTTTACAGGACTGTAAGCAAACGAACCAAGTTTATAAATGCTAGATTTCCAGACGCTCAGGTCTGATATATGAGTAAATGAGACACCTTTCTGTAACTTCAGAGTATACAGCTGTTATGCCAGCAATATTTAAACCTTATCCTCAAGCTTGGATTGTATAGATTTAAAAGGAACCATGTAATGTAAAAACGCTCTACTGCGGTAGGATATGGTTACCCTTAGATGCTAGTACAAGTTTACGTACTTTATAGGCTGGTGACGCGTACGTTTTTTTTTTCACGTTACTACAGCAGATGATCAATGGATCAGTGGTATTGATCAGCACACTGAGGTGCTATTTATGGTATTGGAATTGATTTTTCTTCCAATGAAGTGTTTGTATTGGATGCTTGGGACACCAATTGTTTACACTATACGAATTTAACATGGTCATTAAAAATACAATGAAACTTATAGGAATAAACTACTCTGATAAATAAGAAGTTAATAATCAAATATCAGGGTTTTTCAACTAAACTGAATATAAACCAAAAGCTAGGAACTCTAATGAAATCTAAATAAAACCATAAACTTAAATGAACCTTGATGACCATAACTTAGACTTGTTTCTTCGTCTCATTTTAAATACAATTATAGCTTTCCCCTATTGAGCGACGACAGTCAGATAGTTACGTGTTTAAACGCGGTAGCTAAGCTGATGATGCGATGTTAGACATGTATTAATTCATGCTATCGCCAACATAACGTTTCTCTCCCAACACAAACATGACCCAAGTTCGCAAAGAGCGAATTTGCGATGTAGGAAGGTAACTGTAGTGGCGCCCATTGCGCATCTAATTTAAGAGTGTTTACATGTTATTCATTTGTGTTGTAACTAGGATAGATTTTCATACTTTCTGTTAGGTTCAGAATGTGCATAGCTTTAGCTTGGAAATAAATTTTGGATGAAACGCTTCTCGTTTACATCGTTGCCATTATGATTAACGTACGATAGGCATTAGATTAAATGATTATAACGTTAAATGTTGGAGATGACACCATCATAGCGTAGCCTTAAACTTATTGTGCTTTAAATGTAACTAATATCTTGCATTGTAAACAAGTAAATAACTAACCCTGCTGTTGAATCATTCTTGTACTATTACTATAATTGAATCTCCGAAGTAATTGGATAGGGAAGATCTACGTGTCATTCTCTTAAATTGCATTCTTTGTTTTTCCACTTTTGCGTATGACTTCGAGAGGCTTAATTTGTTAGGATTGTCGCACGGAGACGAATTAATTATTATGAGCATTGTTAGCACGGACTAGCCGTTTTCACCTCTCGGAAGTGGTTAGGGGTCTGCCACTTTTTTGAATAAACTGAGTGCGATTTAAATGTAAGCCTTGCCTCTTTATTGTATTTGTTGAGTTTGTATTCCTGTGGACTGGTAGTTTTTCTTCTCATTACACCCGACACCCCCCGAGTACAGTTTCTTGAGTGCTTTCCCAGTCCAAGAATGCATTCCTTCCCGACCTATATGTCTTCCTGGGAGACGGGGGTTTCGGAAGGGTCATTTAAGGTCGATGGCTCCCCGGAATCCTCGTCAATCGGGCACAATATGTCTAGAGACTCTCTGCTTAGGGGGTTCTCCTTTCTGATGCTGTGTTCCATTACTTAGTTGGATTTCCGCTATTACTGGGAGGTGTTTTCTGGAAGCCAGGAAGGAAGGAAGCTTGTAGTTTAACGTGACCGTTAATCTTGAGATCATGAGCCACAGGACCTCCTTTTAACGTGGAATCCGAACCACAGGACATGGCATTTCACATCGAAAATCTCACATGCATTGACCGGGTATCGAACCCGGTCCACCTTGGGGAGAGGCCAATAGCTTGACCGCTGCGCCACCACGCCCCTCAGGTGTTTTCTGATTACTACTTTTTCGGTCTTCACTTGTGCGTGTCCACCTGCATTTGAGAAGATTAAATCGATTGTGCTCCTTCCATTTGGATCAATGTACGTGTAATCACTCTTCCTGTTTAGTAGCCTTAGCTGGTAGTCTAGAAGAAAGTCTGTGACCACTTCAGATTTTGTATCCCATTTGTCTACGCGGCAATTCAGGTCACCAAGTAACAGGGTTGGTTTATCATTATCTGTTTTCTCCAGTGCCTTCCCTAGCTCGTCTATTATAACCCTGCCGCGCTATGAGGATGACGCTTATCTTTAGCGGACCTAAATATGTCCTTAATTTTTCTCGCAGGCCTGTATATGGTCTTTATATCATGGGACTCGAGTAGCCTCCCTATTCTGTGCCGTGTGATTGTAGCCAAGTATATATTGGAACAACGAAAAAAAGTATTGCCACTCGCCTCAAGGAACACGAACGACACAGCCGGCTGGAACAAACAGATAAATCCACTGTAGCAGCACACTCCCTACTCGCAGGTCACGACATAAGATATGGAGACACCGAAGTTCTGTCAACCACGGTGTCTTATCATGCCAGGCTACAACGGGAGGCCATTGGAATCCTGAAGCAAACTAACAGCTTCAATCTTAAGGAGGAAGCAGAACGTGTGAACAGAGCTTGGCCTCCAGTCCTTAATCCCCTCTAGCCTGCCCTCATTGACCGTCGTAGACGAGAAGATGCAACAGAAGAGCAGCCCTGTCCTTGATGCATTACTTTTGTATGGTACGCGGTTGCTTTGGTAGCCTCTATGTGTGGGTTGTTGACTATTTATATATCTTCTGTTTACCTGTTTTACCTCGCTTAATGTAACCTGTGAACATGCTGAACGCAGTTTCAGCGAAACGTCAGGACAACAAACTGTCCTTAGAACACGGCCTATAAGCCCGCGAAACAGACATTCCTATTTCAACGCCGGTCGTGAAAGTCTGAATTTTCACTCAGGGTTTGTTTCAAGAATCAAGGTAGGCTACCAAGCTACACTGATGGTGGAAGTATGAGTCTTATTCTCTCTATATGTCTACTACTTGAGCTTCTAGTGACAATTCAAGAATTGAGGTAGGGTATAGTCAAGCATATCAATGAAGGATACCTACAAGTGCAACATCAGAATTCCTAAGACACCAAAGGTACGGGGCAACTTTTCTTTCTCCTAATGGCAGATAACCTCGGAAGTTCCAACCAACAAAACCACAATTATCGTCACCTGGAAAGATTTGAATGAGTTTTTGAATGGTATGGACTCCGTCTTACGGAATGAATACATGACGTAAATTAATAAATGTAAAACAAAAATACAGGAATGCAGCCGAAATAAATCAGAAACCTCTATGGACATCAAATAGGCAGGTGAAAAGCTAAAGGAAGTAGGAGACTTCTGTTACTTAGGAAGCAAAATAACCAGTGATGGACGAAGCAAAGAGGATATAAAAAGTACGTTGGCTCAGGCAAGGAAAGCCTTTCTACAAAAAAGGAATCTGTTGTCATCGAATATAGATTTAGGTATTAGGAAGTCATTTTTGAAAGTCTTTGTCTGGAGCGTGGCACTCTATGGAAGTGAAACTTGGACTAATGGTGCAGCAGAAAAGAGGAGAATTGAAGCATTTGAAATGTGGTGTTACAGGAGAATGATGAAGATCAGATGGGTAGATAGGGTTAAAAACGAAGAGGTATTAAGACGAGTGGGAGAGGAGAGATGTTTCTGGTGACTGCTAATGAAGAGAAGAGATAGGTTGGTAGGACACATACTAAGGCACCCAGGAATAGCAAGCTTAGTTATGGAAGGAAGGGTTGAGGACAAGAACTGTAGGAGTAGACCTAGGTTAGATTATGTTAAACAGATTGCTTCGGATGTAGGGTGTGGTAGCTATGTAGAGATGAAACGATTAGCTCAAGACAGGGAGGAATGGAGATCTGCATCAAACCAGCCAAAAGACTGAAGACTCAAACGAACGGAAACTCGAACTAAATCACAACTGGCAAATCCTTCTAAATAATTTGTTTATTTATTTATTATAAACATATCACATGGGACTAGATGAATAGTTAGGTGCATCTGGATTCCTTTCCATGAATCGTCACTATCTGTTCACTTTAAAACTTTGCTATTACGGTATAGGTCCTAATTAAGGTCTTAAGTTTCGTTTAATTTATTTCAATCTTCAAGAATCAGTACTGCTACCGGTATGAAATATATTTTTATTTCCACGAAGGAACAGTTCGAAATTATATTACTGCACGGTACTACTGAAAATTTACCAAATTTCAACTGAAATCTTGGTATCATAAGTCAATGAATATAGACCGCACCTAAAATTTTGGTAACCTACATAATTTTACAGCAATGAATGTACAGTTATTTCTTACAAAATGTTTGAATTCCAATTATCCTGGTCATTGCAAATATCGTACCGTATTCTTAAATGCCAAAACGTGTTTTTGTTTACATACAAATTGTCATGCCTCATCGTCTTCATCTTTATCATTGCCAACCTCTGCTGCGACACTTAAATGTGTCAGACTAGTTTCGGATAGATATCTGAGAAAAAAAAATAGGTTTGTAGAACGCGTCAGCAACTTATCAGCCAGTTGACTGAGGGAATAAAATATCTGACAGATAGCTATCTGCCACATTATCTGGACATTGTAAAACCGGCCCTCAGCATGCTTAGAATCATGCTGGTAGCTAAACACAATATCCATAAAATGTTTTGAACCATTTCAACTTTTGTATTTTTTATTGTACTCTATAAAAATTTAGAAATTAGTTTTATGTTCGACCCTCACTATTATGTGTCAGAAAACGGTATCATAATGATGGTCATTATAACACTGATTTTCATTATGATACAGTTTCTCCAGCCAATCAGAGCTCGTTCATTGACCAATTAGGTAACGATACCTTCGCGAATGCACTCAAAATCCAACATGTCGGACATAAACACAACATTGAACTAGGCTATAATAAATTACCGACATGGAATACGCACCGTCCATATGTTCGCGTAAATAAACTGCCGAATATGAAACAAGAAATAGCACTGTACCTTAAAATCACCAACCCTAATTTCTACACAGCGCATTGCCTTCAAACGACTCCGGTGACAATATTACTGTGGGACGGCAGATGTAAACATATGGCCTGCATATGGCATTGCAAGCACACAGAGCGCATGCATCGATCGTTCAAAGATCTTGAAAGATAGAGATATAATACCCAACGCTCGCTCTGCGATCACAAAATTCAAGTAGCTGACTCTCAACAGATATTTATGAATATTTATGTTTAAACATATAATAAAGTTATAATTATCGTCGAACATAAACAGTCGTATGCAACTCGCCTATAATGGTAATTAAGACACTCGTATGGAAATTATAAAACTCGCATACGCTCGTTTTATAAAAATACTCGTGTCTTAATTGTAGCCATTATAGGCTCGTTGCATAATGTACTATTATAAAATGATATGGACCCTTAAACATGTGTGGAGAATTATAACAATACTTTAACTTGTAAAATAATACGCTCATAAATGTTTGTTAAATGTATTTGCAGTGTTATTTGTAACAACGGGTATAGTGGCCACCTAGTGGCCATTTTTCCCTTCCCAATATGGCAAAGTGGCCATTTGGTAGAGGTTTGAAAAAAAATCTTTTTTTCAAAAAGTAACTAAGATATAGTTAAAATGATTTGTTTAAAGATATATAACTAAATAAGCTATAGTATGGCCAATTTTCATTTGTTTTTAACAATTTTAACTTATTGAAAACAATGTTTTCCCGTTAGCGTGGCCACTATGCCCACCCTTCCCCTACACATAGCACATACGAAATTTGACTGAATTCCAATTGATAGTGTAGAAGTTATATGCATTTAAATATTGGACATATCAACAGGTTTATAATATTTTTGGCAACACTGCCGTGTATGTCCTCCTGGAAATTAAACTGAAATATTATTATCTATACGTGTGCCAATTTTTAAATAGCTCCCATTCATACCTTCCAAGATATCCAACATGTAGCTAAAATTGCAATTTTTCAGCAGTTGATAGCACTGACATCATTTTCAAAGACGGCATTCAGGTATAGATCTTTACTCCTACCAAATTTAGTTTCGATTGCTGCAGCCATTTAGGAGTTGATAAGGGGGGGGGGGGGGGGCGACACTCACACAGCCAGACAGACAAACGCACACTTGCTCGGATCGATCTCATAAGTCTACTTTTTCCACATTTTTGCAAAATTTGAAAAGTAGGGTTAAAATAAGTAGACAGGTGTCAAATGATTTTTCGATGTGGTGCATATTATGAGGTGAAAGGGATGAAAAGTAGGTGTTGAAGAATTCCTAACGGAGCGTGTATCTCTTAAACGACATAGGCGAGGAGTTTGAATCTCAGAGGAAAACAATCAGTTTAAAAATAAGTAAATAAGTTTTCGAGCGCTTTTTCACAATCCAATTTAAGGGGCCAATGGGGAGGAGTGAAATTCTGGAAGAAAAACGTCCACTAATGAAGGATTTTTGGACATCATCGACCAACCAACACTGTTTAAGTTAGAAACATGAAATTTTGGGGATATGTTCGTTGTATGTCCAAAACGTCTACTAAGGAAGGATTTTTGAATATTCAGGTTCTAAAAGGGCGTTATCGGTTTTAAACCTGCATTTCATTGAATAACAATATCTCACGAGTGGTTTCATTTGGGGATCTGATACTTGGCATATTAAATAATGATTTAAAAAAATAAGCACACACGTTTCTAAGAGATTTTCGATGTGGTGTATATTATGAGGTGGAAGAGGGGAAATGTGGGCGTAGAGGTTTTTTACTTGTGTAATTTTAGGATGTGTACTTTTTTCATAGAAATTTAGGTAAATGGATTTTGTGTTTAGTCAGTGTGTTTAATATACTGTATCTCACTTATTTCCTATTCACGTTTGTGGTCGGAAACCCTGTTGTGGTTTTGGGTCGAATTTTATAAATGCGATGTGACTGACGTTGGGCAGATTTTGATATTTATGTGCCATTGTTGTGCTATTATTATTCAAAATTAAACGATAAATCAAACATAGCACTCATGATTGAGACGTTGCTAAGTGTACTCTTTAAAACTGCAAATTTCGCGGGCGAAGCCGCGACGGGTAATGCTAGTTATCTTTATATCATTCTTCGACACGTGTGTATGAAACTGAACTCCTCCTAACTGGCTGGACTGATTTTTTTAAATATACGTTAGAGTGGGTTCGTGTATGGTTTAGATTCACAATTTGACCCGGTAGGTAGAATGAACACAATTTTAGAACCACAATTTACACACAATTTTAGAACCACAATATACAGTCAAAAACAGGCGTCATGGAAACCGCTAGCCATGGTGGAAGCTCATGTCTTTGGACTGTTTGTCTCTGCACGTTAGAGCCACCTGGTCGCAACCTGTGCAACTACCGCCATAACATACACTCCGTCCGGGGCGGAAATTTATGTTGGTAGCGCAAGAGTGGATTCGACAAAAGAGTAACGGCGCGAATCATTTCAACAAAAGCCCGTATGCGGTCGTAAACCATTCATACGATTACGATGAAACTATGATGAGTTGTTGTGTATACCCCTGCAAAGGTTTCTTACTTAGTAAATACATTTTACAACAGGTAAGGCACGAGTAGATTCAACAAATGAGCGACGACGTGCGAAGCGCTTCAACAAAGTCCCGTACGCGTTCATATATCATTCGTCCGATAGCGATGAAACTTGGGTGAGATGTCGTGTACACTTCATGGAAGGATTCTCGCTTAGTAAATCCACTTCACAATTAGGTAGCGCACGAGTAGATTCAACAAATGTTCGACGACGCGCGAAAGTTTTCAACCAAGTCCCGTATGCGTTCATATACCATTCATCCGATAGCGATGAAACTTGGGTGAGGTGTTGTGTACACTCCAGGGAAGGTTTCTGGCTTAGAACATGCATTTTACAATCGGTAGCGCACGAGTAGATGCAACAAATGAGCGACGGCACGCGAATCGTTTCAACAAAGTCCCGTATGCGTTCAGATACCATTCATCCGATTGCGATGAAACATTGGCGAATCGTTGAATACACTCCAGGGAAGATTTCAGGCTTAGTAAATCCATTTTACATTGAGCGATGGCGCGCGAATAGTTTCAATAAAGTCCCGTTTGCGTTCCTATACCATTCATCTGATTGCGATGAAACTTTGGTGAATCGTTGAATACACTCCAGGGAAAGTTTCAGGCTTAGTAAATCTATTTTACAATAGGCAGCGCAAGAGTAGATTCAACAAATGAGTGACGGCACGCGAATCGGTTAAAGAAAATCCAGTATGCGTTCATATACTATTCATCGATTGCGATGAAACTTTGATGAGTTGTTGTGTACACTTACGTGCAGCTTTCTAATTTAGTAAATCCATTTCATAGTAGGTAGTGAACGAGTAGATTCAACAAATGAGTGACAGCGCACAAATCATTTAAACAATATCCCGTATGCTTCATATGCCATTCATTCGATTGCGATGAAACTTTGGTGAGTTGTTGTGCACGCTCCCACGAATGTTTATAGATTAGTAAATCCATTACACGATAGTTTAGAGGCAGTTGACGGAAATAGAAAAAATATTGTGTATCCAAAAGCACTTCAAGAAACAAAATTACAACGCCAACACTTTCTTTGTATGGCATTGCAACGCATGCCGGGTTCAGATTTTACAGTATATATTATTTTGGCAATATTGTCATATATTTTAAATAATTCTTTGTATGGGTATCCATTTATTCCTGAGGTTAAGTCATAGCAACTTATTGTTCTTTGTAATCAGTAATTTATAGTTCTGACACAACAATATCTTAATTAATATTGTTAACCCTCCGTTAGTGACGCACTTTGTCACAGACCGACGTCATATACGCTTGTACCCCCTTCTTTGCCCGTTGGATTGAGCTAGCTGTACATCAGATTACCTTCATCAATTTCATTCTCGAGTATACTCACCACTGCACAAGTTCGAACGGTAACCGTACAGGTCAGTGGAAGTCTTTTCGGTCAAGCACACCCAGCTCACTAAGAACGTATTCGGTCCAAGTGTCATAAGTATTTGTGCCTTGAACACGCAAATGCTGTATGCCATGACTGTCTTAAAGGTTAATTGTGTACTGATGCAAATGTACAAACATTAGATCTCAATCATGGTTGTTTGTTTTCTTTTCAACAGAGTTTATCATTGGATATTTCGCTAATGTCACTTTTCATAACTCAGTTATAATTTCTCCTTATTAATGCTTATAGATTACTTAAGTGTATTTTAAATAGAGAAAGCCTCCGTGGCTTAGGCGGCAGCATGCCGGCCTCTCACCACTGGGTCCGTGGTTCAAATCCCGGTCACTCCAAGTGAGATCTGTGCTGGACAAAACGGAGGCAGACAGGTTTTTCTCCGGGTACTCCGGTTTTCCCTGTCAAAATTTCATTCCAGCAACACTCTCCACTATCATTTCATTTCATCTGTCATTCATTTAATCATTGCCCCAGAGGAGTGCGTCAGGCCTCGGCAGCCGGCACAGTTCATATCCTCGCCGCTAGATGGGGGCTCCATTCATTCCATTCCTGACCCGGTCGGAGACTGGAAGCAGGCTGTGGATTTTCATTTCATTTTAAATAGAGGTTAAGATGCCTATGATTGTATTATACCCTTCCTTAAAAATATACTTACAAAATAATGAAAAGTATGGAATTATTTAAGGTCGGTTGAGAGTAAAATTCACGTGACTAGCGAAGGGTGAGCTTTCAGCTGAAGAAGGCTTCATTTCAAGTCGATACATGTAAAACAAGTGAGCAGTTGTTTCTCAATTTGTATCGATTGGCGGAGTATTATTAAGAGTTATCTATTAATCAATATCATAAATTCTACTAACATGGTGAATGTTATTGCTTTTTCCAAATTGTGGTTTAAATTGAAGTGTGGAATTTCTTTACAGTATCCCCGTTCTAATAAAGACTTACTACTTTAGATAAATGTTTGTTGTGACGTCATCTTACCTGTCTTAAGCACACCGACGCAAGTACGAAAAGAACGACATGTGCTGAAGGCATGCTGAACAGTAATGAGTGTAGTTGCAAGAGAAACCTACATATACAATACAATTATCTGTGCGACCGTAGGAGGTTCCAAACCGCGCCATGATAATGCTAAGTGGTCCTTGCGTCACATCACTGTACTCAAACGTTTGAAGTGTCACATTGAATTTGCGATTGTCCCCTGAGGGCGGTTTACCTTGGGCAGGCCCATATAAGGAAAATGAGCGTTGAAAGGGCTACCAACTGAAGCCAGAACATATTTACCTGCATGTGGGCATTAAAGATGATTGACTCCATTTCCACGGGTAGACTTACGAGCTCCTTTACAGTAATGCCCTACATACAATAGGATTAGGGCTTATGAACATAGTACACTAGCATTACCCGTCGCCGCTTCGCCCGCGAAAATTGTAGTCGTAAAGAGTACACTTAGCAACGTCTCAATCATGATTTCTATGTTTGATTTATCGTTTAATTTTGAATAATAATGATAATAATTTGGTAAAGACCGTAAACAAACCGACAATATAGCACAACAATGGCACAACAATGGCACATAAATATCAAAATCTGTCCCACGTCATTCACATCGCATGTGTAAAATTCGAGTCAAAATCACAACAGGGTTTCCGACCACAAACGTGAATAGGAAATAAGTGAGATACAGTATATTAAACATTTCTACAAAAAAGGAATCTGCTGACATCGAATATAGATTTAGGTATTAGGAAGTCATTTTTGAAAGCCTTTGTCTGGAGCGTGGCGCTCTATGGAAGTGAAACTTGGACTATTGGTGTAGCAGAAAAGAGGAGAATTGAAGCATTTGAAATGTGGTGTTACAGGAGAATGATAAAGATCAGATGGGTAGATAGGGTTACAAACAAAGAGGTATTAAGGCGAGTGGGAGAGGAGAGATGTTTCTGGCGACTGCTAATGAAGAGAAGAGATAGGTTGGTAGGACACATACTAAGACACCCAGGAATAGCAAGCTTAGTTATGGAAGGAAGGGTCGAGGACAAGAACTGTAGGGGTAGACCAAGGTTAGAATATGTTAAACAGATTGCCTCGGATGTAGGGTGTGGTAGCTATGTAGAGATGAAACGATTAGCTCAGGACAGGGAGGTATGGAGAGCTGCATCAAACCAGTCAAAAGACTGAAGACTCAAACAACAACAAACACACTGACTAAACACAAAATCCACTTACCTAAATTCCTATTTAAAAAAGCACACATCATAAAATTACACAAGTAAAAATCCTCTACGCCCACATTTCCCCCCTTTCACCTCATAATATACACCACATCGAAAAAAAGAACTTACACATGTGTCTGCTTATTTTTTTAAATCATTAGTTACTATGCCGTGTATCACATCCCCAAATGAAACCACCCGTGAGATATTGTTATTCATTGAAATTCCGGTTTAACCCCATTAACACCCCTTTAGAACCTGAATATCCAAAACTCCTTCTTTAGTAGATGTTTTTGACATACAACAAACATATTCCCAAAATTTCATGTTTCTAACTTTAATAGTTTTGGTTGGTCGATGAAAGTGAATATCCAAAAATCCTGCCTTAGTGGACGTTTTTCTTCCAGAATTTCACCCCTCCCCATGGGCTCCTTAAATTGGATTTAAGAAAAAAAGATCGAACATCTATTTACTTATTTTAAGCTGATTGTTTTCCTCCGAGTTTCAAACTCCTCGCCTATGTCGTTTAAGAGATACTTGCTCCGTTAGGAATCCTTCAACCTCTAATTGTCACCTCTTTCACCTCATAATATACATGATATCGAAAAACCCTCAGACATACTGTATGTCTTCTTATTAGCCTATTTTCAATTTTGAAAAAAATAGGCTTATGAGATCACCTTTTGTCCGTGTGTGTGTGCGTGTGTGTGTGTGTGATTCGTGTGTGTGTCCCCCCCTAATAAAATCTAAACGGCAGGAGCGATTTCAATGAAACTCGGAAAGTTCATAGCACTATTCCCGGCGACCTCGACCGTGCCCTTCAAATTTTGTTACGACTCACCAATCCAACATGGCGGCTGTGCGAAATATTTCACCAGCATTCAATATCTCCGAAACTATTACCGATATTACCCTGACATTTTCTATGGTGATAGAGGGAACTACTATAAGTTCACTTATGTGACTTTTGAAAACCTGGTAACTACAAAACCAACATGGAGGCCAAGCGAATTTGCGACTTTTAAATAGACGTTTCTCGCGATTTGACCAACCAAACGCAATGAAACTTGGTACAGTATATATTTATATACATTGTAATGCACCGACATCTAACTTCGTTCAATTGTTTACATGATCACAAGATGGCGGATGTGCGAAATATTTCACCGGCATTCTATATCTCTGAAACTATTAGCGGTATCTCCCTAAAATTTTGTACGGAGATAAAGGGCACTACTGGAAGTCCACCTATATGACTTTCAAAAACCGGTTAACTACAAAACGAACATGGCGGCCAAGCGAATTTGAAAATTTTAAATAGACCTTTCTCGCGATTTAATGTTCCAAGCGCACTGAAACCTGGTACAGGAAATATTTATACGCATTGTAATCCACTGGTATCTAATTTAGTTCAATTGTTTACATAACCTCAAGATGGCGGCAGTGCGAATTTTAAAATTAAGTTTTTATTTCTTGTGCTGTAGTCATGCGATCGAAGTGAAAGTTTGAATAATGAACCTACGCAATAATTTTCCTTTAATGGTACTTGACTCTATGGCCTATACATTTAACAATCCAACATGGCGACCATCCGAAATATTTAGACGATACTGAATATCTACGAATCTATTTTAGCAATCAAACTGCATTTTTTAATGTTCATAGGGGCTATGAACTTAAGTTCACCTATAGGACTTTAAATAACCTGGTGATCACAAATCCAACATGGCGGTGACGCGAATTATAAATATTCACATGGACGTTTCTCGCAATTTAACCATCCGCGTGCAGTGAAACTTGGTACAGTAAATACTTATACGAATGTTAATCCACTGGCATCTAATTTACTTCAATTGTTTCCATAACCTCAAGATGGCAGCTGTGAAAAATTTTAAAATCTCCTTGTTTTTTCTTGTGTCCTAATTATGCGATTGAAGTTTGAATACTACACGTTCACAATAATCTGCATGTAACAGTACATAACTCTAGGACCTACATATATAAAATCCAACATGGCGACCATCCGAAATATTTAGTCGGTTCTTAATATCTACGAATCTATTACAGCAATCAAACAGAAATTGTGTATGTTGATAGTGGCAATTAACATAAGTAGGATATATGAAAATAGGCTGTATAGTTCTTCACGGAACTACTTGTTTTTAATGATGAGTTTATATGCCGAGTATCACATCCCCCAATGAAACCAATCGGGAGATATTGCTATTCAATGAAATGCAGGTCTACCCCCTTAACACCCCTTTAGAACCTGAATATCCAAAAATCCTTCCTTAGTGGGCGTTTTCGACTTACAACGAACATATCCCCAACATTTCATGTTTCTAACTCTAATATATTTGGCTGGGCGATGCTGAGTCAGTCAGGACACATTGTTTTATATACTGTATAATACAGAGGAACGAAAGGAAAAGATGCGACAATATTGGGCAAAGATGAAGGCCCAACAGTGGTCCAAAGTAGGCCTATTTTAAGAAGCAGAAGAAGAAGAAGAAGAAGAAGCAGAAGAAGAAGAAGAAGAAGAAGGAGAAGAATATATAAAATAGTGCACACAGAAACAGAATACTAAGAAAATTCTTCCCATTTAGGGATTGTCTTGAGACAAAGCGTGCTTAGAAATGTATGTTTCTTTACGTCATTCGGTCCTTCCTGACCTGTGTTTCCGTTATATCCCAACTACCTTGTATTTGCTCAACCGAAATGTCAACCTCTATTGGTATCAATCAAATTGTGCGAAGGAATTTTGGAGAAGGAAAACAGACAAGTGGATGCATTTATTATAACATTTCATTTATTAACAAAAATACAAATTATTATACTCTGCATTTCCATAGTAAGAACCTGGCATATTTGGCGGAAACGATCGTGAAATGGCCACCGTGGGCTCCTATTGGCTGGATTTTTACAATTATCACCATACGTTTCCAGCGCATTGCTCATAATTCAGTCGCTTGCTTACCACTGTCTGTGTCTGAGTTTTATATATGCAGATGATCGCGCCAATACTGTCCAGGGTGATTGCTTTGAAAACGTGGAACAAAGCTGTCCGCCGCCTTACAAGGCCTAAGCAATTATTACAAGGAAAACCAGCTAAAACCGAACCCTATGAAAACGCAAACTTGCTCATTTCATCTCAGGCAACTAGACAACTAAATGTGTTGTGGGAAGGAATTCAACTTGAGCACTCCCCCACCTCTAAATATCTAGGGGTTACTCTAGATCGAACACTTACCTATAGAGCCCACTGCCTGAAAACGAAACAGGAAGTATCGGCAAGAAACAATATCCTACGTAAACTCTCTGGTACCGGATGGGGGACACAACCGAGCACGCTTAGAACAACTGCCTTGGCTCTATGCTACCCCACTGCAGAATATGCATGCCCTGTATGGTATACATCTAGTCACTCGAAGCAAGTAGACATCGCTCTGAACGACACGTGCTGACTTATCACCGGTTGCCTAAGTCCTACGCCAACAGAAAAAGTTTACTGCTTAGCCGGAATCTCCCCACCAGATAGCAGACGTGAAGTGGCAGCCAGAGTTGAAAGAACAACGGCAGACAACTCAGAAAACCGTCCTCTATATGGGTACACACCATCAAATCAAAGGCTCAAGTCAAGGAAAAGCTTCCTCCATTCAGCAAAAAGCCTCACGGAACCGCCCGGAAAAATTAGATTAACATCATGGAAAAGGAGAGTTAAAGATCTTGAAGACTGGATTATCCCTCATGAAAGTTTACCTCCGGGACATGACAATGGAGGGTTTCGTGGAGAACACTGAAGAGGTTGCGAAGTGGGGTAGGTAGGTCCAAGGTGAATTTGAAGAAATGGGGATACACTTCCGACACCACCATGTGCGAGTGCGGGGAAGACCGAACCATGGATCACCTTCTTGTATGCAGATTATCTCCTGCTAAGTGCACGATGAAGGACTTGATGGAAGCAACACATGAAGCACGTGATGTGGCAAAATATTGGTCACATAGTAACATATAGTAGTATATAGTTTCACTGACTGTTTTGATGAGGTTGTATATATTACCAGCTAAATACCATGTATGATGTACTTTTTCTTGAGACATATGTTGCTTCTGACACGATTAAATAAATACATTTATTTTAGCATCGATTTCGCGGCAGTCGATACTAACTTACGAGTACAGCACAAGTTATTGTTTCCTGGCATACCGTAGTGTTCAAATTACCGCGTGTCATTCAATAGCCTACAAATCGACAATGTAAAAACACAACAATAATGTCTCCACAGAGCAGCTTGTTTGTGTGCACGGTGCTAAATACTTCTTTACCTTAACATTACGCTTGTGGAATCTCAAACTGAGTCGTGATTCAGTGAGTGAGTGTGTTTGGTGTTAAGATATTGTTTCTGTGTTCACCTGCTGTGAACTGTGAATGACCTCCACCCACAATGTTGTTTCATCTTGAAGGATAATCATTGCATGGTGAGTGTTGATATATTCATCATCAGATTACTTTGTGTTTGTAATTTGTATTATATTTGTATAGCTGTCGAGTGTTTGGCCTCCTTCTCGTATTTATTGAATAACGGTGATAGCCTAAAGGTAGCATAGCTTCGGTGTGTTATTTATTAATTTTATACCGTATTTCTCAATTTGAATGTCCTCGCGTTGACTCAGAATCTATATTTACGTTATATTGGGCATAATAGTACCGAAATAATGTCCTAAGTGTAGCCCTGTGTATTATTCGAATCAGCTGATCTACATCAACAATAAAAACTTGGCAACACAGCTCAGCTGTTGCAAGCTCCCGCCATTTCCTTCACGTTCTTTCTTTTGAAATACAGAGTATAGTCAGTAACCCTCGTACAAGCAACGTGAGCATTCCGAGCCGGAGTAACTGTGATTAGTTGCTCGTTATTCTGTGGTAAGACAGTTCATCATTTAGCATAGACTGTATGTTGCAAGCTCATGAGATCTGCAGCCCCTAGCTCTCTGGAACATATCTATATAGGAACAATGCCTCATTCGAGAGAAAAACGTAGTTGATTACGAGGCAGATCCTTTGGAATCACCTGGTTAACAATGTCGTTTCTTTATAAATATGTTTATCCCGTTTGGTCTACGGCTATCAACAAAAATTAATTTTAATGAATATTTTAGACTGAAAACAAATACGTGGATGGGTGAGTGGATAGCGTGTTGGTCTACTAACCCCAATATTGCAGGTTCGCTCCTGGCCGTGGTAAGTGATTTTTTGAAAGGCGGCAAAAATACGACACGCATGTCATACTATGTTGGCATGTCAAAGAACCCATTTGAATTCAGTAGGTCGTGTCCGTAATGGGAAAATTAATCTCGGGAGTTTCCGCCAACACAAAGTTCCTCATTTCTCTACTAGAAAGCACTATATCGTTCAAGGAGCTTAGATATCTAACCTCCTTGACGTTCAGAGTGATTCAAGGAACAACGAAATTTGACATGCAAGCTACACTCTGGGTGTAAAATTACAAAGCTTGCACCCGGCACCGAGGCCATAAGATATTATATTATTATTATAATAATACTGTTGAAATATGCTTCAAAATTGGAGACATCGCAGAAGAAGCGGGATAAGTCACATTCTGTTAATATTTCAGAAAATCAAAATTAAATCCTCAATATTAAGAAGGATACTTAGAATACTCCCATCGAGTATAACCAATATAATGATTAGGCCAACATTTTAACAAGTAGTTCCGTGAAGAACTATACAGCCTATTTTCATATATCCTGCTCATATTAATTGCCTCTATCAACATACAAAATTTCAGTTTAATTGCTGTAACAGATTCGTAGATATTGAGAACCGTCTAAATATTTCAGATGGTCGCCAGGTTGGATTTTTATTTTTGTACTATTACATTAAGATTATTGTGTACGTGTGGTATTCAAACTGCAATCGCATGATTAGAACACAAGAAGTAACAAGATGTTCAGTAAAGAACATATAGCCTACTTTCTCCTAAATGCATGGGTATTGTTATAACTCTTTGTCCTTTTCAAGGAGTATAATTGAAAGTTGGTTGTAGTAGCTAGTTGAAATACAACGTGCTATAGAGATATTAAACATGAATATGAGGTGCCCTTTGCTAGTGCTACCTCGGTAAAAAAAAACATTCAATTCGGTTTCACCGTGTTTGAATTGATATGGGGAATGGATTTGCACACATACATGGCCGCTATTTGCAAACTATTGGGCTGATGACCATGTAGTCAGTCATAAGATGTTTTCCACAAAAATGCATGTTGTTGCAAAATCTGGTAGAGATCAAATTATTAGGATGGTCGTAATTTGATTTAAGCTTTTAAAATTTGGGTGGCCGTCATTCCGTTTCCGTCAAGATGGCGACGATATAAAACATGACACTGAGGTGCCCCTTGCCAGTGCTACCTCTGTACCAAATTTCGTTCAATTCGGTTTCACCGTGTTTGAATTGATAGGGGGAATCGATTTGCACACATACTTGGCCACCATCAGCAAACTATTGGGCTGATGATCTAGCAGTTTGGTCAGAATATGCTTCCCACATAAAGATTTGTTGTTGCAAAATTTTGTAGAGACTAGATTATTAGGTTGGTCGTAATTACATTTTAACCTTTAACATTTGGGTGGCCGCGATTACGTTTCCGTCAAGATGGCGGTGATATAAAACATGACACTGACGTGGCCTTTTCTAGTGCTACCTCTGTACCAAATTTCGTTCCATTCGGTTTCACCGTGTTCGAATAAATAGGGGGAATCGATTTTCACACAAAGATGGCCGCCATCCGCAAAATATTAGGCTAATGACCTATTAGTTTGGTCAAAGGATGCTCCCCCCAAAGAGGTATGTTGTTGCGAAATTTGGTAGAGATCGGATGATTAGGTTAATCGTAATTTGATTTAAGCTTTGAACATTTGTGTGGCCGCCGTTACGTTTCCGTCAAGATGGCTGCGATATAAAACATGACACTGAGGTGCCGTTTGCTAGTGCTACCTCTGTACCAAATTTCATTCCATTCGGTTTCACCGTGTTCGAATTAACAGGGGTAATCGATTTTGACACAAAGATGGCCGCCATCCGCAAACTATTAGGCTAATGACCTATTAGATTTGTCAAAGGATGCTTCCTCCATAAAGGTATATTGTTGCAAAATTTGGTAGAGATCGGATGATTAGGTTAGTCGTAATTTGATTTAAGCTTTGAACATTTTGGTGGCCGCCATTACATTTCCGTCAAGATGGCGGCGATATAAAACATGACACTGGGGTGCCCTTTGCTAGTGCTACCTCTGTACCAAATTTCATTCCATTCGGTTTCACCGTGTTCGAATTAATAGGGGTAATCGATTTTGACACAAAGATGGCCGCCATCCGCAAACTATTAGGCAAATGACCTATTAGATTTGTCGAAGGATGCTCCCTCCATAAAGGTATATTGTTGCAAAATTTGGTAGAGATCGGATGATTAGGTTAGTCGTAATTTGATTTAAGCTTTGAACATTTGTGTGGCCGCCATTACGTTTCCGTCAAGATGGCGGCGATATAAAATATGACACTGGAGTGCCCTTTGCTAGTACTACCTCTGTACCAAATTTCGTTCCATTCGGTTTCACCGTGTTCGAATTAATAGGGGCAATCGATTTTCACACAAAGATGGCCGCCATACGCAAACTATTAGGCTGATGACCTATTAGTTTGGTCAAAGGATGCTGCCCCCATAAAGGTATGTTGTTGCAAAATTTGGTAGAGATCGGATGATTAGGTTAGACGTAATTTGATTTAAGCTTTGAACATTTGTGTGGCCGCCATTACTTTTCCTTCAAGATGGCGGCGATATAAAACATGACACTGAGGTGTCCTTTGCTAGTGCTACCTTTGTACCAAATTTCGTTCAATTTGCGCTCACCGTGTTCGAATTGATAGGGGGGGACAGACATTCCGAGTACACACACTCACACACACACACACACACACACAGACAGACTCACACACATACACACACACAGACAGATACACTTTTTTTCGCCCTGTAGTGATCTCATAAGTCTACTTTCATTTTTTGAAAAAATCGAAAGTAGGCTAAAAACGAGATTTTAAAATTACGCACAGCAACCATCTTGTGATTATGCAAACAATTGAAATAAATTAGATGCCAGTGGATCAACATTTGTATAAGCATTTAACGTGCAACGTTTCATGGCACTCGGATAGTTAATTCGCGAGAAACATCCATTTAAATATTTATACTTCGCGTCGCCACCATGTTGGATTTGTGCTCACCAGGTTACTGAAAGTCCTATAGGTGAACATATGTTCATAGTCTCTATGAACATAAAAATTTCAGTTTGGTTGCTGCAAAAGATTCTTAGATATTGAGAACCGTCTAAATATTTCGGAAGCTCGCCATTTAGGATTGTTATATGTATAGGCCATAGAGTTATGTACCATTCAAGGACAATTATTGCTAGGTTCATTATTCAAACTTTCACTTCGATCGCATGATTACGACACAAGAAATAAAAACTTAATTTTAAAATTTCGCACAGCCGCCATCTTGAGGTTATGTAAACAATTGAATTAAATTAGATGGCAGTGCATTTCAATCTGCAAAATCATTTACTGTACCACATTTCACTGCGCTCAGAGAGTTAGATAACGAGAAAAGTCTATTAAAATATTTCAAATTCGCTTGGTCGCCATGTTCGTTTTGTACTTTACAGGTTTATGAAATATACATAGGTAAACTTGTATCAGTACCCTTTATCACCGTACAATTGCAGGGTGATATCTGTAATAGTTTCGGAGATATAGAATGTCAGTGAAATATTTCGCACAGCCGCCATTTTTAGGTTATGCAAACAATTGAACTAAATTAGACTTCAGTGCATTATAATGTGTATAAACATTTGCTGTACCAAGTTTCATTACGTTTGGATAGTTAAATCGCGAGAAAAGTCTATTTAAAAGTCTCAAATTCGCTTGGCCGCCATGTTGGTTTTATAGTCACCAGGTTTTTGAAAGTCTCATAGGTGAACTTCTAGTAGTGCCCTTTATCACCGTACACAATTTCAGGGCGATATCGGTAATAGTTTCGGAAATATTGAATGACTGTGAAATATTTCGCACAGCCGCCATGTTGGATTGGTGAGACGTAACAAAATTTGAAGGGCACGGTCGAGGTTGCCGGGAATAGTGCTATGATCTTACCGAGTTTCATTGAAATCGCTCCAGCCGTTTAGATTTTATTAGGGGGGGAGGACACACATACACCTCACACACACACATACGCACACACACACGGACAAAAGGTGATCTCATAAGCCTATTTTTAGCCTACTTTCGATTTTTGCAAAAAATGAAAGTAGACTTATGAGATCAACACAGGGCGAAAAAAGTGTGTCTGTCTGTGTGTGTGTATGTGTGTGTGTGAGTCTGTGTGTGTGTGTGTATGTGTGTGTGTGAGTCTGTGTGTGTGTGTGTGTCTGTGTGTGTGTGAGTGTGTGTACTCTGAATGTCTGTCCCCCCCTATCAATTCGAACACGGTGAAACCGAATTGAACGAAATTTGGTACAGAGGTAGCACTAGTAAAGGACACCTCAGTGTCATACTTTATATCGCCGCCATCTTTACCAAAACAGAATGGCGGCCACTCAAATGTTCAAAACGTAAAATCAAATTACGGCTAAACTAATCATCCGATCTCTACCAAATTTGGTGACAACATACCTTTATATAGGACGCGTCTTTCACCCAAAATTCAAGGTCATCGGCCATGCCATTTCAGGATGGCGGCCGTGTGAATTATGCAACCATTTTAATAAATAGCTTAAGACCCACCAATTCCGATTATCGAGCCTAGGGGGGTTTAAGCTATCCTGAAGGTCGTGATCCGTTATTTATTATAATTTAATATTATAATATTATACAGTATGAGTGGCTTAAAAGAGCTGAGCCGTTTGTGTCACACGACAAGATGGCAGCTGTCCTCATGTGCCTGTCTTATATTTCAGTAGTTTTAGTATGTTGTATGTGATATACCGTACTGATACAATAATATAAACTTTGTATGAAATGATCTTTAATGAAGATGTACTGCAGTGAAGAAATCGTTTATTTAAAGTCATTATTTGCCAACAGTTTGTATCTAATATGTCATTTAAGAACACCTGACGTCATGGATACGATTAGCTCTGGGCTAGCATGTTAGTCTGACACACAGTTGACTGGGGATCGAGTACTGCTACAGTTAGGTTTTTTTTCTTGAATTCTTTTACAAATGATGTGCACGAGCTTTTTCCACAGATACTGAATAAAATGTCATTTAGCTCAAAGGAGAGGATAAAGTATACACTCGTATATTAATAAATTCACAGTCCCAGCATCGCACATAAACAGAAGACATTAGAAAAAGGAGAATAGAAGAACTAGATACACGTTGTCATTAACCACAGCCTTCTTAATGCCTCTGTACGGTGCTGTCCTCTTGTGGGTTATGTGGGTAATATTGTTCCAAACATAACGCTGTGTAAATGCCTGAGCTGGCCTCCTGAAGTATGGCAATTTTGTAATACTGGTAGTTCAACTATTAGCCACGATCGCGCTCCGAATACCTTTAAACACTGCCAGCTGGATCGCCTCCCTCTTGGCTACTTTAAACTGCCTACTCATTCAACACCCATAGAACACTGCCATCGTAGTACATTACGATGGCAGTGCATAGGCGTACAAGATAAATATTAATTCACTGATAGGTCGCAGCACCACCTACTGTGATTGGGGCGGAAGATTCTTAATTTTGCAGGCTGGCTTAATATAGAGATTAACGGACGTGAATGCATTACAATAAGTTAGTAGTTTTGTTATTCAATCATCATAAAGTATATAATATTGATCTTGACACTTACTGGCTTATTATCAATATAAAAGAAAACAAACAATACATTGTGGTTGGGGTGATTGTTTTAGGGATGAGGACAAAGAGTCATAAAGATACCCATACATTTAGGAGAAAGTAGGCTATATGTTCTTTGCTGAACATCTTGTTTCAAAATTGAAAATAGGCTAAAAATAACAATTTAAATCAAGAAGTAGAAGCATTTAGACGTTCTTCCCGTTTTCACTGGAAATGAAATCTCCGTGATTTACCCCGCTACTGGAAAATAATTCAACTGGCCCGTATTGAAGATGGCTGGCCACTAGAAACTCATTTCCCAGAAAGCGAACTCACCCCTTTCTTTCCGTGGGAGTTCAACTGTAGAAGTTTCCTTCAGGATTTTAATTCTCCACAGTAACTCCGAAGTCAATAGAGGTTTTGCGCTGTTTGCACCAAAGATAATTCCTTCAACTAACTGGCTGGTGAGCTGATTTCCTCTCCTCAGGAGGTTGATGGTGTAAAATCTATATACTTTAGTTTTAGTTAATGCTAACGATTTCATATTACCTACAATATTGAAAATGGAGAATTACATTTGCTGCGTTCTGAATTATAACTGAGGATTCCGATTTGTAGGTGGTATTTTGTGAATTACAACTACACAGTAAAGGATATGTAGTTGCAATTACAATAGATTTGAGGTCGTTAAACCGTAGGGGTGCACGTAAAATTCGGAGATCAGTCGAATTAAGTCGCTGAAAGCGGTCATTTAAATTTTGTTCTCCGGTATCACCCCTTACCTCTAGGAACATAACAGACTGATAGCTTATTTCTAGTTCCAGGACGCCTACTTCGTTTATAGACCATCTTCTGGTAAGCTGAAGCACGGTACACCCCGAAGTCTTTCCTGTCCTACCATCTTCTGGTGAGCTGAAGCACGGTACACCCCGAAGTCTTTCCTGTCCTACCATCTTCTGGTAAGCTGAACACGGTACACCCCGAAGTCTTTCCTGTCCTACCATCTTCTGGTAAGCTGAAGCACGGTACACCCCGAAGTCTTTCCTGTCCTACCATCTTCTGGTAAGCTGAACACGGTACACCCCGAAGTCTTTCCTGTCTTACCATCTTCTGGTAAGCTGAACACGGTACACCCCGAAGTCTTTCCTGTCCTACCATCTTCTGGTGAGCTGAAGCACGGTACACCCCGAAGTCTTTCCTGTCCTACCACCTTCTGGTAAGCTGAACACGGTACACTCCCAAGTCTTTCCAGTCCTACAATCTTCTGGTAAGCTGAAGCACGGTACACCCCGAAGTCTTTCCTGTTCTAGCATCTTCTGGTAAGCTGAACACGGTACACCCCGAAGTCTTTCCTGTCCTACCATCTTCTGGTAAGCTGAACACGGTACACCCCGAAGTCTTTCCTGTCCTACCATCTTCTGGTAAGATGAACACGGTACACTCCCAAGTCTTTCCAGTCCTACAATCTTCTGGTAAGCTGAAGCACGGTACACCCCGAAGTCTTTCCTGTCCTACCATCTTCTGGTAAGCTGAACACGTTACACCCCGAAGTCTTTCCTGTCCTACCATCTTCTGGTAAGCTGAACACGGTACACCCCCAAGTCTCTCCTGTCCTACCATCTTCTGGTAAGCTGAACACGGTACACCCCCAAGTCTTTCCTGTCCTACCATCTTCTGGTAAGCACGGTACACTCCCAAGTCTCTCCTGTTCTACCACCTTTTGGTAAGCTGAACACGGTACACCCCCAAGTCTCTCCTGTCCTACCATCTTATGGTAAGCTGAAGCATGGTACACCCCCAAGTCTCTCCTGTCCTACCATCTTCTGGTAAGCACGGCACACCCCCAAGTCTTTACTGTCCTTCCATCTTCTGGTAAGCACGGTACACCCCCAAGTCTCTCCTGTCCTACCATCTTCTGTTAAGCTGGAGCATGGTACACCCCCAAATCTTTCCTGTCCTTCCATCTTCTGGTAATCTGAAGCACGGTACACCCCCAAAGTCTTCCTTGTCCTGTTTGTAGATATCTCGACACGCCCATCTTATCCTTGTCTTTCCGTATTTCCTGGGATGTTTACAGCTGAGGCAGGTTTAGCAGATTTCTTCTTTCCTCCTACAAATAGAACACAGTAGTATGAACATAAGTATGACTTCTTGTACCAAATATATTAGTGCTCATGAATATTTTAAACAATTGGTATTTTGAAAAGTCATACAGACTTATTCAATAATATTTAACGAGATCCCGATCCTCTTTGGGAGCATTAATATCATTTCCGTACTTCAAATTGTACAAACAAGAATACCGTAGAGTTTTCAAGGTTTCTTGTTTAATTTAGAGAACAATTAAATTAAAATTCATTACAAGTCACTTAAACACGCCCATTAAAAGCCCGCCTCTTTTCAGTTTTGACCTCACGGAGCTAAGTGTACTTCTTTCCAGCCCGGGAATCGAACCCGGGTCTCCGTGGCGATAGCCAAGAATGCTAGCCACTACGCAATGAGGTAAACTCTAGAAATTCTCTAACCTGCTTTGTGAATTTTCTTAAGCACAGCTTACATCCTACCTATAACCAGACTGTGTTTACCTACCCTTTTGTGCATTCATTCCTTCGCCTGTGATTTCTACCCCTATTTATTTCCAAATTACAGGAGATGAGTTTACTACCTCAAGAGTGGTGTGACCCCATCTACCCCTCTATCTAATTCCGGAGTGTCACAGGTCACATGAACTTCCACGTTCCAGTCCAATTTCATGGCAGTTTTTCCTTGTCAGGAATAATGATTTTAAATACCTCGTATTCGGCTAGTCTACTCCTTGTCAACAAGATAGTTCACAAGCTACGTGCCTGTGCTGATAACCTAACAAGGAAAGTATCAGGTAGGTCAGGTGGAAACCTATCTTGAAACTTTGTAGACGCAATCGTTGTACTATAAGAGGACAATGTGCGGAAAATCAGCCGCCATATTGAACTGCAAGGCTCCGAAATCATGTGGCGAATCTCTCATATAAATCAATGGGAGGTAGCGAGTACCGTACATGTTGGAATGGACAGCCCTGACCGCCCAAGCACTCAACGTCGGTGGGAAGGAGCCGCACGCTCCAATCAGCATATACGCCTCACCTCGCAATCTCCCAGTGTTGCAGGGATGTCCAGCTCCTCCAGACGTCATGGCTGCATACCACGATGTCAGGTACGATTTCGGAGCCTTGCAGTTCAATCTGGCAGCTGATTTTCCGCACGTAGTTTTCTTAAGCCTCGTCCACACCGGCAGATTTATTTCCAGAAACATTGTATGCAGACTGTTTCCCAAATGTTTCTCATTTGTATGCGGAATGTTTGCATACTTTTTGAAAACAGTCTACATACAATCGGGAGACTCGAGTGATGTATGGAAACAGTCTGCATACTGTTTGCATACAATTGACATACAAATGACAAACAAATCTCGTGTTTCAAGAGACAATATACAATGTTTTCTGTTTTCCAACTAAATGGAAAACACGCACACAAAAAACAAGTATTTTGTCTCAAGTCTTCCTGTGTGGACGTGTTTTGAAACTGTAGAGCGGATACAAACCTCAGACGCATCCAGCTAGCATCCACATCATATTGTGTTGATTTAGTTTCAATTTCCTATTTTTCTTTATGGTGCACCACATAAGGTTTAATAACAAGGGACTTTTTGTTGTTACGCTATACATTTCGTGTGTCTTTGACAATTATTAATTCATATCGGCTGATGAAGGGACCACAACTAATTAGGCCTTGAAACATGTCCCACCAATGACCACACAGTGATCTCATTATATTGCCACAAAATGTAGTTTAGTGGGGCTACCGGCGGGGTATCCAACACCTCCTCTTCCTTGGTAGAGTAGACACATAATCAAGCAATACAAAACACGCACAAGCCAAAAGTACGTCTTCTTCACTCGGCATCGCTAGAAGCACTGACTGAGTGGACTAGAGGTCTAATTCAGGTGTGGACGCAAACCAAGTGACATACTTGTATCGGATACAATGTTTCTTAACAGTCTACGTACTGTATGAAGGCTGTTTCTAGACACCAAAGTAGTATACATGCAGTCTTCATACAGTTTTCAAACAGTTTGCATACAGTCTGCAAACAATCTACATACAGTCTGAAAACAAATCTGCCGGTGTGGACTAGGCTTTATAGTACACCAATTGCGCCCACAAAATTTCAAGATAGGTTTCGACCAGTCTTACTTCCCTTGATAGCGCGATTTTCTCAGTGCCCCGTGTTGTATGATCTATAACTCATTTACTGTGTTCCTCTGCAACATATTACTAAGTTGCACGGGCTGATAACCCGAGTGTGAGGCTATCACCGCCACACATTGTGGGAACACTTTATATTGTAATCTTCAGTCGGTCGACACACGACTACTGGAATATGTGAAAAAAAAACTGAAATAAATTACATGTGATTAAGATTTATATTGTTACGGACTAATGTTTCGCTCGTGAAGCGAGCATCATCAGATCGGAGGAATATGCTAATGTCGCCCATCAATCTTCTCACGTTGGGATGTATTTGGCACGATCCCCGCACCACTCCACGCCTCTCTCCTAACGCTGAGCTCTCAAGGTCTAGTGCGCAGCTAATCGCCGGGAATTGCACGTGCGGTGTCCTGTAAATTGCGACCAGCACGGTCTCTACCTGGAGTATTTGTGGCTGATACGGACGAAACCATTGTTCACTACTTGGTTTGACGATTGGGTTGACGAAACCATTGGTCGCTACTTGGTTTGACGATTGAGTTGACGAAGCTATTGGTCCCTAGTTGGTTTGACGACTGTCTGGACGAAATCATTGGTTGCTTACTTGCTTAGATGACTGTCTGGACGAAACCATTCGTCTGGATGAAACCATTGGTCTCTCCTTGGTTTGACGACTGTGTGAACGAAACCATTGGTCTCTACTTGGTTTAACGACTGTGTGGACTAAACCATTGGTCCCTACTTGGTTTGACCACTGTGTGGATGGAACACTTTATCTGGACGAAACCATTGGTCCCTACTTGGTTTGACGACTGTGTGAACGAAACCATTGGACTCTACGTGGTTTGACGACTGTGTGAACGAAACCATTGGACTCTACTTGGTTTGACGACTGTGTGTACTAAACCATTGGTCCCTACTTGCTTTGACAACTGTCTGGTTGAAACACTTTTTCTGGACGAAACCATTGGTCCTTACTTGGTTTGATGACTGTGTGGACGAAACCATTGGTCCCCGCTTGGTTTGACAACTGTGTGGACTAAACCATTGGTCCCCACTTGGTTTGAAAACTGTCTGGACGAAACCATTGTTCCCCACTTGGTTTGACAACTGTCTGGACAAAACCATTGGTCCCTACTTGGTTAGACAACTGTGTGGACTAAACAATCGGTCCTTACTTGGTTTGACAACTGTATGGACTAAACCATCGGTCCCTACTTGGTTTGACAAGTGTATGGACTAAACCATAGGTCCCTACTTGGTTTGACAACTGTATGGACTAAACCATTGGTCCCTACTTGGTTAGACAACTGTGTGGACTAAACCATCGGTCCCTACTTGGTTTGACAACTGTGTGGACTAAACCATTGGTCGCTACTTGGTTAGACAACTGTATGGACTAAACCATTGGTCTCTACTTGGTTTGACAACTGTATGGACTAAATCATTGGTCCCTACTTGGTTTGACATCTGTATGGACTAAACCATCGGCCCCTACTTGGTTTGACATATGTGTGGACTAAACCATTGGTCCCTACTTGGTTTGACAACTGTGTGGACTAAACCATTGGTCCCTACTTGGTTTGACAACTGTGTGGACTAAACCATTGGTCTCTACTTGGTTTGACAACTGTATGGACTAAACCATTGGTCCCTACTGGGTTTGACAACTGTATGGACTAAACCATTGGTCTCTACTTGGTTTGACAACTGTATGGACAAAACCATCGGTCCATACTTGGTTAGACAACTGTGTGGACTAAACCATCGGTCCTTACTTGGTTAGACAACTGTATGGACTAAACCATTGGTCCCTACTTGGTTAGACAACTGTGTGGACTAAACCATCGGTCCCTACTTGGTTAGACAACTGTGTGGACTAAACCATTGGTCCCTACTTGGTTTGACAACTGTATGGACTAAACCATTGGTCCCTACTTGGTTTGACATCTGTATGGACTAAACCATTGGTCTCTACTTGGTTTGAAAAATGTGTGGACTAAACCATTGGTCCCTACTAGGTTACACACCTGTATGGACTAAACCATTGGTCTCTACTTGGTTTGACAACTGTATGGACTAAACCATTGGTCTCTACTTGGTTTGACAACTGTATGGACAAAACCATCGGTCCATACTTGGTTAGACAACTGTGTGGACTAAACCATCGGTCCCTACTTGGTTAGACAACTGTATGGACTAAACCATCGGTCCCTACTTGGTTAGACAACTGTGTGGACTAAACCATCGGTCCCTACTTGGTTTGACAACTGTGTGGACTAAACCATTGGTCTCTACTTGGTTTGACATCTGTATGGACTAAACCATCGGTCCCTACTTGGTTTGACAACTGTATGGACTAAACCATTGGTCCCTACTTGGTTTGACATCTGTGTGGACTAAACCATTGGTCCCTACTTGGTTTGACAATTGTGTGGACTAAACCATTGGTCCCTACTTGCTTTGATGACTGTGTGGACGAATATTACTGATTGCACTACAAGCAAGAGGCGCAAGCCCCAGGTTTTCTGACAACGCTTACGTTGGTAAATGAGGCTTCTCCTAATACACAATGTCGTTGCAGCAGGTGTCTCAAGGCCATAGTGTCTATGTTTATCATTCGCTCGGAACTCCTCGTGACGTCCTCTGCAATATACGCCGTTACTAACACAAGGCACATAACTCACGTTAGAAGATGTTGTTGCTGCTCGGACTGTACATATTCATTAATTTTGAATACGATTATTTGATTCGAACGTACCTATAGTTTTATTATTCGAATTATGATTATGAAATGTTGTTTGAGTCTTCAGTCTTTTGACTGGTTTGATGCAGCCCTCCATGCCTCCCTGTCCTGAGCTAATCGTTTCATCTCTTCATAGCAACCGAACCCTACATATGAAGCAATCTGTTTAACATATTCTAACCTTGGTCTACCCCTACAGCTCTTGTCCTCAACCCTTCCTTCCATACCTAAACTTGCTATTCCTGGGCGTCTTAGTATTATGTCCTATCAACCTATCTCTTCATTAGCAGTCGCCAGAAACATCTCTCCTCTCCCACTCGTCTTAATACCTCTTCATTTGTAACCCTATCTACCCTTCTGATCTTCATCATTCTCCTGTAACACCACATTTCAAACGCTTCAATTCTCCCATTTCTGCTGCACCAATAGTCCAAGTTTCACTTCCATAGAGCGCCACGCTCCAGACAAAGGCTTTCAAAAATGACTTCCTAATACCTAAATCTATATTCGATGTCCACAGACTCCTTTTTTGTAGAAATGCTTTCCTTGCCTGAGCCAACCTACTTTTTATATCCTCTTTACTTTGTCCATCACTGGTTATTTTGCTTCCTAAGTAACAGAAGTCTCCTACTTCTATCTATATATATATATATAATAATAATAATAATAATAATAATATCGTATGGCCTCGGGTGCTGGGTGCATGCTTTGTTAATCGACGCCCAGAGGGCAACTTGCATGTCGAATTTTATCGCTCCTTGAATCGATATGTAAATCAAGGAGGTCCGATATCAAAGCTCCATGACACTATAGTGTACCCAACTGTCATCATGTGGAACATGTTTTCGTATCCCAGCTAACTCACGGTCTTTCGAGGTATGGGGCGTTCCTGCCCACCATACGACCACATGCCCTGGATTTGAGTCTACCAGGTAACTACTCTACATGAAATACACAACATATTCCTAAAATAGAACATTTATTGGTATAAAATCATGGCTATACAACAAATACAAATAAAGGACAAATTATATTTAACTCCCACAAATAAAAATAGGGTTATTTTGTGAGTCTCTTCTTCATTATTGCAATACTGCACTCAAATCTATTTCTAGTATCCTATCATTGATACTTTCAGACTTCCATGGGTTTCCATAGTGTTCATCATGTGACACAATATTATTTAACTGGAGTATCATAACATAAAAATCACATATCACATCAAAATGACATTAATAAAACATTACTCCGTTTCTTATGGCAT
Organism: Meconema thalassinum; assembly: GCA_946902985.2. Classification (NCBI taxonomy): domain Eukaryota; kingdom Metazoa; phylum Arthropoda; class Insecta; order Orthoptera; family Tettigoniidae; genus Meconema; species Meconema thalassinum. Next base: position 98,470,411 of record OX336391.1, read on the forward strand.
TTACTTTGATTAGCATAAATTCATTATTTTTCTGCTTTAATTAACAATTATTTGTTGTGTCGTGTGAATCATCTTCCTTCTTTCCATCACTCTAAAACGCTTTAAAAAGTGGTACTTTCCCTTCCAAATTAAACATGGATAGAAATATTTATAGTTTCACCATACAACGATTCTCTGGGTCTTGTCGGGCTCATTATCGTTACAAATGTGTCATGTTCTTAGAAATCACATACCCGTCTGCATAAATTAGCTTGAACTGGCAAAAAATGCGTTCTAAAAGGATGCCTAACACTTTATTTGGTTCAGTATTCCTCTTCAGAGAATAACTGGGCCAAATATTATCCGAATTCTCTGATTCAACAACGAATGTGAGTTGCAACACATCTTTTAATTCAATTGGCATCATCATTACACTCATATCTTAATGGCATATTGAAATATCGAGATTCTTCAGTGTCCTACTGTGACCATAATTTAAAGGACTAGCGGATCGACGTTCCCTTTCCCCATCAGGCAATAAAATTAGTTCCGGCAAGCTGCACAAGATGGCTGCTCGACTCAGTGAGACAACCCACTTCTCTCATCTGCTGTCAAGGTCAAGTTTGTTTACAATTGCATTACAGCAGGGATACGCTAAGTGTTGTTCCTAAGTAATTGAGTCATTTAAATATTTAACACCTATCATTAGAGTGTATCGGGCTCAACTGGCTCCTTATTAACATTCATGGCTGGGGATGGATTCCTGTGATAGTCTTGCCGTTCTATGGTGACTACTAGTGGCTTTTGGACGCGCATCAAAATGAGAACACAGGATTCTCACCGGCAGCTCTCACATAATAACATGAGGAAATCTGCGTTTCCTAAACGACGAATATGATTCTTACCTCTCAGGGTAGATCATTTACACACAATGCTCACGGAGTCTCAAATTGACGTCACTCGTGGCCATAATTCATGCAAGCGTTGGATACAGACAGGCTCTGTTCAATTCGCTGCGAATAAATATAGTATGCACAAGGGCGATACTACTCGTAGAATAGCCAACTTCTCACCTAACGCGCAAGCTATATTAGTTTGGTCCCCGCAATTATTTATCTACGTAAATCACTGGATTCTACGTTAATTCTGCACGCTTTATGCGGCTTCAAACAATACTTCACATAGATGACTCAATTATTAAGGCACCCGCGTTCTCTCTGTAATAATACTCAAGCCAAAGCTTTAAATAGCTCCTAATAACAATGTATAAATTTACTGGCTTACTTTACTTTAATGGTCCTCAAATATAATCCTAAGGATTGACCATATCAAATATTCATTCAACACATCATTGACACTGAAAAACCCTCGTATCTCGTTATATTCCACGTTACCTTCTTACTGTTTACCAAAACACAGTATCTTTATATTAGACATGACACATTTTGAACATTATTTAGGCCAAAACTGCCTATTACTTTACTGTTGCCGACCTCAGATTATTATTATTATTATTCATTTGACGTTATCGTTACATCCATCACTATTTTCGACCTGAATGGCCCTAAACAAATCACCTTCCAAGCCATACTTTATTCAAGACGAGTGGTGAAAACTCGTTCAATAGTCTCAAAGTGATAAATCGTTATATGGTGAACTATTTAGTTATAACATCATTGTAAATTGGTACTCACTTTTTATTTTCGCTGGATGGTACCAGCCTTTCAGCTTCAGGCCTACCATGACGCTTGATTTAAGCCATCATGTTATATTTTTCACAACACTTAATTTCACACATTTCACACATGATAAACATACTCTTATCAGTGGCCTCTTTCACATTTACACAATGCATATTAATCACTGTACACATGAACACTTTTAAATCACTATTACACAATTTATGTACACTTATTCACTATTTCACAGGTCGATCCTTACTCGGACTCTTCCTACGCCTGGTCTCAGAGATGCGATGCAATTATGACAACCGCGGGTCTCCGTGAAAGTTTAACAGCGTTAACGGACGTTCGATCCTCGTCAACTGCAATATCGTTCAGCTCACTCTCCAGATTAAGTAGCGATGTTTCCCAAGCTCCCATCATTGTAGTGATCCTGATGATAATGTCATATACTATTCTGACAATACCTCCCGGTATATGAACTGTTCAAAAACATTATAAGTTCCTTTTTCGCCGTGGCGAATTTATATCTGCGTCAGATAATAGATAAATATCTATATTAAATTACTTCGACTTACTTCATAATTACTTATGAAGCTGTATGACTTGTTTCATTGTTCTTCAACGGCTGGGCGTTGATACTTTAACATTTTGCGCGCTTACTGGCAGCGTGATAGTTACGTGTATACAGACTGATGACAACAAGACAACTCCCTTGGTCTGCACTGCTCCCTCCTTATAAAGGTTTCTCATAAAAACTAGTCCACCGGACATGTGGCTGCGACTCCTTCCTTGAAATAATACCTTTTCAGCCGAAATGACATATACACCTTGTTCATTTAAGTGTGGAGGTTTCATAACCGTTCGCGTGCCGGCGATCGCTTCGGCCAATTAATTACAATTAATTGCCTTAATCCAGCGCGTCAGGACGCCACAATGGTGATTCCCCCTTGACTGGTCACCAAATCACTCCTCTCGAGTGTAGGCTTGGTAGTAATGCGTTCATTTGGAGATATAAGCCTTAATTTAGGTGTAAAATCATTCCTAAATTATCTCTCCTTGAATATATTCACCTGGGTGTACATTTCATTCCATTTTAATGCTCCACTTGGCTGTAATTAATTAATCTCCGTGGGCATTCATCCCTACCCTAGGTTCCATCGTTGTCAAGCGGTGAATACCCGGGTCATTAATTTTGAGCTGTCTCCCCGCTCCAGACGAAAGTAGATCTCTTGGCGTCTACGGTCTCCACCCATTTTCCAACTGTAATTTGTAAAACGTCAACTGGCCTGCTCTCGTTCCTGTAGGCTTCGAAAACGTATATTTGCTTGCATTTGCTTCCAATTCTTGACCTTAAAACTGCTATGATATTTGCTACCCCAACATTGGACGGCAGTAGTGTGGTAAGGACAGAGCTGCTCCACTTAGGAAGTTGTGAGCCCCTGCGACCTTGGAATGGAAGGAGCCATGCTAGGAGGGCGTGCTTGGATTCGTTTTTTTCGTCTCGTTGTGCTCTTTACGGGAATGTAGGTGTCGAAAAGGTGAAGTTAGGGTTTTGGGTCAAAACATGCGTTTTTGACATTTTTGCTGATTTTTGGAAAACGGGCCATGCTAGGAGGGCGTGCTTGGATTCGTTTTTTTCGTCTCGTTGTGCTCTTTACGGGAATGTAAGTGTCGAAAAGGTGAAGTTAGGGTTTTGGGTCAAAACATGCGTTTTTCACATTTTTGCTGATTTTTGGAAAACGGGCCATGCTAGGAGGGCGTGCTTGGATTCGTTTTTTTCGTCTCGTTGTGCTCTTTACGGGAATGTAGGTGTCGAAAAGGTGAACTTAGGGTTTTGGGTCAAAACATGAGTTTTTCACATTTTTGCCGATTTTTGGAAAACAGGTCATGCTAGGAGCGCGTGCTTGGATTCGTTTATTTCGTTTCGTTGTGCTCTTTACGGGAATGTAGGTGTCGGAAAGGTGAACTTAGGGTTTTGGGTCAAAACATGCGTTTTTCACATTTTTGCCGATTTTTGGAAAACGGGTCATGCTAGGAGGGCGTGCTTGGATTCGTTTATTTCGTTTCGTTGTGCTCTTTACGGGAATGTAGGTGTCGGAAAGGTGAACTTAGGGTTTTGGGTCAAAACATGCGTTTTTCACATTTTTGCCGATTTTTGGAAAACGGGTTATGCTAGGAGGGCGTGCTTGGATTCGTTTTTTTCGTCTCGTTGTGCTCTTTACGGGAATGTAGGTGTCGGAAAGGTGAAGTTAGGGTTTTGGGTCAAAACATGCGTTTTTCACATTTTTGTCGATTTTTGGAAAATCGAAAACGTGAGAATGACGTGTGTGATAGTATTTATTTCGTCTCTTTATTCTCTTTACGTGGATATAGACATGAAAAAGGTAAAAAGCTGGAAACATGGTTTTCTTATGGAAAAGGTGTTTTTTTTTGTTCATTTTCGCGTTATTTGGAAAACGAATGAGGCGATTTTTATGATGGGCATGTCGATGTATTTGTGTCGTTGTTCAGTTTACGGGAATGTAGGTATGGAAAACCTGAAATCATGGTTTCCGTCATTTTTTTTTCGAGATTGTTGAGGAAAACGGGGAAAAAAGTAAGAAACCAGATTTGAAGTCACGTTAGGTTATGCGCTTTGATGTTAATAAAACACTTATGCATTATTATTATTATTATTTGTCTTGACTGGTCAGGACTCACACGCAGAGAGAGAGAACTTGCTTAATGCAATGAGAATTGAAAGCATTGAGGCTGGCCCATGTCGAGCAGACAGACACAGGTCTTATCATTGTACGTGCCTCGCAGCAGAGAGAGATAAGAGGCTGGTGTCATTATACAGTGTGCGGATTTATACTGTGTATGTCATAGCCTAGGTTCATTATGGACTCATCATGCAACGCAACAGATTGGCATGGGCTCGAACAAAGCGGTTATTGGACATGTAATAAACAAAAGGGTGGGAATAATGAAAGGTCATATGATACATTTTTTTATTTTTTTTTCAAAATAATTAAATAGGGTTTTATTACAAAAAATTATGTTTATTGACCCATGAATTATACGTGGAAGGAAAACCTAACCACTTTACAAAATATTTTGCACCTTTGACTTTAATTACTCGTTCAATGAGATAATCGTTGGGATATAATGTTTTTTGCACTTCTTCATAATAGAATCGTCCCTGAATGGGTTGACCGCTCTGATCTTCTAAGAGATACGTCACTGGTTGACCTAGCTTGACTTGGCGAATTTTAAAAATTTCTGTCGACCATTGTGGAGTATACGATTTTGAAAATACACTTCTATGTTTACTAATGCGAACAAAATCTCCAATTTTAAGGCGATGTCGCCTTGGATCTACCCTTTTTATAGGGTTAAACAGTCTATTGAGTCTGGGTAGGTTCTTGGTGACGAGGCGAGGTTTCATGCCGATGGTGGAATGAATGGTGTTGTTGTAGCGAGACACAAGTTGAGGTAACCAGTCTATCCATCGATAGGAACCATGTATTGTAAACTCTTTCCACATATAACTTTTTAATGTTCGATTGAACCGCTCGACCACACTGGCTTTGAGATTGCTATAGGTGGCATAATGGTGAATATCCTTAGATTTGAGAAAACTGGAGAAATCCTTGTTGAAAAATTCTTTCCCCTGGTCGGTTTGTAACAAGTGAGGTTGACGTTTTGATTGTTCAATAATATGTTGAAAGGCCTTTGTGACTAAGATACCAGTTTTATTTTTTACTGGTTGAACAAAAGCCATTTTGGAATAGACATCAATGACAGTCAACATATAGCGTACACCGTCGTTAACGTTAGAATAAGGTATCATTTCAACCAGGTCTGCCTGCCAAAGTTCATCGATTCCTCTGGAAATGACACGACGACGTTCATAAATGCGTCGGGCTGGTTTATGCAATTCATGAGCAATGCCCACTTTGATGGGGGATGGCTTATAAGATAATTTTAGCATCTCGGAGTTGTTGTTCAATGTGGGCGATTTCCGCCTCATGTCCAGTGTGACCAGCTTGTTTTGATGCATGAAGCAAGTATAAGCGCTCTACTAACTGATTGGGATTATTTCAAAAGGTTATATCTAGGTAGGGTTTTAATTTCTTAAACCTTACACCAGAGGCAGAGTGATGTTTTTGCTTACCAAAGATGTTTGCAATGATGGTTTTATATTTTTGGGATATATTGGCATTGACCTGCTGAGAGGATTTATAGTTTCTTTTGTGAGCGTTGGTGTCTAATAAAATGGATTTATATTTAGCAAGGTCCTCGGACGTAAAATCTTGTGTCGAGGGGGTGCGAGAAAATAGCAGCTTTAACAGACCTGGTGTTAATTTATAGTTGATCTTTTTAATGACAGCTTTCGTACGAGCAAATTTAATGGATGAATCCCCAATTTTAAAACTATCATTCTCATAGCGAACACCATACGTGGTATCTGTCTTTCCAATAAATAGAAGGGTCAAATACGGTTCCAGGGTTGCCCCATAATGTTTGATTAAAATGTTTTTGAGTTGAGCTTTATTTTGAGGGGTTGCCAAGACTTGTGAAAACGGAGACGATGTGGAGGAAGACGGTGTTGCCGATATGACGGAAGATTTTTGTTTTGTTTTTAGAAACTGTTGAAGGGGTGACGATTTCTTTTTTCTTTCAGGACTAAATACGCTTTCGCTGTCACTTTCACTTTGTTCATGCTCTTCTTTTTCTTCCTTTTCATGTTCTTGATGTTCTTGTTCACTAACATTAGAGGAGGAGGAAGAGGAGGATTTTACCTGTCGTGTGGATTCTGTTTGAGTAAATTTTGAACTTGTTATGGGTTTGGTTTGAGAGGTAGCAGCAGCAGCAGCAGCAGTAGCAGCAGAAGCATTAGGTTTAAATCTCATGGGATCAACCGATGATGGAGCATGTTTTATCATGGGTAAAGGATTGACGTTTTTTAAACGTTGCAATTCACGAAATTTATGTCGAATCGTATTTCGTGCCTCAATAATACGCTGCATGATTTGAACATGTTTCTTGTACCCTATGGCGTTCGCCATGGTAAAGGTAAAGACACACTAACAGGAAATGTCCAGCCCTAGGTCTTTTTAAACAGAAATAAAATGTTCAAAACCCAAGCGATAACGTCCCTCACATCGTTCACTCTGTTTATTTATGACCAAACAGGCATGGGGATGATGGTTCCAACACGAAGCACACAATTGCGTGAAAGCTGTAAAGGACATATCTGGATTCACATGATCTTGAAAAATATGATAGAGATTTCTAGAGTCTTGGCGAAAGAGAACGATGAGATTGGCATTGTCACGAATCAACTGTTTGGGGATTTTGGAATAGGTCTGAGCCAGATAAAATCAATCCACTTGTTTATGGCGTCCCATACTAAAATACTCTTGAATAATGGCCTGTCGTTGAGTGGCAATATCATCAAAAATTATAATGGAATCTGGTTGAATGCGGTCTGGTTGAATGACATCTTGAGGTGAGGTGAATGTAAAATAGCCCATGGCTTCTTTATTTAACGAAGACATAATTTGTTCCAGATACACGTACAGAGGCTGGTACAAGGATTTGGCAAAAATATAAATATTTTGAAATCGTAGGCCATGAGGTGCGGTAATAATGTTCAGCAAAACATTGGTCTTTCCACAACCCGAAGGCCCTACCATAATACATCGAACGGTAGATGGGAATAGGGTGCCATGACGTTTAGGTTCGCACACGGACAGTGATAGCTCTGAAACCAAATCAGAGACGGGCAAAGCATGGGGTTGTTTCATTAATTCCATTGTGTCGATGACTGAGTTTTTTTCATGTGTGTATAAGGTTTATATATATAGGCAAGCGGTGAGTAGGATAGGTTAGTTAACGTCTATCACCATGGACGTGTTTGGGAGAGCTCGTGTAACCATGGCCACGGCCGCCTCTTTGTCAAAACAGTCACGAGAGGTGGCAACAAAAGGCTATGTCGATCGCAAAGTGCAAAGTGTCTATCACATGGCCCCGAGACTAACCGCTGAGGGCTATTCAGCCAATCATCATCGTATTATTGATGTGCAAGAGCCTCGAGACGAAAATGATGTCTGCACGAAACGTTATGTGACCTATCAAATGAAAAGGCTTTAAAAATTTGTCCCATCTGTATTTTTAGTGTACCTGTCAAATCAAAAACTGGACAATGACGAAAACCATTCCCCACCACCACTACCACTGGTGAATGATGATCTTACCTATATGCTTGCTTCCGGTTTAAGTCGTTATCGACTGCATTATGATGGTGTCATTCATATTAAATATGTCATGGCTGATGAGAAACATTTAAAAATACAACTAAACGGTGATAGAGTGTTGGCCCACAACCATCAAAGAGTAAATGTGGGAGATGAATTATCCTTTCATCTTATGCTTACGTTTGAGGAAAAGGAAGCTGGGAAAACGGTGAATGATTTCCCGCTTTATATAGAATTGGAATATACTGCTATGAAATAAGGTACTCTACGTTAGTTGTTATCGAATGTTTGCTGTGAAAGGTTCACCAAGTAGCAGCATGGTGAAAAAAAGATATGCTATGAACATGAAAAAAACAAATCTCAAAAAGAGAAAAAAGCCAGGTCGGGAACCAAGTCGATCTGCCTCACACCCAGTGTTAAAACGTAAAAAAACAAAAAAAAATCTAAAAAGAGTGGCTATCGAAAAAGCTTTACAAGCGGTGCGATTGTCTACAGCTCCGAAATCGCAGCATCATGTATCGATAAAAAGAAAAGAAAGAAAGCAAAAACGTGGGCGAGTCATTTCTGTTGCTAAGCGTGGGGGTTTTTTGCCGGCTTTATTTGCAGGGTTGGCAGCTTTGGGGTCCCTTTTGGGTGGTGCCAGCGCTGTAGCGAAAACCATAAAAGCCGTCGAGCAAGGCAAGCAACAACTCAAAGAAAGCGAGCGACACAATAAAACGTTAGAAGCCATTGCGATGGGAGCTAGAAATGGCAATCCTTTAATGCCAGTCTTTTATCCACAAGGTAGTGGCCTACCGTCTAAGAAGAAAAAAAAAATGTCCATCATCGATAAGCGCTTAAGCCAACTACCTCGTCATGCCATGACCCATGAAGTGGAAAGCTATGCCAAACAACTAAAGATTTCTCATTTTCGAGGTGTATTTATGCGAAATGAATTACCCAAAGCACCGTGGAAAGAAGAACGAGCCATAATGAATTTAGATGATGATGCAGGCCCAGGAACCCATTTTGTAGCCTATGTGAAACAAGGTTCCACAGTATGGTACTTTGACAGTTATGGAAATTTACCACCCCCGATCGAGTTGCTACGTTATTTGGGAAACCGGGTAAAGATATTCTATAATGTGAATCGTCAACAAACCTTTGGCAGTCAAGAGTGTGGCCGTTTGAGTTTACATTTTTTATATAAGAGGTCGCGTTAAGCCAACAGTTTCATCATTATGAATGTCAACGCCAAGACCTTTACCGTGCACAGTCGCGGGCCTGAAGTGTCCCTGGATTTTTTCCCTCCCATTGAATTGCATCCCGAACAATCCTATGTGCTAGGATTAATTTCTTTGGAAAGTTACAACAGAATTTACAATATTCAAGTGGATATTAATGACAAATTTTATTATGATGATTATATGTTGACACTACCCCCTGGAGGTTATACCATAGACGATGTGCATGAGGCCATTAGCGTGTCGATGATAAAACAATTTGGTGTCAAACCATTTGCGGATGGGACACACAAATTTGAACTTACAGCCAATACAATAACTCATCGCTGTCGTATTTTCTCTACGTTTAACATTGACTTTGAAACACGAGTTCATTCTATTGGTCCTTTATTAGGATTTAAACCAAGAGTGTTGGCAGCTCAGCAACCCCATGAATCAGATTATCCAGTGAAATTCATCGAGGACCATCACATTTCTGTAACTTGCAATATTATTAGAGACGTATTTACGAATCAAGAACAAAGCCATTCCCTGTATGATTTTATTGTCACCTCTCCTTGCGGCTATATTATTCGTGAAAACCCTTCAGTGGTTCTCTATCATCCTGTGTGTGTCAGTGATATTAGTAATATTACCTTACGCTTAGTGAATAGAAACCAACAACTGATTGCTTTGGACGCCAACACCCCTGTGACCTACAAGTTGGTTTTAAAGACGCTATGAAATTTATCTATAAAGCAACAACAACGTCTACGAGGTCGGTTAGTTGCCCGCCGTGTATGAAACGGTTGACACGAGTAAACCGACAACGCTTACAACGCCTTGGTTATACGCTACACCCCAATCATGAACAAAGAACTGTTGCAAGTGTTAAATCCCATACAAGTGGAAGATGGCGTCGTGCGCATTGATATGCATTCCTATCAACCTCAAGCAACAGGACTGAATAACAATGACGAGATTCAATTCATCATTAACAATCAAGATATTTTTACTCTACCTCATGAAAGTGTCCTTCAAATTGAGGGTAAATTGATGAAAGCAGATGGCAGTACGCCCACAACGTCTGCGTTGGCGAATCATGGTTTGGCTTTTCTGTTTTCTGAAGTACGTTATGTGATAAATGATATTGTCATAGATATGACTCGAAATGTGGGCATGACTAGTCTTATGAAATTATATCCATCCTATAGCGAGGAGGAAAGTAAAACGCTTTCTATGGCAGGATGGTGTCCCAACAGTAGCAATAACTGGCTAGTTCATACCGATGGCACTTTTACAGGCTTTCTACCCTTAAAATTACTCCTTGGCTTTGCCGAAGATCACAAGCGTATTATTTTAAATGCAAGACAAAGTTTGTATCTGGTGAGAGACCGCAGTGATTATAATGCACTGAAAGGAGCCTCTGACCAAGTGATAGACTCAAAAATTCAACTGCTTCGATTACTATGGAAAGTGCCCCATGTGACGCTATCGGATCGTAAAAAGCTAAGCATGTTAAATTTAGTGCAAAAAGATAAAGCCTTGCCTATCGCCTTTCGAAGTTGGTGTCTACATGAATACCCCTTGCTACCTACCACTGACACTCATAGTTGGAGTGTCAAATCGGCTCGCTCTACCGAGAGACCCCTCTATGTTATTATTGGTTTTCAAACCAATAGAAAATACCAACAAAGCAAAGATGTCACCTTGTTTGATCACATTCACTTGAGAAATATACGACTATTTTTAAATAATGTTTGCTTTCCCTATGAGGGGTTGGAACTCAATTTTTCAAAAAATAAGTTTGGTCCCCTTTATGACATGTTCGCTAAATTTCAATCGTCTTATTATGAAAAACCGGATTGTCCTATGTTGTCGCCACAAGGGTTTAAAGCAAAAGCACCACTGATTGTTTTCGACTGTTCGTATCTAGAAGAATCTATGAAAATCACCACCATTGATTTAAGGGTAGATTTTTAAACACAAGAAAATGTCCCAGACCATACCAGCGCCTACTGTTTGATTATTCATGCTAGACAAGTGAAATATCATCCTTTGTCCAATTATGTCACCAGCATGTAAGCCATGTGTGGTCGAGTGGAAAAAAAAAAGATCATCATTCATGGGATTAATGATAAGCGTCTGCATGCACAGTATCTGTTGCGCTCTGGCACTGTGCGCACATACGACAACAAAAAACATCATGTGTCCCTCAATAAGCAACAGCAATAACAACGTGACAGACAAACCATGGAATTTAAAATGTGAATTTAATCGTTTGAAAACTTTTAAAGCATGGACAGTTCCCTTTATGGATTGTGGAGAATTGGCTGCGAGCGGATTTTATTACTTAAAACGTGGGGATGTGGTCAAGTGTATTTTTTGCAACATTGAAATTGGAAACTGGGAAATAGGGGATCGACCCTTTAGCGATCATCAGCGATGGAGTCCATCCTGCCCTTACCTCAATCGCTATGATGTGGGCAATATTCCATGGAGTTTGAATTATCCTGTTATTGTACCAGACCCTGCAAAACTAGGAGATACCTGTGGACCGTATGTGCAAACTATTCATTTGAATGCTGTTCCAAATTAAGCCAACAAACTTTTTGTAATAAAAGTGTAAGTTTTTTTTATATGAATAAAACCTCAAAAAATATTTAGCTGTTGTTCAATTCATTTGTTCCTTTTTTCCCCTAAAGTCCTTTGACTTTGCCATGTTAAACCATGGCATGGGTTAGTTGTTGATTAGACGTCAATGAGGTAACAACTAAAAATAAAATAAAAGCATGATGCGTACACTCATTGTGGATTGTCAGGGGTTTAAAATTGCAGACAACAAATTTATATTTAAGGAAGTCGCTTTTATCGATTGTAGTACGTTTTGGGTGTCAAACCCTATTCATTTGGTGTTTAAACCTCCCTATGCTTTCGAGTTGCTTAGTGAAAAAGATAAAAAACAGAGCCAATGGATTGAAAATCATTTGCAGTTAGCATGGAACAAGGGTGATATTTCTTACAAGTATCTTGACATTGTCATGAAAGCCCATTTGTCCTCGGCCAATGTCTTATTTGTTAAAGGGAGTGAAAAACGCCAGTGGCTTGAACCATTTCTACCCTCTCACTGTCAATGTATTGACCTTTTAGATCTGGGTTGTCCATCCCTGCAAACGCTCATGGACACTTGTCCTTGCGACAATATTCAGAATAAAGCCTTAGCGCATGCATGGCAATTGTTTCATTGGCTCACCACGAGTGCATGTTGGGAGTTGTTCAATAAAATTAAAACTGAAAGTGTATCGTCCAATGATAGCAGTGAGACGTGCACACGTGAGGTGATAACATCATCGTTATAGACATGGACGCCACTACAATCGACAAGGCTATTGGAAAATTCTTTGTGTGCAAGAAAAAACTGATTAGCTTTACACAACATGAATTATTAGCACTACCTAAATCATTCCTTTTTTATGTTGCTGCCAACGCTGTCAAAGAAATTTGGGAAAAGGCGCCTGCCGAGTGGACTAACGACTCTGTATTGAGTGAACTACAACCATGCAGTCATTTTTCCCATCACAAGCAATTAACCATGGCAAAAATACCTTCCATTCGACAGTGTGCCACATGCCAATTAATGAAATTATATCATGGACATAAAACTCATTGTAAAGACATTGTTTCATCATTCCATGGCTGTCATGCGGAAAACAACCACCACCTACCATGCTCGTCAGGAGCCGCCGACAAACAACAACAACAACAACAGCAAGAACAAGAAGAAGAACAAGAAGAACAACAAAAAAAGTGTTTTTCACCGATTGAAACCTCTATGTCCCAGGTGTACTGGCCGTGGAATTATTGATAACATTATTAAAAACTTACCATTCGAAGCTCACTTACCTGCTTACAGCTTCTGCGGCCCTGGTACTCGTCTTCAAGATCGTTTGAGGAGAGGGGATATGGGAATCAATGCTTTGGATCATGCATGCCTTAATCACGATAAAGCCTATGAAAACAGTGATCCCACACTAAGACGCATTGCCGACAAAGTCTTGTTAAGCATTGCCAAGCAACGATTAACAGCTTCAGATGCCAGTCTAGCAGAACGAATGGCAGCATTTATAGTGATTGGTGCTATGAAGAGCAAATTACTTTTATCTAGATATGGACTTTAACGTAATGAATTTATTTTAAAAAAATGTATAGTATCACTGTTATCATGACAAAAAAATAAATAAAAAGACAAGAGTCCATGTTGTGTTTTTTTTTCATTATTATTATTATTCACTCATAGTTTCATTATTATAATTATAAATGACAAACAATAAAAAAGGGACAGCAGTGCATCGTTAAAAAAATATTACTAATTGTACTAAATCTATTTTTTCAATCACAAACAATAAAAAAGGACAAAAGTCCATTATTTTAACTAATAGTTTCATCATTATTATTATAAAAAATTATATATACATGGTAATTGTACTAAACCTATTTTTTTAAATCACAAACAATCAAAAAAAAAAGGACGAAAGTCCATCATTATTCATCAGCTTCAAATGCCAGTCTAGCAGAACGAATGACAGCATGAAATCTTTTATCTACTCTAGAACCAGTTTTTTTTGTTAAACGCTTATTATTATTGAATAAAATAACATGTTAGTAGAATTTGATCATTATAAATTACAATCATTATAATAAAAAATGCTATAAATGCTATTTTAAATCAAAAACAATAAAAAAAAGGACAAAAGTCCATCATTTTAACTAATAGTTTCATCATTATTATTATAAAAAATTATATACATGGTAATTGTACTAAACCTATAAACAAAAAAAATTCCACCATTAAGCATAAGTTTTGAAAATTTATTTTTGTTATTATTTTTCATGGTAAACGTTGAGCAACAATTAATAAACGTCAAACTGTTGAGCCTAAAAAATAATTTTATTTTATTATAGTTATTAAAGAGTAGGGCATGAATAAACAAAAAAGTTACGGCTAGCGTACAATGATTATTCGTTTTCAATTTTTACAAAACGAACCATGCATCGATTATTTTTTTCACCCTCATAAATTAAATACACAGGGTGAATACTGGAATTGACATCTTCCATGACATTATCAGGTAGGTTATTAAATCGTGTGGGAAGAAATGTCTCAAAGTCTTGACAAATGCAAAAAGCTCGTTCACCAAATTTGGTTTTCAGTTTTTGAATTTTATGTATGCGAAAGGGTGTTTGCGTAGGCAATTCACTCATTTTCTTGCGTGCAAAGCCACAATCTTGACCAATGGCGTTCAAGGCGTCCATGGTTGTCTATAACCAAAGAAAAGAGTGTTACTTTCTAACACTCTCGTTCTTATATTACAACAACAATAACTTTGTACATCAAAGTGTGTTGTTTTTTTTATCCTGAGTGTTTATGACCTGAATTTGTAGATAGATAGTATTGGATAAAAATATAATAATAATGTTTGTATCATTTTTTCAGTCAAAACATACATTTGGAAATTATTTAATAGGAAATGTTTTATCAAAATTAAGTGTGTGAATCATTTTCAAGATCTCTCTCTCTTGGAGGTAAATGCATGTCTCTGTTGTGAATGGGAATTAGCCTATCATTCCCTATTCGAATGACTTGTATTCGTTTGCTCTGTTGTTGTGCAAATTCACACAACATTCTGTTAAATAAATAGTATCAACAAATACTAAGAGCAAACATGGAATGCTTTTTTGGTAACCTATAAAAGGCAAAGTTAACACGCTATGCATTTAATAACCATGTCTACATCCAACAAAACAAAGTTCAAAACTACAAATTTAAACCAGTGTGTATGTGTTTATCAACATGTATACACAATAAACTAAAACAAACAAACAATCAAAATAGCCAAATGTATTCTAATCGTCAAGTATGCACCTGAAAGCCGAATGTAAACAAAAAAAGCGATAATCATTACATCATGTGGCTAGTTTCTAACAAATCTCATTCTATGAGGCGAATATTGATTCATAGGTAAGCCAAGACAAAGTTGGCGAAATGCTTGTTGTCGATATGAAGTGATTGGTTCCTCAGCAGGAAATTTATAAAAATGAAAACAAAACATTTGAGAGGTTATTGGAAAATAAACATTAAACAGGGGTTTTGTACATATTGTACACCAGAAATCTGGAAAATGATCCTCGTCAGCTAATTTAACAATCACTTGATTCATGGTTAAACCGTACCATGCTTTATGAATCACTTGCGTGGATACATTATTTTCAAAGCCAAAATTTAGCATACAGGATTTACAAAAGTGATGCCCTGGATCATAAACTATGTCATCATCCATAATGATGTCATAAAACATGGTATCAATGCGTACTTTCGTGTTTCTATATTCTGAAGGATAGGCCACACGTTGAGGATTATGAGACATCATCGTGGCATATTCATTGAACGTGGTGTGTTTTGTGACGATAAAACGATCTTCATCATGGCTCATGATTGAATCTGAAAAGTAGTCGTTGCCGTTTACTAAGTGAATAAATAAAAATACTATGTACTATATACACTGTCTGTCCCCTAAGTCAATGGCAAAAATAAAATAAAAAATAAGCAAAACACAAATAAATAACCATCTGTCTGTTGACTTCTTTAGGTTAGGTTAGGAAAAAAACATGTAACAGGTTAAAGAAACAATTTCTGTTCAGATATTTCAAATATATCACCACTCATAACTCTAGCCATAAAGTGAGAGTTTTGTCCACAGTAAAAGCAGCAGATTATTATTATTCTTTTGTTCTTGCATGAGACCTACTAAGCCACACCCTAGTGTGGCCTATTAAACCGCATGCCTACTGAGGGTGAATGGTCACTTTGCTGAAACATGAGGCCTACTAAGCGACAACAATAGTGAGGGTGGCTACTTGTTTTTTTCCTAACCTAACCTAAAGAAGTCAACATGTTTTTAATCTAGCCTGTGCACAGTGAACCATGGAAACGTTGATGCATGGCTCTCTTTAAGCGTTGACAGGCAAATAGCACAAGACATAAAGTTTATGTACAACTATTTACAGGCATTCACACATCCATGCATACACCCATGCACGCAGGTTAAAAAACAAAAATTATATGATACACTACAATTTTTTATTTTTATTCCGAGGCTCAAAATGGCATCTCGCATTTGATAGCAACCAAACCAAACACTTGCCGTGTTGTACAACAACAATAGCTACAACCACTACTGGTTGTAACCAAATGGGACGCTTGTCATCATATCCTGACACCACTGTCTCTTGTCGTCTAACAAAGCGAGTGTTTGTTTTCGCTGCTTCATTAAAAATAAATCATGATTTTTTGAGAGAATCCTAAACTGACTATGTGCCATGGCTGTGTGGGTCTGAAGGACATGTAAATAATCATCCACACAGAGACGTTTAACCACATGCTGGCTAATCCCTTTGGCTCGCATAGATTCGCATTGATCCACCTGTCGAAAACTATACATTTTCGGAGCGAGACCTACAAACTCAGTCATCATGGTGTCTGAACACTCATCTTTCATTAAACCAATTTCTTTTTTGTTCAGACGGGGGATATCGAACACGTTCTTGTCACTAAACCAGGACGTGTCAAACCATTTTGGGTTTTGTTTCATAACGACATACGGATCACAGTCATGGATATGGTAAATAAAACTATCCGTGTCTGTATATAACAAGGAAATGGTACCAAATCGCTGTATTGCAAAACCATAATGGAATTTATACATGTGCAATTTTGAAAAATCTAATATGACTTGGCCTAAATAGATAGGCTTATTCATGACCACTTTAGTTTTGGCAAGTTCAATAGTCAGTAGATCATGATCAATAATGTTTAAAGATTTGAAATTTGGTTTTGCAATATATTTTTGAGCCCCCCATCTGCCATGCCATGTATTGACCAATTTAATGTCCCTATACTGCCGTACATTTTCCAAACTCTTGCCATAGATACAATTATTCATCAGTTTAAAAAAATTGATTTGAAATGGCTGAGTGGCACTTTGTCTGTGACTGGTATTTAAATCCATGTATGGTTTCAACCACGGTTTCTGACAAAAAGAAATACCTCTATGGATTTTTTTCAGGGTTAAGCCCTGAGCTAAACATTCTACCAGCATGTCAATATGCAACACATAGTGATTTTTATCATACAAGGTACGCATCAATTTCTTATGATTGCCCTTACTCTCGGGCGGCACCATTTTCTCTATGCAAAAGGGGAAATCACCATGACGCTGTCTGAGATGGGGGGGATAAGCTAAGTCGACATCAAGAACATACCCTACGTCCTGTTGCTTGCTAGCGCTATGCACATTAAAATCTTTAATTTCATCCTCAGACAGCCAGACAAAGTTTCTGTACGGCAGTGGTCGACTCATAGCGTGACCGTATAAATTGTTTACGTCGAAATACATTAGATAGGATTCTGGTTCTTCGGGACAATAATCAGGCATGTAATGATTATTTGCCTTGGCATGTCGCTGATTGAGCGATACGAATCCCCCACGAATCCCTTTTTCCATCATGAGTACCATATCGGGATCCGTCAGTAAATCAAGCTCAATGTGGGTAAATTTGAGGGCGGCGTCCCAACTTAACCCTGGACTGGTATAGTAGTGGGCGGGGTCAAGGCCATAAATCGTGTGACATAGCTGACGAAACGTTTCAAAAACGTCGGTCAACAACAACACGTCTAATTTTAAGTAGTGCATAGCATACTGACCCATGGTTTCTATGCCAAACACTCGCCAATCATGCTGTGCGTGGGCATAGTCTTCTTCACTGATGGTGCTTTGAGTCAATTGAGAAAAGAATTTTTCTCTTGGCGGCAAAGTCGTTTCTTCAAGCACCTCGTAACTTTCCACATAATCGTATGGAAAATGGCCTTTACGAACACACAATTTAAATTGATTTGTATCCGTAAAGTGGGAATGGGTATGTTTCAACTCATCTTCGCTTAAGCCTTTCACAAGACTATCCAGCGAACTAGACATAAACTTGAATGAGTCGAGAAAGCGAATGCTCATGCTTCCTTTTCTCCATGAAAGTGAGGTAAAGCTCTCATGGTTCTTAGCCAAAATGCTGAATTTGCTCTTATCTACATGAGCAAATTGTTTTACAATGAAGTGAAGGTCATACCGGGAGAAATTGTGTAAGAAGACAGGGAGGAAGCGAGGTGTAGAGTACTTCAAATTGCATTCGTTATGGGCAGCACCTCTAAAATGCCCTGTCCTGTGGCAGTGGTCTCTTACTTTTTTTTCTCCGCCTAAGATTGGCTTTTCACATATGTGGCAGGTGGTGGCTTGATCATATTCTCTTTGCTGTACGTCATTCATCTGAATTGGTACAGGGTTGTTCAAAACAGTTTCTACTTTGCCTGCTAAAGCCGCCATTTGATCAACAAACCACCGCGCACAATCCTGACCTTTATGACTTACATACTCACATTGTGAATTATCATAGTGACAGACAACATAATAGGCTACGGCAAAAGGCTCATGTTTCTGCACTGGATAGGTTGAGCTTGTATGGGGGCTTGGTTCACATCCCTGAATGGGAACAGTAAGGGCCTCAAAATCAGCGTAAACAGTAAATGGTATCATGTCTTGTTTATTAGTGGCCTTAAATTTTAAGACTGCGTCATTTCCTTCGGGCAAGACTAGCTTTACTGCCGTCTGCCCTTCACAGTCTTCCGTATGTCGTTTCAAAAGTTCATTAGTTTGAAAATACTGAAGGCAGCGCTCACAAATATGTTTCTTACCATCATGATTAGACACTTGGCTGCTCACCAATTTACTTAAATTCTTTATCCAACAGTAATGGCTTTTATCCCCATCAGACAGGAAAAGCAGGTGAATGTGATGTTGCTTTACCTGTTTGGTGGCATACAAGGGGCCCACAATGTTGGATCCTTCGATGCCATACACCATGAAAGAGAAATTTGGATTATCTTTCTCAAATAAATGAATTTTATCTAGAGGCATGGGAAATGAAACACGCTCGAGATTGAGAGTTTGTTTCATGCGGTTAAACAATTCTTTGTACTTCCCTGGTCTATCACCATGTGTGTCTTCACAGGGTTGCAGACAGCTAACTATACTCCACAAAAAGCAGTAATCGTCTTTGTTGCGTATGTTGATCACTGCCTTTCTGGAAGCGATAAAGCTCGGTGTGGCAATATAGCTACTTCCTGCATTCAATGGATTGTATTTACAAATATTGATTTGCAAATAGGCAATGCTATTGAGGGCCAAGCCACTGGGACCCTGTTGCAACTTATCAAATTTAGTGATAAGCGCTTGAATAGCTTTCTCCTGATACCACGTTTCCAAATTATTGGCTATCAGTACTTTCTCCATTTTTGTACAAAGGTTGAAGGTGTGTTTCTCTTCAACATTATTTTTTATCAATGTAAATTCACATAGTAGTTCGAAGTTTATTTTTAAAGCCTGATGCAATCTTAAGCCTTGTTCACATTCGCTCAAAAAATGGGAAAACATAATTCCACAAAATCTTTAGGCGACAGACAGTGAATCGCATTGTAAATTCGGCCTGAGCATACTCGCGTTTTGAAACATTTGGCCAAAGGCTGCCACACTAACACTTCACTCTCTGATATAGACATGATTATAAAATGGACTAATAAACGTGCAACCCTTACCTTAAAATAGGTTAATCCAAAATCTGCAATTCCAAACGACCACGCTTATCGATTTTTACTGACTGGCACACACAATCTCGTTCACAGGTAGACAATGGTTGTAGTAATTTGGGCCCCCAGCAGGAAATGATCACCAACAAAGTTGATATAGTTTTAATATCAACGACAAGGTTTATCTTGTTTTTTGTTTCCAATGATTTATCTGAAAAACAAACCAATACAATCCGTTATTAGTCATGGTTATATACATTAAACATGTGCATTCATTCATTCATCCATTCATTCATTCATTCATTCATTCATTCATTCATAAGACTTACTAAAAACAAAAGGTTTCAAGTGTGCACACATAAATAAGACACTCACTCGAAAATAACAAAGTCATTTACAAAGACTCACCTCTTTTTTTAATATCGAAAGCGTCAAGGTAGTTAAAACCTATTCACTCCATATATATCTTCATTCTGAAACAATAATAAATACACGCCATAAGTATATAAATTTCCGTGAAATTAATGACATACATTTAACAACAACAACAACAATAAAAGTAATGGAACAACATGTACTCACCATATAATGAATTATAATACTTTCAGCAAATTTGCTCTTTGCCGCCACTGTCACTGTCACTGTCACTGTCTCTCTCTCTCTGCTTTCCCAGACTTAATAATGTTGTTTTTAAAAATCTGCAACAAACGAAATCCCCCAAAAATACCATCAGTCACTAACTTACTTTTCATGCCTACACAAAATAACAATAAAACCAATCATGCCATAATTAACAATAATGAACCTACCTTAGTACAAGTATGGCCGCAGTTCACGTAATATTTCACAAAGAGCATAAGGCACTTGCATCCGTCACCTTCAAAAATGAACACGAGAATGATGAGTCTCTCTTACCCTCAGAACATATATGTCTCCTCAACAAGATGCAAAGTTAACACTTTACTTTTTTTTTGTTCCTATGAGTAGGATGTCATGGAGCGCACAAATCAGACCGATTCTCACAAGCTTTTGCAATCTCTGCATGAGTATGCGTGAGAATGCAATGATCAGCTTTTCGACAGAGCTGTTTGTCCTTCATCGAGATATCGGGTAACACGTCTGGGTCAGATAACAGCCACCTGCATGTGAACAACAGGCTGTTATCTCTCTCTGCTGCGAGGCACGTACAATGATAAGACCTGTGTCTGTCTGCTCGACATGGGCCAGCCTCAATGCTTTCAATTCTCATTGCATTAAGCAAGTTCTCTCTCTCTGCGTGTGAGTCCTGACCAGTCAAGACAAATAATAATAATAATAATGCATAAGTGTTTTATTAACATCAAAGCGCATAACCTAACGTGACTTCAAATCTGGTTTCTTACTTTTTTCCCCGTTTTCCTCAACAATCTCGAAAAAAAAAATGACGGAAACCATGATTTCAGGTTTTCCATACCTACATTCCCGTAAACTGAACAACGACACAAATACATCGACATGCCCATCATAAAAATCGCCTCATTCGTTTTCCAAATAACGCGAAAATGAACAAAAAAAAACACCTTTTCCATAAGAAAACCATGTTTTCAGCTTTTTACCTTTTTCATGTCTATATCCACGTAAAGAGAATAAAGAGACGAAATAAATACTATCACACACGTCATTCTCACGTTTTCGGTTTTCCAAAAATCGACAAAAATGTGAAAAACGCATGTTTTGACCCAAAACCCTAAGTTCACCTTTCCGACACCTACATTCCCGTAAAGAGCACAACGAGACGAAAAAAACGAATCCAAGCACGCCCTCCTAGCATAACCCGTTTTCCAAAAATCGGCAAAAATGTGAAAAACGCATGTTTTGACCCAAAACCCTAAGTTCACCTTTCCGACACCTACATTCCCGTAAAGAGGACAACGAAACGAAATAAACGAATCCAAGCACGCCCTCCTAGCATGACCCGTTTTCCAAAAATCGGCAAAAATGTGAAAAACGCATGTTTTGACCCAAAACCCTAAGTTCACCTTTCCGACACCTACATTCCCGTAAAGAGCACAACGAAACGAAATAAACGAATCCAAGCACGCCCTCCTAGCATGACCCGTTTTCCAAAAATCGGCAAAAATGTGAAAAACGCATGTTTTGACCCAAAACCCTAAGTTCACCTTTTCGACACCTACATTCCCGTAAAGAGCACAACGAGACGAAAAAAACGAATCCAAGCACGCCCTCCTAGCATGGCCCGTTTTCCAAAAATCAGCAAAAATGTGAAAAACGCATGTTTTGACCCAAAACCCTAACTTCACCTTTTCGACACCTACATTCCCGTAAAGAGCACAACGAGACGAAAAAAACGAATCCAAGCACGCCCTCCTAGCATGGCCCGTTTTCCAAAAATCAGCAAAAATGTGAAAAACGCATGTTTTGACCCAAAACCCTAACTTCACCTTTTCGACACCTACATTCCCGTAAAGAGCACAACGAGACGAAAAAAACGAATCCAAGCACGCCCTCCTAGCATGGCTCCTTCCATTCCAAGGTCGCAGGGGCTCACAACTTCCTATGTGGAGCAGCTCTGTCCTTACCACACTACTGACGGCACTGGCCAGCAGCACGTCGGCTTCTCGATAACCAACGCTTTGCTTACCAGAATGATACGGGTACCGGGAGCGTGGATGGGCCAACTTACCTGTATTCAGGGGTCCGGGTCACTTCCGCAGCAAAATCACCTCCAGATGACATGTCCCAACAGAAGAGCTCCAAAGGAGTGGAAGGAAGATGGAGAAGGGGACAACACACACAGGCTATCGTATAAACACCCCCAAAAAACTAACGGAACTGCCGTCGGTGAAATAATGCCACAACCAAAGATTTAAAAAGGATAAAAAAAGGTTTAATATAAAAAATTTAAAGAACACCTTCACCAGAGAAAGAACATGCATCAACCACCAATATTTTACAAGAAGGCCAGATAGCGCCTAACATGCTTGCTTGCAAAGCCAAGAAGAGGAAAGACTTAATTTAAAATAAAAAAAATGTAAAACAGCCCAAAGGTTAAAATAAATATTACATGCATAACATACTGAGAACGGGCTTGACAATTTGCAATGGAATGCAATCGCGATCCGGCATGCAGAAGTTCAGGCCACGCCAAAACAAAAAGAATTGAAATTAAATTAAATTTGAAAAAAATTAAATGGGATAGAAAATAAATAAATAAATAAATGATATGCACGCCGGCGAAAAACACAAGGACATTTACCAAAAATCACAAAATTAACATCAACAAGATTACATTAAAAAAAAGGGATTAAGCTAACACATAACACGTTTGCTTTTTGGAGACCCGCGCCAATGGACTGACAACGAGACCACAATGCATCACGGTAAACAACAGACATGGCCACACCAAAAACATGCCAGATCGAAATTACGGCAAACAATTAATAAGATTAAATTTAAACATTAGTAGAAGGAAATGAACGGCGGAAAAAAAAACAATTACATCTAAAAACTATTAATGCAAGTCGTTTTAAAACTGGACGGATCTTACATAGATTTAAAAAAAATGACAATCCCAAGCTTGCCAAAGGAAAATAAATAATAATTTAAACGTGAAATAAACTAGAAATGTGTCTCCAGGAGGTACGACGAAAAGATAACAAGGTTCAAATAAATCAGGACACGTAATTAAAACAGAAATAAAATTAACCCAATAAAACAAAACAAAACAGAAGATCAAACATTCATACGAGGTCCAAAATTGGAGCTCCCAAAATAAAATAATTAGATAAATTAAATAAAAAACGTACCTTAAAACTTCACAGCGGAGACACAATGAAAACAAAAAAACTAACACGTTTTAAATAAAATAAAATATGGCACTAGATTGCCCTGAAGAAGCCCGCCCAGCACATGCTTCGTTTAGGTCACAAGCGAAGTTACGCATCGAGATGCAATCACATTTCACACGTCTAAACGATGAAACTCACAACCTGAAGAGCACAGACAATTTCCAAGTAGAATTGGCATTCATATCTTCTCTTGAATATATTTATATTTCGAAGAGGATGGGGGAGGCAACCGCCCCCCCATCAGCGGAGACACCTTTCACGACCAGTCCTTCTTGTTTCTCTTGGCGACAGCTAATGGATTCCACCAAAATGGCGGAGAATTTTTGCGTGTCATTTTCGAACTGTATACATGTAAATAATATTGTCCAATCACGGAGTGACACCTCAAAACAACAATGTCATAAATAAGTTCATAATTTGGCGGTATCATGAATACACTAGCATTTGTTTGATGACGAAGAATATGATTGTCTTTCTATTATGTCATGCGTATAACGAGTTTAATAAGGCGCAGCCCACACAACCTAGTGGGGAGACACAGGAACCACTTGAAACTTTCCAAAGTCCGACTGCAGCTACCATCTTGTGGTCACAGGTGGTACTAAGCGGCGAAGCGGACGATTCAAAACTTCAAGAACAGCATCCATGATTAAATACATGTTTGAAATCGTAGGGACGTGCCCTTGCACGTATCAATATTCACATACAAGCCGTGAAATCATGCTACATTATTATATCTCATTACTTTTAACACATTGCTCTTCGGATTCGCTAAAACTGTTCCTCCTCAGAGATCAATGGTTCGATTCTAGTTAGAATCATGTGCCTGGTCTTCTCAGATAGGACCTGAGTTCGATGACATTCTGCCGTGACCAGTTGGGCACATCTCTACCCTGCTAAGCTCGGAAAATTCATTTCACAAGTGAAATTTTCGGGCCTTTCAGATGGCATTGACTCCATGCAGTATTTACATTAAGCGGTCAGTGCTCTCGGCAATGGGCTGTCTAGTTCCCCATTCCACTCTGTCTGCCGTCTCATACTCTCGTTCTGCCTTCTCAGTTGTTCATCATACCTTCTAATTCTGTAGCGGCCTCCCTCAACTGGTCATAAAGTTCCTTCAGTTGACAGCTGCATTCTCCCCTCGTATCCCTTGGGTCTGCGAGCTGGTCGCTTCGCTCCGTTTCTTCCTGGGCCTGCAAGCTTTTCTCAAGAATCTTTCCGTGCATACGTAATGACTCCCCGTCCACTTGGGTGTGCATTGCTTGCTCTTCCCTCGTATCATAATCTTCTGGTGGACTATACAACTTCAAATTAGCTGCATTTACAACAACTTCTCTACCTGTTGCTTCGTCTTTGATTCGGTATGCATTATTTTGCAAGTCCCTTATAATCAGGTAGGGTCCGTGGTAGCTATGCTGAAATTTTTTATATTTCCTGCTCTCTGGATCTGAACTAGCGGGTTTTTTCAATAAGGCGTATTCCCCCACGAGTAATGGTCTATGATAGCGTTTCCTCCTGTTTCTCCGCTGCCGTCTGTCTGCTTGTTTCTTGAGATACTCGAATGTTCTCTGGATCCTCAACTCACGTCCAGGCTGTGCATCGATGGGTGTCCGAATGACATTATTCCATGGCCTCTCTGGTCTTCTATGGAGATGTAGGCTCACTGGCACCTCTCCTGTCGCTTCGTGCACGGTATTGTTGATACAATATTCAATAATCTCAAGTACGTCAATCCATTTCCAATTCTCAGTAGAGCAGTATATCTTCATGTACTTTTGCAGTTCCCTCATTACTCTTTCGGCAGAATTCGACTCTGGGTGTCGAACTGTGGACAAAATCTGTCTTATACCCAGATTTTCCAACTCCCTGCGAAATTCCACGCTGGTAAAACAGCTCCTATGATCAGATAAGATGTTCTCCGGCTGCCCTAATATAGGAATGATTCTTTCCTTCAGCCTCTTAAGTACCTGCTTTGTGCTGGTTTTCTGAATTGGACACAGGACTACCATTTTAGAAAACACGTCTAGTGCAACTAGGATGTGTCTATTTTCTCTTCTAGCTCTAGGAAGCGGCCCAAAGTTGTCCAGTGCCAGAAGCTGACATGGCTTCTCTGGTAAGAGTGGTATAGGTTTTTGCCTCATTAAATACGAGTTAGGCTTTACTCGTTGGCAAATATCACATGTCCTGATTGTATTCCTGACTGTATCTCGAAATTTTGGCCAAATGAATGCTTCTTTAAGCAGGGCAACAGACTTATCTACACCGGGGTGACCAAAAGCTCGGTGTGCTAACCATACTAGCCTTCTCTGCAGTGCTGGTGGTACAACGATCCTGGGTCTGGTGTGGTCTGAGTCACTCCATTTATGTAACATCTGGTTAAACCATAGATACTCCGTTGATAGTGCTTCGGCTTCCACATACATCGGGGTTCCTCTATCCAGCTTTCCCTCGAAGTAATTAATCATCAACCGTATCCAGGGATCTTCACGTTGAAAAACGGTGATGTTCCTCAGATCATCTAAGGTCTTCTGGTCTCTATCTTCTATCTCGATAGCTAGAACTTCTTCTTCATCAGCTGTCGGGTATCTGCTTAGCAAATCAGGTATGATATTGTCCTTCCCCGGGCAATACTCGATTTCCACTTGAAATTGCTGTATGTACAGGGACCATCTTGTCAGTCTTTGACTCGACAAGTCAGTTTTCAGCAGGAACGTTAGGGCTTTATGGTCTGTCCTTAATATAATTCTAAAGCCGTAGACTAGTTTTCGCCAATACTGTAGGGCATACAGTATTGCGAGTAATTCGATCTCCGTGACCTTATAATTCTTCTCATTAGGTTTCAACCTTCTACTTATGAATGCAATGCAAGTTTTCTCCTCTGGCCTGTCCACATTTTCCTGATATAACATTGCTCCAATACCTATGAATGATGCGTCAGTCTGGATAATAAATTTCTGAGTTTAGTCAGGATATCCCAATTTTACATAATCTAACAGCATCTGTTTAGATTTCACGAAGGCTTCCTCGCATTGTTCCGTCCAGCGCCATCTTAATCCTTTCTTAAGTAAGTCTTGGAGTGGTGCTACGGTCTCGGTATACTTTGGACAATGGTTTGAAAAGAATCCTATAACGCCTAGATATTGCCTGGTGTTCTTTACCTTCGTTGGTCTCGGGAAATGTTTAATGACTTCCAATTTTCCCGGATTAGGCCTGACTCCTTGTGCATCTATTACGTGGCCTAGAAATTTAACTTCTCTCTGAGCAAAGTTAGACTTCTTTATATTGACCTTAAAGTTAGCCTGACTTAGGTCATACAACAATTTGCGTAGATCTCTGACGTGTTCTTCGACTGTTTCAGATGTCAGCAGTATATCATCTACGTAGCATATGGTTGTGGCTTTTACTTCTTCAGACAGGTTCCGATCTAGCGCTCTTATCAACGCTGAACCTGCTGTTTTTAATCCGAATGGAAGACGCACGTAAGAATACGTGTGCTGGTCAAATAAAAACCCAGTTAATAAGCTTGTTTTCTCCTCCAGAGCAAGATGGTGAAAACTTGCCGTCAGGTCAAGATTTGAGAACACAGTCTTTCCTTTGAACCTCCTGAGTACCTCCTTAATGGGCGGCACATGGTCAAATTCCGGTATGACCTTGGAATTCAAATTTCGTAGGTCCAGGCATATCCTCACACTTCCGTCCTGTTTAGGTACAACTACCAGTGGGCTGACATAAGGTGTGGCCGTCTTCACAATGACGCCTGCGTCTAACATTTCCTGTATTGCTTCTTTGACCTTTAAATAATGTTTCTCAGCTACAGGATACGGCTTCTGTTTGAATGGTGTCCAATCGCTGACTTGGAACGCATACTGGAAATTCCTGATCCGGCCTGGTCTCGAATCGAAGACTCCTTTATACTCAAACAGCAGTTCCCTTAGCATTTGCTTATGTTCTGGACCAAATTTAGCTTCCTCAATCTTCTCTTCCAGGCATTCTTCAAATTTTGGTTCGAGGTCCTTTTCAATGTCTGCGGCCAGTGTTGCCAACTCTTCCTCGATGTCTTCTGTTGTCGACACTGCATCCCCAGTCATATCTCCGTATGTATGCCATACGTACTCTTCTGGTCTCGTTTCATTGTGCTTTAATGAGAGCTCTAACTCTTCCTTTCCCTCACTTGTGCGAAACATAACAATGTCTTGCGAGAGATCTATAATAACTTTATATTCTCTTATGAAATCCATGCCATCAATAATGTTATACGGCAGCTTATTCACAAGTAGGAAGCTCTGTGAGAATGTAGAGTTCCCTATCTGCAAATCTAAAAATACTTGGTATTTGCATATCATAACTTTATCTGGTATCACACCTTTTATTTTCACGCTTGAAATAGGTATTTTCAATACGTGAATTTTACTTTGGATTTCATTATATAATGCATGGGTTATCAAGCACACTGTTGAACCTGTGTCAATGAGACTTCTTATCTTCATGCCTGCAATGTTTACAATAATAATGGGTAGTTCCCTTCTCACATTGACCGTCCCTTCATCTAGGTCTTCGATAAGCTCCTCAGGTTTGGCAATCCAGTTAACAACATTCACTGTATTCCATCCTGAACTTATCTCTCTTTGGTCATTTAATTTTGGTGTTTTTTTTTCAATTGCTCCATTCTTTGTGGAGTTCTTCTGTCTTTCTTCATATTGCTGAAGTTCCAGACTTTTGGCACCGTCATCATTTTTATAGATGTCGGGTGACCTTCTATTCCTAATCGCTTCATCCCAATGAACTCGCGATTGTCTCGGGTCATCTCCGCGCTCTTCCATGTATCTTAAAGATGCGTGATAGCGTTCTTCCGCCTCTTCATCGAACCCGCGACTCTGCTCTTGGGATCTCCATCCTTGGTTGTTCCCATTTCGGCCGTAATTCCTTCTGTTATCAGGCGGCTGGTCTCTTGTACCACGCTGATTCCAGTTTTTCCTTCCTCGGATTCCAAGGTTCGATCCTCCTCGATATGCTGGCCTCCAATTTTGGTTTTCGCGTCCTTCGCGTTGCCAGTCAGATTTTTCCGTTTCGGTGCTCGTAGATTTGCTTTTCGTCTGCACCTTAGTCGGTTCAGTCGGTGTAGTCGTCATGTTGATTTGTTCCATGTTCCGACTCTGCCTTGGGTGCTGTGCTGTGGTGAGATCGAGTTGTCTCAGCACCTCCTCCATATCGATCGCAGTTTTGGGGTTTGCTGAGATTAGTAGACGTTGTACTTCATACGGTAGCTGCTTGGCTATCGCTATGCACAAATCTGACTCACTAATCCCTTCATCAAGTTCACGAAAACGGCACAATTGACTCACAAAGAATTCTCTGTACTTCGTCGGATTACTAGTACTATAACGCCTGGAATACAAGTCCAATCTGAGGTTCTGTTGTATACTTGCGTTCCAGTACCTGCTTAAAAATGCTTGGCGAAATTCGTCAACGGTGTCGAACATGTACCGAAAGCTCCTAAACCATAAGGCACACTCACCTTCAGTTAGTTTTTCAATTGCTCTCAACCTTCGCTCTGGCGGTACTTTCGCGTCATTCAAGTACTCGGAAACTTCTTTAAGCCGGTACTTGGGTGTCATGTTAGAATTACTCCCAGAGTATTTCTTTGGTTTCTCATCATTAGCCCTTACAACTGTGACGATTTGATTCTGAACAGCATTTTCATGCGGTGTTGACATGGCAATTGGCATACCACGTGTGGTATACGGGCTGTCACTTGGCATGGCTGCATTCTTTGGAGTGGGCTGTATTTCTATTTCTGCCCATTTATTCCTCCTATTCTCGTCTATACTTCCTTCGCTAGACCTAGGATTCCGCAACATGGATTCCTCCTGCGCGATCATTCTAGTCCCTATTTGGCTGTGTCTATTTTCTGCCCTTTCCAAACGAGCTAATACCTCTCGTTCTATTTTCTCTAGGCGATCTCGGTTTCTTTCTGCCATAGAAAATACCTTTTCCTTATCATCCTTAAGGTTTTCCTTCAGGTGGATAATTTCCCCCGCTAGACTTTCTCTTACTTCGGCAAGAGTCTTATCGCTGGCTTCAGTCTTCAAGCCTTCTCGAAGTTCTAATTCTTCTCGTAAGCCTGTAACTTCCTTTTGAATGTGACCTTGTATATGAGAGATTTCAGTCCTGATTTTCGTGATTTCTGCCTGGTCCTCATCCTGTCTTTTATGAATAACTGCTAGGTCGCTTTGAGTTTGTTCCAACTCTTTCTGCACCTTCCCGACCTGCCTCTTCATATTTGACATTATCTCCTTATTCTCTTGATCAGAAGTTTTTATTTCCTGGATTTCCTTGCATTGGTCAAGGATATTCTGATCCTGTTTTCTCAAGGCTTCGTCTACCGCCTTGACGTAACCTGCCATTCGCGTATTCCATTTTACGTCGCTATCTTCGAGCCTTTGATCCACGGTCTGAGTGAACGTATTAAATTGCTCTAGTTGACGTTTAGTATTAGCTTCATTCTGACTCTGAATGTCTTTAAGCTCCATGGACATACTGCTTAAACTATCGTTAATCTCACGCTGTGACTCTCTGCACGCTTGCAGATTATTCTCTAGTTTTAGCTCAATAGACTCAAAGCGTTTATCGTTATCAACTTGCATTTCTGAGACCACGCTAACAATATTCTTAGTTACCTCACGCTGGACAGACTCTTTAAAGTCATCCATTTTCTTACTAACCTATGTTAGGTTTGATTCTAACTGCGTGTTTACTTCAGCTCGATTATTCTCTAATTGAATATTTACTGTAGCCAACATCTGGCTTATTTCAGTTTGATTGGCATCCAATTGAGTATTGACCGTAGCCAATCTATCTGCTATTTCATCTTTAAATTCTTTAATTTCTTACTTTCTCTTAGCATTAACATTATCAAAATGTTCCCTTAACTCAGCAATACACCTGAGTACGTCCTCCGTTCCAGCCATCCTGTATTTCTTAATTTGAGATTCAGGTAGGCCGCAGCTGAACATGCTGGCGCGTTCTATTAGAAAGAAAAGGATTCCGATCCCGCGACAACAACAATAACATATCACAAAGTGCCAAAACCACCTATGGAATGGGTATAGACCCACGTACCCGTCTGACAACAGTGTTTGACGTCTGTGTATCATCTAGAAAGACTCACAATCGCTCAAACAGAGTTTGAGGAAAAATACTATTATTATGGTTTTCCCCATGAAAACCATGCTATTATTATGGGGTTTTCTGAATCCCATAAGCCATCCACGTCCTGGGCGCCATGATAAATTAATATAAGGTGGGTATGCATGCTATGCTTTCCCTGGCCAGTTTGCGCAATGCCAAGATCGCTCATATTGCACAGATGCATGCGGTTCCATAATGAATTAATACCGCCCCACGTTGCCTGGGCCATGATAATTAAATAGGTATCCAATGCTTTGCCACACACAACTGGGTACAAGATAAAGAAGAGGGATTGAGTGGACATGTATGCTGTGACAAGTTACATTTACATTTAAGCATGTTTTATGGAGGATTATCAACATTTATTTGACGAGATGGCTTATTAACAAATGGGACGCGGCCTTTTCCTATTATATCCTAATTTCTATGCTGTACTTGCTTCTACCATTAATATCTTGGCCGACTTTTAGTAGTACCTGTGACTCAATCCTAGTACAGAGACATATCCCCCATGTACCCAACTGTCATCATGTGGAACATGTGTTCGTATCCCAGCTAACTCACGGTCTTTCGAGATATGGGGCGTTCCTGCCCACCATACGACCACATGCTCAGGATTTGAGTCTACCAGGTAACTACTCTACATGAAATATACAACATATTCCTAAAATAGAACATTTACTGGTATAAAATCATGGCTATACAACAAATACAAATAAAGGACAAATTATATTTAACTCCCACAAATAAAAATAGGGTTATTTTGTGAGTCTCTTCTTCATTATTGCAATACTGCACTCAAATCTATTTCTAGCATCCTATCATTGATACTTTCAGACTTCCATGGGTTTCCATAGTGTTCATCATGTGACACAATATTATTTAACTGGAGTATCATAACATAAAAATCACATATCACATCAAAATGACATTAATAAAACATTACTCCGTTTCTTATGGCATTTACTTTGATTAGCATAAATTCATTATTTTTCTGCTTTAATTAACAATTATTTGTTGTGTCGTGTGAATCATCTTCCTTCTTTCCATCACTCTGAAACGCTTTAAAAAGTGGTACTTTCCCTTCCAAAATAAACATGGATAGAAATATTTATAGTTTCACCATACAACGATTCTCTGGGTCTTGTCGGGCTTATTATCGTTACAAATGTGTCATGTTCTTAGAAATCACATACCCGTCTGCATAAATTAGCGTGAACTGGCAAAAAATGCGTTCTAAAAGGATGCCTAACACTTTATTTGGTTCAGTATTCCTCTTCAGAGAATGACTGGGCCAAATATTATCCGAATTCTTTGATTCAACAAGGTATGTGAGTTGCAACACATCTTTTAATTCAATTGGCATCATCATTACACTCATAACTTAATTGCATATTGAAATATCGAGATTCTTCAGTGTCCTACTGTGACCATAATTTAAAGGACTAGCGGATCGACGTTCCCTTTCCCCAGCAGGCAATAAAATTAGTTCCGGCAAGCTGCACAAGATGGCTGCTCGACTCAGTGAGACAACCCACTTCTCTCATCTGCTGTCAAGGTCAAGTTTGTTTACAATTGCATTACAGCAGGGATACGCTAAGTGTTGTTCCTAAGTAATTGAGTCATTTAAATATTTAACACCTATCATTAGAGTGTATCGGGTTCAACTGGCTCCTTATTAACATTCATGGCTGGGGATGGATTCCTGTGATAGTCTTGCCGTTCTATGGTGACTACTAGTGGCTTTTGGACGCGCATCAAAATGAGAACACAGGATTCTCACCGGCAGCTCTCACATAATAACATGAGGAAATCTGCGTTTCCTAAACGACGAATATGATTCTTACCTCTCAGGGTAGATTATTTACACACAATGCTCACGGAGTCTCAAATGGACGTCACTCGTGGCCATAATTCATGCAAGCGTTGGATACAGACAGGCTCTGTCCAATTCGCTGCGAATAAATATAGTATGCACAAGGGCGATACTACTCGTAGAATAGCCAACTTCTCACCTAACGCGCAAGCTATATTAGTTTGGTCCCCGCAATTATTTATCTACGTAAATCACTGGATTCTACGTTAATTCTGCACGCTTTATGAGGCTTCAAACAATACTTCACATAGATGACTCAATTATTAAGGCACCCGCGTTCTCTCTGTAATAACACTCAAGCCAAAGCTTTAAATAGCTCCTAATAACAATGTATAAATTTACTGGCTTACTTTACTTTAATGGTCCTCAAATATAATCCTAAGGATTGACCATATCAAATATTCATTCAACACATCATTGACACTGAAAAACCCTCGTATCTCGTTATATTCCACGTTACCTTCTTACTGTTTACCAAAACACAGTATCTTTATATTAGACATGACACATTTTGAACATTATTTAGGCCAAAACTGCCTATTACTTTACTGTTGCCGACCTCAGTTTATTATTATTATTATTCATTTGACGTTATCGTTACATCCATCACTATTTTCGCCCTGAATGGCCCTAAACAAATCACCTTGCAAGCCATACTTTATTCAAGACGAGTGGGGAAAACTCGTTCAATAGTCTCAAAGTGATAAATCGTTATATGGTGAACTATTTAGTTATAACATCATTGTAAATTGGTACTCACTTTTTATTTTCGCTGGATGGTACCAGCCTTTCAGCTTCAGGCCTACCATGACGCTTGATTTAAGCCATCATGTTATATTTTTCACAACACTTAATTTCACACATTTCCCACATGATAAACATACTCTTATCAGTGGCCTCTTTCACATTTACACAATGCATATTAATCACTGTACACATGAACACTTTTAAATCACTATTACACAATTTATGTACACTTATTCACTATTTCACAGGTCGATCCTTACTCGGACTCTTCCTACGCCTGGTCTCAGAGATTCGATGCAATTATGACAACCGCGGGTCTCCGTGAAAGTTTAACAGCGTTAACGGACGTTCGATCCTCGTCAACTGCAATATCGTTCAGCTCACTCTCCAGATTAAGTAGCGATGTTTCCCAAGCTCCCATCATTGTAGTGATCCTGATGATAATGTCATATACTATTCTGACAATACCTCCCGGTATATGAACTGTTCAAAAACATTATAAGTTCCTTTTTCGCCGTGGCGAATTTATATCTGCGTCAGATAATAGATAAATATCTATATTAAATTACTTCGACTTACTTCATAATTACTTATGAAGCTGTATGACTTGTTTCATTGTTCTTCAACGGCTGGGCGTTGATACTTTAACATTTTGCGCGCTTACTGGCAGCGTGTTAGTTACGTGTATACAGACTGATGACAACAAGACAAATCCCTTGGTCTGCACTGCTCCCTCCTTATAAAGGTTTCTCGTAAAAACTAGTCCACCGGACATGTGGCTGCGACTCCTTCCTTGAAATAATACCTTTTCAGCCGAAATGACATATACACCTTGTTCATTTAAGTGTGGAGGTTTCATAACCGTTCGCGTGCCGGCGATCGCTTCGGCCAATTAATTACAATTAATTGCCTTAGTCCAGCGCGTCAGGACGCCACAATGGTGATTCCCCCTTGACTGGTCACCAAATCACTCCTCTCGAGTGTAGGCTTGGTAGTAATGCGTTCATTTGGAGATATAAGCCTTAATTTAGGTGTAAAATCATTCCTAAATTATCTCTCCTTGAATATATTCACCTGGGTGTACATTTCATTCCATTTTAATGCTCCACTTGGCTGTAATTAATTAATCTCCGTGGGCATTCATCCCTACCCTAGGTTCCATCGTTGTCAAGCGGTGAATACCCGGGTCATTAATTTTGAGCTGTCTCCCCGCTCCAGACGAAAGTAGATCTCTTGGCGTCTACGGTCTCCACCCATTTTCCAACTGTAATTTGTAAAACGTCAACTGGCCTGCTCTCGTTCCTGTAGGCTTCGAAAACGTATATTTGCTTGCATTTGCTTCCAATTCTTGACCTTAAAACTGCTATGATATTCACATACAAGCCGTGAAATCATGCTACATTATTATATCTCATTACTTTTAACACATTGCTCTTCGGATTCGCTAAAACTGTTCCTCCTCAGAGATCAATGGTTCGATTCTAGTTAGAATCATGTGCCTGGTCTTCTCAGATAGGACCTGAGTTCGATGCCATTCTGCCGTGACCAGTTGGGCACAATAGCGCTTTTCAGTAGAGAAATGAGGAACTTTGTGTTGGCGGAAAATCCCGAGATTATTTTTGCCATTATGAACACGGCCTACTGAATTCAAATGGGTTCTTTAACATGCCAACATCGTATGACATGCGTATCGTGATTTTTGTCGCCTTTCAAAAATCACTTACCATGGCCAGGAGCGAACCTGCAAGCTTGGGGTTGGCAGTCTGACACGATAACCACTCACCCACCGTGGAAAGCTTCTATATAATTATATAATACGCTAAGGTGTATGTTTCACAGAACTCACGCTCCTGAACCAGAGGGAGTTAGAAGGTGTGGTTTGTACGAAAATCTTCCAAATCGTCTCAATAGTACAGGAAAAATCTTGCATTTCTTGAATAGTCAACGGAAATATATCTATTTGTTTATAAAGTACTTTTAAAGAAATAAATAACTCGATAGCCCCTGTCAGAACTGTATCGCATCCAACCCGCATAGCACTAGGGCCGGGCGGGTAGTCTATACACATGGGGTGCACACAGCCCATTGTGCAACCAGCAGAAGTGATCAATTCCTCTTTGACTTCTTAAATATCAACAATTTGTTTAAAAAGTGCGTTTAAACAAATAGACATGTTTATAGAAGCCCGCATAAGAGTAAAGCCAGGCAGGTGGTTTGTACATATGGGAGAGTTTTCGCACGGTCCACTAGGTGGAATAATACTGATAAAGGCGAGACAAGGCATGCTCTGGAAGTACGCTTTTTGAAAACATCCTCAGTGACGCTTAATAGTTGCGACCGGTTTGATGGGCGTTAGGGACACATGAGATCGCTGTTCTTTCCCTTATTCACCATCATCGAATCAACTTATACCCTTTGATCAGTCTAAAAGGTTTAGTGTTTCAACTCTAAAGACACCGTAATGAACCACTATCATGTTTGAACTCACCCAGTAGCTCCTTCTCCAGAACGATAAATGGGGATTCGAAGACCAGACAGAGAATCACAGCCAGCAGGAGAGAGATCATAATATCAGCAAAGAACTGGGGGAACTGTGGAGAAAACAAAGACATACCTTCATAGCCTGAAGATATTTCTTCACAAACATTCACGACCTTTGGAGCCATTTCTCAACGTTACGTTAGATTTGCGTCTGCCACAGCATTAGATATAAATTGGCCTGCGATAGTATGAAAGTTTCCCAGAAACCGTAATATACACCTTTCTGAAAATTGTCATTCCAACCTCAGTTTATTAGTTCAGTCACAAAAACAATTAATTCCCAGCCTCGGTTACAAAGTTCAGATAACAAAGGTTGCAGATGACGTCACGCACACCTACTGTCGACCAAAGTATTATGTGTTCTCGAGTTTGAAGGTTGTTTGTGAAGTAACCAATAGACCTACATAAAATCCAATAACATCATCATTTTCGTCGTTCTATTTTACGTTAGCTGATGTAGGTTTGGAATTTTTAATTTATATTTTAATATTTTTTGTCGCAGTTGGAACACAAAAAGTGCACGTTTTTAAGCGTGTTTCAACCATGCGTCACATTTAAGAATTATTATATCAAAAACCCGTGTTCAGATCGAATCCAAATTTTAACACAATATACATTGGAATGTTGTATAATTGGTTTAATAATTACAAAATTTTGCGTGTCCAAGAAAAGAGTTGTTATCATTTTTGTAAGGTAACTTTTTCTCGGCTCGGGGTGGTTGGAAAATGTAGTTCTTGATTGCGATGTAATCCTTATACATCAAAAAGTTATGCTGTATGACTGTGAAATACGTAAATTAACTCACTTATTTTATATCGGTTTGTATTTGTAGGCGGAAATAACACATCGTTCACCAGCTACCCGCTCCGTGAAAGCTGTACAGCGTTGCTGTGATGGAGCCCATCACTTCCGAGCGAGGCACGCCCTGATGCGTGATGGGCTCCATTTCAGCAACGCTGTACAGCTTTTCCGGAAGCGGGTAGCTGGTGAACGATGTGTTATTTCCGCCTACAAATACAAACCGATATAAAATAAGTGAGTTAATTTACGTATTTCACAATCATACAGCATAACCTTTTGATGTATAAGGATTACATCGCAACCAAGAACTACATTTTCCAACCACCCCGAGCCGAGAAAAAGTTACCTTACAAAATTGATAACAACTTTTTTTCTTGGACACGCAAAATTTTGAAATTAATAAACCAGTTATACAACATTCCAATGTATATTGTGTTAAAATTTGGATTCGATCTGATGATGGGTTTTTGAGATAATAATTCTTAAATGTGACGCATGGTTGAAACACGCTTAAAAACGTGCACTTTTTGTACTCCAACTGCGACAAAAAATAATAAAATATAAATTAAAAATTCCAAACCTACATGAGTTAACGTGCAATAGAACGCCGAAAATGATGATGTTATTGGGTTTTATATAGGTCTATTGGTTACTTCACAAACAACCTTCAAACTCGAGTGCACATAATACTTTGGTCGACAGTAATGCTTATCTCATCAGTAGGCTAGTGAGCGGCCACGCGATAAGTCAACACCGTGAAACTTCACAAATCGAGTAAGCACAGTGCATATACTATTTTGATAGTGCATGCGAGCTCCATGTTTCTTTGTTGACTTATTATTATATTGTTTTTATTCTACACACCTTTTTAAACATTTCTATTACGTAATTTAAAATAAACGGGATTCTACGTTGAACGAATACAATACTGTAGTAGCAACTTAAATTTAAATTAATTAATTAATTATTTAGTGTAAACTTTAACCTTAACACAGTGATCTGGATCCGATGATGGCCACATGAGGGTGGAAACGCGTAATCCTAATCTGCCCCAGTATCTCTGATAATTAATTAATACATGTATTGTTTTCCAGGAGTTTGTTGACATATTTATATCTTGTGCCCCACCCATTCATTGGGCCCAATCGTGTTGACCTACAGAACAGCTACAAATTAACTATTTTGTATTGGCAACACTGAAGAAGTTTGGCTTCAAATCTATACATAGGCGGCTTCGGTGGCGTAATTGGTAGCATCCTGAGCTTCTATGCCCAAGATTGCCGAAGTCGTCGGATTTTTAAAGAGCGTTAAAATCCTTCAGTATGCCTTCCTTCGGAGGGGAAGTAAAGCCGGCGAGTAGGATATATAGGCCGAAGCTGACACAGGGGCTAATGCGTAAAATGGCGGCCACACTCTGAGACCGTGAATAATGTCACAGGCGGAGTTCTACCGTGTAGTCGCTAAATGGAATATTTATTGTCTTTATTATTATTATTATTATTATTATGTAATCTTGCATTGATTATGTACAATCAAGACCAGCCTTATATTTTCCACTTTTTGGTGTAGTGGCTAGCATTCTTAGCAATTACTGTAGAGACCCCGGGTTCGAGTCCTATCTCTGTCAAGAAATTCAATTCTAGGCTGGGGGTTGGAATGGGGTACACTCAACCTTGTGAGGCAAAACTGACAGGAGCAGGCTTTTGATTCATACCGCAGCCATTCTGCCTAACCCAAATTCACCTAACCTAACCTAACAAAACCTAACCTAACCAAACCTAACTTAACCTTACCTAACCTAACCTAACCTAACCTAACTTCAAAGTCAGAATGTACAATACATTTATTGTTTTTATACCCTCATTAATTAGATATAGAGAATGTCCAATACGATTTAGATCCTCGAGCACACTTTCTGACATATATCATTAAAACTTGTAGAAAGAAATGTCTGAAAATTTTCACTAACAAATACTACACGTTCACCATACATTGTGTCACCTTTTTGAATGTTAATGATACGGAAAAGAGTATGCATTGGTAATTCAGTGAGCTTTTTTTTCTCTCTAATCAACAGTTCTACCCCCATAGCATTGTGAATATTTATTGTAGTAGCCTACAAAGAAACAAAAAAAAATCATATCTATTACAGTTTAGCTATAAGTGACCAGAACCACTATAACATTTTATTCTAATAAGGAGATTTCCATAATGATAAGAAAAAAAAGAGCTTACCATAATGATGGATTGTGTGTAAGTAAACGTCTTTTGCTGCTTAATGCCACTACTAAACTGATACTCATACAACAGACAAGTGAGTTCATGTTTCGCTGACGTAATCGTACGTTCCCACGCACTTTCTGTGTGTTGCACGCACCGTAGTGGCTAAATTTGAAACTAGATGAGATGATTTGCTGACGTAATCGTATGTCCCCCGCACGCACACGCAGGCCCCTGTGGACGGGTCCTTGTGGACGAGTCCCCTGTGGACGGGTCCCTGTGGACGGGTCATTGTTGACGGCACATTGTTGACGGGTCCTTGTTGACGCGTCCTTGTGGACGAGCCCCTGTGAAAGGGTCCTTGTTGACGGGTCCTTTTTGACTAATCCCTTTAGACCGGTTCCTTTTGACTGGCTCATGACCCCTAATGCTATAATAAAATTAAACGTTGTTCCACATGAAACGCAAGCGAAGAGCCGATCGCTACTATGAATTAACATGTTTTTTTTTTGTTTTTTGTTTTTACGCATGTGCACTTGTTTTTTTTGTAAGAGGGCGGGCTTTTTGAATACAGATTTATAGATGAGTTTTTTTAAATTACAAAAAGATCCAAAACTAATAGGTAATTAGCTTTTTAACATTTCATGAACCAATAAGGCTATGGGACTTGTATGAGAGGTCGTTGGACTTGAGGTGACATTTTGTTTTGAATGTATTATTTATTTTTTGTTAAAAGGGCCTAACTACACTCTTGTTAATATCTCGCTAACTAATAATCAGACAGGGTCAAGTGAGCTGTCATGGGACTCAGGATGGTCAACCCTTTTCCATGAATTTACCCAAAAGATTCATAAACAGCAAGGTCATTGACCCAAGATTTTATAAACTAATAATTGAATATCAACATGTGAGGTGTCATAGGACTTAGAATGGTCAACCCTTTCCCATGGCCAATGCATTTACCAAAAAATACCCAATACATCAAGGTCATTGACCTGAGATTTTATAAACTAATAATCGGGTACGAACATGTGAGATGTTTACCATGTGTGATGAAACATAGCTAGGTAGAGAAAGAATTAGTGTAGGCTACATGTATGGTGACTGACAAGTCTTTTACCATTGAAACTTGTTTTCAGATCAAACTGCAGTATAGAGGGAGTATAGGTTGCAAGTATTGGTTAATAAATGAGAAACGGGGTACGCAAATACTGATTTATCAAGAATTAAGAGTAGACTATCTTTATTTGATTGGTTAAAGAAGATAGCTTAAATACAAAAATGCTCAGTGGTTACCGAGACAAAATGATCGCTACACACAACAAGCTTTAAATACTTGAGGCTGATAATCTATACACACACACACTCGCTTGTTCTAAACTAAACAGTGTTGCTGTCAGTGCTCAGACAGTAGGCTGATGACGAAATGCATTGCTAATAGAAATATAATCATTTCCGGTTGTCTAATGTTACCAGCTATCCATTTTTTTGTGTTGCAGTGGTAAACACTTTTAGCCTTTGTATTGGTAGTCTTAACTCGATTTCCAGGTCTGAGGCCTATAACGAGTTGAACTAAGAAACAAGGGCATGGTGGTGCAGTGGTTAAGCTGTTAGCATATTCACCAGAGGGTTCGATTTCAGGTTAATATGCATGTCATAAAAATATTAAACAAAACAAAACAGAGATAACGTTTAAAACTGATTACATTTGTGTCCTTTCGAATTATTACTTGGATTACAAATACAAAGGTGAACTGGGTTTGATATACAGTTAATGCTGTCTATCACACACTAGACTGTAAGAAAGCCAAAAGAGCAAAGAGGCGTAGGTAGATCAGTGGTAAAATTGCTATATGTAGAGAACTACCTGGCAAAGCTATATCGCATAAACAGTGCAGGATACAATCCAGCAATCAAATTTGTATCTTGTGGAACAGAGAAATGCACTTACGTGAGAAAATGCTAGTTCATGTGTAATGTGACCTAACACACAAGTGTTCACCTGTGCACGTGCACAATAAGAGCTAACAAGTCACATTCTGTTTAGTTCGTACGTAACGTTAGGTTAGGGTTAATGCACACACCCTTGTACACGAGGCACATGCCATTTGAAAGCAGGTCAAGGGGATCTAACTTGGTGGATGGATGTGTTCTAACGAGTCATTTGTAGTTGAAAGAGAATAATACTTGTTCTTAAGATGTTAAAACTGAGGAGATGGTATGTACAGTAAGACGTCTTGTTATTTCCTGTGTAATATTACAGACATGGCAGAGAGCACACAGTTCTGTTGCTATGACTAACGCTGCAGTAATTTGAAACCCCACGTGTTCATTAAGACAATGGGTGATGATTATACAAAGTAAGCAGTCATTGGATATTACACAGGTGTTCCTTGCTGTGTCATGTTGCTGACATGGCAGAGAGCGCACAGTTCTATTGCTATGACTAACGCTGCAGTTATTTGAAACCCAAGGTGATGATCAAGACAATGGGTGATGATCATGCAAAGTCAGTAGCAATTGGATACCACACATCAACATTGACTAAATCATAAACGTGTTTCTCAATTTCGTGATATTGAAACATGGATTTTCCAATTTGTTGTTTTTTACATTTGTCAATTTACCAAATTCACGTTTACAGTATTTTTAAATTTCAGTTTAATGTTTTTTGTTTTATTCATTAATATGGAAACATGGATTTTTTTTTTCAATTTGTGTTTTACATGTCATGCAACTATCCTTATGCTAGTCTTATAGGTTACTGTACAACATGATCACTACCCCACTGGATTTTTTTTCATTTTTGTTGTTTACACATATGCCAATTTTCCAATTTCCCATTTTCAGTTTTTTTAATATCAGTTTTAAGTTTTTCAATTTCATAATATGGAAACATGGATTTTGCATTTTGTTGTTTACACATTTATCAATTTCACAATTTCCCATTTACAGTTCTTAAAATGTCAGTTTAAAGTTTTTCAATTTCATGATATAGAAACGTGGATCTTCCAATTTGTTGTTTTCACATTTATCAATTTACCAAATTCCCATTTGCAGTTTTTAAAATGTCAGTTTAATGTTGTTGCTTTTCTATTTGTCAATATGGAAACATGGATTTTTCCAATTTGTGTTTTACATGTTCATTTTGCATTAGGAGTGGAGAGAGGCGGGTAGTAATTAAAATGTGCAAGCAGTGTCCATTGTTGACAGGTCATTGTTGACGATTCCTTTTCATACAACAGACAAGTGAGTTCATGTTTCGCATGCATTACCTAAAATGAAATACCATGCAAGTGTTTAACATTTTACAACTAACCTGTTAGTATGATTTGCACACTACAAAGGTTATATCTGTTCTGGTAATAGAATTATTTAGCGTTGGCTTTTATATTTAATATGCACAGTTTAAAGTGATAGATAAGTGGTAGAAATGTGGTAGCAAAGTTGTAGACAAGTGGTAGACAATTGGTAACAAAGTGGTAGAAAAGTGGTAGCAAAGTGGTAGCAA
Organism: Meconema thalassinum; assembly: GCA_946902985.2. Taxonomy (NCBI): domain Eukaryota; kingdom Metazoa; phylum Arthropoda; class Insecta; order Orthoptera; family Tettigoniidae; genus Meconema; species Meconema thalassinum. The sequence continues at coordinate 98,512,941 of OX336391.1, forward strand.
AGTGGTAGAAAAGTGGTAGAAAAGTGGCAGAAAAGAAGTAGAAAAGTGTTTGCAATGTGGTAGAAAAGTGGTAGCAAACTAGAAAAGTGGTAGCAAAGTGGTAGCAAAGTGGTAGAAAATATTACATGTATTGTTAAGAAATAGTTTAAGTGGTTACATGGATTCATTACACAATAATTTTAGCATGACAAAGCTCATTTTCTATATCCAATAGTTCTTCCTCATATTTAGTATGACCAGTTAACACATTTATCAATTTCACAATTTCCCATTTACAGTTCTTAAAATGTCAGTTTAAAGGTTTTCAATTTCATGATATAGAAACATGGATTTTCCAATTTGTTGTTTTCTCATTTGTCAATTTACCAAATTCCCATTAACAATTTTTAAAATTTCAGTTTAATGTTTTTTTTTCTATTTGTCAATATGGAAACATGGATTTTTCCAATTTGTGTTTTACATGTTCATTTTGCATTAGGAGTGGAGAGAGGTGGATAGTAATTAAAAATGTGCAAGCAGTGTCCATTGTTGACAGGTCATTGTTGACGAGTCCTTTTCATACAACAGACAAGTGAGTTCATGTTTCACATGCATTACCTAAAATGTAATACCATGCAAGTGTTTAACATTTTACAAATTAGCTTATGTATTAGTTTATGTGTGGGGTCTTATGTTGGGCATTTTGTGTTGGCTTATTCAACAAGTTATTTTGTCAATGCATTTAGTGGATTTTTCTCTTGATCTTGGAAAGTATATCAGTCCATTTTATCACAACATAATGCTTACTGCCGTGTTTGTAAGCAACAACAACAACACACTAAACTTTCAAAAAAATCTAAAGTACTCTAAGGTACTCTCAACTCGTACTCTTACCTTTATCCCATGCCTAGTCAAGAACATTATTTTTTTCCAAAAAATGGTGAATGGGGAAAGTAGACTATATGTTTAAACTAAAAAAAATCATATAAAGTCATATGTTAACTCCACCTACGTTTATCCCATTCTTAGTCGAAAAATATATTTTTTTAAATTTTTCTAAAAAGTATTTGGAAAGTAGGCTATATTTTGAAAACTAATCATTCTATAAAGTCATATATAGACTCAAACCAATGGCTTTTATATCCTTAATCGTTAGAACAAAATATGGAATTTTTGACAATTTTTCCAAAAATATTCATTTTTTAAAATGGACTATATTTTGAAAACTAGGAATTTTACAAAAAAGTGTGTTTGACATAAATGACAGGTATTTACCCCTTCTACCCACAAACCAAGTCCCAGATATCTGGGACAAAATCCAAAAATGTTTAATTGTGAAAGTAGGCGATATTTTGAAAACGTATCATTCTAAAAAGTCATATATAGACTCAAACAAATGTTCTTTAAGTTATTTAACGTTAAAACAAAACTTAACATTTTTTTCATTTTTCCGAAAAAAGTCCAATTTTCAAAATTGTCTATGTTCTGGAAACTAAGAATTTTACAAAAATGTTTGTTTAACGTAAATGAAAATTCTTTACCCCCTCTACCCCAAAAATAACTTTCAGGACCCTGGGACAAAAACTATGCAGTAGTGTGTTTTGGAGAGTACGGGACCCGCCTCCACCTCCCCACCTCACAAGATGGCGGCCGTAGCTTAACTTAACCTAGCCTAACCTAACAAGATGGCGGCCGTAGCTTAACTTAACCTAACCTAACCTACGAGGTGTGATCAAAAAGTTAGAAAAAGGTGGCTGCGACTTTACCTAACCTAGCCTAACCTAACCTACAAGGTGTGATAAAAAGTTTCAAAATGGCGGCTGTAGCTTCACTTAACCTAACCTAAACCTACGAGGTGTGATCAAAACATTTTCAATATAGTGGTCATAGCTTAACTGAACCTAGCCTAACCTAACCTAACCTACGAGGTGTGATCCAAAAGTTCCAAAATGGCAGCCGTAGCTTAACTTAACCTTTGATTGATCCCTGTTGATTGACCCCCTTTTGATTGATCTCAGTTGATGTATCCCTTTGGGCTGGTCCCTGTAGACGTGGGCGGGGTCCTTTGACATAATTTGGATAAAATGCATGGGCCAGTCCTTAGGGATCAGTCCAAAGGACCCCTCCACAGGGACACGTCAACAAGAACCCGTCCTCCGGGACCCGTAAAAAAATGACTCCCTTCAAAAAGTACCCGTCCAAAGGGGCTAGTCAACAGGGACCAGTCCAAAGGAATACATCAACAGAGATCAATCAAAAGGGGGTCAATCAACAGGGATCAATCAAAGGTTACGTTAAGCTACGGCAGCCCTTTTGGAACATTTTGATCACACCTCGTAGGGGTAGGTTAGGTTAAGTTAAGCTACGGCCACCATTTTGGAACTTTATGATCACACCTCGTAGGTTAGGTTAGGTTAGGCTAGGTTCACTTAAGCTATGACCACTATCTTGAACATTTTTGATCACACCTCGTAGGTTTAGGTTAAGTGAGGTTAGGTTAGGTTAAGTGAAGCTACGGCCGCCATTTTGAAACTTTTTGATCACACCTTGTAGGTTAGGTTAGGTTAGGCTAGGTTAGGTTATGTCGCAGCCACCTTTTTGGAAATTTTTGATCACACCTCGTAGGTTAGGTTAGGTTAAGTAAAGCTACGGCCGCCATCTTGTTAGGTTAGGCTAGGTTAAGTTAAGCTACGGCCGCCATCTTGTTAGGTTTGGCTAGGTTAAGTTAAGCTACGGCCGCCATCTTGTGAGGTGGGGAGGTGGAGGTGGGTCCCGTACTCTCCAAAACACACTACTGCACAATTTTTGTCCTAGGGTGAAATTTATTTTTGGGGTAGAGGGGGTAAAGACCTTTCATTTACGTTAAACAAACATTTTTGTAAACTTCTTAGTTTCCAAAATATAGACAATTTTGAAAATTGGACTTTTTTCGGAAAAATGAAAAAAATGTTAAGTTTTGTTTTAACGTTAAATAACTTAAAGAACATTTGTTTGAGTCTATATATGACTTTTTAGAATGATACGTTTTCAAAATATCGCCTACTTTCACAATTATACATTTTTGGATTATGTCCCAGAGATCTGGGACTTGGTATGTGGGTAGTGGGGTTAAATACCTGTCATTTATGTCAAACACACTTTTTTGTAAAATTCCTAGTTTCCAAAATATAGCCCATTTAAAAAATGAACATTTTTGGGAAAAAATGTCAAAAATTCCATATTTTGTTCTAACGATTAAGGATATAAAAGCCATTGGTTTGAATCTATATATGACTTTATAGAATGATTAGTTTTCAAAATATAGCCTACTTTCCAAATATTTTTTAGAAAAATTTTAAAAAATATAATTTTTTTCGACTAAGAATGGGATAAACGTAGGTGGAGTTAACATATGACTTTATATGATTTTTTTTAGTTTAAACATACAGTCTACTTTCCCCATTCACATTTTTTTTTTGGAAAAAAAATAATGTTCTTGACTAGGCATGGGATAGAGGGAAGAGTACGAGTTGAGAGTAACTTAGAGTACTTTAGATTTTTTTGAAAGTTTAGTGTGTTGTTGTTGTTGCTTACAAACTTGGCAGTAAGCATTATGTTGTGATAAAATGGACTGATATACTTTCCAAGACCAAGAGAAAAATCCACTAAATGCATTGACAAAATAACTTGTTAAATAAGCCAACACAAAATGCCCAACATAAGACCCCACACATAAACTAATACATAAGCTAATTTGTAAAATGTTAAACACTTGCATGGTATTACATTTTAGGTAATGCATGTGAAACATGAACTCACTTGTCTGTTGTATGAAAAGGACTCGTCAACAATGACCTGTCAAAAATGGACACTGCATGCACATTTTTAATTACTACCCACCTCTCTCCACTCCTAATGCAAAATGAACATGTAAGACACAAATTGGAAAAATCCATGTTTCCATATTGACAAATAGAAAAAAAACATTAAACTGAAATTTTAAAAACTGTTAATGGGAATTTGGTAAATTGACAAATGTGAAAACAACAAATTGGAAAATCCATGTTTCTATATCATGAAATTGAAAACCTTTAAACTGACATTTTAAGAACTGTAAATGGGAAATTGTGAAATTGATAAATGTGTTAACTGGTCATACTAAATATGAGGAAGAACTATTGGATATAGAAAATGAGCTTTGTCATGCTAAAATTATTGTGTAATGAATCCATGTAACCGCTTAAACTATTTCTTAACAATACATGTAATATTTTCTACCACTTTGCTACCACTTTTCTAGTTTGCTACCACTTTTCTACCACTTTGCTACCACTTCTCTACTACTTTCCTACCACTTTTCTACCACTTTTCTACCACTTTGCTACCTCTTTGCTACCACTTTTCTACCACTTTGTTACCAATTGTCTACTGCTTGTCTACCACTTTGCTACCACATTTCAACCACTTTTCTATCACTTTAAACTGTACATATTAAATATAAAAGCCAACGCTAAATGATTCTAATACCAGAACAGATATAAACTTTGTAGTGTGCAAATCATACTAACAGGTTAGTTGTAAAATGTTAAACACTTGCATGGTAGAACATTTTAGGTAATGCATGCGAAACTTGAACTCACTTGTCTGTTGTATGAAAAGGACTCGTCAACAATGACCTGTCAACAATGGACACTGCTTGCACATTTTTAATTATTACCCACCTCTATCCACTCCTAATGCAAAATGAACATGTAAAACACAAATTGGAAAAATCCAAGTTTCCATATTGACAAATAGAAAAAACCACAACATTAAACTGACATTTTAAAAACTGTAAATGGGAATTTGGTAAATTGATAAATGTGAAAACAACAAATTGGAAAATCCATGCTTCCATATCATGAAATTGAAAAACTTTAAACTGACATTTTAAGAACTGTAAATGGGAAATTGTGAAATTGATAAATGTGTAAACAACAAAATGCAAAATCCATGTTTCCATATTATGAAATTGAAAAACTTAAAACTGATATTTAAAAAAACTGGAAATGGGAAATTGGAAAATTGTTATATGTGTAAACAACAAAAATGAAAAAAAAATCCAGTGGGGTAGTGATCATGTTGTACAGTAACCTATAAGACTAGAATGAGGATAGTTGCATGACATGTAAAACACAAATTGTAAAGAAATCCATGTTTCCATATTAATAAATAGAATAAAAACATTAAACTGAAATTTAAAAAACTGTAAATGTGAATTTGGTAAATTGACAAATGTAAAAACAACAAATTGGAAAATCCATGTTTCAATATCATGAAATTGAAAAACTTTAAACTGACATTTTAAGAACTGAAAATGGGAAATTCTGATATTAATAAATGTGTAAACAACAAAATGAAAAATCCATGTTTCCATATTATGAAATTGAAAAACTTAAAACTGACATTAAAAAACTGAAAATGGGGAAATTGGAAAATTGACATATGTGTAAACAACAAAATGAAAAAAAATCCGTTTTGGGTATTGATCATGTAGTACAGTAACCTGTAAGACTAGCATAAGGATAGTTGCATGTACCTTATATGCTTTGTGTATGTGCATTAGCCTTTGGATTAGCTTAAGTTAGGTTTGGTAAAGTTAGGTTTAATGAGGTTAGTTTACTCTTTTAGGAAAATGTAAAAAAAAGTAAAATCTAAAAATCAAAAAATCTTAAATTTAAAATGTAAAATCTAAAATCATTAAATGAGGTTTCTGCTGGTTATGACAACACCTTTATGATTTAGTCAATGTTGATGTGTGGTATCCAATTGCTACTGACTTTGCATGATCATCACCCATTGTCTTGATCAAGACCTTGGGTTTCAAATTACTGCAGCGTTAGTCATAGCAATAGAACTGTGCGCTCTCTGCCATGTCAGCAACATGACACCGGAAGGAACACCTGTGTAATATCCAATGACTGCTAACTTTGTATAATCATCACCCATTGTCTTAATGAACACGTGGGGTTTCAAATTACTGCAGCGTTAGTCATAGCAACAGAACTGTGTGCTCTCTGCCATGTCTGTAATATTACACAGGAAATAACAAGACGTCTTACTGTACATACCATCTCCTCAGTTTTAACATCTTAAGAACAAGTATTATTCTCTTTCAACTACAAATGACTCGTTAGAACACATCCATCCACCAAGTTAGATCCCCTTGACCTGCTCTCAAATGGCATGTGCCTCATGTACAAGGGTGTGTGCATTAGCCCTAACCTAACGTTACGTACGAACTAAACAGAATGTGACTTGTTAGCTCTTATTGTGCACGTGCACAGGTGAACACTTGTGTGTTAGGTCACATTACACATGAACTAGCATTTTCTCACGTAAGTGCATTTCTCTGTTCCACAAGATACAAATTTGATTGCTGGATTGTATCCTGCACTGTTTATGCGATATAGCTTTGCCAGGTAGTTCCCTACATATAGCAATTTTACCACTGCTCTACCTACGCCTTTTTGCTCTTTTGGCTTTCTTACACTCTAGTGTGTGATAGACAGCATTAACTGTATATCAAACCCAGTTCACCTTTGTATTTGTAATCCAAGTAATAATTTGAAAAGACACAAATGTAATCAGTTTTAAACGTTATCTCTGTTTTGTTTCGTTTAATATGTTTATGACATTCATATTAACCTGAAATCGAACCCTCTGGTGAATATGCTAACAGCTTAACCACTGCACCACCATGCCCTTGTTCCTTAGTTCAACTCGTTCTAGGCCTCAGACCTGGAAATCGAGTTAAGACTACCAATACAAGAGCTAAAAGTGTTTACCACTGCAACACAAAAAAATGGATAGCTGGTAACATTAGAAAACCGGAAATGACTTTATTTCTGTTAGCAATGCATTTCGTCATCAGCCTACTGTCTGAGCACTGACAGCAACACAATTTAGTTTAGAACAAGCGAGTGTGTGTGTGTATAGATTATTAGCTTCAAGTATTTAAAGCTTGTTGTGTGTAGCGATCATTTTGTCTCGGTAACCACTGAGCATTTTTGTGTTTTAGCTATCCTCTTTAACCAATCAAATAAAGATAGTCTACTCTTAATTCTTGATAAATCAGAGTTTGCGTACACCGTTTCTCATTTATTAACCCATACTTGCAACCTATACTCCCTCTATACTGCAGTTTGATCTGAAAACAAATTTCAATGGTAAAAGACTTGTCAGTCACCATACATGTAGCCTACACTAATTCTTTCTCTACCTAGCTATGTTTCATCACACATGGTAAACATCTCACATGTTCGTACCCGATTATTAGTTTATAAAATCTCAGGTCAATGACCTTGATGTATTGGGTATTTTTTGGTAAATGCATTGGCCATGGGAAAGGGTTGACCATTCTAAGTCCTATGACACCTCACATGTTGATATTCAATTATTAGTTTATAAAATCTTAGGTCAATGACCTTGCCGTTTTTGAATCTTTTGGGTAAATTCATGGAAAAGGGTTGACCATCATGAGTCCCATGACAGCTCACTTGACCCTCTCTGATTATTAGTTAGCGAGATATTAACAAAAGTGTAGTTAGGCCCTTTTAACAAAAAATAAATAATACATTCAAAACGAAATGTCACCTCAAGTCCAACGACCTCTCATACAAGTCCCATAGCCTTATTGGTTCATGAAATGTTAAAAAGCTAATTACCTATTAGTTTTGGATCTTTTGGTAATTTAAAAAACTCATCTATAAATCTGTATTCAAAAAGCCCGCCCTCTTACAAAAACACAAGTGCACATGCGTAAAAACAAAAAAACAAAACATGTTAATTCATAGTAGCGATCGGCTCTTCGCTTGCGTTTCATGTGGAACAACGTTTAATTTCATTATAGCATTAGGGGTCATGAGCCAGTCAAAAGGAACCGGTCTAAAGGGATTAGTCAAAAAGGACCCGTCAACAAGGACCCTTTCACAGGGGCTCGTCCACAAGGACCCGTCAACAATGTGCCATCAACAATGACCCCTCCACAGGGACCCGTCCTCAGGGGACTCGTCCACAAGGACCCGTCCACAGGGGCCTGCGTGTGCGTGCGGGGGGACATACGATTACGTCAACAAATCATCTCATCTAGTTTCAAATTTAGCCACTACGGCGCGTGCAACACACAGAAAGTGCGTGGGAACATACGATTACGTCAGCGAAACATGAACTCACTTGTCTGTTGCATGAGTATCAGTTTAGTCGTGGCATTAAGCAGCAAAAGACGTTTACTTACACACAATCCATCATTATGGTAAGCTATTTTTTTCTTATCATTATGGAAATCTCCTTATTAGAATAAAATGTTATAGTGGTTCTGGTCACTTATAGCTAAACTGTAATAGATATGATTTTTTTGTTTCTTTATAGGCTACTACAATAAATATTCACAATGCTTAGGGGGGTAGAACTGTTGATTAGAGAGAAAAAAGCTCACTGAATTACCAATGCATACTCTTTTCCGTATCATTAACATTCAAAAAGGTGACACAATGTATGGTGAACGTGTATTATGTGTTAGTGAAAATTTTCAGACATTCCTTTCTACACGTTTTAATGATATATGTCAGAAAGTGTGCTCGAGGATCTAAATCGTAGTGGACATTCTCTATATCTAATTAATGAGGGTATAAAAACAATAAATGTTTTGTACATTCTGACCTTGAAGTTAGGTTAGGTTAGGTTAGGTTAGGTAAGGTGGGATTTTGGTTAGGTTAGGTTAGGTTAAGTTAGGTTTGATTAGGTTAGGTTTTGTTAGGTTAGGTTAGGTGAATTTGGGTTAGGCAGAATGGCTGCGGTATGAATCAAAAGCCAGCTCCTGTCAGTTTTGCCTCACAAGGTTGTGTGTACCCCATTCCAACCTCCAGCCTAGAATTGAATTTTTTGACAGAGCTAGGACTCGAACCCGGGGTCTCTACAGAAATAGCTAAGAATGCTAGCCACTACACCAAAAAGTGGACAATATAAGGCAGGTCTTGATTGTACATAATCAATGCAAGATTACCTAATAATGATAATAATAATAATAATAATAAAAACAATAAATATTCCATTTAGCGACTACACGGTCGAACTCCCCCTTTGACATTATTCACGGTCTCAGAGTGTGGCGGCCATTTTTCGCATTAGCCCCTGTGCCAGCTATGACTGTCCCCTCCATAAGAATAACATAGGGCTGGTTGCGCGTGGCCGCCATTTTACGCATTAGCCCCTGTGCCAGCTTCGGCCTATATATCCTACTCCGGCGGTGCCATGTCATAGATTTATGGCATGATAAAGAACCTTCCACTAATTACACTTGTGTCAAGCTAAACTATAGGTTATCTTTGAGTAACGCTCTTAGGTTCCAACGTTCGTCGCGAGGAGCCGACTGCGGTGGCATCTATTAAGTGGGCCGGTACAGTAAACCACATTTAAAATAATTCTTATCTCAGCTCCTAATATATGTACAGCAATGAAACTTTATAAATAAAGCATCCTATATCTTTACTAGTAATCACATATATCAGAATTAATTTAAGCATTATCAAACTCGCTAATTAATTATTCAAAATGGCGGCTGTTTGCGTGTCGGTGCTCAGCGTTATATTCATAGCCGGACGATTTATCAATATATTAGTGTTCTGCTTTTTTAAATGTACTGGTAAAGGTTACAGCTAAATATCTGACCTCTTCCAGAATTATATGTTCAAGATTAGTATTTTTAAATTTGTGTTACTTAAAAATGGCATATTTTGGTCAATTTGTGGGATGTAAATAATTTGTTATCCCAATAATTATCAATTTTAGGAACATGAGTTTGGTCAGTTTTGTAGTCTCTAGCACTTAGAACATTATGGAAAAGTAACATTGAAATACAATGTATAATTTAGGAGTTACAAGTAAAACGGGTTTGAAAAATATAGTTTTGAGAAAATGAACCGCAAAGCCTATGCAATGTCTAGCATTTGAAATCATAACTCCTAAACTATTGCAGATATTTAAATAATTATTTCACCAAAATGAACTACACGAGTGAGGCTATACAATAAACAAGATGTTCAGTAAAGAACATATAGCCTACTTTCTCCTAAATGTATGAGTATAGTTATAACTCGTTGTTATTATCAAAGAGTATAATAGAACTATTCTTTGTTGAAGACCTTAGAAACGATTTACCTCTACCAAACGCCACAACCTAGATAAAAACTGCTACCATCATTGAAGAAAGAAAGAAAGATAAGAAGTATATCAAGAATGTTATGGATCTGGAGACATAATCGACCGGACTGGCTGCGTGGCTCAGCGGTAACGTTCTCGCTTGCTGGGCCCTAGGTTGCAGGTTCGTATCCTGGCGCAGTCAGCTGGCATTTGAGGGTGCACAAATGCGAGGGAGCCGTGTCAGTACATTTACTGGCACGTTAAAGATCCCCTTCGGGCCAAAATTCCGGCACCCCGGTGTCTCTAAAAGCAGCAGTAGTTAAAAGGGATGTAAAACCAATAACATTATTATTATTATTATTATTATTATTATTATTATTATTATTATTATTATTATTATTATTACATATACGACCTGCCGTGGGCAACATCCAACTTTGAGTTGAGGCATGTCTTTACACGTCTGGTTGTGCATGGCTTTCACAACCCTAATTGAATTAACAAATCTTTCCATGACCCTACAGAGACGTGTGTATACAAACTATGTGGATATTTTCGATTGCTATTTGCCTGAAATAAAAGTAGTAATTACTAACCTGAACTAACACCAACGGCTTGAATTCAGTTTCTATGTGAAATCGTTTTGTTCTTTACTTCAAATAACATTTTCAAGTAACGCAAAATAGGCTGTTACAAACCCTTTAAAATAAAAAGTAAAAATGTATCGTAGTATCATCTTGTCATTCTTCAAATTCGATGCGCATAGAATGCCAATGGTATACTAATCAATGGAGCCCCACGTAGACTAGTCGTGACATCTAGTGGTGAAATATCGAACAATATAATCCTAACAGAGCGAGTGCATTCTAGCGGCCAGAAGAAGAAACTTTTCAATAAAATCTGGAAGTTAACGTGCAGTTACCTTTTTGGCAGCTAGATGTCTCGAGTAAATCTGCTGGCGAATTATGTTTTAATTAAATATATATTTTACACCATAATATGCACAATATAACGCTTAATTTTAAAACATCTGAGTCATTACAAAACAATAAACATATAACATTTCAAGCAAAAAACCTAGCTCTGATCGGGTTTGAACCATAGGCTTTTGAGCGATAGGCTAACGCTCTACCACTGAGCTAATTGTGTCTACGAATATCGTTCTATATAAAATGACCTACATAGAACTTGTTAGCAAATAATGATTTATACTAAACGATTTCATCACTGGAGTATATTATTTATATATAAAGCATTTCATACAAAGTTTATTTATTTTGTATCAGTATGCTATATTGCATGCAATACTCAAATTAGTGAAATATAAGTCAGACACAAGATATCCGCTGCCATCTTGTCTTATTACTGAATCGGCTCAGCTTTTTAAAATCACGTCTGCACTATAGTATTACAAAATAAACTTTTAATTTCGAACGTGCCTCTTCCTTTAGAACAGTTAAAACGATTCTCGGCTCGATAATCGGAACTGGTGGGTCCCATGATATGGATTATAAAGTTTGCATAATTCGCACGGCCGCCATCCTGAAATGGTATGGCGGATGACCTTGTAGTTTGGTCACAAGACGCATCCTATACGAAGGTATGTTGTTACCAAATTTGGTAGAGATCGGATGATTTGGTTAGTCGTTATTTGATTTTACGTTTTGAACGTTTGAGTGGCCGCCATTCAGTTTTAGTAAAGATGGCGGCGATATAAAACATGACACTGAGGTGTCCTTTGCTAGTGCTACCTTTGTACCAAATTTCGTTCAATTCGCATTCACCGTGTTCGAATTGATAAGGGGGGACAGACATTCAGAGTACACACACTCACACCCACACAGACACACACACAGACTCACACACACACATACACACACACAGACTCACACACACACATACACACACACAGACAGACACACTTTTTTCGCGAAGTGTTGATCTCATAAGTCTACTTTCATTTTTTGCAAAAATCGAAAGTAGGCTAAAATTACAATGACAAATCGAAATTTTGAAGGTGGTTGACTGTACCGTACCGGTCCCCTCAACATAGTGCAGAACTAGTTGTTGGTCGTTGACGGTGGCGTTTGATAGCAAAAGTTGGAACTACTTGTAAATCCAATGTATCCAGTCTTTACTTGAATAGTAAAAATAAAAAACAGATATCACAATTAACACCGGTTATCAGACAGATTCTACACACACCCAAAGTACACGGGGCTACATGACCGCGTTGTCGCAGCCCCTAAACTGAGGAACACATACATATTCAAATTAGTCATTCGTCCCTTTAAATTCTTTTCTTTTGGCCAAGACAGAGAGTCTTCCACTAAAAGCCTACGAATGCTATGTTATCAGCCGATCTGGCGCTCGTTCAGGTATCTAGAAGATACAGCGATGAGACTTCTTTGACATCAATGTTGTCGTAAAATCTAGTTCTTGAACGAATCTTCTGTTATCAGGCAATTTAACTGGAGATTGTGGAGTGATTAAACGTTCACAGTGTTGCCAAACGAACCTCGCTACACACTCAATTGACTAACGGTTTGAGAGTTAGTCAACAAGTTAAGTCGAGAAAAATTCGATAAGTAGAGAGTTCTAAGCTCAGAGCTATTGTGAACCCTGATTCAAGATAACTATCAATGTTACAGGCCATTTCAATTTGAGATTTTTCAAAGCGGCTCTGGTGGCGTAGTTGGAAGTATGCTGAGCTCTATGCCCAAGGTCATGGGTTCAAACCCGGCCGAAGTCGTCGGATTTTTAAGAGAGTTAAAAATCCCTCAGTATGCCTTCCTTCGTAGGGGAAGTAAAGCCGGCGGGCCCATGTCATATATATATTTATGGCATGTAAAAGAACCTTCCACTAACTACACTTCTGTGAAGCTAACTAATTATAGGTTAGCTTTGACTAACTCACTTAGGTTCCAACGTTTGTCGTTAGGAGCGGCATCTAGTAACGAAGTTGTCGTTGACGGTGGCGTTTGGTAGAGAAAGTAGGAACTACTTCAAAATTGAATGTCTGCAGTCCTTACTTGAATCAAAAAGAGATAACACACCCTAATACTGCTATCACAATTAACACAGGTTATCAGACAAACTGATACGCTGTGACCGACAGCGTCAATCAACTTTTCACAAAATGTGTTCAGATAAATGAAACGTGTATTACGCAAGTGCAGAATAACAGGTAGTATCGATATGTTGCATGTACCTGAAAGGAAACATGATATGCCATATATTAAGAACAGCTGCCGCTAAAAGATGAGAGTGCTTAACCCGTAGCTGGACGTCTCGCTTGGATGTATCATTATGATACACCGCGACCGTTCTGTGAAACATAAACATTGCGACCGACGGAAGGAGCGAAACTGCTTCATAATAAAGAAAAACCTAAGAATCAAGCCGTTAAACTATTGTATGGAGTGTCCTGCTGTATGTCAAGGAGCTGTCGAAAATCGGGGAAGCGAAGATGTAAAGGATTAGAGCATTTTAAAAGGGGTGCTATCTGAGGATGTTTAGAATTCTCTGGGTGCATAAAGTGACCAATGAAGATGAACTACTGAGAGTTGAATTGGAGAAGCCACATCTCTTGAACCTAATTTGTAAGAGAAGAGATCTTTAGATTGGGCATGTTCTCAGACACGAAGGAATGCTCATGGCAATTCTTGAATGAACTGTGGAAGGAAGAGGTGATCAATCCTACACAACTCTGAAGACGGCCTCGTTGCGTAGTGGCTAGCATTTTTGGCTGTCACCACGGAGGCCCGGGTTTGATTCCCGGCTTTGGCAAAAATTTAATTCTGGTCTGAGTGCAGGAACGAAGTACACTCATTCCTACATCAACAATCCTGGAAGTGGTTTTCCGTGGTTTTCCACCTCACTCCAGGCAAATGCCGGGATGGTACCTACAGCGTCATTATATTTGTGCGCCCCGGTAATCGCGCTAAACTATGGCGGCATTTGGCTGGCCAGGTGCGGAGCGAATGGACCTCGCAATACCCCGCTCCGCTTTCTTTTTTTCGCGTGTGCTTTTTAGTGCCGGGAGTGTCCGAGGACATGTTCGGCTCGTCAGAGTTTTGTAGCTGCTTCTATACGGACACCCATTGGGTGAGCTACAAGTACCATCGCTGACTCTTATCGTTAGTTCACACGTGTTTTGCCATTCATATGGACGTGTATCTGCAAAGCTTCGACGTTAGTGTTGCACGTTTAGTGAGTATTGTGATTACTGTGATTGTTGGTCATGCCTAGCCACCAATTCACATTGCGCGAATGTGTGTGTATCCACAATGAAAAGCAGAAAGTCTTGTTCTGAAACAAGACGAAAATTTCGAATCAAGTTTCCAGGAAGACCTGTGCCCAATGCCAGTATAATTAGGGGGCTCGCTAAACGATTCAAGGAAATAGGCTACGTAAATAATAAAATAGTTATTCATAATGTTGAATTTTGGTCTTATGCCGTGTTTATTATATTAAAACTCGACGCGTTTCGAAAGAAACCATGCCTTTCTTCGTCAGGAATAATCTGGAATATGACAATGATTGCTAAGAGAAAGTAACAAAGAACATATAGAAGGTGCCCAAAGATGGACGCCATTATAGCCCCATGTTAGGGACAACGGAAAGCAGCAGTGAAGGAGGATTTGTGAAGTGTCTTCTTTACAAGAAGAAATTAATACCTTGCGAACCACCTTTGAGAGCAACGGTTATAGCAAGGCTTTGATCTCTACGGTTCTGAAACCAGCAAATAATAATAGGACGTCAGTTGAGAAAAGAGATGTAAGAGGAACTGCTTACCTACCTTACATACATAACACGACGGATCGTATTGCTAAAATCCTACGTCGGTACAACATACGGACTGTATTTGGAACTTCTGTTAAGATTAGGCAACTCCTGCGACCAACTAAGGACAGTTTGCCTAAATTGCAACAACCGGGTATCTACAGAGTTCCCTGTACTTGTGGCAAGGTTTACATCGGGCAGACTTCGAGAACAATATGCACTCGCATTAAGGAACATAATAGATGTATCAGGCTCATTCAACCTGATAAATCAGCTGTTGCCGATCATGCATTAACACCTGGCCATGATGTCATGTTCCAAGGAGTGGATGTTCTTGCCCGTATAAAGCAATATCGTCCCAGAATCATCAGGGAGGCGGTTGAAATACGTAAACACCCAGATAATTTCAACCGCGACACCGGCTACAATCTCAGTGAATCCTGGCTACCTATTATCAGAACCCTGAGAAAGTAATTCACTGCTGCTTTCCGTTGTCCCTAACATGGGGCTATAATGGCGTTCATCTTTGGGCAGCTTCTATATGTTCTTTGTTGCTTTCTCTTAGCAATCATTGTCGTATTCCAGATTATTCCTGACGAAGAAAGGCATGGTTTCTTTCGAAACGCGTCGAGTTTTAATATAATAAACACGGCATAAGCCCAAAATTCAACATTATGAATAGTAACACGGGCCGTGAAAGTCTAAATGACAATAATAAAATAGTTGACAGACGTCCTTTCATCAGAAGATATCAGGTGTGTGTTACAAGAGAGGGGGGGGGGGGGGGCATTTTCAGCAACGCCTATGAGCACTGTAGGTATACATTATTGAACATGTTTGGTAAAAGTGTAAAATGGCGCGCCACACACCGACTGAACCGTGACGCGCGCACTCAATCAGCGCCAGTCAACGCCGGCTTAACTTGCCGTGTTTACCGGGGCGCACAATGACCCTGTACTTAAGACCACGGCCGCTTACTACCCAACCTTGACCTCAATTACAAATACACGCACTACTACAGACATCACAGTGACACACATTATCAGACAAGTACACGGGGCTACATGACCACGATGTCGCAAGGCCCCTAAAGAAGCAACAACAACAACTTTGAAGAGAAATGATAGCGTCGGGACAAAGCGATCTTAGAATTGATGATATTACTTCCTATATGAGAAGTTATTTATTTAGTGTTGCCTTCGCAATCTAATGAAATGTATAAAATTGGGCGGGGAATAATTATTCCTCACAGTTACTAAGCTGCAAAAATTAACATATTAATTATAAACTTTTCCAATTAAGGGGTTTAATTTATTGGAAGACGTGTTTCATTCGTCAAGTAAGCATCATCAGATCGTGATCACTTGTTAAGGCTTCTTTTAAATTAGACACCATATGTACTGCATATATTTTTCTATCTTCGTGTGACCTCCTGAGAGGCCGAGTGCAGGTCTTTCTAGTCGACGCCCGTGGGCGACCTGCGCGTCGGGATGAGAGATGGAATGGATGAAGATGAATGAAACTGGGCAAGGATGTGGAAGGAAGCGGCCGTGGCCTGTCAGAAGGTACCGTCCCAGCATTTGCCTGGTGTTGAAAATGGGAGACCACGGAAAACCATTTCAAGGACAGCCGACGGTGGGGCACGAACCCACGCGTCTACCGAGTCAACAGAGAGCTTGGCCCCTTGGCCTAACGCTGCGCTTTAGCGAGCGTAGCCACCACTGTCGGTAATAGAAACGCTAAAGTATACGGAGTGAACGTAATTGCCGTAGGTATTTCATGGTCCATATTTTCGATGCATATTTGGCCAATAATTTTTGCATTCATATTTATTCATTTAATAGAGCATGAAGTTCCGGACCTTACTCATTATCCACAGAGCCGGGGATCGGCAATAAATGGAACACATGAATAAGCTGAAGCCTGTACAGTGTCTCGCAGAGAGGCTAATAGCTCGTCATTCTCTTCCCCCTTTATCAACATTTCCATCTATAGAGGCAACAGCCAAACAAACTGATTTGATTTTTCTGCATATGAAACTTATGTACAACATTATTGATTCTCACAAGTTAACTCCATTATTTAGTATTGCATTTTAGTTATTATTATTATTATTATTATTATTATTATTATTATTAGTCTATTATTATTCTTTTTTCTTCCATGTGAATTGACCACTTAGGATAACGCAACAGCTCTGTTTTTATATTTTCCTATGCCTGGAGTTTGCTCTGTCTCCAATATTCGTTCAAGCGGTCACTGGCGTGTTTCCTTTGCCTGGAGTTTGCTCTGTCTCCAATATTCGTTCAAGCGGTCACTGGCGTGTTCCCTTTGCCTGGAGTTTGCTCTGTCTCCAATATTCGTTCAAGCGGTCACTGGCGTGTTCCCTTTGCCTGGAGTTTGCTCTGTCTCCAATATTCGTTCAAGCGGTCACTGGCGTGTTCCCTTTGCCTGGAGTTTGCTCTGTCTCCAATATTCGTTCAAGCGGTCACTGGCGTGTTCCCTTTGCCTGGAGTTTGCTCTGTCTCCAATATTCGTTCAAGCGGTCACTGGCGTGTTCCCTTTGCCTGGAGTTTGCTCTGTCTCCAATATTCGTTCAAGCGGTCACTGGCGTGTTCCCTTTGCCTGGAGTTTGCTCTGTCTCCAATATTCGTTCAAGCGGTCACTGGCGTGTTCCCTTTGCCTGGAGTTTGCTCTGTCTCCAATATTCCTTCAAGCGGTCACTGTCGTGTTTCCTTTGCCTGGAGTTTGCTCTGTCTCCAATATTCGTTCAAGCGGTCACTGGCGTGTTCCCTTTGCC
The DNA here is from genome assembly GCA_946902985.2 of Meconema thalassinum. Taxonomy (NCBI): domain Eukaryota; kingdom Metazoa; phylum Arthropoda; class Insecta; order Orthoptera; family Tettigoniidae; genus Meconema; species Meconema thalassinum. The sequence continues at coordinate 98,530,663 of OX336391.1, forward strand.
TGGAGTTTGCTCTGTCTCCAATATTCGTTCAAGCGGTCACTGGCGTGTTCCCTTTGCCTGGAGTTTGCTCTGTCTCCAATATTCCTTCAAGCGGTCACTGTCGTGTTTCCTTTGCATGGAGTTTGCTCTGTCTCCAATATTCCTTCAAGCGGTCACTGGCGTGTTTCCTTTGCCTGGAGTTTGCTCTGTCTCCAATATTCGTTCAAGCGGTCACTGGCGTGTTCCCTTTGCCTGGAATTTGCTCTGTCTCCAATATTCCTTCAAGCGGTCACTGTCGTGTTTCCTTTGCCTGGAGTTTGCTCTGTCTCCAATATTCCTTCAAGCGGTCACTGGCGTGTTTCCTTTGCCTGGAGTTTGCTCTGTCTCCAATATTCGTTCAAGCGGTCACTGGCGTGTTTCCTTTGCCTGGAGTTTGCTCTGCCTCCAATATTCGTTCAAGCGGTCACTGGCGTGTTCCCTTTGCCTGGAGTTTGCTCTGTCTCCAATATTCGTTCAAGCGGTCACTGGCGTGTTCCCTTTGCCTGGAGTTTGCTCTGTCTCCAATATTCGTTCAAGCGGTCACTGGCGTGGTCCCTTTGCCTGGAGTTTGCTCTGTCTCCAATATTCGTTCAAGCGGTCACTGGCGTGTTCCCTTTGCCTGGAGTTTGCTCTGTCTCCAATATTCGTTCAAGCGGTCACTGGCGTGTTCCCTTTGCCTGGAGTTTGCTCTGTCTCCAATATTCGTTCAAGCGGTCACTGGCGTGTTCCCGTTGCCTGGAGTTTGCTCTGTCTCTAATATTCCTTCAAGCGGTCACTGGCGTGATCCCTTTGCCTGGAGTTTGCTCTGTCTCCAATATTCGTTCAAGTGGTCACTGGCGTGTTCCCTTTGCCTGGAGTTTGCTCTGTCTCCAATATTCGTTCAAGCGGTCACTGGCGTGTTCCGTTTGCCTGGAGTTTGCTCTGTCTCTAATATTCCTTCAAGCGGTCACTGGCGTGTTCCCTTTGCCTGGAGTTTGCTCTGTCTCCTATATTCCTTCAAGCGGTCACTGGCGTGTTTCCTTTGCCTGGAGTTTGCTCTGTCTCCAATATTCGTTCAAGCGGTCACTGGCGTGTTCCCTTTGCCTGGAGTTTGCTCTGTCTCCAATATTCGTTCAAGTGGTCACTGGCGTGTTCCCTTTGCCTGGAGTTTGCTCTGTCTCCAATATTCCTTCAAGCGGTCACTGTCGTGTTTCCTTTGCCTGGAGTTTGCTCTGTCTCCAATATTCGTTCAAGCGGTCACTGGCGTGTTCCCTTTGCCTGGAGTTTGCTCTGTCTCCAATATTCGTTCAAGTGGTCACTGGCGTGTTCCCTTTGCCTGGAGTTTGCTCTGTCTCCAATATTCCTTCAAGCGGTCACTGTCGTGTTTCCTTTGCCTGGAGTTTGCTCTGTCTCCAATATTTCTTCAAGCGGTCACTGGCGTGTTTCCTTTGCCTGGAGTTTGCTCTGTCTCCAATATTCGTTCAAGCGGTCACTGGCGTGTTCCCTTTGCCTGGAGTTTGCTCTGTCTCCAATATTCCTTCAAGCGGTCACTGTCGTGTTTCCTTTGCCTGGAGTTTGCTCTGTCTCCAATATTCCTTCAAGCGGTCACTGGCGTGTTTCCTTTGCCTGGAGTTTGCTCTGTCTCCAATATTCGTTCAAGCGGTCACTGGCGTGTTTCCTTTGCCTGGAGTTTGCTCTGTCTCCAATATTCCTTCAAGCGGTCACTGGCGTGTTCCCTTTGCCTGGAGTTTGCTCTGTCTCCAATATTCCTTCAAGCGTTCACTGGCGTGTTTCCTTTGATCTTCTGTCCAAGTTCTTCCACTTCTCTTAGGTCTTCCTTCATCTTGAAACCCTTCCAGATTTCTCATTTTACTCTTAAATTCACTTCTTTCTAGCTTCTGCGACTCTGTGATGTTCAACTTTTCTATATCATTTCTAACTTCCTTAGTCCACGTTTGAGTGGTCTTCTTGTTCTTCCAGAGATAGTCGATGTCCGAGGAATGTCAGCCTCCTCTTCCGCATAGTCTCTGAGATCCTTTCCACGTTCTGGTAGACTTCGCAGTTTCCATCCGTCTTCAGTCCGAACTGCACCCATGATTTTTCTTAGAATTCTCCTTTCCAGGACTTCTAGTTTTTCGAGGCTATAGCTCATCGAGAGGCATTCACTGGCAAAGAGACATTCCGTTTTTACGACAGTGTTCTAATACCTAATTTTGGTATTCCAGGAGATGCACTTCTTGTTGTAGATATTTTTCGTTAATCCATATACTCTTTCCATTTTTAGAATTCGATCTCCAACAGCTGCTTTTTTAACCGATTCTCCTGTATAGTCTATCCCAAGTACTTGAACTATCTGACCCTTTCAATCCGTCCTATCTCCGTGTCCATGCTTGTCAATTATCATACAGTTTGTGTTTTCAACTGAGATCCATAGTCCTGTTTGGCTGGCGATCTTTTCCAAGAGGTTGAACTGTATGGTTGCTTCATGAGTGGTTTCCGATAGTACTGCAAAATCATCTGCAAAGTCAGGTCAAAAAAAAGAAAACCCTGGCTCTATCCAGCCCATGACGGGCTAAGGCCGACCAAGCGACCGCTGCCCAGCCATTTGGCCTGCAGATATTGGGGTGACGCGTGATCAGCGCGTCGGGTCCCCTCGGCCGTTAATCTTGGTATTCGTGATAGGGGCGCTGTCCCAGTGTCAGACAGCTACTCAATTGTCCTCACGAGGCTGAGTGCACCCCGTTCCAACCCGTTTTAAAATCCCTGACGGAGTCAGGTAGTAGACTTTAATTATTATTACTATTATTATTATTATTATTATTATTTCGCTTACGGCCAATAGAGGATGCGTCAAACAACTGTTACACGTACATAGAAGCCTCTGCAGCCTGCCGCCTTTCCGCCGCCCATTCACTGTTCAGCTGCCTTCTTCGTGAAAGCCCTTAAAGTAATAGTTCTCTGCCGGTAGTTAATTCTATCAGGGATGTCTTCCCGCTTCACACCCATTCTTTCTAGGTCCTTCCTGCCGTCTATTATTCTTATTTTATTTTTATTCTAATTTTTATTGTTATTTTTATTTTTTTATTTTTATTTATTTTATTTTTATTTTTATTTTTATTTTTATTTTTATTTTTATTTTTATTTTTATTTTTATTTTTATTTTTATTTTTATTTTTATTTTTATTTTTATTTTTATTTTTATTTTTATTTTTATTTTTATTTTTATTTTTATTTTTATTTTTATTTTTATTTTTATTTTTATTTTTATTCTTATTTTTATTTTTATTTTTATTTTTATTTTTATATTTTTATTTTTATTTTTGTATTTTTATTTTTATTTTTATTTTTATTTTTATTTTTATTTTTATTTTTATTTTTATTTTTATTTTTATTTTTATTTTTATTTTTATTTTATTTTTATTTTTATTTTTATTTTTATTTTTATTTTTATTTTTATTTTTATTTTTATTTTTATTTTTATTTTTATTTTTATTTTTATTTTTATTTTTATTTTTATTTTTTTATTTTAATTTTAATTTTAATTTTAATTTTAATTTTAATTTTAATTTTAATTTTAATTTTAATTTTAATTTTTATTTTTATTTTTTTATTTTTATTTTTATTTTTATTTTTATTTTATTTTTTATTTAAAATTTTATTTTTATTTTTATTTTTATCAATCTGTTTAAATATTCAAACATTTTGATACAGCTATTCGATCTACTGAAATGATTGCTGGAAACACCTGCTGAACACCGATCGGACATTTCTCTGGTTGCCTACTCTGGCCAGAACAAGCCGCGCTTCTATTATTGCTTCTTGGACACCAAGTATTACAATTTACATGTATGTGGGCTAAACGTCCTCTCACCTTAATGAGTGTTTGTTAATGGTTCTCGGACTTTCTCAACTATTAGGCACCAATCTCTATCGTTCGCCACGGTCACGTGAGAATTAATTGTAATTGCAAGTCCCCAATTTAATTGGGACATTCATTTATTGACCGAGTTTAATTACTTTTCTTCTCATACTACTGATATTTTATAAAACACTACTTAACTTGAATTTTTAGCCTATTTTCAATTTTGAAAAAATAGGCTTATGAGATCACCTTTTGTCCGTGTGTGTGTGCGTGTGTGTGTGAGGAGTGTGTGTGTGTGTGTGTGTGTGTCCCCCTAATAAATTCTAAACGGCTGGAGCGATTTCAATGAAACTCGGTAAGTTCATAGCACTATTCCGGAAGACCCCGACCGTGCCCTTCAAATTTTGTTACGTCTCACCAATCCAACATGGCGGCTGTGCGAAATATTTCATCAGCATTCAATATCTCCGAAACTATTCCCGATATCAGCCTGGAATTTTTTATGGTGATAAAGGAAACTACTAGAAGTTCACCTATGTGACTTTTGAAAAACTGGTATCTACAAAACCAACATGGCTGCTACGCGAATTCGCGACTTTTAAATAGACCATTCTCGTGATTTAATGTACCAAACGCAATAAAACTTGGTACAGGATATATTTATACACATTGTAATGCACCGACATCTAACTTGGTTCAATTGCTTACATGACAACAAGATGGCGGATGTGCGAAATATTTCACTGGCATTCTATATCTCTGAAAATATTAGCGGTATCACCACGAAATTTTGTACGGAGATAAAGGGCACTACTGGAAGTTCATCTACGAGACTTTCAAAAACCGATTAACTACAAAACGAACATGGCGGCCAAGCGAATTTGAAAATTTTAAATAGACCATTCTCGCGATTTAATGTTCCAAACGCAATGAAATCTGGTACAGGAAATGTTTATACACATTGTAATACACTGGTATCTAATTAAGTTCAATTGTTTACATAACCTCAAGATGGCGGCTTTGCGAATTTTAAAATTAAGTTTTTATTTCTTGTGTCGTAATCATGCGATCCATGTGAAAGTTTGAATAATGAACCTACGCAATAATTTTCCTTTAATGGTACATGACTCTATGGCCTATACATTTAACAATCCAACAAGGCGACCATCCGAAATATCTAGACGGCTTTGAATATCTACGAATCTATTATATCAATCAAACTGATTTATTTTTATGGTCACAGGAGCTATTAACTTAAGTTCACCTATAGGACCTTAAATAACTTGGTGATCACGAATCCAACATGGCGGCGACGCGAGGTATAAATATTCACATGGACGTTTCTCGCAATTTAACCATCCGAGTGCAGTGAAACTTGGTACAGTAAATCCTTATACGAATGTTAATCCACTGTCATCTAATTTATTTCAATTTTTTCCATAACCACAAGATGGCAGCTGTGCGAAATTTTAATATCTCCTTGTTACTTCTTGTGTCCTAATCATGCGATTGAAGTTTGAATGATACACGTACACAATAATCTTCATTTAACAGTACATAACTCTAGGACCTACATATATAAAATCCAACCTGGCGACCATCTGAAATATTTAGTCGGTTCTCAATATCTACGAATCTATTACAGCAACCAAACTGAAATTTTGTATGTAGATAGAGGCAATTAACATAAGTAAGATATATGAAAATAGGCTGTATAGTTATTCACGGAACTACTTGCTATATCTTGCATTCTGAGTGAACAATACAGCCTAGCACAGATTGCGAAGCGCTGCGGTAACGTTCTTACATGTTGTGCCCAAGTTTGCAGGATTGAATCCTGGTGCAATCAATTGACATTTGAAGTTTTGCAGTAGTGCATGTTAAACATCCCCTTCGGGGCAAAATTTATGCTCACTGGCGTCAATGTAGTTAAAAGGGACGTAAAACCAATAATGTTGTTATGATAGATTACCAGAAGCGTGTCGTCGAGGTGGACAGGGTTGCGTAGCGAGAAGTACCCCGCCATCTGGAGCATCATGTGAACCAGATAGACACTGTAGCACAGTCTGTTGAGTGGTTGGAAACATGTCCAAGATAAGATTGTGTTGGCGAAACCTGAAACACAAGTACCAATCTTAGGGCAACAAAACAGAATTACACTAAAACATCTCCATGATGGAATGGTGTTGATGACACACAAATTGTACGTTAAAACTCAGCACTACCCCTGCGGCGGTTCGGGCATGGTTACCATGAGCCTGCTGATGAGCCTGACATAGTGTACCTATGCGAAACCCCACAACAGACACAACATAAACCTAGAGGACTTGCTGAGTTTTAGTTACTTGGTCGTAGAAGCCAAAATGTCAAATTGCACATGTTTCCTACACAGACAATATACTAGTAAGTTCCCGGAAACTGTACGTCGTGCACTTTATTGATGGAAAAACGTTACATGTATGAACAGGTCTATTCTAAATTAGTTACCTGAAAGTATTAATGAATAATTTGGAAACTATTGCCCGCAATTCATTGAGATGTTTGGGAACCTCATGTCATATCATCAAGCGTTAGGCCTAGTCGGTCGAGTTCGCTCCGTGCACTCTCCCTGCGCGTCTGGCGGGAAAACGGGAAGAGTGATACAGCGCAAACAAACTCGCTGTCACCGCGCGCATGCACTGAAGTCTATTTTTACTTTTATTTTTATTATATTTTCTAACATGATAGAGCACCTCCTCATTACCACCATGAAGTCACTAAGTTCCTATCCCGCTTGGATGGGACGTAGTGTGAAAATAGCTTGGCCACCACGATCTCCTGATTTAACGCCTCTGGAATTTTCTCTGTGGGGTTACAGTATGATACCGCGTACATCCCTCCACTTCCAACATCCCTCTATGAGCTTCATCAACGTATCCACGTAGCGGTAACTCAGGTGGATGCGGACATGCTAACGCGTATCTGGGATGAACTGTCGTACAGGTGGCATATCTGCAGGAGCCACATTGATCCTTTGCAAACATGGTCTCATGAGGTATGTCCATTGATGTATTGGAAATTGGAAATAAACTACGTAAGTTAACTAACGAGGGAAGTACCCCAGCTCGAACGGCTGAAACCGACTGGCAGTGCGCTTAACATACGAAGATATATCTGTTCTACTACCCATCACGGGCATTTATCTGTAAAACCCCGCATTAGTGTACAATCAAGGTTTGGAAGTTACGGCGTCCAGAGATTGCAGAAACACAATTCACAGCAGAAACTACCGCGCAACAGGCAATTCGGACCATTATATTAGGGAAAATCCATTCCTAGCAATTGGTTAGACCTTTAGCATATATGTGGTAATATTACAAAATGATTGAAGGAACACAATTCGCAGCAGAAACTACCGTGCAACAGGCAATTCGGACCATTATATTAAATAGAATGAGACGTGGTGCAGTATCATCTGGCAAACGGTTGAACACTTGCCTGTAACAAGAAATCTTAACACATGCAGTACCGTGTTGACATAGTCATCTTTCCCACAATAGAAGATACTGTGTTGTTCTTCATTCGACGTCGAAGTGTAAATGTGGAGTTGCAATTAAGGGGACCAAGTACTCCCTATACGAACAATGTTAATTTAGTAAAACTTGGGGGTGCTCATCTTCCAAAGTATTGCAGATAGAGCAGTGAAATTTGATATTGTTGTAACAGTCGCCTTTATCTCTGTGTTAAATGCATTTTAAACAAAATTAGTTCATCCATTTTATTTTATATTTTACTTTTTTCATGTAAGCAAAAAAAACTAATTTTTTTTCTTGCACATGATTTTTTTATGAGCAAAGTATGAATTATTTTATAATGAATTTGTGTTTAACATGGAGATCAGTGTTAGTTTCAAAAGTGGTATTAGTTTTACCCTTGTATCTTTCGTAGTTTCCAAGATAAGCACCCCACACCAAAAAAAAATAATGTTTCCAGATATTTAACTTCAAAGTTAAGTTAGAAAAGAACATGCACTTTTTGTGGTTTAGAACTTTCCAACTCCATACTCTGGATCATCCATGTCTTCCTTTCTCCGTTTGGCTCCTCTCCTTTTCTTACTTGCTAATTTGGTCATCTGTTGTGCCTGTCGATCAGCATTTTTCACACGCACGTCATCCATTTTCTGAAGCTGATGTATGGTGTTAAGGCCTGGTTCAATCCCTAGGTGGGCAAGCACTTGTGCTTTTCCAATGTTTCCCATGTTGAAGCACAGAACACTTTCCAGCACCCCAATTTTAAGAGTATCATACCCAACAAACACATTCTTGGGTATTATAGTCCATATAATGTTGTTAAACGACTCATTCGGGTTCTGGATTTTGCCATGTAAGCATTTTCTTAGCAGGTCTGGGTGAGCCAAATCCCGATATATGGGTTTTATGGCATGTAAAATAGGCTCAGGAAGGCCTTGGTGCTTGTAGTTTGCCCTTTCAGAAGAATTATACTTACACCATGAATCTGTTGGGCAGAGTCCATGTTGAGGTTGATTGTCTGTCGAGAGCTTATGAAAATATGTGCACCACACTGCTTTTCTCATCTTTTCCAAGTCATGCACATTTTCTCTTATTGATACTCTCTTTCCCAATAATCACATTTTATACATATGACACTAGCAAGGCCCATTCGATTGTCAGTGTTTTCATGCACAGATATGCAATCCACATGATTACAATACTTACACTCTACAAATTGTCTCAAAGCTTCAGACAGCAGTTCAATATCTACAAACTGAAAACCTGTGGTCACTTTATTTACATCTGTATTACTGTTGCCAAATTTATTAAACATAGATCTTGAAGAAGAAATTTTCCTCCTTGATGCACTTGTTGGACTATCTGTACAGTCAGAGTGGACCCACTGTTGCTTGTAGGCCTAACCTCACTTTGAATATTATTTCCTTCACTGTTTCTTACACTTCCACTACCTGCACCACTACATTTATTGCTCCTTAAAGATGTATTCTTGTTCTTATACTGATTTCCATGAGTTTTTCTTCGGCCAAATTTCTTAACATTACCCATTTTTCTCCGGCAAACAAGATAATATGGTTTGTATCAAAACAAATAACTCCCTGTGTTATGGATCAAAATATACCAAATCCCTGTGTAAAAACAAAAGGTGACATAAAGACAGTAGGACCAACTTCAGCTACGTTAATTCCTCTTTAAAACGAGGGTACGCACATCAATCTGACACAAAAAGTAACGGAATAGAAGTTGATAAAGTGAACTTCATATGAAAAGGGGCGTCACCAAGGTTACAAGCATGCACTAATTGTTAAAAATGAGACATTTCCAGATGGATTTAGGATATGAAACTCTAGAATTACATTTATTAGACATCCCTCAGCATGAAAGTGAAAAAAAATAAAAAAAATAAAAATTCATCCCATTTAAGGGTACTTGGTTCCCTTAAGTGATTAAAACACAGCGGAATGGAACAGTACGCACACTTAACCAGGGCAACAGGTAGCCATACTCCATTATTTACAATGTTCCCGCATTACAATAGTCCAAACTCAAATGCCACGGTGATCACATTATCACATACTCAGATGACGCTGGCGACCAAACGCGTACTTTTACAGATGAATGGCATTGATAGCTATTGACATAGTGTACCCATGTGAGTAATCTCCATGGAAAATATGCTTCCGCCTCCAGCCAGCATCAGGACTCGGGCGTGTACCGTTCCCCCATTGAGCAGTTGCATATTTTGGATTTGAAACTAAAAGGTATCAACTCTACAATGATAAGGCACAACTCTATTCTAAGACTTTAATTCAGTAATCAAATCATGGCTTCAAACAAATAAAACAATCCCAACAAACATAAAACAAAATCAAACAAAAATATTACTTCCACAATCCACTAATATTAGCATAATATCATCATAATAAACTCATATCGTAACTCAAACCTTTACCCCTATATCAACTTTACAATTCACTCTAGTGCGCTGATGCACATACAACTTCAGAAACAAACTGTACTTTAATTCTTCTGTCATCTAATGTGACTTCTTTACTTTCACAAAATTACTTATTCCTTAAACCTCGTCTTAATTTGCCAATTATGTGTGCCGTGTGTGTTTGATCTCTCTCTTCCCACCAAATGCTTTACATGCATTAGCCTATTCAGGTGTTGCACAGCAGTCTACGTGCAACTCCATAATTATGTAAGCTACCCCTACGCTTCCTCTATTTATATAGCTCCACTGCATGCCGTTGTGATTTCATCTTGAAAACTTTAGTTATCGTTGTGTCGGACGGTACTATTAATCTACCCTTGCGCGCGTAGCCTGTGGCGTTTAGTAACCAACTTCTGAAAAAGTTGTCAGTGACAGTAATAAATGCAACCTCCAACCATTCGTTAGATTGCTAAAATCATGAACCATCAGGGTGAACTATAATTACCAATGTGTTCTTAAACCACATGACTTCATTACTCAATATAACAATGTTCCTTTCAATGCAAGCAAGGTCTTAAATCTTTCCTCTCAAACGCTAGCCATCATGGTACGTTTAGCGACCCAGCCCCTTGGAGCTGTCTGTATAAAATGGAACGGAGTAGGGGTTGTTCACGGCTGTAAACCGACCCTTGTCTCCCAGATTCCTGGACTTCATCTCCCCAAGCAGCATTACGGTTTGTAAAGACAATACCGTGGTCACAGTGACACACGTATCCCAATGGATTTAAACTGAATATTATGCAAATAGGTATTGGATGAGCTTTAACATTTATTCCTACCCTGAGGATATAATAATAACTGGCACCAAATCGGTCCATTTCAACATGAAGGCACGAGATTCATAAAAACATTGGTCTAGTAGGATAACCGGTATCTTAAATAAATGCTGCGGTCAGCCCACATGCTGCCGTCATAAGATTCGCTTCACAAGAGCCGAATCACTCAATAATAAGTTCTCGGGCGATCAGATAGAATGCAGAGGTGTCCAACGTTCCCCTCCCACCTATCACAGGATTCGAACCCGGAACATTCCATATCCATCATCAGAGTTAGGGTCCAACACTAATTACACTCTGGCACAAAGCATATATCCCAGTATACCCACGGCATACGAGATTTCATACGTCGAATAGAATACCTGGTTCCATGACCTAATGTTATAATCTTCGTCCGTTAATTATTAAGAGAAATCTATCAATTAGTCTATAAGCTTTTACACAAGCTGCAAATTCAATTCACTAGAAAGCTTTTCCATTTCCTTGCATAATTATATTCCCATGAATACAATATATTCAATCTTAAACTCTTTTCTCAATCCCTTAATGTAATCTTACTGTAAAATCTTACTGCTTGGATCGATAAGTCTTCCAATTAGCGTCAATATTTCTTGCTTACCACATTTTTCCTGATGTGTTCATTCATACCTTTTATTATTCATTATTATTATTCTTACTGACATAAATTACCAAAATCCGACACAACTTAACCATTTTAAAATCGAACAACCGTGTTCGTCACGTTACATTTACATAACTGATTTGCCATTTTATTAATAGTGGTAACGATTAATCCACTCACTGATGTAACAACATCTCAACACTACTAAAATCAACACAATAATAATTAAACCTGGAGGGTCTACCTCCTAATACTGATTTTACTGGCATCTTTATAACTCTGAAATCACATTACAATCAGCGGCCTATACTTCTACATAATCATAATTTGTGGGGTACTCACATAGATAGGCTCATCATGGTGGCTCCAACCACTTATATCCTTCCGGGTCGCCTGCCATATGCAGATTTAGTGCGACATTTGCATCTTGAATACACACATTTTATAATACATTTCTCTCACCAACCGCACGGCACTTTTCATTTCTATAAAGAAGCTATTGCTTCCGAAATACATGACACTTTATGACACTTATTATACCATTAATTTAAAAAGATATTTCACATATGATTTATACATAACACACGTCACTTTTTACACTTTTCATTGGTTGAAATTCCCCGGCATAAATATCAGAATTGCAGGCGTCGACGGCATCTTCCGTGCTCCTACCAACTCCTGATTGAAAGTCTGGTTCATCTGCCTCCGGAATTCACCAACAGTCTATCAATAATCCTACGGTAAACTTCCTGCTTTGCATAAATAGGCTAACTTCCGTCCTAAGCGTTACTATTTGGTATTCTAAGATATTACCAAATGTTTCGTAAAGTTCCTCCCAGCGCATTCCAGCGTAATAAGACATGTCTAACCAGTCAATACATTATACATTGCGCTTAACACTGTACTTAATTTATACACAGATTATTACTTTCCATAGCTCTGCAACTTATATCACACGTCCCTTCCTATGTGAACACAAACCATTGCTCGTACTGCTGACTTTACACATGCAGCACGACTGTCCTTAATAAAAGCCTTCTAAAGGTTTTACTGCACGGCTTCCCAAGTTGAAGTCCGGGCCTCCTTCCTTGACTTCGGTAATACGCATTTCACACAATAACGTTCGTTGATTACCGTACTTCTTATTATTTCATGACCATGCATGATTATCTTCTCACTTGGTGCATTACGATGTGCGGTGAATATAATGGTTAACACTCAATGTTCAAGCCTTTGTTTGAGCGTCCTTTCCTGAGCCGGACCGACATACGTTCCGCTCTCGAGTCTGTTCAAAACTGCTCTCCTCTGCCAAGGGTCGACTCCCTTATATTGGTCTCACACAAAAAGTAGAGCTAAATTTCCCGCGCTATCTCAACTCCTCTCCCAGCGTGATTCTGGTCTCGAAACAATGCTCATCGGGTTCCTTTTTCTTCACTGATCCCAGAACTATCTGCGTGCTGAAGGATCGATCGGCCAATTAATTAATATTAATTGCTTCTCCCATGGCTTGGGGACGCGGTTTCAGTGGGATTCCCTGGCGACATCGTCAAACCCAGCCGCGAACATACATCGTCCTGTGTCCCTACGCACTCCATTAAATATGCGTCAATTTCGCAGATTAAAGGCTCTAAAATTAGCCTCCTGGCTAAAGATTCACCTGTGTGCAACTCTCATGTCATTGCATTACTCCAATCACGAGTAATCAATGATTTTCCTTGGGATCTTCTCATCCCACTCCCATTTTCCTTCTCAAACGGGAAAGAACCTGGTCATTATTCAACCCCCCAACCTCTTCCAGACGACTTAACTAGGTCAGCGAGATTGACACGGCTCCACGAGTCTCCTCCTACTATTCTAGGCCTATTAGTAAAACGTCAAACTCTCTACTTCTGCGTTCTAAGTCCAGCATAGCCTACTCCAAGTAGTCCAATAATGCTGCATTCCGCTCCTTTTCCCTACATTATTTTAATAAATAATGTCATTATCAACTGAAATCACACCAGTGATTAAATATATACTTTCCTCTAGGGGTTTTTACAATGAAACTCCCTCAACAGATCTCGGGTTCGTTCCCTGGAGGAACCTTTATTCTGAGATCACAGTCTCTGAGATCTACGTTCGATATCAGTCAGCATAACCCCCTCGGGTTCATATTCCCCTTGCAAAACTTATAAAAGTCAATTGCAAGTGACTTTCTGTAAGTAACCAGCTGACTGTCTACCACTGTCTGTGTTTATATCTGGGGTCCTTCACCTCGTCTGGCTGCGAGTAGGTTTCTCTAGCGCCCCCTTCCACACTGCGCTCAGCTCTAAGCTGTTCATTCTCTTGACGGAGGGCTTCATTTATGGCCTCAACTTCCCTTGCCGCTTCGACCATTTCTTTGTAAAGTTCTCGCAGGCACTGGCATTCTTGTTGTTTGTCCCTTACACTGGGCAAGCTGTCGGCTTCTCGTTCCGTCTCGCCGCGTGAACTTTCAGGTCTGACTGCCTGGCTGACTTCGCTATCCACGTTCAGTTGGGTGTGTGCTGCTAATACTTCTTCTTGTTCGTCAAATTCTTCTGGCGAATGGTGATTTTTCAAATTGGCTGCATTCATAACGACCTCGTTTCCTGTTTCTAAATGCCTTATTCACTATCCATTGTTTTGTAGGTCTCTAATCACCTCGGACGGGCCGTGATAACCGAAAATGAACTTCTTATACTTCCTTGCTCCTGGATCTGAACTGGCTGGTCTCCTGACTAAAACTCTTTCGCCGACGAGAAGCGGTCTGTGATACCTCTTCGCACGATTTCTCCTCTGACGTCTCTCCGCCTGTGCTTGGAGATATTCGAAGGTTCGTTGGATCCTCAATTCTCGTCCTGGCTGTGCGTCTACTGGTAATGGAATAACACCAGTCCACGGTCTCTCCGGTCTCTGATCCAAATGTAGAGTCACGGGAACCTGACCTGTCGCCTCATGTACCGGATTATTTATACAGTATTCAATTACTTCAAGGAACTCAATCCAACGCCAATTCTCTTCAGAGCAGTAGATCTTCATGTACTTCTGGATCTCTCTCATTACTCTTTCAACTGGACTTGCCTCAGGATGGCGAATGGTAGATAAAATCTGCCTAATTCCTAGATTCTCCAGTTCTCGACGAAATTCTGCACTAGTGAAGCAGCTCCCATGGTCTGAGAGGATGTTATCCGGCTTCCCAAGAATCGGAATAACTCTCTCTTTCAGGCGTTTCAATACCTGCTTTGAACTTGTCTTCTGTATGGGGCATAATACGACCATTTTTGAAAATACATCCATGGCTACAAAAATGTGTCTATTGCCTCTACGTGCTCTTGGCAGTGGCCCAAAGTTATCTATGCTCATTAGCTGCCTTGGCTTCTCCGGTAACAACGGGATAGGTCGTTGCCTCATTAAAAAGGGATTTCGCTTTACCCTTTGGCACAAGTCACATGTCCTAATAGCATTTCTCACCGTTTCTCTCAACTTTGGCCAAGTAAATGCTTCTTTCAACAGAGCGGTAATTTTGTCTATTCCGGGATGTCCAAATGCTCTGTGTGCTAGCCACACCAATCTCCTCTGCAAAGATGCAGGAATAACAATCCTTTGACGTGTATGATCTACATCATCCCACTTGTGTAGTATCTGATTATACCATACATAATCTGTTGCCAATGCCTCTGCCTCTGTGTATATTGCAGTTCCCCTTGCTAAGCGTCCCTCGAAATAATCGATCGTCATCTTCAACCACGGGTCTTCGCGTTGTAGGTTGGTAAGATTCCTCAAGTCATCCAAGGTCTTCTGATCTCGATTCTCAATCTGGACAGCTAGCGCTTCCTCTTCTCTAGGGTAACGGCTTAATATGTCCGGTATTCCATTTTCTTTCCCTGTACAGTATTCTATTTCCACATTGAATTGCTGAATATACAGGGACCATCTTGTCAACCGCTGGCTAGACAAGTCTGTCTTTAACAAAAATGTTAAAGCTTTATGGTCTGTTCTGAGGACTATTTGAAAGCCATACACGAGTTTATGCCATGATTGCAACGCGTACAAAATTGCGAGCAACTCTATCTCTGTAATCGTGTAGTTTTTCTCATGGGCTTTCAACCTCCTACTTATAAAGGCAATACAAACTTTCTTTTCAGGCTTATCAACCTTTTCCTGGAATAGCATCGCTCCTATACCAATAAGTGATGCATCCGTCTGTATGATGAATTTCTGGGTATAATCCGGGTATCCCAGATTCACATATTCCAAAAGCATTTGTTTTGACCTCACGAATGCTTCCTGACATTGCTCCGTCCAATTCCATCTGCCGCCTTTCTTCAATAGGTCCTGCAGGGGTGCTACTGTCGTAGTATAGTTTGGGCAGTGGTTCGAAAAGAATCCAATTACTCCCAAATACTGTCGGACGTGCTTAACTTTCGTGGGTCGAGGGAAATTTCAAATTATCTCCAATTTATCTGGATTAGGCTTAACTCCATTTGCATCAATAACATGCCCTAGGAATTTAACTTCCCTCTGACAGAAGTGCGATTTCTTGATATTAACCTTAAAGTTAGCTTCTCGAAGGTCATCTAGCAACTTCTTCAGGTCTCTTATGTGCTCCTCCAGAGATTCTGATGTGAGTAGAATGTCGTCTACGTATCTAATGGTACTCTCTTTCACATCATCGGATAGATTGCGATCTAACGCTCTTATCAGGGCTGAACCAGCTGTTTTCAAACCAAAAGGTAGCCTTAAAAACGTGTATGTGTGTTGATCAAACATAAATCCTGTCAACAGACTAGTTTTCTTCTCTAATTCAAGATGGTGGAAACTGGAAGTGATGTCCAAGTTTGTGAATACGGTCTTCCCTTTGAATTTCCTGAGGATCTCTTTAATAGGTGGCACTTGGTCAAACTCCGGAATAACCTTCATATTTAAATGTCTCAGGTCCAGACATATTCTAACAGTTCCGTCTGTCTTAGTTACGATTACCAATGGACTTACATAAGGCGTAGGTGTCTTCTCAATAACACCGGCCTCCAACATCTCCTGAATTGCCTCTTTCACTTTGGCATAATGCTTTTCGGCTATAGGGTAGGGTTTCTGCCTAAATGGTGTCCAATCACTGACTTGAAAAGCATAAGTGAAGTTCTTTATACGACCAGGTCTCGAATCAAAGACTTCCTTCTGTTCCAGTAATAATTTCCTTAAATTTTCCTTCTCTTTTAGCCCAATTTTTGCTTCTTCTAATTTTTCCGAAATATATTCTTCCAGTTCGGGTTCCAGATCTTTCTACATGTCTGTGGCTAGTGTTTTCAGTTCTTCTTCTAACTGCTCCATAGCTAACACTTCTTCCTCAGCCACGTCTCTGTATGTATGCCATACTTGTTCATCTGACCCTGGTTCGTTCTGATTGAGTGCGACCTCCAAGCCTTCGGCTTCCTCATTCACATGGAACATAACCCTGTCCTGTGCTAGGTCTATTATCACTCTGTATTCCCTTATAAATTCTGCCCCAATAAGTAGGTTATAAGGCAGTTTGTTTACTAATAGAAAACTCTGTGAGAAAATAGAGCCTCCTATCTGTAAATCTAGGAATACCTGATATTTACATATCATCGTTCTGTCTGGAATTACCCCTTTTATTTTGACACTAGAGATCGGTATTTTCAAAACATTCTCTCTCTGGGCTATTTCATTATATAAAGCTTGTGTCATAAGGCACACTGTTGAACCCGTGTCTAACAGACTTATTATTTTCAATCCTGCCACTCTTACTATTATAATAGGCAATTCACTCTTGACCATGACCTGTGATCCTCCTGTATCCTCGATTAGCTCTTCTGGTTTGGCTATCCAATTGATGATGTTAACTGACTTCCATCTATGTCTCGAACTCTTCTAATTTTGGAGTTTTTTTTCCATAGCGCCAGTTCCCTTAGAATTTCTTCTCTCTTGTTCGCTGCGCTGTACCTCCAGACTCTTAGCTCCATCTCCATATCTGTCTGGCGATGTCCTGTTCTGCATAACTTCTTGCCAGCGGACTTGTTGCTTTTGGGGCTCATCTCCCCTTTCCTCGAGGTATCGCAATGAAGCGTGATATCGTTCCTCTACCTCGTCATCGAAGTTACTTCTTCTTTCCTGTGGTCTCCAATTTCTATTGTTGCCTTCTTGGCCATTGTTACCTCCATTGTTTTGGTACGGTCTACCCCTGGTGTTCTGCTTATTCCGCGAATTTCGGCCTCTTCCTCCTCTACTAGCATTCCCTTTGTACTTCGGCTGCCATCTTCTGGGTTCCTGTTCCCATTGACGTCCGTTGGAATCTAATGTTTCAGTGCTCGTAGCTTTGTTGTTCCTTGGAGCTTGATGTTGGTCAGTCTGCGTGTTGGTCACGTGTACCTGTTCCACGGTTCGATTCTGACGCATCGTATTGGCTGTTGTGAGGTCCAGTTGTCTAAGAACTGTCTCCATTTCCATAGCAGTTTTCGCATTTGCCGAGATTAGCAGTCTTTGGATCTCGTATGGAAGCTGCTTGGCGATAGCAATACATAATTCCAGCTCGCTCGGTTTTTGATCAAGTTCTTTGAACCTACACATTTGAGATATGAAAAACTCCGCGTACTTCGTTGGGTTGTTGGTGCTGTATCTTTTGGAATACAAATCCAATCTCAAATTTTGCTGTGTGGCTGGATCCCAGTACCGTTTCAAAAATGCCTCCCGAAACTCCTCAACAGTATCGAAAGTATACCGGAAACTGCGAAACCATAATGCACATTCTCCCTCTGTTAGTTTCTCAATGGCTCGTTGCCTGCGCTCTTGCGGTATCCGCGCGTCATTCAAATATTCAGACACTTCCTTCAACCAATATTTTGGTGTCATATTACAGTGGCTACCTGAGAATTTCCTTGGTTTCTCTTCGCTTGCCCTGATTAATCACCTGGGTGTGCATAGCATTTTCATGTGGCGTTGATGCTGCAACTGGTGCACCTGGCGTCATATAAGTACTTTCGCCTGGGCCTGTAGCATTCCTGATTATAGGTTGGGTTTCTAAGTCTGCCCACCTTGTTTTCCTCATATCTTCCATGCTGCCTTCACTTGACTTAGGATCTTTCAGAAGGGTTTCCTCCTGTGCGATTATCCTAGTCTCCATTTGATTGTGGCGCATCTCCGCTCTTTCCAGTCGAGTAATTACCTCCTTCTCGATTCTGGTAAGCCTATCTCGATTTTCCTCTGCCACTTGAAATATTTTCTTCTTGTCTTCTTTCAGGCTTTGTTTAATATGGGAGATTTCATCCTCTACATCTTCCTTAGTTTGAGCAAGGGTCTTGTCGCTTGCCTCTGTCTTCTGGCCTTCTCTCACTTCGAGTTCTTCTCTCAATCCTTTGATTTCCTCTCGAATGTGTCCATTAACCTTTGACATTTTATTCTGGACCTTAATGATCTCACCTCTATTCTCCTCTTGCCTTTTGTTAACTACAACAATGTCACTTTGGACTTGGTCCAGTTCTTGATGAACTTTGCTCATCTGACCTTTCACGTTGCTTATCAGCTCTTTACTTTCATTAGCGATAGCCTTAATCTCGCTTATTTCCTGACATTGATCTAATATGTTCTGATCCTGTTTCTTGAGATCACCGCTAATTGCTCTAGCATAGCTTTGCAATTTCTGGTCCCATTTAGAGTCGTTCTCTTCTAACCTCTGATCTACCGTACGAGTAAATTCGGAGAACTGTTTCGCTTGGCGTTCGAGATTCGCCTCATTTTGGATTTGAATATCCTTAATGTCGTTAGATAACGCGTCTAACCTACTGTTGGTTTCATCCTGCGCATGCTTACACGCTTGGAAATTACTTTCGAGCTTGGCTTCTATAGCCTCGAAACGTTTATCTGTTTTAACCTGCATTTCTGATATAATGCTTACAACAGTTTCTGTTACTTCGGTCTTAATCGTTTCCTGCATTTGGCCTAACTTATATATTAATTCAACTATATTTGCATCCAATCGGTTGTTTATTTCAACCTGATTAGCATTTAAACGGTTACCCAATTCAACCTGATTAGCATCTAACCGATTATTCAATTCACTCTGATTATCATTCATTGCAACCTTATTTGCATAAATTGCATCCTGATTGGCATCTAAACGAGTGTTTATTCCATCCTGGAAAGCCTTTGCTTCCAGCTTATTTTGTTCGTTCACAGCATCAAAATGCTGTCTCAACCCTGCAATCAACTGCACGATCTCCTCTGTACCCGACATTCTCCCAATAATACACTTTGAGATGCAGGCAGTCTTCCTGGAAATATGTGTGGATACGTTTTGAAGAGAGACACCAAACACTGCACACATTTTGTAACATCGTACAAAACCTGTTATTTTTATGATAAATTGTGGATTTGGTATGTAGCGCTCGTACCCTTGGGTAATTCTCTTCTCAATAGAGAGATTCGGCGTTACATCAAAAGCCTACTGAACTCAAAAATCACTCAAACACAGTTTGAGGCAAAAAATAATTACTATGGTTTTCCCCATGAAATACCATAAAAATCTATGGGGTTTCCCTAAATCCCATAAGCTCCACAAACCTGGGCGCCATGATAAATAAAATACACACCTGCGCCTATGGTGACCTGTATTTTAAACTGGTCCCACATATCGGCGCCATGATAAATAAGTCATGTACGTGTGTTTATCAAAATTTATATTGTTTGTATCGGAGCTTAACTATGGTTAGGCGCGGTCATCCCCTAATTCACGTTAATTGTTACTTTAATAGAGTTGTGTGCACTAAATCTAGACCGACATTAGTTGTACCTATAGCTCAAATCACTGTACAGGACATCAATTTCCATGTACCCATGTGAGTAATCTCCATGGAAAATATGCTTCCGCCTCCAGCCAAAATCAGGACTCGGGCGTGTACCGTTCCCCCATTGAGCAGTTGCATATTTTGGATTTGAAACTAAAAGGTATCAACTCTACAATGATAAGGCACAACTCTATTCTAAGACTTTAATTCAGTAATAAAATCATGGCTTCAAACAAATAAAACAATCCCAACAAACATAAAACAAAATCAAACAAAAATATTACTTCCACAATCCACTAATATTAACATAATATCATCATAATAAACTCATATCGTAACTCAAACCTTTACCACTATATCAACTTTACAATTCACTCTAGTGCGCTGATGCACATACAACTTCAGAAACAAACTGTACTTTAATTCTTCTGTCATCTAATGTGACTTCTTTAATTTCACAAAATTACTTATTCCTTAAACCTCGTCTTAATTTGCCAATTATGTGTGCCGTGTGTGTTTCATCTCTCTCTTCCCACCAAATGCTTTACATGCATTAGCCTATTCAGGTGTTGCACAGCAGTCTACGTGCAACTCCATAATTATGTAAGCTACCCCTACGCTTCCTCTATTTATATAGCTCCACTGCATGCCGTTGTGATTTCATCTTAAAAACTTTAGTTATCGTTGTGTCGGACGGTACTATTAAACTACCCTTGCGCGCGTAGCCTGTGGCGTTTAGTAACCAACTTCTGAAAAAGTTGTCAGTGACAGTAATAAATGCAACCTCCAACCATTCGTTAGATTGCTAAAATCATGAACCATCAGGGTGAACTATAATTACCAATGTGTTCTTAAACCACATGACTTCATTACTCAATATAACAATGTTTCTTTCAATGCAAGCAAGGTCTTAAATCTTTCCTCTCAAACGCTAGCCTTCATGGTACGTTTAGCGACCCAGCCCCTTGGAGCTGTCTGTATAAAATGGAACGGAGTAGGGGTTGTTCACGGCTGTAAACCGACCCTTGTCTCCCAGATTCCTGGACTTCATCTACCCAAGCAGTATTACGGTTTGTAAAGACAATACCGTGGTCACAGTGACACACGTATCCCAATGGATTTAAACTGAATATTATGCAAATAGGTATTGGATGAGCTTTAACATTTATTCCTACCCTGAGGATATAATCATAACTGGCACCAAATCGGTCCATTTCAACATGAAGGCACGAGATTCATAAAAACATTGGTCTAGTAGGATAACCGGTATCTTAAATAAATGCTGCGGTCAGCCCACATGCTGCCGTCATAATATTCGCTTCACAAGAGCCGAATCACTCAATAATAAGTTCTCGGGCGATGAGATAGAATGCAGAGGTGTCCAACGTTCCCCTCTCACCTATCACAGGATTTGAACCCGGAACATTCCATATCCATCATCAGAGTTAGGGTCCAACACTAATTACACTCTGGCACAAAGCATATATCCCAGTATACCCACGGCATACGAGATTTCATACGTCGAATAGAATACCTGGTTCCATGACCTAATGTTATAATCTTCGTCCGTTAATTATTAAGAGAAATCTATCAATTACTCTATAAGCTTTTACACAAGCTGCAAATTCAATTCACTAGAAAGCTTTTCCATTTCCTTGCATAATTATATTCCCATTAATACAATAAATTCAATCTTAAACTCTTTTCTCAATCCCTTAATGTAATCTTACTGTAAAATCTTACTGCTTGGATCGATAAGTCTTCCAATTAGCGTCAATATTTCTTGCTTACCACATTTTTCCTGATGTGTTCATTCATACCTTTTATTATTCATTATTATTATTCTTACTGACATAAATTACCAAAATCCGACACAACTTAACCATTTTAAAATCGAACAACCGTGTTCGTCACGTTACATTTACATAACTGATTTGCCATTTTATTAATAGTGGTAACGATTAATCCACTCACTGATGTAACAACATCTCAACACTACTAAAATCAACACAATAATAATTAAACCTGGAGGGTCTACCTCCTAATACCGATTTTTACTGGCATCTTTATAACTCTGAAATCACATTACATGCAGCGGCCTATATTTCTACATAATCATAATTTGTGGGGTACTCACATAGATAGGCTCATCATGGTGGCTCCAACCACTTATATCCTTCCGGATCGCCTGCCATATGCAGATTTAGTGCGACATTTGCATCTTGAATACACACATTTTATAATACATTTCTCTCACCAACCGCACGGCACTTTTCATTTCTATAAAGAAGATATTGCTTCCAAAACACATGACACTTTATGACACTTATTATACCATTAATTTAAAAAGATATTTCACATATGATTTATACATAACACACGTCACTTTTTACACTTTTCATTGGTTGAAATTCCCCGGCAAAAATATCAGAATTGCAGGCGTCGACGGCATCTTCCGTGCTCCTACCAACTCCTGATTGAAAGTCTGGTTCATCTGCCTCCGGAATTCACCAACAGTCTATCAATAATCCTACGGTAAACTTCCTGCTTTGCATAAATAGGCTAACTTCCGTCCTAAGCGTTACTATTTGGTATTCTAAGATATTACCAAATGTTTCGTAAAGTTCCTCCCAGCGCATTCCAGCGTAATAAGACATGTCTAACCAGTCAATACATTATACATTGCGCTTAACACTGTACTTAATTTATACACAGATTATTACTTTCCATAGCTCTGCAACTTATATCACACGTCCCTTCCTATGTGAACACAAACCATTGCTCGTACTGCTGACTTTACACATGCGTAGCACGACTGTCCTTAATAAAAGCCGTCTAAAGGTTTTACTGCACGGCTTCCCAAGTTGAAGTCCGGGCCTCCTTCCTCGACTTCGGTAATACGCATTTCACACAATAACGTTCGTTGATTACCGTACTTCTTATTATTTCATGACCATGCATGATTATCTTCTCACTTGGTGCATTACGATGTGCGGTGAATATAATGGTTAACACTCAATGTTCAAGCTTTTGTTTGAGCGTCCTTTCCTGAGCCGGACCGACATACGTTCCGCTCTCGAGTCTGTTCAAAACTGCTCTCCTCTGCCAAGGGTCGACTCCCTTATATTGGTCTCACACAAAAAGTAGAGCTAAATTTCCCGCGCTATCTCAACTCCTCTCCCAGCGTGATTCTGGTCTCGAAACAATGCTCATCGGGTTCCTTTTTCTTCACTGATCCCAGAACTATCTGCGTGCTGAAGGATCGATCGGCCAATTAATTAATATTAATTGCTTCTCCCATGGCTTGGGGACGCGGTTTCAGTGGGATTCCCTAGCGACATCGTCAAACCCAGCCGCGAACATCCATCGTCCTGTGTCCCTACGCACTCCATTAAATATGCGTCAATTTCGCAGATTAAAGGCTCTAAAATTAGCCTCCTGGCTAAAGATTCACCTGTGTGCAACTCTCATGTCATTGCATTACTCCAATCACGAGTAATCAATGATTTTCCTTGGGATCTTCTCATCCCACTTCCATTTTCCTTCTCAAACGGGGAAGAACCTGGTCATTATTCAACCCCCCCCCCCCCCCCAACCTCTTCCAGACGACTTAACTAGGTCAGCGAGATTGACAGGGCTCCAAGAGTCTCCTCCTACTATTCTGGGCCTATTAGTAAAACGTCAAACTCTCTACTTCTGCGTTCTAAGTCCAGCATAGCCTACTCCAAGTAGTCCAATAATGCTGCATTCCGCTCCTTTTCCCTACATTATTTTAATAAATAATGTCATTATCAACTGAAATCACACCAGTGATTAAATATATACTTTCCTCTAGGGGTTTTTACAATGAAACTCCCTCAACAGATCTCGGGTTCGTTCCCTGGTGGAACCTTTATTCTGAGATCACAGTCTCTGAGATCCACGTTCGATATCAGTCAGCATAACCCCCTCGGGTTCAATAGGTACAACTGTATACTTTAAACCCACTTTCAATCGATTTTCGCCGTTCGAGCTGGGACACTTCCCTTGTAATTAGAATTAAACTTTATTTTCAGGTAACTAAATTAGAATAACCCTGTATATTGGATTTCAATCCAGTTGACCGTAAGCCATTACATCACATTACATTCCTCATCATTCTTACGCTGACACCCTCAAAGAACTATCCTTCTGGGACCAAACGTACCGGATACGAAGATGGTTCTATAGAGGAAAGAAGGGAATTGAAGCATCAATATGTTTACTGTGATTAACGTCGCCGTGCACGAGGTCATCCCTATTTAAAGAAGAGTCAAAGTATTCGGACGTGACTGCCGCAGATTGCGGGCGCGCGCACCCGGTTCAGCCGGCGGTGCTGTGCACTTTCACACTTTTACCAAACATATTCCATAATGTGCTCATAGGCAGTGCTGAAAATGTCCTCCCTCTATTGTAACACACACCTGACATCTTCTGTTGAAAGAATATCTGTCAACTCTTTTATTATTTACGGAGCCTGTTTCCTTGAATCGTTTAGCGAGCTTCCTAATTGTACTGGCATTATGCACAGTTCTACCAGGAAACTTGATTCGAAATTTTCGTCTCGATTCAAAACAAGATTTTCTGCTTTTCGTATACGAATTATGGGTATACAATGTGAATTGGTGTCTAGACAAGACCAACAATCACAGTAATCACAATACTCACTAAACGTGCAACACTAACGTCCTAGCTTTGCAGATACACGTCCATATGAATGACAACACACGTGTGAACTAGCGATATGAGTCAGCGGAGCGCTGTGTAGAAATTGGATTTGGGGATATTAAGGTACAGTGCTATTTCTTGTCTCATATTCGCCAGTTTATTTACGCGAACATGCGGACGGTTTCCATGTCGGTAATTTGTATAGACATGTTGGATTTTGAGTGCATGCGCGAAGGTATCCTTACCTAATTGGTCACACAACTGTTTCTTGAGTTTTGATTGGTGGGAAAAACTGCTTCATAATGAAAAATAGTGTTATAATGAGCCTCATTATGTTACAGTTTTCTGACACATAATGTTTACATTTCGACATCGTCGAACATAAAAAAAAAGTGACAGTCAGTCTGAAAGACTAGACTTTGTATCATTGTAAATGCTACAAATGCTGAAAAATGCTAGAAAGGCGGGAGGCTTCTCGCTTCGCTCGAAGCCAAGAACTCTTGACATGTTAGAAAATGATGTGCATAATACTTATCTTGCTTTATAATACTTTACTTTGTTTCAAATTACTCGCGAACGGCAAGTGCAAACCAAGGGCAAAGCAAAGTCAAGCGCGAGGAGGGAGATGGCTGGATGACGTGCCCCTTCCATCCAGTCTAAAAACACTTATAGTGGGCGATGTATTGAAGATAGAGATATGCTCTCGGGGACTTTTTTTTTTGTAGATATTTTCATGCTGACCAATTCTTACGCTCATAGTAAATTGATATTTTTAACGGTTTGCCCAGCGTAAGCTTAAGAAGCGCACGGACGACAAGTTTGTTTTCGACTTTTTCACTGAAATCGTTACTGCTTGGCTTCCTTTGATCATACATAACTTATTTTCTACAAAATCTTTCCTCGAGATATCCTTTACAGAATGGTGAAAGCCGCATCAAAATCCATCCAGTGGTTCTCGAGATTACCCGTGACATCCAATAATCAGGGATTTTTGTCTTATACTAACGAAATAGAGATTGTCGGGGAACACATGCACCAAGCGGTACTATGACGTCACACACCTCAGTGCATCTAGGTACATTTCGTCCCGTCACCGTAACGTAACGCCAGACCCCAGCGTAACGACGAAGTCGACAAGATCATTTAAAATTATAAAATATGTTTGCCCCATTATTTATATAATTTATACACGCCGTAAATGGTGTAAATATGATGTTACTAATGAACACCTTTATGATTTCTTTAGGGATTGTGATATTGTTAGGGCTTCAACCCTTTACAAGGGTCGCGCCTACACATATACCTAAAGAATGGAATACCGACATGGCAACAGGAACATGTCAGGTCATAGACCCAAGACCGCCAGCTTAGCAAAGTAGGGAGGACGCACAGGACATTACACTCCACA
Organism: Meconema thalassinum; assembly: GCA_946902985.2. Lineage (NCBI taxonomy): Eukaryota > Metazoa > Arthropoda > Insecta > Orthoptera > Tettigoniidae > Meconema > Meconema thalassinum. The sequence goes on from OX336391.1 coordinate 98,556,818, forward strand.
TTCCGCTGATCCAGAGTGACTCCACGCTTTTAGCCTATAAATAAGAGGTACAACCACGCGCCGCTCTCTCTTACTTGATCGACCAGTCTCTTACGTTCTTTTTGAGCAGTGCTACGCTAAGGACCCCTCAGGGCGCTGCCCTGATGGCGTTCCAACACGACATCGCGAACATCTGGCAGTAACGGTAGGGTGAGTGAGGCGTGTCTACTAGATTCCTTTAGTAATTATCTCTCCCCCCCCCCCCCCCTATTTTCCACCACTATTAAGTAATAAACCCCTTTTGTACAGTCAAACGCTCATCTTATTATTTCACTTAGTTTAAGGAGCTTTTCCCCTTTAAATTAGAACTTAGATTATGATCTACACTGAACGCTGTCAAGCAGTAGGCTCTGTACAGCAAGCGCTTGGCTTGCTAAGGCTCATCCAGGTAAGCATGGTGAGTATTCCTCCCGCCAGCTTCCTTACATTAATTGCTCCCTAGACGTATCCGCAGAACTTCTTAAAACACTAAACACTTTCAACACTAGTTTTACATCAAAGTAAAACAATATGATGGTGTACTGACCTCCATGTCCAGTAGCGCAGAGGAACACCACGAGAGCTACCCCGAGCGTCCAGCCAGGCCTGCCCAAAGAGTTATACAAGGACGCAGCCACGGGTTCAAACTCATAATCTGGCTGTTGAAAGACGTGGACGATACAAAGCGTGAGAACCATGAGGCCTGCGGCTACCGACCACAGCAGCAATGACGTCACCTGCAACAGTCATTCTTGTTTCTACGGGGATTGGATGAATATCTACGTAACTGGTGGTTTTTATTGTCGGATGTTCCTCCCGACGGCTACCTCAAGAGATGAGTTGTACAAGATTCAACAACTGGGCAAGGAGTTGAAAGTAAGTGGCCACACAGTGTTTCAATTCATTTTCTAAATTTAATGGTTATTGTAAAGATGTGCATTTATTTGGTTGGTTGGTTCCTCAGTTTAGGAGATGAGACAACGTGGTCATATAGCCCCGTGCACTTTGGGTGTGTGTAGAATCTGTCGGATAACCGGTGTTAATTGTGATGACTGTATTAGTGTGTGTTATCTGTAATTCAGGTAAGGACTGAAGACGATCAATATCAAGTAGTTTCTACTTTTGCTAGCAAATGCTACCATCCCCGACACCTAGCTGTGAACTTGGCTACTAGATGTCACCGAAACTGGCACCTGGCGACGAACGTTGGAACTTATAGGGCGTTAATCAAATCTCTCCTACTAATTTAGCTTCACACAATTGTAGTTAGTGGAAGGTTCTTTTAGATGCCATAAATCTATGACATGTGGCCGTCGGTTTTACTTCCCCTCCAAAGGAAAGCATACTGAGGGATTTTTAACGCTCTTAAAAAATCCGACGACTACGGCCGGGTTTGAAACCGCTATCTTGGGCATAGAAACTGAGCATTCCCACCTCAGCCATCTTGGAACAGGTTTTCCGAGGGTTTCCACTTCTACTCCAGGGGAATGCTAGGCTGGTACCTGACGTAAGGCCACAGGCGCTTCCTGCCAAAATCCTACCTCAATTACAAATACACACACTGGTGCAGACATCACAGTGACACAGGTTATGACACAAATTCTACACGGGGCTACATAACCACGATGTCGCAAAGCCCCTTAGAGAATTGACAACATCATAATCGCCTCCTCGCAGGTTCCAGCTTTCCGACCTGAATGAAACTCTTGGCCTGGGTTGGGAATCGAAGCGAGGACCTTTGGGACAGATATAGTTACCTTGGAAAGTTGAACCCCGCTGTTGTTGTTCTTGATATGCACGAGATAGTAGCCTAGCGCCACCCCGATGACGTAGGGCATGAACCTGGTGTAGGCAGGGAAGTATAGATTCTTGGAGTAGGTGTTATTCGGGCTCATGTCGCTGGAACAATATACAAGTTAGGCTATGTAGCAAGTGAAAACACACCAGTTATACTCGTACAGAAATACGTGTCCTGTGATCCATTGCACAGGGATGTCAGGGATAGAAAAACCATGGAATCGAAAATGCTGGATAATCCGCAAGTGAGAAGAAGGAATGTTTGAGAAATCATTTGCTACATTAAGGAAGCTGTGTGAATTGTCTCCATTATGAGGGATCATTACCTAGTATACTAAGCATTCTTTCGTTTTGTGATAAGACCCAGGCTAAGATTCGTGTGACGTGCAAATTGGTACTTGTCTTGAACGAATACAATCACATATCTAACTTTCTTGTTCGCTAAGCTTGCTGGTAGGTCCAATTTTTAAATGCATATAACTTCTGCACTATCAAATGGATTTCAACCAAATTCCGTATGTGGTTCGTGTACCGTATATGATATGACTATGCTTATTCTTAAGAGCAACCAGGGCTGCCAACTGTTGATAAATACTCTCTCGGTTTATTTACCCTTGTATTAGAGAGTATGCAAGTCAACAACTCTAAACTTTGCATAAGTATAGTACCTGATATTCTAGATTAATTTGGAGTAACTAATATACGTCAGTGCTGCCAATATGATTCTAGGCCTGCTAATGGGTCCAATGTTTAAATACATGCAACTTCTATCTAATAAATGGATTTCAACCAAATTTCGTATGTGGTTTGTGTACCATAACAGATTTGACTGTTTGTACGCTAAAGAGCATTCAAGGCAGCCAACTGTTAATATATGCTCTCTCTATTTTATCCTAATATCAACATATCAGATAGTACACAAGCCAACAGCTCTAAAAGTCTGCTGATAGGTCCAATTTTTAAATACATATAACTTCTATACTAACAAATCGATTTCGTCCAAAATTGGTGCAATAATAGATCATAAGATTTCAGATTAATTTTGAGCAACACATGAACGTCATTGCTGACAATATTATTTTACGTGCGCTGATAGATCCAATATCTAACAACATGTTACGTCCATACTATCCATTGAACTTAGACCAAATTTTGTATGTGCATTCCGTACCTTAGGAGATTGAGCTCAGAGTATATTCAGTCACCAGGGCTGTCAACTGCCGTGCTCTATTAGGCTAGACTACTTCAGGTATATTTTGAACTAAATAAAAATTTCAGTATTACCAACTTTATTTCGTCATTATCTAAGGTAGATCTATATAGATTAATCATTGGCATTATTCTTAAATTTTAAGAAAAGTAGGTTCTTTAGTTCGTCACGGAACTAATTGTATAAAACTGCATTGTAGGGCATGTTTCTGGAGCCTTGTGGTTATCCTTGATGGAAGGCAAATGATTCAACTGAAATACATCGTTTCTCCTTCGTCTTTTGAGACCACAAAGGATCACTTTACCAACCACAAGTTCGTCGACTTGTAGGAACTGTACGAGCCTTGCGTTCTTCCCAGTGTATCTTCATTCGTATTGATCTTCTTGCACTTTCTTGGACGGAAAATATTGTCGTTGGAATTTTCTTTTAAATGAGTGGAAAATGAAAAGTCATATTTTTAAGTGCTGTAGTTAAACTTTTCTTATTTATAGCACCTTCTGTTGTTAAGCCAATTTCTTTTAAGTCCTCTCTGATTTGTTTTAACCATCGGCATCCAGTTGTGTTTTTTGAAGCAAGATTGTACTGTACTAGTTGTTTTAGAAGACGTGAATCTGGCATTCTCGTGATGTGCCCAACGAATCCTAGTCTCTTCTTTCGCATGGTATCAGTAATGGGTCCTAGGTTGTTATAGACAATATTGTTGGCCTGTTTGCCATCTCTTGATGAATGCAGTACCTTTGCATTTGTCTATTGGCACAGGCTAGAGTAAAATGTGGCTTTGCACCGAAGTCTCAGTCTCACTCATGGCTGTGATTATATGGAAGCTACTGAGGTATGGGTGGTGCTTAGTAATGACATCCAGGGCACAGTCAGTGCCTGTGGATGCTGTGAAAGGTTCTACTCATAGGGTTAGTACTGCTGTTCTGACTCAGTGAGGAAAGCAATGGCAAACTACCTCACTCCTCATCTTGCCTAGTACGCCTCAATATCGCGCTGCCTTGGGTTTCTGTGGGTATATACCCACATAACCTAACGGCGGTGCTTTTTGAGGATCCAACCAGCCTTCGGGCTGACTACCTAACAGACAGACTATTCGCCATTGCCCATATTTTTTATAATTCTTATTTATAACTCTTATACAAGATGTGAGGATTAACGTACAATCAGCTAGATTACTCATGCTTCAAAGATCCTGTCTAGAATAATTTACAAGAGGATGGAAAGCCAGATAGAAGCGGAGTTGGGTGAAGACCAGTTTGGTTTCAGGAGAAATGTAGGAACAAGGGAAGCTGTACTAAGTCTTAGGCTGATTTTGGAAGGTAGAATAAGAGAAGATAAGAGAACGTTCATGGCATTCGCAGACTTAGAAAAGGCTTTTGATAACGTTGATTGGTCTAAATTGTATGACATATTGAAAATGATTGGAATAAAGTACAGAGATAGGAGGGTGATCTACAATCTGTACAGAAACCAGACAGCAGTCATTCGAGCTTATGGACTTGAAAGAGAAGCTAGTATTCAGAAAGGTGTGAGGCAAGGCAGCAACTTATCACCCTTACTTTTCAATCTTTACATTGAACAAGCAATTAAGGAAATTAGAGAGAAATTTAAAGTGGGAGTGAAGATTCAAGGAGAAATAATTTCAACTCTAAGATTTGCTGATGACATTGTCATCTTGGCCGACAAGCCTGAGGATTTGAATGAGTTCTTGAATGGTATGGACCCCGTCTTGGGGAAAAAATTCATGATGACAATTAATAAATGTAAAACAAAAATATAGGAATGGAGCCGCAATAAATCAGAAACCTCTATAGACATCAAATTGGTAGGGGAGAAACTAAAGGAAGTAGGAGACTTCTGTTAATTAGAAAGCAAAATAACCAGTGATGGACGAAGCAAAGAGGATATGAAAAGTAGGTTAGCTCAGGCAAGGAAAGCATTTATACAGAAAAGGAATCTGTTGACATCGAATACAGATTTAGGTATTAGGAAGACATTTTTGAAAACCTTTGTCTGGAGCGTGGCGCTCTATGGAAGTGAAACTTGGACTATTGGTGCAGCAAAAAAGAGGAGAATGGAAGCGTTCAAATGTGGTGTTACAGGAGAATGATGAAGATCAGGTGGGTAGATAGGGTTACAAACGAAGAGGTATTTAGACGAGTGGGAGAGGAGAGATGTTTCTGGCGAATGCTAATGAAGAGAAGAGATAGGTTGGTAGGACACATACTAAGACACCCAGGAATAGCAAGCTTAGTTATGGAAGGAAGGGTCGAGGACAAAAACTGTAGGGGTAGACCATGGTTAGAATATGTTAAACAGATTGCCTCGGATGTAGGGTGTGGTAGCTATGTAGAGATGAAACGATTAGCTCAGGACAGGGAGGCATGGAGGGCTGCATCAAACCAGTCAAAATTCTGAAGACTCAAACAACAACAACAAATTTAAGGTATGAAATGAAAATATTGAATATCTGGTGCAACAGGAATTGTGTTTAGTAATACGTTCCTAATTATTGGTAAATTATTGCGAAATACCTGGAAGTGACTGTAATTAATTTCAATTACTCCTCTCAACACTTGCTGCACCAGAAATTGGAACAAGCACACTTGTACTTACAGTATCTGTGCCTGGAACACACTGCCTGAGTACTCATTGACGTAGGAGATCGTGAAGTTCGTTATAACTCCTGCCACCATCAGCGCTCCCATCAGGATCCATCCAATCTTGGGCCACTTCCACAGTGGTACCAACACCAGGGGAGACAGCCAGAACAGCTGCATGTCGACCGCGAGATACCAACTCTGACTCACACACTGAAAGTTAGGTGCGTATAAATACAGTAGCTCTCTCATTTGTTGGTATTTATTACAATGAAAACTACAGTATGTCAGCTTGTAATATTATAACCTGTAGAGGTTTGAAGCCATATTTTCAGTGCTGCCAATACGAAATTGTCATGTGTAGCTCTTCAGTCGGTCAACAAGTTTGTGCCCAATGAATGGGCGGGGAACAAGATACAAATATGTAAACACACTCCTGGAAAACATTACATGTGTTAGTTAGATTATCACAGAAAATGTGGCAAGCTCGCCACGGTGGGTGAGTGGATAGCGTGTCGGTCTACTAACCCCAAGATTGCAGGTTCGCTCCAGGCCGTGGTAAGTGATTCTTGAAAGGCGGCAAAATACGATACGCATGTCATACGATGTTGGCATGCCAAAGAACCCATTTGAATTCAGTAGGCCGAGTTCATAATGGCAAAATTAATCACGGAAGTTTCCGCCAACACAAAGTTCCTCATTTATCTACTAGAAAGTGCTATAGTGTTCAAGGAGCTTAGGTATTTAACCTCCTTGAATTTCATAGTCAAGGAACAACGAAATTTGACATGCAAGAAACCCTGTGGGTGTCAAATAACAAAGCTTGCACCCGGCATCCGAGGCCATACGATATTATTATTATTATTATAATGGGGCAATCATCATCAGATCTTGATCACTGTGTTAAGGTTAAAGTTACACTAAATAATTAATTTAATTTAAGTTGCTACACAAGCCTCCGAGGCTTAGGCGGCAGCACGCCGGCCTCTCACCGCTGGGCCCGTGGTTCAAATCCCGGTCCCTCCATGTGAGATCTGTGCTGGACAAAACGGAGGCAGGCAGGTTTTTCTCCGGGTACTCCGGTTTTCCCTGTCAAAATTTCATTCCAGCAACACTCTCCACTATCATTTCATTTCATCTGTCATTAATTTAATTATTGCCCCAGGGAAGTGTGACAGGCCTCGGCAGCCGGCATAGTTCATATCCTCGCCGCTAGATGGGGGCTTCATTCATTCCATTCCTGACCCGATCGGAGACTGGAAGCAGGCTGTTGATTTTCATTTTCAATTTAAGTTGCTACCTACTGCAGTATTGTAGTAGTTCGTCTTGCTTGGCTAGTGAGAGGCCACGCGAAATTTCACAAGTCGAGTGGTGCATGTTTGTTTGTTGACTTACTATTGTGTATATTAGTACATTATGCAACGAGCCTATAATGGCTATAATTAAGACACGAGTATGTTTATGAAACGAGCGTAGTGAGTTTTATAATTTCCATACGAGTGTCTTAGTTACCATTATAGGCGAGTTGCATACGACTGTTGATGTTCGACGATAATTATAACTTTATTATATGTTTTAACATAAATATTCATAAATATCTGTTCAGTCACTCGAATTTTGTGATCGGAGTGGAGCGCTGGTTACGATATCTCTGTTTTCCAAGGTCTCTGACCGACCGACGCATGCGCTCTGTGTGCTTCAATGCCATATGTGCAGATTGTGTACCAGTATTCAGTAAAATTGTCACCGAAGTCGTTTGAAAGCAATGCGCTGTGTAGAAATTGGATTTGGGGATATTAAGGTACAGTGCTATTTCTTGTCTCATATTTGTCAGTTTATTTACGCGAACATATGGACGGTGCACTTTCGGTAATTTATATAGACATCTTGGATGTTAAGCGCATGCGCGAAGGTATCCTTCCCTAATTGGTCACACAACTGTTTCTTGAGTTTTGATTGGTGGGAAAAACTGTTTCATAATGAAAAATAGTGTTATAATGAGCCTCATTATGATACAGTTTTCTGACACATAATGCTTACATTTCGACATAATCAGTTTTTAATCATTTTTATTTCGTAATACATAAAAAACGTCAAGACGTATGCTACAAATGCTACACATGTTAGAAAGGCTCAGGAGGGTTTCTCGCTTCGCTCGAAGCCCCAGAACTCTTTCAACAGACTACATTACCCATTAACTTAGGCTTCCCGCGCGGGCACCTCTTTAAGGGTCACCCTGTATTTGAGTCTGACATCTTTTACAACTCTTTAAGGGTCACCCATTATTTGAATTCGATATCTTGCAAACCTCTTTAAGGGCCACCCTGTATTTGAATTGAATCTAACATACTGTACACCTCGTTAAGTGTCGCCCTGTATTTTGCTCTGACATCCTGCACACCGCTTTAGGAGGCACCCTGTATTCTTATCTGGCATCTTGTATATCTCTTTAGAAGTCACCCTGTATTCTTGTGTGACATCTTGTACACCTCTTTAGGAGTCACCCTGTATTCTTGTCTGACATCTGGTACACCTCTTTAGGAGTCACCCTGTATTCTTGTCTGACATCTGGTGCATCTCTTTAGGAGTCACCCTATATTCCTGTCTGACATTTTGCATACCTCGTTAAGGGTCACCCTGTACTCTTATCTGACATCTTGTATATCCCGGGCTGGCTGCGTGGCTCAGGGGTAACGTTCTCGCTTGCTTGGCCCAAGGTTGCAGGTTCGTATCCTGGCGCAGTCAGCTGTCATTTGAGGGTGCGCAAATGTGAGGGAGCCGTGTCCGTAGATTTACTGACACGTTAAAGATCCCCTTCGGGGCAAAATTCCGGCACCCCGGCGTCTCTAAAAGCAGCCAGTGTAGTTAAAAGGGACGTAAAACCAATAACATTATTATTATTATTATTATTATTATTGTATATCCCTTTAGGAGTCACCCTGTATTCTTGTCTAGCATCTTGTACACCTCTTTAGGAGTAACCCTGTATTCTTATCTGACGACTTGTATATCTCTTTAGGAGTCACCCTGTATTCTTGTGTGACATCTTGTACACCTCTTTAGGACTCACCCTGTATTCCTGTCTGACATCGTGTACACCTCTTTAGGAGTCACCCTGTATTCTTATCTGACGTCCTGTATATCTCTTAAGGAGTCACCCTGTATTCTTGTCTGACATATTGTACACCTCGTTAAGGGTCACCCTGTATTCTTATCTGACATCGTGTACACCTATTTAGGAGTCACCCTGTATTCTTATCTGACGTCTTGTATATCTCTTAAGGAGTCACCCTGTATTCTTGTCTGACATCTTGTACACCTCGTTAAGGGTCACCCTGTATTCTTATCTGACATCGTGTGCATCTCTTTAGGAGTCACCCTGTATTCCTGTCTGACACCTTGCACACTTCTTTAGGAGTCACCCTGTATTCCTGTCTGACGTCACGCACTCGCCGTCTCGTATCGCATAACGCCAGACCCCAGGAGTAAACTCAGACTCAGTGCATATGCACTGAACTACATGATGACGTCATACACGCCGTAATCGTAACGCATAACGTTGGACCCAAGCATAACGACGAAGTCGACAAGATCATTTGAAATGATAAAACGGGATACAGCGTTGAAAACACAACAAAGACGAACTAGAATAATACTGCAGTAGCAACTGAAATTATATTAATTATTTAGTGTAAACTTCAACCTTAACACAGTGGTCAGGACTTGATGATGGCCACTTGAGAGTCGAAACACGCAATCCTAAACTGCCCCATTATCTGTGATAATCTAATTAATACATGCAATTTTTCCAGAAGTGTCGTTACATATTTACAGTATATCTTTTACCACGCCCAATTCATTGGGCACAGTCGAGTTGACCGACTGGAGAGCCACACATTAACAATAGTATAACCTAATTGTCTTAAAAGTTAAACACTATTCCATGTGTTGTAGTTATAACTTGTTGTTCATTAGTTTACAATTCTACTGTGGTTTACTAGCTACAACTTCATACATTAGTTTGGGGGAGGATGTGATCGTCATTTCTAAGTTTTGCAACATTAAAATAAATAGTTATTTTTACGCTGCTTAATACCATCATATTTAACAGTAATAATTAGCACTCTTAGAAAGTTTTCTGACGATTTGTGTTTTTCTCATTTTTCTTATTTAGGGCAGAGACTGTCTGTGGGTGTCATTGTAGGTTTGCTAGTGTTTTGTAGAGCAGATATTGTCTGTGGGTGTCACTGTAGGTTTGCTAGTGTTTTGTAGAGCAGAGACTGTCTGTGAGTGTCACAGTAGGTTTGCTAGTGTTTTGTAGAGCAGAGACTGTCTGTGAGTGTCATTGTAGGTTTGGTAGTGTTTTGTAGAGCAGAGACTGTCTGTGAGTGTCACTGTAGGTTTGGTAGTGTTTTGTAGAGCAGAGACTGCCTGCTGGTATCACAGTAGGTTTGGTAGTGTTTTGTAGAGCAGAGACTGTCTGTGAGTGTCACTGTAGGTTTGGTAGTGTTTTGTAGAGCAGTTACTGTCTGTAGGTGTCACTGTAGGTATGGTAGTGTTTTGTAGAGCAGAGACTGTCTGTGGGTGTCACTGTAGGTTTGCTAGTGTTTTGTAGAGCAGAGACTGTCTGTGGGTGTCACTGTAGGTTTGCTAGTGTTTTGTAGAGCAGATATTGTCTGAAGGTGTCACTGTAGGTATGCTAGTGTTTTGTAGAGCAGAGACTGTCTGTGGGTGTCACTGTAGGTTTGGTAGTGTCTTGTAGAGCAGATACTGTCTGTGGGTGTCAATGTAGGTTTGGTAGTGTTTTGTAGAGAAGATACTGTCTGTAGGTGTCACTGTAGGTTTGGTAATGTTATGTAGAGCAGAGACTGTCTGTGGGTGTCACTGTAGGTTTGGTAGTATCTTGAAGAGCAGATACTGTCTGTGGGTGTCACTGTAGGTTTGGTAGTGTTTTGTAGAGCAGAGACTATCTATGGGTGTCACTGTAGGTTTGCTAGTGTTTTGTAGAGCAGAGACAGTCTGTAGGTGTCACTGTAGGTTTGGTAGTGTTTTGTAGAGCAGAAACTGTCCGTGAGTGTCACTGTAGGTTTGCTAGTGTTTTGTAGAGCAGAGACTGTCTGTGAGTGTCACAGTAGGTTTGGTAGTGTTTTGTAGAGCAGAGACTGTCGGTGAGTGTCACTGTAGGTTTGGTAGTGTTTAGTAGAGCAGAGACTGTCTGCTGGCATCACAGTAGATTTGCTAGTGTTTTGTAGAGCAGAGACTGTCTGTGGGTGTCACAGTAGGTTTGCTTGTGTTTTGTAGAGCAGAGATTGTCTGTGAGTGTCACAGTAGGTTTGCTAGTGTTTTGTAGAGCAGAGACTGTCTGTGAGTGTCACTGTAGGTTTGCTAGTGTCTTGTAGAGCAGATACTGTCTGTGAGTGTCACAGTAGGTTTGCTAGTATTTTGTAGAGCAGAGACTGTCTGTGAGTGTCACAGTAGGTTTGCTAGTGTTTAGTAGAGCAGAGACTGTCTGCTGGCATCACAGTAGATTTGCTAGTATTTTGTAGAGCAGAGACTGTCTGCTGGCATCACAGTAGATTTGCTAGTGTTTTGTACAGCAGAGACTGTCTGTGGGTGTCACAGTAGGTTTGCTAGTGTTTTGTAGAGCAGAGACTGTCTGCTGGCATCACAGTAGATTTGCTAGTGTTTTGTAGAGCAGAGACTGTCTGTGGGTGTCACAGTAGGTTTGCTAGTGTTTTGTGGAGCACAGACTGTCTGTGAGTGTCACAGTAGTAGTGTCTTGTAGAGCAGATACTGTCTGTGAGTGTCACAGTAGGTTTGGTAGTGTCTTGTAGAACAGATACTGTCTGTGAGTGTCACAGTAGGTTTGCTAGTGTTTTGTAGAGCAGAGACTGTCTGTGGGTGTCACTGTAGGTTTGGTAGTGTCTTGTAGAGCAGATACTGTCTGTGAGTGTCACAGTAGATTTGGTAGTGTTTTGTAGAGCAGAGACTGTCTGTGAGTGTCACTGTAGGTTTGCTAGTGTTTTGTAGAGCAGAGACTGTCTGTGAGTGTCACTGTAGGTTTGCTAGTGTTTAGTAGAGCAGAGACTGTCTGTGAGTGTCACTGTAGGTTTGCTAGTGTTTAGTAGAGCTGAGACTGTCTGTGAGTGTCACTGTAGGTTTGCTAGTGTTTAGTAGAGCAGAGACTGTCTGTGGGTGTCACTGTAGGTTTGCTAGTGTTTTGTAGAGCAGAGACTGTGAGTGTCACTGTAGGTTTGGTAGTGTTTTGTAGAGTAGAGACTGTCTGTGAGTGTCACTGTAGGTTTGGTAGTGTTTTGTAGAGTAGAGACTGTCTGTGGGTGTCACTGTAGGTTTGGTAGTGTTTTGTAGAGCAGAGACTGTCTGTGAGTGTCACTGTAGGTTTGCTAGTGTTTTGTAGAGTAGAGACTGTCTGTGGGTGTCACAGTAGGTTTGCTAGTGTTTTGTAGAGCAGAGACTGTCTGTGAGTGTCACTGTAGGTTTGCTAGTGTTTTGTAGAGCAGAGACTGTCAGTGAGTGTCACTGTAGGTTTGCTAGTGTTTTGTAGAGCAGAGACTGTCTGTGAGTGTCACTGTAGGTTTGCTAGTGTTTTGTAGAGCAGAGACTGTCTGTGGGTGTCACAGTAGATTTGCTAGTCTTTTGTAGAGCAGAGACTGTGTGTGAGTGTCACTGTAGGTTTGCTAGTGCTTTGTAGAGCAGAGACTGTCTGTGAGTGTCACTGTAGGTTTGCTAGTGTTTTGTAGAGCAGAGACTGTCTGTGAATGTCGCTGTAGATTTGCTAGTGTTTTGTAGAGCAGAGACTGTCTGTGAGTGTCACTGTAGGTTTGCTAGTGTTTAGTAGAGCAGAGACTGTCTGTGGGTGTCACTGTAGGTTTGCTAGTGTTTGGTAGAGCAGAGACTGTCTGTGAGTGTCACTGTAGGTTTGCTAGTGTTTAGTAGAGCAGAGACTGTCTGTGAGTGTCACAGTAGGTTTGCTAGTGTTTTGTAGAGCAGAGACTGTCTGTGAGTGTCACTGTAGGTTTGCTAGTGTTTAGTAGAGCAGAGACTGTCTGTGAGTGTCACAGTAGGTTTGCTAGTGTTTTGTAGAGCAGAGACTGTCTGTGAGTGTCACTGTAGGTTTGCTAATGTTTTGTAGAGCAGAGACTGTCTGTGAGTGTCACTGTAGGTTTGCTAGTGTTTAGTAGAGCAGAGACTGTCTGTGGGTGTCACTGTAGGTTTTGCTAGTGTTTTGTAGAGCAGAGACTGTCTGTGAGTGTCACTGTAGGTTTGCTAGTGTTTAGTAGAGCAGAGACTGTCTGTGAGTGTCACTGTAGGTTTGGTAGTGTTTTGTAGAGCAGAGACTGTCTGTGAGTGTCACTGTAGGTTTGAAAGTGTTTTGTAGAGCAGAGACTGTCTGTGGGTGTCACTGTAGGTTTGCTAGTGTTTTGTAGAGCAGAGACTGTCTGTGAGTGTCACTGTAGTTTTGCTAGTGTTTTGTAGAGCAGAGACTGTCTGTGAGTGTCACAGTAGGTTTGCTAGTGTTTTGTAGAGCAGAGACTGTCTGTGGGTGTCACTGTAGGTTTGGTAGTGTTTTGTAGAGCAGAGACTGTCTGTGAGTGTCACTGTAGGTTTGCTAGTGTTTTGTAGAGCAGAGACTGTCTGTGAGTGTCACTGTGGGTTTGGTAGTGTTTTGTAGAGCAGAGACTGTCTGCTGGCATCACAGTAGATTTGCTAGTGTTTTGTAGAGCAGAGACTGTCTGTGAGTGTCACTGTAGGTTTGCTAGTGTTTTGTAGAGCAGAGACTGTCTGCTGGTATCACTGTAGGTTTGCTAGTGTTTTGTAGAGCAGAGACTGTCTGTGAGTGTCACAGGAGGTTTGCTGGTGTTTTGTAGAGCAGAGACTGTCTGTGGGTGTCACAGTAGGTTTGCTAGTGTTTTGTAGAGCAGAGACTGTCTGTGAGTGTCACTGTGGGTTTGGTAGTGTTTTGTAGAGCAGAGACTGTCTGCTGGCATCACAGTAGATTTGCTAGTGTTTTGTAGAGCAGAGACTGTCTGTGGGTGTCACTGTAGGTTTGGTAGTGTTTAGTAGAGTAGAGACTGTTTGTGAGTGTCACTGTAGGTTTGCTAGTGTTTTGTAGAGCAGAGACTGTCTGCTGGCATCACAGTAGATTTGCTAGTGTTTTGTAGAGCAGAGACTGTCTGTGGGTGTCACAATAGGTTTGCTAGTGTTTTGTAGAGCAGAGACTGTCTGCTGGCATCACAGTAGATTTGCTGGTGTTTTGTAGAGCAGAGACTGTCTGTGGTGTCTCAGTAGGTTTGCTAGTGTTTTGTAGAGCAGAGACTGTCTGTGAGTGTCACTGTAGGTTTGCTAGTGTTTTGTAGAGCAGAGACTGTCTGTGAGTGTCACAGTAGGTTTGCTAGTGTTTTGTAGAGCAGAGACTGTCTGTGGGTGTCACAGTAGGTTTGCTAGTGTTATGTAGAGCAGAGACTGTCTGTGAGTGTCACTGTGGGTTTGGTAGTGGTTTGTAGAGCAGAGACTGTCTGTGAGTGTCACTGTAGGTTTGCTAGTGTTTTGTAGAGCAAAGACTGTCTGTGAGTGTCACTGTAGGTTTGCTAGTGTTTTGTAGAGCAGAGACTATCTGTGAGTGTCACAGTAGGTTTGCTAGTGTTTTGTATAGCAGAGACTGTCTGTGAGTGTCACTGTGGGTTTGGTAGTGTTTTGTAGAGCAGAGACTGTCTGCTGGCATCACAGTAGATTTGCTAGTGTTTTGTAGAGCAGAGACTGTCTGTGGGTGTCACTGTAGGTTTGGTAGTGTTTAGTAGAGTAGAGACTGTTTGTGAGTGTCACTGTAGGTTTGCTGGTGTTTTGTAGAGCAGAGACTGTCTGTGAGTGTCACTGTAGGTTTGGTACTGTTTTGTAGAGCAGAGACTGTCTGTGAGTGTCACTGTAGGTTTGCTGGTGTTTTGTAGAGCAGAGACTGTCTGTGGGTGTCACAGTAGGTTTGCTAGTGTTTTGTAGAGCAGAGACTGTCTGTGAGTGTCACTGTGGGTTTGGTAGTGTTTTGTAGAGCAGAGACTGTCTGCTGGCATCACAGTAGATTTGCTAGTGTTTTGTAGAGCAGAGACTGTCTGTGGGTGTCACTGTAGGTTTGGTAGTGTTTAGTAGAGTAGAGACTGTTTGTGAGTGTCACTGTAGGTTTGCTAGTGTTTTGTAGAGCAGAGACTGTCTGCTGGCATCACAGTAGATTTGCTAGTGTTTTGTAGAGCAGAGACTGTCTGTGGGTGTCACAATAGGTTTGCTAGTGTTTTGTAGAGCAGAGACTGTCTGCTGGCATCACAGTAGATTTGCTGGTGTTTTGTAGAGCAGAGACTGTCTGTGGGTGTCTCAGTAGGTTTGCTAGTGTTTTGTAGAGCAGAGACTGTCTGTGAGTGTCACTGTAGGTTTGCTAGTGTTTTGTAGAGCAGAGACTGTCTGTGAGTGTCACAGTAGGTTTGCTAGTGTTTTGTAGAGCAGAGACTGTCTGTGGGTGTCACAGTAGGTTTGCTAGTGTTATGTAGAGCAGAGACTGTCTGTGAGTGTCACTGTGGGTTTGGTAGTGTTTTGTAGAGCAGAGACTGTCTGTGAGTGTCACTGTAGGTTTGCTAGTGTTTTGTAGAGCAAAGACTGTCTGTGAGTGTCACTGTAGGTTTGCTAGTGTTTTGTAGAGCAGAGACTGTCTGTGAGTGTCACAGTAGGTTTGCTAGTGTTTTGTAGAGCAGAGACTGTCTGTGGGTGTCACAGTAGGTTTGCTAGTGTTTTGTAGAGCAGAGACTGTCTGTGAGTGTCACAGTAGGTTTGCTAGTGTTTTGTAGAGCAGAGACTGTCTGTGAGTGTCACAGTAGGTTTGCTAGTGTTTTGTAGAGCAGAGACTGTCTGCTGGTATCACAGTCTGTTTGCTAGTGTTTTGTAGAGCAGAGACTGTCTGTGGGTGTCACTGTAGGTTTGGTAGAGTCTTGTAGAGCTGAGACTGTCTGTGGGTGTCGCTGTAGCTTTGGTAGTGTTTTGTAGAACTATTTGTCTTGTATATTTAGATCTGATAATGCCCGCTTCACGAGCGAAACATGTCATCCCTTAGTGTTTTCCTTCTTCAGTAGTCCATAATAATATATACTGTGTGTTCCTACTGAGCCATGCAGTTCAAGAGGAAGCTATGGATAGAGCTCTGCGCGGATAAGCAATGCGTTATCCGTATTCGCACGTTTGTTAACTGAGTCTACTGGCATTACAATACACTTTTTTATTTCGATAAATCATAAAGTGCAATAAATGATGATGATTATTTCCGTTTATTTGCAATGTAAGTAACGTTCAAATTAATAATAACAAAATACAAAAATATCTCCGTATTGGGACACGAGCCCACAACCCTCGGATTACCGTTCTGTACTCTTTCCGATGCGCCAACCGCTGCCTGTAAACTACGCTAACATTCTTGGCTCATGTCTCACACGACCCGCGCCAAAAATGGTTTGTTTTTATAAATGCTTGCACTTTCATTTCTGGCCAAACCCTGCATTTACCACACATTTGGACGAAATCTGTGATGACGACTAGACGCTTTAAATAGGAATAACTGGCCAAACCTCCTCAGTTCTTAGTATAGTGGACCCACAGAGGAAGCATACGTACTGCTTCTGACTCCTTCACATAATTTTGGACGTACAGCAGGTTTGTCCACCAATTGTCTCGGCAGAACTGGTTGAAGCGCAATCCAGTGGATTCCCAGATAGGTCCAGAACCACAATATCTCCACAGAGTGGCTTGGAACAGAACCGCCACAGCAAGGGCTGGAGTTAGTCTGGAACATCAACAATTCAACAAGGAATAAAATGAATATTACATTCCACGATTTTGGCCACGTTGAAACACAGGAGCCGGTGAGTTGTTTTTGTTTGAGTCTTCAGTCTTTTGACTGGTTTGATGCAGCCTCCCTGTCCTGAGCTAATCGTTTCATCTCAACATAGCTACCACACCCTACATCCGAGGCAATCTGTTTAACATACTCTAACCTTGGTCTACCCCTACAGTTTTTGTCCTCGACCCTTCCTTCCATAACTAAGCTTGCTATCCATGGGTGTCCTAGTATGTGTCCTACCAACCTCTCTCTCCTCTTCATTAGCAGTCGCCAGAAAAAACACCACTCTCCCACTCGTCTTAATATATCTTCATTCGTAACTCTGTCTACCATTCTGTTCTTCATCATTTTCCTGTAACACCATATTTCAAACGCTTCAATTCTCCTCTTTTCTGCTGCACCAATAGTCCACGTTTCACTTCCATAGAGCGCCATGCTCCACACAAAGGCTTTCAACAATGAGTCCCTAATACCTAAACATTGTACGTAGTGAGAACTTGGATGGGTGACCTATTCTGCTGTATCACGTGCTGTTGGTGGGGGAAGAAAAAGAACTGATCACCCTACCACAAGGAAACTTCTGCTTAGAGCTGAATCTTTAGAGGTGCAAACCAACCTTCGGGCTAATACCCCTTCACTTCACACACAGGGAGTCATGGACAATAGTGGTAGTTGGTATCATGCTGAGTTTCTATGTCCAAGATCACGGGTTCAAATTCAGCCGAAGTCGTCGAACATTTTAAGAGCGTTAAAAATCCCTCAGTATGCTTTCCTTCGGAGGGGAAGTAAAGCCGCGCGACCCTATGTCATAGATTTATGGCATGTAAATAAACCTTCCACTGACTACAATTGTGTAAAGCAAAATTTGTAGGTTTGATTTGATCAACGCTCTATAAATTCCAACCTTCACCGCAAGGTGCCGGTTGCGCTGGCATCTAGTATTCAAAATCACAGCTAGGTGTCGTTGACGCTAGCATTTGGTAGCAAATGCAGGAACTACTTGAAATAGATCATCTGCCGTCCTTACCTGAATTATAGATAACACACACTAATACAGCCATCACAAATAACACCGGTTATCAGACAGATTCTACACACACGGGGCTACATGAACGCGTTGCCGCAGCCCCTGAACTGAGGAACCAACCAACAAGCAACAACAATAAGAGATATATTGCGTGAAGTACAGTAAGTCTCGATGTCTCAACCAATGCATGGATCAGGTGCACATGCACATTACCTATTCAACTTTTGATTGCCGCTGAGCGTAGCTGAGGCCGGTATTAAACTATTAAAGAAATTTGTCAGAGATCTTTGATAAAAGATTCAAACCAAAATGGCGGATCATAACAGCTGGAATATTACCACAACAAAGATTTTCATATCCGAGTGTGAAATGCATGAAATGTTACATAATATGTTACATAATGAATGGTGTACAGTGTATATAAACTGTAGGTAAGAATAGCCGAGAATATAAGCGCTGCACATAAAAGGCGCACATTTCAGGACATAAAGAGGAATTAAATAGTTAAATAGGCTGAAATAAGCTGTGAATAGTAGTGGGTTTTATGTTATAAGTGAGTGTAAATAAGCACTTTATCTTTACCAGTATGTAAAACATGTAACCAACCTCCGTTGGCATATGCCTAGTTGGCCGAACGAGTACAGCGCTCGACTCGGTATCAAAAGGACCAGGGATCGAATTTCACATAATGCATACTTCTTTACATCGTATGTTTCAATTTTGCTCGGGCAGTGGTTGTTTCGAACGTCACCATAATTAATTTCATCATAATTATTAAAAATGAAATAATAATGTAGTCGTCTCCGTAGCGTAGCGGTCAGCATAGTTAGCTGCCGTCCCGGAGGTACTGGGTTCGATTCCCGGCTCTGCCACGAAATTTGAAAAGTGGTATAATGACTGGAACGGGGTCTACTCAGCCTCGGGTGGCCCAAATGAGTAGAGGGGGTTCAGTTCCCACCTCAGCCATCCTCGAAGTGATTTTCCGTGGTTTCCGACTTCGTCTTCGGGCAAATGCCGGGATGGTTCCTACTCTAAGGCCACGGCCGCCTCCTACCCACTTCCTTGCCTAACCGTTCCACTCTTCCCATCCCTTCATCAGGCCCCCTGTTCGCTTTGCAGGTGAGGCCGCCTGGAGTGGTGCTGGTCACACACCCCAGTTGTATCCCCGACTCAGAGTCTCAAGCTTCAGGACACTGCCCTCAGTGGCGGTAGAGGTGGGATCACTCGCTTAGTCCGCCAACCCTGGAGGGTAAAACGATAGCGAAAAATAATAATGAAATTTTTCAAGTCTTCGTACCGCAGCTCGTTCACCAAGATTTTACTCGTATCTTTCCTGTCAGATGGGCGACGCATGGTTTAACCCATAGACGTTTACTTTATCTCTCCGTTTCTTTTACATACCAGTGTTGCCACTATAGAATTTCAACTACCGTAATACAGTAAAGTGAACAAGGAACTGTCCTTCATCCAATTTGCACAACTATGATAAAATATTTGATGTAGTGTAATGGTGTGATTATTGCTTTGTATAACTTTTATAAAAGTTCAGTTTTATAAAATATTTGATAAAATTCTTTGACAAACTTCTTTGGTAGTGTAATACCGGCCTGAGCAGTCTGCACAGAATTGATAACGCTCCATTAGTTCCAACGTTCACCGCCAGGTTGTGACTGCGATACAATCCGGTTGCCAAGTCCGCATGCTAGTTGTTGTGACGGTACCATTTGGTAGTAAAAGTAGGAACTACAGTACCGTACTTGAAATTGTCGTGGGCAGTCCTTACTTGAATTAAAACAGATAACACACACTAATACAGTCATCACAATTAACACCTGTTATCAGACAGATTTTACACACACCCAAAGTACACGGGGCTACATGACCGCGTTGTCGCAGCCCCTAAACTAAGAAACCAACCAACCAAGCTGAGCATGTCTGTGTATGATTGTGAGAACCTACTGTCACGCTAACCGCACCGCTCTACACCCCTCTCCTACCTCCGAGCTCTCAAGGTCAAGTGCATAGCTAAACGCCGGTAGTTATACACATTTTGACGAGCACCACATTTACGTGGCCATCAGGTTAAACCCACCGTGGGTTAGTGTGCGAGTCAGTGTCAGTTCAGTGAAGTTGTGCTACAGAGTGGTGAAATATGACCAAGGAGACCCTCGTAATGTCGGTTGGTTGGTTCCTTAGTTTAGGGCCTGCGACAACGCGGTTATGTAGCCCCGTGTACTTTGGGTGTGTGTAGAATCTGTCTGATAACCGGTGTTAATTGTAATGACTGTATTAGTGGCTGTTATCTGACTTAATTCAAATAAGGACTGCAGGCGATAATTTCAAGTAGTTCCTACTTTCGCTACCAAAAGCTACCGTGCACGACACCTAGCTCTGAACTTCGCTACTACTAGATGCCATCGCAACCAGTGCTCGGAGATGAACAGTGGAACTTAAGGACATTAATCAAACCTAACCTACAAATTTTGGCTTCACACAAGTGTAGTTAGTGGGAAGCCTTTGCTGACTCGCACACCGCAGCATGTGGCAATCATCTCATTGTCTATCAGGGGCTACCTTCCAGTGGGCAGAACGTCACTCAACTATGACAAAAACTCGCACTCTGATTACGTTAGACTGTCCACGGCGGCTTTTCCCTGGTGGTCACGTGTAAATGTTGTCCTTTGCGTGTTGGTAAACAATTATATCTTGTGACAACTCAGAACGCTTATCACTAAGCCATTCACAGAAAATCCACTCCAGTAAATTTTCTATGTTATGACGTGTATGTAGTGGGTGAGCCAACCGGCCTCGTACCTCAACAGTACAGAGAATGCTGGGGCACAGTGGTGTAACTATAGTCATTCCGTTGGTTATAGGACATGACGTACCACTGAAGTATTTAGGGCGCATGGAACAATAACCGCACGGCCACTTGCTCGGTTTTGCTCAATTAATCCTGGTAATAAATACGTGGACAATATCATAACATCACATAAAATATGATAAGTTTTTGGATTCCCTTCACACTGTATTCAGGATTTGGACTGGCAAAATGTTTATAAACATTTTGGCGTGTTTAAAATCAGCTGTGGTTAAGCTCTGGTCATTTTTCTTTTTCTTTACTAGGTTTTTTTAATTTTTTAAATGTTATTTTTTGGGTTTTATATCCTGGCGAATAGCAAGTTCGCCATGTGAAGTTTCATTCCAAGTTCTGCGAATATGAGAGAGCTCTCAAGCAAGAATTTAAGTTTCCATTCTCTTCATACCGCTTCATTATTCTGTCAAGCCGTTCATCATACTTGACATATTTCTTCTTTCTCTTTGAACTTTCAATGTACAATTCGTACTTCATTCGTCGAAGTGCGCACATAAACCGCCCTTATTCGTTGTACACAACTCCATGTTACAATACCAAAATGTTTAAAGACGCACAGTGTGATCGCCACTGATGTTTATGTGGTAATGAACCTGTAACTGGAATTAAGGGACTGACGTTACTCACTCACCCTCTCGACCCGCTCGCCGGACCGGCCGGTGGCGGCAATGACTCATCCTGTGGTGCTGTCCCACAGCAATAAAACGTCTTTTATTTCAAGTTTAAATTTACAAGTTTCAAGTCTTTTTGAATTCTACATACAATTCTAAAGAAAATGAGTCCAAACGCGACTGAAATGCTTCATATCCGTAGTCTGATAGTCGGTCAAAACTTATGACGTATTTCGTGCCGTAATTGTTCGTAGTAGTCTGTCGCCTCCGTAGCGTAGCGGTCAGCATGGTTAGCTGCCGCCCCGGAGGTCCTGGGTTCGATTCCCGGCTCTGCCACGAAATTTGAAAAGTGGTACGAGGACTGGAACGGGGTCTACTCAGCCTCGGGTGGCCCAAATGAGTAGAGGGGGTTCGATTCCCCCTCAGCCATCCTCGAAGTAGTTTTCCGTGGTTTCCCACTTCGTCTTCGGGCAAATGCCGGGATGGTACCTTCTTCAAGGCCACGGCCGCCTCCTTCCCTCTTCCTTGCTTATCCATCCTAACCATCCCTTACCTTCCCTCATGAGGCCCCTGTTCGCTTTGCAGGTGAGGCCGCCTGGGCGAGGTGCCAATCCCACCTCACCAGTTGTATCCCTTCCTATTCGATGTTCCCCGCTCTAGGACACTGCCCGTAGAGGCGGTAGTGGTGAGTTCCCTCGCTGAGTCCGTGGGTTCCACCAACCTGGAGGGTAAACGACTAAAAAAAAAAAAAAAATTGTTCGTAGTAAATGAGTCACAGTTATCAGTGACTCACACGTTCTATGTTTACTTAAGACGGGAAAATTATTCAGTTTTGAGTGGAGCTCAGTGGTAGTTTGTCTGCTGTTGTGTATAACCGTCTCTCGTTTGTTTATTTGTTTATTTGTCTGAAATTTTAAAACTAGTAGTTGCAATACTATCATTAACGACAGTTTAAGAAGGAAGAGGTCCGAGTTTGGACTCATTTTCTTTAGAATTTTATGTAGAATTCAAAAAACTTGAAAATTGTAAATTTAAACTTGAAATAAGAAAACATTTAGAGGTGTGGGACAGCGCCAGTGGGTGAGTCATTGTTCGCCGGTCCGGCGATGGGGTGAGTGAGTGACGTCAGTTCCTTAATCCTCTGTCAGACGGAGAGACCGTAGGGTACGTTTCTAGAGTGGGATGAGCAGAGTCAAGACTACATGGGGAATGAGAGCTCGAACTGCGCTATTTGGATTAAACCCAAACAGCCCAGTCAGCTTACGCTAATGGTTGCTTGGTTCTTAAGTTTAGGGGCTGCGACAACGCAGTCATGTAGCCCCGTCTACTTTCGGTGTGTGTAGAATCTGTCTAATAAGCGGTGTTAATTGTGATGACTGTATTAGTGTGGGTTTGGGAAGATAGGCAACCTCTCCTGAAATGTTGGTTAAGCCATGAGTTGACTGACAGCTACGTATATCTAGACCCCCTGGAGATTCCGTAGATAAAATCAGTGCAGCTTTCCATGGTGGGTGAGTGGTTATCATGTCGGACTACCAACCCCAAGCTTACAGGTTCGCTCCTGGCCGTGTTAAGTAATTTTTGAAAGGCGACAAAAATCACGGCAGGCATGTCATACATTGTTGGCATGTTAAAGAACCCATTTGAATTCAGTAGACCGTGTTCATAATGGCAAAATTAATCTCAGGAATTTCAACAAACACAAAGTTTCTCATTTCTCCACTAGAAAGCGCTATAGTGTCAAGGAGCTTAGATATCTAACCTCCTTGACTTTTATAGCTCTCCAATAAAGCTGCCCTCTGGGCGCCAAATAGCAAAGCTTGCACCCAGCACTCGAGGCTATACGTTATTATTATTATTCATTCATTCAATTTCGCTAATCGGCCAACGAGGGACCACGATAAGCCTCATGTTTCGCTTGATCCACATTGCCTTCATGAGCTCACGACGTTCCTCTGTCCATTTCGCACCAGTTGTCCGTTTTTCGTCCCGGAAAGTCCCAAACGTCTTGATGGCTGCTCTATAAAGATTTCGGTCTTGTGCATCTTCTGCTCGTATCCCCATTTCTTTCAGATCTTTCTGGACGTTAACATACCATGGCATTGTCGTTTTTGGTTTTGAGTCGAATATACTGAAGATACGTTTCGTCCATCGGGAATCGATCATCCGTCGCATATGACCGTAGAAGCAAACTCTGCGTTTTCGCATTGAGTCTGTGATCTTCTCTATCCTCGAGTAAATTTCTTGCCTGGATTTTCTGATGTAGATGCCATTTTTGTAGTCTGGGCCAAGTATGATGTGTAGGATCTTTCTTTCTTTTCTCTCTAACTTCGCGAGCAAACATTTCTCGGATAGGATAAGGCATTCAGATGCATATAGCGGTACTGGTTTGATGACAGTGTTGTAGTGACGAATTTTTGTGTTCATAGAAAAGCACTTTTTGTTATATATGTTGCGGGTGGTTTGAAAAGCGACTTCCATTTTCTTGATTCTTGCTTCTATGGCTTCCTTGTCAAGGCCATTTTGCTGGATCCATTCCCCAAGATATTTAAATTTATTAACACGGTTTATCGTTCCATATTTGGTGTTTAGTTGTGCTGTATCATCCTTGATGTTCGACATTACTTCTGTCTTTTGAAAGGAAATTTGTAATCCTGTTTGTTCTGCTACTTCCTTCAATATATTGACCTGTTCTGTTGCACTTTCGAAATCTTCTGTCATCAGGGCTATATCATCAGCGAATGCTAAGCAATCTATTTCCACTCCGTTTTTCTTCGTCCCGATCCTTAAAGGTTTGTAAAGGCCTCCTTCTTTTAACTTCTGTCGCCAATTCTGTATTACCTTTTCAAGCACGCAGTTGAACAACAGAGGTGACAGGCTATCTCCCTGTCGAACACCTGTCTTGATTTCAAAGGGTTCAGAGATACATCCTTGGAATTTGACTTTGGATGTGGTATTAATTAGGGTTGCCCTTATTATCGCCAGCAGTTTCATATCGACTCCCATTTCTGCAAGTATGTTAATCAACCCATCACGGTCGATGCAGTCGTACGCTTTCTTAAAGTCTACAAATGTCGATACATACGTTCGACCTCTCAACACATAGTACCTAATTATGGTTTTTAGGTTAAAGATTTGTTCTGCAGTCGATCGGCCTTTCCTAAAACCCCCTTGGTATTCTCCGAGTTTGTGTTCAACTTGCTGTTCCAGTCTTAGCTAACATATTATCCATGTACAGTCAAAGAGGGGGAGAATTGCGAGTTATAGCAAGTGTGAGTTGTTACAACTGGGGCATTTATTTACGAATGCACCTTGTTTTGTAGCAGAATACATACAAGCATTTTGGTTCCCACGATATCGTTTTAAAGCTCACAGAGCCAGGCTATAACTTGCAAACAATGACATTTTTACGATGCTACAACATAAAAATAAAAATGTGCAGACCTGAATAGTAACTGTGAAACACAAAGATAACAAGTAGTTGTGTGAGGTACTATTCAGCCTATTTTCATATATCCTACTTATATTAATTGCCTCTATCAACATACAAATTTTCAGTTTGAATGCTGTAAAAGATTCGCAGATATTGAGAACCGTTTAAATATTACGGATGGCCACCATGTTGGATTTTATATGTAGGCCTTAGAGTTATGTACTATTACATGACGATTATTGTGTAGGTGTATTATTCAAACTTCAATCGCATGATTAGGACACAAGAAATAAAGACTTGATTTCAAAATTTCGGTTAGCCACCATCTTGTGGTTATCAAAATAATTGAAATAAATTAGATGCTAGTGGATTAAAATGTATATAAGCACGTACCGTACCACGTTTCACTGTGCTCGGATGGTTAAATCGCGAGAAACGTCCTTTTGAATATTTAAATTTCGCGTCGCCGCCATGTTGGATTTGTACTCACCAGGTTATTGAACATCCCATTGGTGAACTTATGTTTACAGCCTCAATACATATACACAATTTCAGTTTGGTTGCTGTCATAGATTAATAGATATTGAGAACCATCTTAATATTTCGGATGGTCGCCATGTTGAATTTTAATATATGAAGGCCGTAGAGTTATAAACTATTAGATGAGGATTATTGTGTACATTCACTATGCAAACGTTGATTTCGATCGCATGATTAGAACATAGGAAATAGAGACTTAATTTTAAAATTTCGCACAGCCACCATTTTGAGGTTATGTAAACAATTGAACTAAATTAGAAGTCAGTGGATTGTAATTTGTATAGTCATTAGCTGTACCAAGTTTCACTGCGTTAAATCGCGAGAAAAGTCTATTTAAGTGTTTCAACTTCGCTTGGCCGCTAGTTTCGTTTTGTATTTAACAGGTTTTTGAAAGTCTCATATGTGAACTTATATTACTACCCTTTATTACCGTGATATGTGTAATAGTTTCGGAGATATAGAATGCCGATGAAATATTTCCCACAGCCGGCATGTTGGATTGGTGAGATGTAATATAATTTGAAGGGCACGGTCGGGGTCGACGAAAATAGTATTCTTGCGCATAATAGTTCGCGGCTGGGAGCGATCAGTTTAGTTCGCAGCTCCTTAGCGAACTAGTTCGCTCTTTTAATTCGTTAGTTCCCATCTCGAAGACAGATCGTTCGCTCGCCCTCGCTACTGCCACTGCACGCGCTCCTTGTTTGTTATAGCAGTCTGTCACCAGTGATTACTCGTCTCCAGTGATTACTCATTCGCATTGCTCTCGTTTCAAGCAATTCTGTAGGCTACTGTAACAGTTACTATGGTCGCTGCACGTACAGTTCGTGTATTAGATATTGACATGTTGCGTGTGTAGTAATGTGTTTTACATTTTGATATTCGAAGACAAAACAAGTAGTTCCATGTAGAACTATACAGTCTATTTTCATATATCCTACTCATGTTAATTGCCTCTATCTACATACAAAATTTCAGTTTGATTACTGTAATATATTCATAGATATTGAAAACCGACTAAATATTTCGGATGATAGCCATGTTGGATTTTATATATGTAGGTCCTAGAGTTATGTACTGTTACATGAAGATTATTGTGTACGTGTAGCATTCAAACTTCAATCGCATGATTAGGACACAAGAAGTAACAAGGAGATTTTAAAATTTCGCACAGCTGCCATCTTGTGGTTATGGAAACAATTGAAATAAATTAGATGCCAGTGGATTAACATTCGTATAAGGATTTACTGTACCAAGTTTCACTGCACTCGGATGGTTAAATTGCTAGAAACCTCCATTATGAATATTTAGACTATACTTCGCGTCGCCGCCATGTTGGATTTGTGATCACCAGGTTATTTAAAGTCCTATAGGTGAAAGTAAGTTCATAGCCCCTATGAACATTAAAAAAAAAACAGTTTGATTGCTATAATAGATTCGTAGATATTCACAGCCGTCTAAATATTTCGGATGGTCGCCATGTTGGATTGTTAAATGTATAGGCCATAAAGTCATGTACCATTAAAGGAAAATTATTGCGTAAGTTCATTATTCAAACTTTCACTTCGGTCGCATGATTACGACACAAGAAATAAAAACTTAATTTTAAAATTCGCAAAGCCGCCATCTTGAGGTTATGTAAACAATTGAACTAAATTAGATACCAGGGAATTACAATGTGTATAAACATTTCCTGTACCAGATTTCATTGCGTTTGGAATATAAAATCGCGAGAAAGGTCTATTTAAAATTTTCAAATTCGCTTGGCCGCCATGTTCGTTTTGTAGTTAACCAGTTTTTGAAAGTCTCCTTAATACTCCTTGGAGACCCGCCACTACATGGACAGAACAAAGGAATATCCTAGTGAAAGAACGAAGAGATTTTGGGAAGAGAAGGAAGCTTATTCAAATTCACATGTGAAATAGCTTCAATCGCACTCATTAGTTAGTCATAATGTCGTAGAAAAATAGTAATAATATTAATACGGTACTACTAATAATAGAGGAAGGCGCTTGCATGAAATAGCTGCCAAAACAGGTCTACAAATATCTTACGGGAATACCCAATACATGGAACGACAGACCAACGATGTGCAAACCATGCATACGATATATGAAACCACAAAAAGAGTCAAAAGTTTCAAATATTTAGGGGAATATATAAAAATAGGAGGATCAAACAAGGCGTCTAACGTAGAACGAATGATAAAACTTCAGAAAGCATACAAACTTACATGGTTACATTATAATAATAAAAGCGTATCAAGACGGGGTAAACTTAGACACTACAAAACAATTGTACTACCAGTAGTATTATATGCGTCCGTAACGACAACAATTGGAGCATCAGGCATCACAGAAACTGAAGAAATAGAACGTCAAATTCTCAGAATAATATTTGGAGCAATACACTGTGTTGAAATGACCTACCAAAGACCTATACGAGTACACAGACAGACTCACCGATATGATCAGAAAACGCAGACTGACTTTTTACGGGCACACACAGAGAATGAACAACAATACACTTACAAAGAAGATCGTTGATGTAGTAAACAGCTCAAGCACGAAAACTAATTGGTATCATGAAATAGAGGAAGACCTAAGGCAGGTGGGGATCGACAGAGGAGAATTCAGAAACAACATTAAGATTACAAAATTTAAAAGTAAATGAGAAAAGGAAGACGGGAACATTGAGGACAGAACAACAGAAACAGGAACACAGTCAAAGGATGAGAAGAGGAAGAAGGGAACATTGAGGACAGAACAACAGAAACAGGAACACAGTCAAAGGATGAGAAGAGGAAGAAGGGAACATTGAGGACAGAACAACGGAAACAGGAACACAGTCAAAGGATGAGAAGAGGAAGAAGGGAACATTGAGGACAGAACAACAGAAACAGGAACACAGTCAAAGGATGAGAAGAGGAAGAAGGGAAGATTGAGGACAGAACAACAGAAACAGGAACACAGTCAAAGGATGAGAAAAGGAAGACGGGAACATTGAGGACAGAACAACGGAAACAGGAACACAGTCAAAGGATGAGAAGAGGAAGACGGGAACATTGAGGACAGAACAACGGAAACAGGAACACAGTCAAAGGATGAGAAAAGGAAGACGGGAACATTGAGGACAGAACAACAGAAACAGGAACACAGTCAAAGGATGAGAAGAGGAAGACGGGAACATTGAGGACAGAACAACGGAAACAGGAACACAGTCAAAGGATGAGAAAAGGAAGACGGGAACATTGAGGACAGAACAACAGAAACAGGAACACATTCAAAGGATGAGAAGAGGAAGAAGGGAACATTGAGGACAGAACAACAGAAACAGGAACACAGTCAAAGGATGAGAAAAGGAAGACGGGAACATTGAGGACAGAACAACAGAAACAGGAACACAGTCAAAGGATGAGAAAAGGAAGACGGGAACATTGAGGACAGAACAACGGAAACAGGAACACAGTCAAAGGATGCGAAAAGGAAGACGGGAACATTGAGGACAGAACAACGGAAACAGGAACACAGTCAAAGGATGAGAAGAGGAAGACGGGAACATTGAGGACAGAACAACGGAAACCGGAACACAGTCAAAGGATGAGAAGAGGAAGAAGGGAACATTGAGGACAGAACAACAGAAACAGGAACACAGTCAAAGGATGAGAAGAGGAAGAAGGGAACATTGAGGACAGAACAACGGAAACAGGAACACAGTCAAAGGATGAGAAGAGGAAGAAGGGAACATTGAGGACAGAACAACAGAAACAGGAACACAGTCAAAGGATGAGAAGAGGAAGAAGGGAACATTGAGGACAGAACAACAGAAACAGGAACACAGTCAAAGAATGAGAAAAGGAAGACGGGAACATTGAGGACAGAACAACGGAAACTGAAACACAGTCAAAGGATGAGAAGAGGAAGAAGGGAACATTGAGGACAGAACAACAGAAACAGGAACACAGTCAAAGGATGAGAAGAGGAAGAAGGGAACATTGAGGACAGAACAACGGACACAGGAACACAGTCAAAGGATGAGAAGAGTAAGAAGGGAACATTGAGGACAGAACAACAGAAACAGGAACACAGTCAAAGGATGAGAAGAGGAAGAAGGGAACATTGAGGACAGAACAACAGAAACAGGAACACAGTCAAAGGATGAGAAAAGGAAGACGGGAACATTGAGGACAGAACAACGGAAACAGGAACACAGTCAAAGGATGAGAAGAGGAAGACGGGAACATTGAGGACAGAACAACGGAAACAGGAACACAGTCAAAAGGATGAGAAAAGGAAGACGGGAACATTGAGGACAGAACAACAGAAACAGGAACACAGTCAAAGGATGAGAAGAGGAAGACGGGAACATTGAGGACAGAACAACGGAAACAGGAACACAGTCAAAGGATGAGAAAAGGAAGACGGGAACATTGAGGACAGAACAACAGAAACAGGAACACAGTCAAAGGATGAGAAAAGGAAGACGGGAACATTGAGGACAGAACAACGGAAACAGGAACACAGTCAAAGGATGAGAAGAGGAAGACGGGAACATTGAGGACAGAACAACGGAAACAGGAACACAGTCAAAGGATGAGAAGAGGAAGAAGGGAACATTGAGGACAGAACAACAGAAACAGGAACACAGTCAAAGGAGGAGAAAAGGAAGACGGGAACATTGAGGACAGAACAACAGAAACAGGAACACAGTCAAAGGATGAGAATAGGAAGACGGGAACATTGAGGACAGAACAACGGAAACAGGAACACAGTCAAAGGAAGAGAAAAGGAAGACGGGAACATTGAGGACAGAACAACGGAAACAGGAACACAGTCAAAGGATGAGAAAAGGAAGACGGGAACATTGAGGACAGAACAACGGAAACAGGAACACAGTCAAAGGATGAGAAAAGGAAGACGGGAACATTGAGGACAGAACAACGGAAACAGGAACACAGTCAAAGGATGAGAAAAGGAAGACGGGAACATTGAGGACAGAACAACAGAAACAGGAACACAGTCAAAGGATGAGAAGAGGAAGAAGGGAACATTGAGGACAGAACAACAGAAACAGGAACACAGTCAAAGGATGAGAAAAGGAAGACGGGAACATTGAGGACAGAACAACGGAAACAGGAACACAGTCAAAGGATGAGAAAAGGAAGACGGGAACATTGAGGACAGAACAACGGAAACAGGAACACAGTCAAAGGATGAGAAAAGGAAGACGGGAACATTGAGGACAGAACAACGGAAACAGGAACACAGTCAAAGGATGAGAAAAGGAAGACGGGAACATTGAGGACAGAACAACAGAAACAGGAACACAGTCAAAGGATGAGAAGAGGAAGAAGGGAACATTGAGGAGACAACAACAGAAACAGGAACACAGTCAAAGGATGAGAAGAGGAAGACGGGAACATTGAGGACAGAACAACGGAAACAGGAACACAGTCAAAGGATGAGAAGAGGAAGAAGGGAACATTGAGGACAGAACAACAGAAACAGGAACACAGTCAAAGGATGAGAAGAGGAAGAAGGGAACATTGAGGACAGAACAACGGAAACAGGAACACAGTCAAAGGATGAGAAGAGGAAGAAGGGAACATTGAGGACAGAACAACAGAAACAGGAACACAGTCAAAGGATGAGAAGAGGAAGAAGGGAACATTGAGGACAGAACAACAGAAACAGGAACACAGTCAAAGGATGAGAAAAGGAAGACGGGAACATTGAGGACAGAACAACGGAAACAGGAACACAGTCAAAGGATGAGAAGAGGAAGAAGGGAACATTGAGGACAGAACAACAGAAACAGGAACACAGTCAAAGGATGAGAAGAGGAAGAAGGGAACATTGAGGACAGAACAACGGAAACAGGAACACAGTCAAAGGATGAGAAGAGGAAGAAGGGAACATTGAGGACAGAACAACAGAAACAGGAACACAGTCAAAGGATGAGAAGAGGAAGAAGGGAACATTGAGGAC
The DNA here is from genome assembly GCA_946902985.2 of Meconema thalassinum. Lineage (NCBI taxonomy): Eukaryota > Metazoa > Arthropoda > Insecta > Orthoptera > Tettigoniidae > Meconema > Meconema thalassinum. The sequence goes on from OX336391.1 coordinate 98,587,804, forward strand.
AGAACAACAGAAACAGGAACACAGTCAAAGGATGAGAAAAGGAAGACGGGAACATTGAGGACAGAACAACGGAAACAGGAACACAGTCAAAGGATGAGAAGAGGAAGACGGGAACATTGAGGACAGAACAACGGAAACAGGAACACAGTCAAAGGATGAGAATAGGAAGACGGGAACATTGAGGACAGAACAACAGAAACAGGAACACAGTCAAAGGATGAGAAGAGGAAGACGGGAACATTGAGGACAGAACAACGGAAACAGGAACACAGTCAAAGGATGAGAAAAGGAAGACGGGAACATTGAGGACAGAACAACAGAAACAGGAACACAGTCAAAGGATGAGAAGAGGAAGAAGGGAACATTGAGGACAGAACAACAGAAACAGGAACACAGTCAAAGGATGAGAAAAGGAAGACGGGAACATTGAGGACAGAACAACAGAAACAGGAACACAGTCAAAGGATGAGAAAAGGAAGACGGGAACATTGAGGACAGAACAACGGAAACAGGAACTCAGTCAAAGGATGAGAAAAGGAAGACGGGAACATTGAGGACAGAACAACGGAAACAGGAACACAGTCAAAGGATGAGAAGAGGAAGAAGGGAACATTGAGGACAGAACAACAGAAACAGGAACACAGTCAAAGGATGAGAAGAGGAAGAAGGGTACATTGAGGACAGAACAACGGAAACAGGAACACAGTCAAAGGATGAGAAGAGGAAGAAGGGAACATTGAGGACAGAACAACAGAAACAGGAACACAGTCAAAGGATGAGAAGAGGAAGAAGGGAACATTGAGGACAGAACAACAGAAACAGGAACACAGTCAAAGGATGAGAAAAGGAAGACGGGAACATTGAGGACAGAACAACGGAAACAGGAACACAGTCAAAGGATGAGAAGAGGAAGAAGGGAACATTGAGGACAGAACAACAGAAACACAGTCAAAGGATGAGAAGAGGAAGAAGGGAACATTGAGGACAGAACAACGGAAACAGGAACACAGTCAAAGGATGAGAAGAGGAAGAAGGGAACATTGAGGACAGAACAACAGAAACAGGAACACAGTCAAAGGATGAGAAGAGGAAGAAGGGAACATTGAGGACAGAACAACAGAAACAGGAACACAGTCAAAGGATGAGAAAAGGAAGACGGGAACAATGAGGACAGAACAACGGAAACAGGAACACAGTCAAAGGATGAGAAGAGGAAGACGGGAACATTGAGGACAGAACAACGGAAACAGGAACACAGTCAAAGGATGAGAAAAGGAAGACGGGAACATTGAGGACAGAACAACAGAAACAGGATCACAGTCAAAGGATGAGAAGAGGAAGACGGGAACATTGAGGACAGAACAACGGAAACAGGAACACAGTCAAAGGATGAGAAAAGGAAGACGGGAACATTGAGGACAGAACAACAGAAACAGGAACACAGTCAAAGGATGAGAAGAGGAAGAAGGGAACATTGAGGACAGAACAACAGAAACAGGAACACAGTCAAAGGATGAGAAAAGGAAGACGGGAACATTGAGGACAGAACAACAGAAACAGGAACACAGTCAAAGGATGAGAAAAGGAAGACGGGAACATTGAGGACAGAACAACGGAAACAGGAACACAGTCAAAGGATGAGAAAAGGAAGACGGGAACATTGAGGACAGAACAACGGAAACAGGAACACAGTCTAGGATGAGAAGAGGAAGAAGGGAACATTGAGGACAGAACAACAGAAACAGGAACACTGTCAAAGGATGAGAAAAGGAAGACGGGAACATTGAGGACAGAACAACGGAAACAGGAACACAGTCAAAGGATGAGAAAAGGAAGACGGGAACATTGAGGACAGAACAACGGAAACAGGAACACAGTCAAAGGATGAGAAAAGGAAGACGGGAACATTGAGGACAGAACAACGGAAACAGGAACACAGTCAAAGGATGAGAAAAGGAAGACGGGAACATTGAGGACAGAACAACGGAAACAGGAACACAGTCAAAGGATGAGAAAAGGAAGACGGGAACATTGAGGACAGAACAACGGAAACAGGAACACAGTCAAAGGATGAGAAAAGGAAGACGGGAACATTGAGGACAGAACAACAGAAACAGGAACACAGTCAAAGGATGAGAAGAGGAAGAAGGGAACATTGAGGACAGAACAACAGAAACAGGAACACAGTCAAAGGATGAGAAAAGGAAGACGGGAACATTGAGGACAGAACAACGGAAACAGGAACACAGTCAAAGGATGAGAAAAGGAAGACGGGAACATTGAGGACAGAACAACGGAAACAGGAACACAGTCAAAGGATGAGAAAAGGAAGACGGGAACATTGAGGACAGAACAACGGAAACAGGAACACAGTCAAAGGATGAGAAGAGGAAGAAGGGAACATTGAGGACAGAACAACAGAAACAGGAACACTGTCAAAGGATGAGAAAAGGAAGACGGGAACATTGAGGACAGAACAACGGAAACAGGAACACAGTCAAAGGATGAGAAAAGGAAGACGGGAACATTGAGGACAGAACAACGGAAACAGGAACACAGTCAAAGGATGAGAAAAGGAAGACGGGAACATTGAGGACAGAACAACGGAAACAGGAACACAGTCAAAGAATGAGAAAAGGAAGACGGGAACATTGAGGACAGAACAACGGAAACAGGAACACAGTCAAAGGATGAGAAAAGAAAGACGGGAACATTGAGGACAGAACATCGGAAACAGGAACACAGTCAAAGTATGAGAAAAGGAAGACGGGAACATTGAGGACAGAACAACGGAAACAGGAACACAGTCAAAGGATGAGAAAAGGAAGACGGGAACATTGAGTACAGAACAACGGAAACAGGAACACAGTCAAAGGATGAGAAAAGGAAGACGGGAACATTGAGGACAGAACAACGGAAACAGGAACACAGTCAAAGGATGAGAAGAGGAAGATGGGAACATTGAGGACAGAACAACAGAAACAGGAACACAGTCAAAGGATGAGAAAAGGAAGACGGGAACATTGAGGACAGAACAACAGAAACAGGAACACAGTCAAAGGATGAGAAGAGGAAGACGGGAACATTGAGGACAGAACAACAGAAACAGGAACACAGTCAAAGGATGAGAAGAGGAAGAAGGGAGAGAAGTGAATATTGGGTCATCGTGACATATTTAAGTTCAAGCACTGTCCATAAGGGCAAAAATAGTATAATACTAATAATAGAAGAAGACGGAGAAGCCCACCTGATGTATCTGTGCAGGTAATACAGTGGAATATTGAACGAGTTGGTCTTGGGCACCTGTCTGAAGAACACGTACGCCACCAAGAGGCCACTCAGGAAGAAGAACGTATCCACGGAGAGTGTGGCATTGGTGAAGGCCAGGCGCTTCCAGTCCGGCCAGAACTGAAATACGACAAGAGGTTAGACAGCTCTGACAGTACGTATTTCGTTATTGTAAGGTTTCAGTCGATCAACACAAGTACATTCCCAACCTGAACAAACTACATGTTATTTGCACAGACAACTACAAGAGGATCATGTTTCGCACGTCATGCAAGCATCGTCAGATCATAAAGTGTCACATTCATCTGCAAAACCTTCCTAAAGCCCACAATGACAACCATGAACGGATACGGTCCTCGAACACCAAGCGTCTTAGGAGCGACAAAAATCGTATTCTGTAGTTATTACAGTCTTCAGTCATCTGACTGGTTTGATGCAAATCTCCAAACCTTCCTGTCCTGAGCTAATCCTTTCATCTCTACAGCTACCACGCCCAGCATCCGAGGCATTCTATTTAAGAGATTCAAACCTTGATCTACCCCTACAGTTCCTGTCCTCAACTCTTCTTTCCATAACGAATTATGCTATTACTGGGTGTCTTAGTATGTGTCCTACCTACCTATCTCTTCTCTTCATTAGCAGTCGCCAGAAACGTCTCTCATTTGTAACCCTATCTGCCCATCTGATCTTCATCATTCTCCTGTAACACCACATTTCAAACGCTCCTATTCTCCTCTTTTCTGCTGCTCCAGCAGTCCAAGTTTCACTTCCATAGAGCGCCAAGCTCTAGACAAAGGCTTTCAAAAGACTTCCTAATACCTAAATTTATAGTCGATATCATCAGATTCCTTCTCTGTAGAAATGCTTTCTTTGCCTGTGCCTACCTACTTCTTATATCCTCTTTGCTTCGTCCGTCACTGGTTATCAATGTACGGCTAATACCACTGTGAAAAAGAAAACAATTATTAATTAAATTTTGTATTAATTAACTAACAATGCTCGGCGCGGGTTACAATGTCAATCGAAAGAAGAAAGTTTTTGTGATATAATTTTGTTTTTTGAAAGGGGTTTGGATTCACTATATTTTTATATTTTCCCTCTGGTGCGTGCATGAATAGATCAGAAGGCTTCCCATCGCGTGAGCAGGCCACAAACACTTGTGGGGATTGTCTCTGGGCTTTGTTGATGTCATCGCAATTAAGAGTCGCACCGGAAACTGGATACGTTTCAAAACACATAAACTGCTGCTAAAATGTATGAAATACACTCATTTGTTAAAACGACTCATGAGCCACCTATTGTGAAATTGATTTACTAATTCTGAAACCTTCGTGGGCGTGCACACAACAACTCACCAAGGCGCGCCACTCTCATTTGTTGAAATGACTCGCGCGCTATCTATTGTGAAATTGATTTACTAATTCAGATATTTTTGCTGCCAAGCACATGGCAACCAAACAAAGTTTATTTGTTGAAACGATTTGCGTGAAAACATTCATTTGTTGAAACGACTCGCGCGCCAACGATTGTAAAATGGATTTACTAATTCAGAAACTTCCATGGGCATGTGCACAACAACTCACCAACGTTTCATCACAATCGGATGAATGGAATATTGACGATTACGGGACAAACACGCGAACTAACAAAGTATCAAAATAATCTCTTTTATATAGGCCTATAGAGATATCTGCAACACATTAACCATGACGGAAAATGAGTATAATAGACGTATGAATTACAGTAATTAAGTTTTAGAGTATTAACAAGTGTCTCATTATAAACTTCTACAAGGATTGTATATTTGTTCTGACGATACTCGCTTGAGCGAAACAAGTCAACGTTTTAAACCCACTCTTCTTATAATCCGTGCAAATAACGTTTAAACACATGATTTTTATCAGGTTGTAGCACATTTCCCAATACCAAATACAGTGAGCCCCACTAACCCGAACTAATTCGGACCGAACCCTGTTCGGATGAGCGTAAATTCGGATGAGGTGGATTTTCGTCAAATACGACAACAATTACACTGTTCTGTAATGTTTTCCTAAGCACGGTTGGTGTCTACCTAGTGCGAGCAGCCTGGTGAAAGTCGGAATTTTCTAAATACAAGAAGTTCCGTGACGAACTAAAGAGCCTTTTTTTCTTCTTAAAATTTAAGATTCATGACAATGATTAATCTATATGGATCTATCTAGAATAATGACTATATTAAGTTGGTAATATCGAAATTTCTAATTAGTTCGAAATACTGTATACCTCGCATAATGTAGCCTAATAGAGAACTACAGTTGGCAGCCCTGGTGACTGAACATATTCTTAGTTCCATCTCATAGGGTACAGAATACAAAATTTGGTTGAAGTCCGATGGATAGCATGGAATTTACATGCAGTTAAAACTTGGATATAAATCATGTTGGCAACAATGTCATACATTTTGTCTTGGTCAGAAATGATCTGAAATAATAAGATCTATTGTTGTGCCAATTTTGAATGAAATCCATTAGTTAGTATAGAAGTTACATGCATTTTAAAATTGGACCTATCAGCAGGCTTAGAATCAAGTTGGCAGCACTGACGTATATTAGTTACTCCAAATTAATATAGAATGCCAGGTACTATACGTGTGCATAGTTTAAAGCTGTCGGCTTGCATACTTTCTGATGTATTGGTATTTGGATAAAGGAAATTGAGAGCATTTATTAACAGTTGGCAGCCTTGGTGGCTCTTAAGAATACGCTCATTTATATCTGTTTATGTACACATAGCACATACGAAATTTGGTTGAATTCCAATTGATAGTGTAGAAGTTATATGCATTAAAATATTGGACCTATCAGCAGCTTAGAATCATTTTGGAAACACTGCCATGTATGGTCTCCTGGAAATTAAACTGAAATATTATTGTATATACGTGTGCCAATGTTGAAATCCCATTCATACCTTCCATGATATACAACATGGAGCTCAAATTTCAGTGGCGACTTTTCAGCAGTTGGTAGCACTGACATCATTTTCAAATATGGCATTTAGATATTCAGGTATAGATCTTTACTCCTACCAAATTTTGTTTCAATTGTTGCAGCCGTTTAGGAGTTGATAGGGGACACACACACACAGCCAGACAGACAGAAGGACAGACAAACAGACAGACAGACAGACAGAAACACATTTGCCCGATCTCATAAGCGTACTTTTTCCTCATTTTTGCAAAATGTGAAAAGTAGGCTAAAAATTGCATTCAAACTTTGTTATGCTTATTGTTAGTAGGTCTAGGCCTTCCGTTTTTTAGTTTTTGTGTATAATATTCGCTGTTTGCTCCTTTAGCATTTATTTCATGTTGTTCTATGCTAATAAATTTACGTTTTTATAGCTTGCCACGGTGGGTGAGTGGTTATCGTGTCGACCTACCAACCCCAAGCTAGCAGGTTCGCTTCTGGCCGTGGTAAATGACTTTTGAAAGGCGACAAAAGTCACGTCATGCATGTCATAGGTTGTTGGCGTGTTAAAGAACCAATTTGAATTCAGTAGGCCGTGTTCATAATGGTGAAATTAATCTCGGGTTTTTCCGCCAACACAAAGTACTTCATTTCTCTACTAGCATGCGCTATGGTGTTCAAGGTGCTTAGATATCCAACCTCCTTGACTTTCATAGCGTTTCAAGGAACGACTAAATTCGACATGCAAGCTGTCTCAGGGCGGCAGATAACAAAGCTTGTACCCGGCACTGGAGGCGTACGATATTATATTATCATTATTGTTATTACATTCTTCTTGGAAAAACTGGTTTAATCTTAATATTTATTAGCCTATTTGCAATTTTGAAAAAATAGGCTTATGAGATCACCTTTTGTCCGTGTGTGTGTGTGTGTGTGTGTGAGGTGTGTGTGTGTGTCCCCTAATAAATTCTAAACGGATGGAGCGATTCCAATGAAACTCAGTAAGCTCATAGCACTATTCCGGGCGACCTCGACCGTGCCCTTCAAATTTTGTTACGTCTCACCAATCCAACATGGCGGCTGTGCGAAATATTTCACCAGCATTCAATATCTCCGAAACTATTACCGACATCACCCTGGAATTTATTACGTTGATAAAGGGAACTGCTAGAAGTTCACCTAAGGTACTTTTGAAAAACTGGTAAGTACAAAACCAACATGGCGGCCACGCGAATTTGCGACTTTTAAATAGACGTTCCTCGCGATTTAACCAACCAAACGCAATAAAACTTGGTACAGTATATGTTTATACACATTGTAATGCACCGACATCTAACTTGGTTCAATTGTTTACATAACCACAAGATGGCGTATGAGCGAAATATTTCACCGGCATTCTACTGTATATCCCTGAAACTATTAGCTGTATCACCCTGAAATTTTGTACGGAGATAAAGGGCACTACTGGAAGTTTATCTATAGGACTTTCAAAAAGCGTTTAACTACAAAACTAACATGGCGGCCAAGCGAATTTTAAAATGTTAAATAGACCTTTCTCGCGATTTAATGTTCCAAACGCAATGAAATCTGGTACAGGAAATGTTTATACACATTGTAATGCACTGGTATCTAATTTAGTTCAATTGTTTACATAACCTCAAGATGGCGGCTGTGCGAATTTAAAAATTAAGTTTTTATTTCTTGTGTCGTAATCAAGCAATCGAAGTGAAGGTTTGAATAATGAACCTACGCAATGATTTTCCTTTAATGGCACATGACTCTATGGCCTATACATTTAACAATCCAACATGGCGACCATCTGAAATGTTCAGACGACTCTGAATATCTACGAATCTATTATAGCAATCAAACTGAAATTTTGTATGTTGATAGTGGCAGTTAATATAAGTAGGATATATGAAAATAGGCTGTATAGTTCTTCACGGAACTACTTGTTTTTTCCTGTTTTAAAATTCAAAACAAATTTGGTAGATTTTTTTCCTAGCCCTGTTCGGATTAAGTGGCTTTTCGGATTATCGGGGTTTGGATTGGCAGGACTGGACTCGTGTTGACGGACTGAAGGGTGTACTTACCTCGGTCAGCCAAATACCGATGTTTGTTGACGGGACCATCAATGCTGATAAGTACCTGTGCCCCAGCACGACCCACGCCATGCTGAGGAAGCGGATACCCTGCAGGCAGTGCAGAGTATCCGCCGAGCTGGATGTGGCCAGTAGCTTTCTGCCATTGGTGTAGACAGAGAATGCAAGCAGCAGATCACTGCGCTGTTCTGCAAACAATTTGATGATGATAATAATTGTTGATTTAAGGGGCATGACATCTAGGACCAGGTTATCTGCCCCTTATGGTTCGGGTGATCATGAAAATGGAAGATGATCAAACGAAACTTACAACTAAAACTAACTACTCTCTTACAAACTAGAAGAGGAGATGGGAAACAAGAACGAGAAGAAAGTAAATAAAAGACAGGAGGTAAGGAAATACCCTCAACCCTCGAAGAATGAGAATTGAGAGACTTGGGAGGAGAGCCAAGAAAGGCAGAGGGGAAAGGTAAAGTGAAGAGGGCTCGCCCCAAAGATGGAGATAAACCGGACCCAGCTCAGGAAGTCCTCGGGGTCGCCAACTCCCTAACTCACCAGTCGTGAGCCCTTGAGGGTGTAGCACTATCCAGGGTGCACCACAAGTGGTGGGGCTACACACACCCTGCCTCCTTGAGGGCCTTGAACAGAAGGCAGGAGATACTGTGAGCCCCTGAGGGTGTAGCAATATCCAGGGTGCACCATAATTGGTGGGGCTACACACACCCTGCCTCCTTGAGGGCCTTGAGTAGAAGGCAGGAGATACTGTGAGCCCCTGTGTAGCAATATCCAGGGTGCACCATAAGTGGTGGGGCTACACACACCCTGCCTCCTTGAGGGCCTTGAACAGAAGGCAGGAGATACTGTGAGCCCCTGAGGGTGTAGCAATATCCAGTGTGCACCATAAGTGGTAGGGCTACACACACCCTGCCTCCTTGAGGGCCTTGAACAGAAGGCAGGAGATACTGTGAGCCCCTGAGGGTGTAGCAATATCCAGGGTGCATCACAGGTGGTGGGGCTACACACACCCTGCCTCCTTGAGGGCCTTGAACAGAAGACAGGAGATACTGTGAGCCCCTGAGGGTGTAGCAATATCCAGGGTGCATCACAAGTGGTGGGGCTACACACACCCTGCCTCCTTGAGGGCCTTGAGCTGAAGGCAAGAGATATGAAGAGAACACAAGAGGTCTGACCCCTCGAACAACGAGGGATCAGGAAAGATGAGACGAGGGCCAATTAAGGCGGGAAAGCGAAAGACTCCCTAGGTCTCGGATACCCTAATACCGTCGGGGTCAGAAAAGAACAAGATTTAACCAAAGGAGGTCGAGAAGGGAAGATATGAGAGAGGAGCCCGGCACAAGTAAGTGGAAGCAATGCCAGACTCAGCTGGTGCCCCGTGGTCGCCAACCGACGTCCCACAAGGTGTGAGACCCTGGGGGGTCTGAAAATACAAGCCTCGTGGTGTAGTGGATAGCGTTACTGGGTGTTAGGCAGTCTGCCCGGACGCTGGTCAGACCCTCAAAACGCACTACCCTTTGGGCACAAATAACAAAGCTTGCACCCGGCACCCGAGGCCATACGATATTATATATATTAATTATTCTATGAGGACTGGAACGGGATTGCCACCTCAGACATTCTACATGCTTTCCACAGCATATAATCAGCATTCCCCACATCGATATAAGGACAGCACGAATTGAGCCACGCTATTGGTCGTGACCAGTTGCAGGTAGTGGCTGTTGTCGTTGGCATATTCAGTTATAAACATTCTAAGGACACTACTTAAGTTTTGGACCGTATTTACAGGGCCGTATTTCTAAATAGGCTAAGTAGGGTTCAGCCTAGAGCAGCTAATTTTCAGGGGCGGCAGTTTAGCAATTCATTCAAAAGCTAAAATGAAGTATTTCAGAAATTAATGATATTTTCCGTACGAATTTAAGAATACAAGTTACTTAAAAATATGTTTTAGTCCTTCTACAGTTCTTCCTGCCTTAGAAGTGTTAAGAACTATCTGCAAACTAGTATTTCTGAAATACGGTTAAAGTCACTTTCATTTGAGGCAAATACAACAAACACACTTTCATATGAGGACATTATTAACGAGTTTGCCATTAACAAACCTCGTAAGAAAGTTATGTAAATTTGAACATCAAGATTACGTGGGGTGAGTTGTTTTAGAGAAGTTTGTATATTTGTCAACAAATAAACCAGTAATTATCTACATATTGTGTAATTTCATTTCACCATGTAGGACAACTTAATTCAAATTGAATACAGTTCTTGAATTACGCAAAAGCTAGTCATTAGCATTAAATATAAAAATATGTGATCTCCAAGAACAAATTAATTAATTAAGTTCGAAACCCATTTCAATTTTTAACGAATCTTAAAAGAAGTAAGTAAAAAAATCAACCAGATAACTCATTTCATTATAACATTTAATATGTAAGCCATTAAATTTGTCGTTTTAACTAAACTAAATGAACTTTATGTTTAAAAAGATGAAAACGTCAATGAACTCTCCCCTTTTGTTGTATAAAACAAATGTATTAAGCAAATATGAACCATTGAGGGGGCGGCAAATGGACTCTAGTCTACAGGCGGCTAACTCTTAAATCCGGCCCTGCGTATTTAACAGATATCTGCTGCCAGATCTCAATGCTAAATGTGATTATACAGCTGTCAACGATCCAATTACAGGAAGCCACCTGGCGACAAAAGGAAAATAATACATCGCTCCGCAATCAAAACTCCAGCCATTTAACTACACTATCATCACCAGAAGATTGGTCTAAGACTCTCTTCACCCCCTTGCACGAGAAAGAGCTGTCAAGAACTGCTCTAATTACAGACCCCCCCCCCCCCCCAAGTAAAATCTTATTATTCATGTTGAACCAACGTCTAAAGCCATAAATACTACCACACATATCCAGAGACTTAGAGGAAGCACATTTTGTTCAAGGAAAAGGAAGTCGAGAACAGATCTTCAACATACGACAAATAAATTGAGAAATCGCGAGATTTCCGTGTTCCCGTTTCCATGTGCTTCCTTGACTGTTGGTTGGTTGGTTCCTTAGTTTAGGGGCTGCTACAACGCGGTCATGTAGCCCCGTGTACTTTGGGTGTGTGTAGAATCTGTCTGATAACCAGTGTTAATTGTGATGGCTGTATTAGTGTGTGTATCTGTTTATTAATTTAAGTACTGCAACTTAGAATTTTTCAAATAGTTCCTACTTTTGCCGCCAAGCGCCACCGTCAACGACTACTAGGCCAAGTTCAGAACTTAGCTACCTGACGTCACCGCAGTCGGCTCTTGGCAACGAACATAGAAACCTAAGAGCGTTGTTTACATTCTTAACCTATCCAATTTAGCTTCACACAGGTGCAATTAGTGGACGGTGTTAATTGTGATGGCTGTATTAGTGTGTGTTATCCGTTATTCTGTTAGGACTGCAGACGATCAATTTTTCAGGAGGTTCCTACTTTTGCTACCAAATTCTACCATCTACGACACCTAGCTGTGGACTTGGCTACTAGATGCCATCGCAGCCCCCACCTGGCAGTGAACGTTGGAACTAATATAGCGTTATCAAGTAATCTAACCTACAAATGTTGGCTTCACACAAGTTTACTGTTGTTAGTGGAAGGTTCTTTTTCATGCTATAAATCTATGACATGGGACCGCCGGCTTTACTTCCGCTCCGAAGGAAGGCATACTGAGGGATTTTTAACGCTCTTAAAAAATCCGACGACTTGGGCCGGGTTTTAAAAGAGCCTTCGACTGTGTTGTCTAGGTTTTATGGCAGATGTCCTACCACACTTGATAGCACTAATCAGAAGTTTCAACACCGTTGTAAAGAAACGTTATTGTGGTGATTCATTAGGGGCATTGCGACATCGTGCTCTTGGGTCTGTGTAGAATTTATCCGATGACCTGTATAACTGTGATGTCTGTACAAGTGTTTATATTTGTTATTCAGGTGAGGATTGGGAAGTAGCCAGACGTGGCCTTAAGTTTGGAAACATCCCGGTGTTTGCCCGGAGTAAAGTGGGAAACCATGGAAAACCACTTCCAGTATGGTTGAGGTAAGAGTCAAACCCGCCTCTTCTCAGTTCTGCCTCATGAGGTTGAGTGCACCCCATTCCAGCCCTCAGACCAGAATTACATTTCTTGGCAGAGCCGAGAATCGAACCCGGGCCTCCACAGCCAAGAACGAGGCGGACAACGTGATAACGCTATATTTGGTGAGTTATTGTGCACGTTCCCACGAATGTTTCTGAATTAGTAAATCCATTTTGCAATAGTTTAGAGGCAATTAACAAAAAAAGAAAAATAAATATTGGGTATCCAAAAGCACTTCAACAAACAAATTTACAACGCCAACACTTTCTTTGCTTGGCATTGCAACGCATGCCGGGTACAGCTTGTACATTAATGTATATATTTTAATCTCATGAATCCACATTAACCCCAATTATACTGTGTTGACGGACTGAAAAGCAGCTACATCAATTGTAGTTATGTGTGTAGTTGTAATTATGTTGCTCTAGAATTTCAATATGTACCTGGTGTTGTTGGTGGTGGAACATCGAGATAAACTAGCTGTACCCGGCATGCATTGCAAGGCCAATCCAGGAAAGAAAGTGTGTGTGTTGTAATTTTGTATATTAAAGTGTTTAGATACACAATATTTTTTGTTTCCCGTCTGGTGCGTACATGAATAAATCATAAGACTTCCCGACGCGTGAGCAGACCATATGCATACAAAGGTTTCTGAATTAGAAAATCCATTTTACAATAGGTGGTGCACGAGTATACATTTCTGTTTTCGTCAATTGCCTCTAAAGTATTGTAAAGTGGATTTACTAATTCAGAAACATTCGTGGAAACGAGCACAATAACTCACCAAAGTTTCATCGCAATCGTTTTAATTGTATACGCACGCATACGGGACTTTGTTGAAACGATTCGCGCGCCGTCACTCATTTGTTGAATCTACTCGTGCGCTACCAACTGTGAAATGAATCTACTAAGCCAGAAACTTTCACGGAAAGTTACACAACAACTCATGAAAGTTTCATCGCAATGCGATGTATAGTATATGAACGCATACGGGACTTTGTTGTAACGATTCGCGCACCGTCACTCATTTGTTGAATCTGCCCGTGCGCTACCTATTGTAAAATGGATTTACTAAGTCAGAACCCTTCCATGGAGCGTACACAACAACTGACCCAAGTTTTATCGCAATCCGATGAATGGTATATGAACGCATACGGGAGGGACTTTGTGAAATGTATTATCTAAGTCAGAGAACTTCCATGGAGTGTGCACAACAACTCATCCAAGTTTTATCGCAATCGGATGAATGGTTTATGAATGCAGACGGAACCTTGTTGAATCGATTCGGCGCCGTCCCTCATTTGTTGAAACTACTCGTGCGCTACCTATTGCAAAATGGATATAAGGGGCACACAGAGACAGACTATCACGGAACAATCATTTATATAATTATAGAGATATAGGTCTATTTATGCATTTGTTATGGAATATTACAGACCAGTTCGTATATACACTGCCGGCCAAAAAATTGCGTAACAGTTCGTTATTTTCAAAGAAAGAACATATTGCATTTATTATTTTGAAACATAAATGCGAGGAAGATAAAAAGCGACCTTATTTTAAGGGAAAGGTCATTTATCACTTAAAAGTTTACTTTCAGATGAGGTCAGAAGCGTATAAATGAAGTTCTTTGATTTTTGGAAAAAATTGATGAACCGAAGTTGCTACTTTATTTCCAATTTGTTTTTGCTTAAACCAAAACGTTTTGCCACTAAAACGTCTCAACACAACCTTGTACATACAGTATTTACTGCAACCATACTTGTTGATGCTCGAGGAATAACAGGTCATTAGATGAGAGCCCAACAATGCCACATCTCAAGCGCAATGCAGACACCAAATCCAACCATAGGCGACAGAATTCCTTTATAAACCGTAAATTTTCATATTCTTGTTCCCATATGTATTAAACATGATCCTTTGCCCCAAAACTTAAATTAAACCCATTATAAAGAACGTAATAATACAGCAAGAAATCCCTTTCCTGGAGTCCAGAATTAAACATTATAAGACACGATTAACAGTCGCCTCCGTAGCGTAGCGGTCAGCATGGTTAGCTGCCGCCCGGAGGTCCTGGGTTCGATTCCCGGCTCTGCCACGAAATTTGAAAAGTGGTATGAGGACTGGAACGGGGTCTACTCAGCCTCGAGTGGTCCAAATGAGTAGAGGGGGTTCGATTCCCACCTCAGCCATCCTCGAAGTGGTTTTCCGTGGTTTCCCACTTAGTCCTCGGGCAAATGCCCGGATGGTACCTACTGTAAGGCCACGGCCGCCTCCTTCCCTCTTCCTCTCCTATCCATCCCAATCTTCCATCCCTTCCCATCCATCATGAGGCCCCTGTTCGCTTTGCAGGTGAGGCCTCCTGGGCGAAGTGCTGATCACACCTCCCCAGTTGTATCCATCGCGTCCACATGTTCCAAGCTCCAGGACACTGCCCATAGAGGCGGTAGTGGTGAGTTCCCTCGCTCAGTCCGTGGGAACCACCAACCTGGAGGGTAAATTGACTAAATAAAAATAAATAAAAAAGACACGAATAACCAGAAGCACTGTATGCAGTAGAAACTCTAAACATGAAATTCAAATGCCAGATGGAGAAAATGAACATTTTAAGAAAAACAGTAGGGCCAACATATCGGGATAATAATATAATACACATCGAGAATGGGACTCTCTACAAGAAAATTTAAAAACTCTCAGATACTATGCGAAAAGGGAGGATACATTTTTACGGTCATCTTCTTAGAATGAACTCATTAACCAAACAAATCTTTCATTTCTTCCGTAAAGGCAAAACAAAACCCACGTGGTTTAAAGAAACTGAAAAAGACCTAGTAGAATTAAAAATTACAGAAAATTAACTGCTCAATCGAAAAGCTAAAACGATTACTAAAGACGAATATATAAACTTCCAAGACAAATCTTTACTAATATCCAAACCCATCATCTCGGAAGAAGAGAGGAAAAGAAGATCACAAAAAAGTAGTTCCGTGAAGAACTGAAGCCTATTTTCATATATCCTACTCATGTTAATTGCCTCTATCAACATACAAAATTTCAGTTTGATTGTTGTGAAAGATTCGTAGATATTGAGAACCGTCTAATTACGAGGCACGTCCAGAAAGTAAGCTCCGTTTGGTAATTAAATTAAATTGTGTACAGATACAGAAAAAATATTTATTGCACAACATTCTACACCTCTTAAACTACCTTTTCACATAACTGCCGAACTTTTGCAGGCATTTGTCATAGCGTGGCACAAGTTTTTGGATACCTCTTCATAGAAGTTTGCCGCCGACCCGTAAACGAGAGTGAAGACTCCCCTTAAGATATCCTACTGTTTGGTCACTACTGTTAGGCAAATTGCGTGCTTACCAGGAGAACTGCGTATGTTTAGGAGTTCTCCTGACCACATACGCAATTTGCCTAACAGTGATGGCCAAACAGTAGGATATCTTAAGGGGAGTCTTCACTCTCGTTTACGGGTCGGCGGCAAACTTCTATGAAGAAGGTATCCAAAAACTTGTGCCACGCTATGACAAATGCCTGCAAAAGTTCGGCAGTTATGTGGAAAAGTAGTTTAAGAGGTGTAGAATGTTGTGCAATAAATATTTTTTCTGTATCTGTACACAATTTAATTTTATTACCAAACGGAGCTTACTTTCTGGACGTGCTTCGTATTTCAGATGGTCGCCAGGTTGGATTTTTATTTATGTACTACTACATGAAGATTATTGTGTACGTGTGGTATTCAGACTTCAATCGCATGATTAGGACACAAGAAATAAAAAAAGAGATTTTAAAATTTTGCACAGCTGCCATCTTGTGGTTATGAAAGCAATTGAAATAGATTAGATGCCAGTGGATTAAAATTTGTATAAGCATTTAACGTGGAAAGTTTCACTGCACTCGGATGGTGAAATCGCGAGAAACGTCCATTTAAATATTTATACTTTGCGTCGCCGCCATGTTGAATTTGTGTTCACCAGGTTACTGAAAGATATATAGATGAACTAATGTTCATAGCCTCTATGAACAACAAAAAATACAGTTCGATTGCTGTAAAAGATTCGTAGATATTGAGAACCGTCAAACTATTCCGTATGCTCGCCATTTTGGACTGTTATATATATATATAGGCCATAGAGTTATGTACCATTAAATGAAAGTTATTGCGTACCTTCATTATTCAAACTTTCACTCTGATCGCATGATTACGACACAAGAAATAAAAACTAATTTTTAAAATTTCGCACAGCCACCATTTTGAGGTTATGTAAACAATTGAACTAAATTAAATGCCAGTCCATTACAATATGTATAATCATTTACTGCGCCACATTTCACTGCGCTCAGATGGTTAAATCACGAGAAAAGTCTCTTAAAATGTTTCAAATTCACTTGGCCGCCATATTCGTTTTGTACTATACAGATTTTTGACAGTTACATAGATAAACTTGTAGCAGTGCCCTTTATCACCGTACAAAATTGCAGGGTGATATCATAAATAGTTTCGGAGATATAGAATGCCAGTGAAATATTTCGCAGAGCCGCCATTTTGAGGTTATGTAAACAATTGAACTAAATTAGATGATGGCAGTGCATTATGATGTGTATAAACATTTCCTGTGCCATGTTTCATTATGTTTGGATGGTTAAATCGCGAGAAAAGTCTATTTAAAGTATAAAGTTCACTTGGCCGCCATGTTGGTTTTGTAGTTACCAGGTTTTTGAAAGTCTCCTAGGTGAACTTCTAGTAGTTGCCTTTATCACCGTACATAATTTCAGGGTGATATTGGTAACAGTTTCAGAGATAATGAATGCTGGTGAAATATTTTGCACATCCGCCATGTTGGATTGGTGAGACACAATAAAATTTGAAGGGCACGGTTGGGGTCGGCCAGAATGGTGCTATGATCTTACCGCGTTTCATTGAAATCGCTCCAGCCATTTATAATTTATTAGGGACACACACACACACCATCACACACACGCGGATAAAATGTGATCTCATAAGATTATTTTTTTTCATCAAATGAAAATAGGCTAAAAATGAAGAGATATTGGGCACGAAGGGAAGAACAACACCCAGAGAAATGATTGATTGATTGATTCAACGTGCCCGAAAGAGGGTGAAACGGAAGAAGAAGAACGTAATAATGAAACGCTTTTCGACAACTTACATTTCCCTAAGTGTGTTACGGTCTTTTGGCCGGCACTGTATATTTTAATCACATGCCATATGTTTTCAGTTTCATTTTCGCATGTCCCAGTAATTGGGTTTATTTAGTGTTGACTGACTGAATAGTATGAATTATCAGTAAGGCAACACTGAAAAATGGCTTATAAGAAGTACGAGCATTACCCGTCGTGGCTTGGCCCGCGAATATTCTAGCTGTAAAGAGTAAGTACACTTAGCAAAATCTCAATCATGAATGATATGACTGATTTATCCTTGGTATGAATAATCAGACTTTATGAATTCAGCTACTGGTGCAGTGGTTAGGGGTTTGTCATTCCTTCATAAGTATATCAGAGCGAAGTTAGTTTTCTGGGAATATCACAGGAACTGTTAATTTAAGGGCCTTTAAATGTGGTTTTCGTAGACCCTTTATAGTCGGGTGAAAAAGACCTTTCGTACAACACTCACACGTGAAAATTGCGTGAAAATATTCTAGAGTGCCCCTTGACCCCCTTAAGCGTATTATACTGTATGTATTGATGAATTTTACAGCTTAATTTTGTTCAGTGATAACCTTATAACCGTCTGGAAACTTTCACAGTAATGTCATAACGAATAGAATAAGAAGTGATATCACTGGCCTAGTACGCCTGGTCCGCCGCAGAGCAGCGCTGGCTCCGATCTGTGATGTAAGTTAGTATTGGCGCTTACGAGACTTTTAAAACCTTGCGACCTGTTTTACATGTTAAAACACCGCAAGATATCCTCATAGGCGCTAATAAGTTCGACATCTCCACTTACTTCACTGTGCCCAATTATAATTTAATAAGTCGTCTCCTGTAATAGTCCAGTTTCGACAATAAGCGAAGACAGAGAGCAAGTTCAAAATGCAATTAGTTTTGCCAGCTATCGGTAAATTAAAAAAGAACGGAAAAATTAACCTCGCTATCAGAAAGGATTTCTTCACATTGTTACACATTTTACATTCCCTTAACAGACTTGCAACACATAAAAAAAGCCGCACGAACGCAACTTTCAACTTTACCGTAATTACTATAAAATTCAATAATAACCATAAATTTCACTCCACAAACACCAAAGTCAGTAAACTACCATCATTTCAGAAGAACATTAAACAGACACAGAAAGCACAGTCATGACCCCTTCTTAGAGTAAGCTATTGCCTAAAACTGATCACGCCTCCTTAAGCATTACGGTAGATAGGCCTATATATTTTTAAACTCATCGTCTTTTTATTCTCATCCCTTTCTTCACAGAAGTAGTCTTTAATGGCATCAAGAGCATTTTATTTACACCATACTGAACAAATACAAATTAGGAAATATATGTGGAACAGAATAGTCTTTCAATCGCCAGTTGGTTCTTGGGAGAAGTACTACTTCCTTCCCTTCTAACACAAATTTGTCAAATTTAACAATCAAATCTTCTGAAAAGTGAGCATCACAGATGTAGGACTTTTCAGTAAGTTCCCTATCCTTCCCTGGTATGGCCCCTTTGCACTTGATAAAACGTTCCTTATCTTTAGGAGGGTTGAAAAGCCGTCTGACCTCTTTACAGTCCCCATAGCTAGATCTGCATCCTGGTACCAAACAGCATGGCATCTTCACTACTCACATTAAGCACTCATGAAAATGTAAGGGCTAAACTGCAGTTTACTTACATTAAATAACAATAAAAGTAACACACGAAGATAACGTCAACACACGACAAGAAATTAAATTCCATTTCAGTTAATGCTTCCTACAATAGCATTTCAGGTATTAATACTATGACGTAATAGTGTAAGCACTTGTATATCAATAAACGTTTCCACAGAACACCACCAAAACACTCCGACCGATTAAATACTTAATATATCGCACATAAACACATAAACATGTGGAAATCAACAATCTCAAGTCGACTGTAGCGCTGCGTAGCGGCGAGTGCCAACCCGATCCATATTCATTACATGCTATTGAGGGAGAAGAGATCACACTTTTTATTCTATTCGTTATGGTAATGTAATAATTGGAATTGCATTGCGTCATACAGAAATAGATGGACATGTGAGATTCTGTTACCATGGTTACCGGGTTGCATTCCTTCATTATTTCAGTGTAAATATACATGTTTAAAGGTATTTGTTTAATTGTGAGGCATTTAAAGAGTAAGTGAGTGCGTTTCGCTTACGCATTGGGTTATGCTGAACCTGTAGGTACCCCATATGTGTAGGTTGGTGTTAATGGGACCTTATTTTCGGTACAAAACTGGAATGGGGCCTTAGCAGTATAATATAGGGAGGGATATGAAGCTATTCGAATAACTACAAAGACAATAACAATAGTGTGACATTGGCACAGTCCATCGCAACTCCAATAACACAGACTAAATGCTACAACTCCTGAGTGTTTGAGAGTCAAATACTGTATCGCTGATTGAGCTCTTGAAGGATTTACGAATACCCAGAATACGAATCAGAAAGAGACTTTTAATTGCATTTATTATTGTACACTTAGCGTTGTGAGAGAAGTTGGGTCCAAATCCCGAATTAGTCTTGATAGAAGTTGGTTTCAACTGATTCCTGGCAGTGTTCCCACATCTACTCCAGTAAATTAATAATTTAAGGCCATAGCAGCCTCCTTCCAACCATCACAATGACTCAGATTATAATTCAAATTCTACACACACCAACAACACTAAACAAACTTTCCAGCTTAGTTTTCGTAAATTATGGGTAGCGCGCATTTGACTTTCACTGAAATCAATTTCTGAAACTCATTATAGAAAGGTGTATAATATGATGGGCGTGGTTGTATTTCTTGTTAATTTACGATCCAAAACAACGTCCACTACCAACTTTTCATTTCTTCTGTTGGTGGCAGTCAACGTATGCTTCAAGATGTTGTTGTTTTAGTCTTCAGTCTTTCGACTGATTTGATGCAGATCTCCATACTTCCTTGTCCTGAGATAATCGTTTCATCTCTACATAGCTACCACACCCTACATCCGAGGCAATCTGTTTAACATATTCTAACCTTTGTCTAATCCTACTGTTCTTATCCTCGACCCTTCCTTCTATTACTAAGTTTGCTATTGCTGGGTGTCTTAGTATGTGTGCTACCAACCTACCTCTTCTCCTCATTAGCAGTCGCCAGAAACTGCTCTCCTCTTCCACTCGTCTTAATACCTCTTCGTTTGTTACCCTATCTACCCATCTGATCTTCATCATTCTCCTGTAACACACATTTCAAACGCCCCAATTCTCCTCTTTTCTGCTGCACCAATAGTCCAAGTTTCACTTCCATAGACATGGCCGGCTCTACGGAAGGCCGCGGCGAGCGAAAATTGACAACCTCGCCGTGAATGGCCAGTCTGCTCTGCCTAGCCCACTGAGTTACATGGAAAATGTGTCACGCGCTCGTGTTTTCTACAAAATACTCGATGTAAATGAAATTTACCATTGATTATTACTGTACAGTGGCTAGCTACAATGCCAAAGACTTGTGTTGTGCTGAATTGTAAGTCTAAATATCGTTCATCGATAAAAACTGAAGGATTTGTGACAGTGTTTGGGTTTCCTAAAAATCCACAATTGAAAGCCATATGGGAACGTGCTATTCCTCGAGCCAATTGGGTACCTACGAAATATTCCTTCGTATGTATTAAACACTTTCTTCCTGAAGACGTAAGTTATGTTGAAAAATACAAGGATGGTGATGGGAATAATAAGGAATTCACACGGAAGAAGCCTGTATTGTTACCTCGTGCGGTTCCAAAGGTATTCCCAAACTTACCATCGTATTTGAGTAAGTGCTCCTCCAAGATAAGGAAATCTCCAGAAGAGAGAAGAGAAGAAGAAAAAGAACGGAGAAAGTCTGCAGAGGAATGTGAGAAGACCCTTGCTGAGGAAGCCAACAAAATTACTACTTTCGAGTCCTTTGATTGTGATATACAAAATAAATTGGTGGAGCATAAAACAGACTGGTCTGTAAGTACTAGTGAAAACTATTGTATTTTGTATAAATTAAATGTGTCAAGCATACCTAAAATAAGGTCTAGTATAAGGGTAAACAATGATTTTACGGTCGAAATTCATATCAATGGATGCGTAATTCCTAACGCTGTTGTTCTTCGTTCTGGCTCTGTAATATTTCGAAATTCATTATTAAGTAAGTGGAGTCAGTTGATCCAAGCAATAGAATTTTGCCACGACTTTTTCTTACCTGGAAGTTATGTAAGTTCACTAGTCGTCCAGATTAATAGTTTAATAGATAACCTAAAAACTGACCTTGAAAACCAGGGAGACGAATCTTCAGAGATTCTGTTAAAAAAGTTAATGTTTCTGCAAGATCAGTTTACACTTTTTTAAAGAAACCTAGATATAACGTCACTACAACTCTAAATGCATTCCTCATTTATATGCAGTCTACAAAGTGTTATAACGCAATTAGATTTAACCATATTTTATCCCTACCTCATCCCCGAGTTTTACAAAAATTAACAACTTCCTTCGCCATATCCCCGAAAGCTGATGAAGAGAACAGTAACTTTCTAAGTCACATTGTGAAAGATTTGTCACTTTTAGAAAGGGTTGTAAATTTACAGATTGATGAAATACATGTCAAACAAACTTTAGATTTTAAAAATGGGCAATTATTTGGTGTTGCTACAAATGAATCTGTCGATTTAGCTAAGACAGTTCTGGCCTTTCTCGTTACCCTGTAGTTCTGCTTTTGGAAATTTGAAAGAGGTTGTTAAATTAGTTCCAGTGAAACAATTAACGGGTTTGCAACTAGCTGATATTGCAAAAGGTGTTATCAGGCAAATACAGGATTGTGGCCTAAATATTCTGTCTATCATAGCTGATAATAATGGTGAGAATCGTGCTATGTTCAAAGAACTAACCAAACATTCTGATAGTAATTACTGGTTCCATATTGATGGAAACCCCCTAAAAACCTTCGTTTTATATGACAGTGTCCATGTATTAAAAATATACGAAATAATTGGCTGAATTTAAGTGGCATTGATAAGTCATTTATTATTCCTGTATGGGAAGATTTAGACTCATTTTCAAATGTTTTAAGTTCAGATGACTGTAACCCTGATTTTAAAGAGGTAACTCAAGCATCATTTAGTATAGGAGCGATCTACAAAAAGGAATCCGATTTACTGATTAAGTCTGCACCAAAGTTAACATTTAAAAGTGTTTATCCAAATTCACTTGAACGCCAAAGGGTTTCTTTGGTTACACACGTGTTTCACGAATCTACAGTTTCTGCTCTAAACAAGCATTGTTATAAAGGTACTGCTTTTTTTGTCAGAGTAATCCTAATGTGGTGGTCCATTGTTAATATTAAGCGGCCTCTCACCCATGTTGTTAAACTTAATAGTCTTCAAATGCCTTTCAATAATCCCGAAGACAAAAGGTTGGCTTTCCTAAAGGCATTCCTCCAATGGTTGTCCACGTGGAAAAAGAACGATGAAAATGATTCCTCAAAAAAGAGTTTCTTTAACCAATGAAACTTACAACGGTTTGTATGTAACATCATCTTTCTTCGGCTTTTCCCAATTAATTGGGGTCACCGGAGCCAACCAGGCTCATTTTGGTTTTGGCCGGGGATTTAAGGTCGGATGCCCTTCCTGACACCACGTGATTTTTCAGGTGAAAATTCCACCCCGCTGTCACCGGGATTCGAACCCCGGTCGTCCGGGTGAAAGACGAGCAGCTAAGCCACTGCGCCATCACGCTCCCAACGCTTTGTATGTAACAACCTATGTATTTATTACAATTACGTGAGATTATTATTTATGCTCTACAGAATGTGAACCCCTCTTATGTGTTAACTGGCAAATTTCAGAGTGACCAATTAGAATCCAGGTTTGGGCAGTACCGCCAACCAACAGGCGGCAACTATAATATATCAGTTACTCAGGTAATGGAGGCCGAATTGAAAATAAGGTTGAAAAGCGTACTTGGCCTTCATTCAGCCAGGTATGGAGCAGTTACTTTTTCGAAAGAAATGATAATGTCCTCTTCCGACACAAATTCAGGAGAAAGTACAACAAGCAGCCTTTCGTCAGCTACTGTTGACGATACCTTTTACAGTATTTTAGAAGACAAGTACACTGAAAACATACAATTCGATGAGTCGGGTTTTATATATGCCTGTGGTTACATATCGTTCAAGCAATGTTCAAGAATAAAATGTGAAGAATGTTTGGCTTTGCTTAGAAATAAAGAAAAGATAAATGACAGCTACTTCAGTGAAATAAATAGGGGCGGACTTTCAGTTCATGCGGATTTTATTTTATCAGTGTGTAAACATGTTGTTGGAATTACGCAGGCACTAATTTCTGATAAGTTTGAGGAACAATTTTTAAAATGTAAATGTAACAATCAACGCCAAGTAATTCAAAATCTTAGTCTACTCGGTATTTTATCAGATATTGAATTGTCAGAAACTGCCGAGAAAGCTTGTACCTGTGGATGTAATGTTATGACAATAGTCACAAGTATTGTCTTAACAATGAGTAACATTTTGTTAAATAATTACACGAAGTTGAGGAATGAACGGGTAACTTGCCATAGTTATCACAGAAAACTTGCTATTCTTTGTTAGAGGCCAACCTGTTGTATATCTTGTAAATGTCAAATAAATATTGAAAGCAAATTGGTTTTGTTACTCCAAGTAAGCCCTACTCACTCTTGACAATCCTTTTACTTTAATGTTGAAAAGAACAAATATTATTTCGTTATTTCAATTTGTTTTCGTGGCGAAGCACACGCATCAACAGCTGGCCGGCTGCTATGGCCATCCCAGTTCAGAGAAGCACACGCATCAACAGCTGGCTGGCTGCTATGGCCATCCCAGTTCAGAGAAGTGCAGCGTTGCAAGGTCGAACGCCGCGGCCTTCCGTAGAGCCGGCCATGCCATAGAGCGCCACGCTCCAGACAAAGGCCTTCAAAAAGACTTCTTAACACCTAAATCTACATTCGATGACAACAGATTCCTTTTCTGTAGAAATGCTTTCCTTGCCTGAACCAACCTACTTTTTATATCACTGGTTATTTTGTTTCCCAAGTATCAGAGATCGCATATTTCCTTTAGTTTTTCACCTGCCAATTTGATGTTCATAGTGGTTTCTGATTTGTTTCGGGTGCATTTCAATATTTTTGCTTTATATTTATTAATTGTGACAACAAAACATTCCTGAACACAAGTGCGACTAGCTTATGCTGACCTTGCTGAAGAATGTCGTAGCCAGTGCTGAGGACCACCAAACACCCGAAGAAGATGAGAGTAGTGGAGTGATGCCGATTCTAACGAGTGTCATGGCCGCCGCGTTAGTCCAAGCCAATATCTCGCGAACCCATGGTCCGATTTTGACATATGAGGTGTCGTTGGAATCAGGCTGACGCCCTCTTTTCAATGGACTACTCATTTCAACCCCTAAATAAAACCTACCCCTACTAGGGGGTGAAATTGTAATTTTTTAGTGAAAGTCTCTTTTCAAATACGACATGTATAAGGTGCGCTGCTAAAATGAACTTAAACGTTGTTGCTCATATCGCGCATGCGTTTTACGAGATGCCGCTATGGATGAACATTTTTGTTTTTTGTTTTTTACGCATGCGCACTGGGGATTTTTGTAAGAGGGCGAGCTCTTTGAAAAAAATGATTGATAAGAAGAGGTTTTGGTGGTGAGGAGAGAGCCAGATAGTCGCCTACTTTCCTACGAAGTTTGCCGATATGTCTCAAACGCAAGGTCGGATTTGGACGTGTGACGTGTCAAATCGCTTGTCTCGAAGCCCTATATATGTTATTAATAGGTTAGAGTTTTGAGAATGAGGGAAACAGGCTTTTTTGGGGTAAAACCATGATTTTAGACTTTTTCTGATATTTCACGAATGCATGGTCGGATTTGGTCCTATGACGTGTCAAATGGCTTGTCTCGAAACCCTGTGTATTTTGGTAATAGGTTTAAGTTTTTGAGAATGAGGGAAACAGAATTTTTTGTTGTAAAACCGTGATTTTAGACTTTATGTTATATCTCACAAACCAATAACGCCAGAGACGTATACGAGGGGTCGTAGGACTCGGGGTGACGCCCCTTTCCTCTCCCCTTTCGAATATAGTATTTATGTTTAAAAAATGCGAAAGGGTCTAACGACACTTTTGTTGAAAACATTTTAGTTTTTAAAACTTTTTCTTTTAATCTGTCTAAAATGTTCATGAAGAGTGGTTGCAGATAGAGACGATACCACTGGACACGTGTTTCAACGAAGCTATTACTGGCCACGGTGGTGATATACCAATACAGTATTCGCTATTTCGATGAGACGGCGGGTCGAGGGTTCGTTTTCCGATTTTTCCTATGATGGAATACCTAATACCTAAACCCCCTGAAGGGGGTCTTTAACATGTAAACGATTATGAGTGACATGACAAATGATAATTCCTTGATCAGATGAAGTTAGCTTTAGATAGAACAAACAGAACTTGGTTATATGTTGCTTGAAGTGAGTATAGAAAACAAACTTGCTGGGGCAGACTGACAGGATGTGGATGTTATTTGAGCTTATTGGAATGCATTGACTTGACTTGACAACAGGGCAATGAAAAAAGCACAGAGATGCTGAGGACACTTGAAGGTCAAACGATATGGCAACTATGGTGGGAGGGGGAAGCGAGGATGATGTCGCCGATCATGTTCAATGTTCAATGGATGAATTTAAATTTTGCGAAGCATTGTTCGGAGAGGGTCATGTGACGACTTGTTTTAAGGATATTTATTTTTCCGATCTTTCTTATGGTGGTCTCATTGATTGAAATCATCCAAAACTGCTAGGGCATGGCCTTGAGATTTTATAAACTGATAATGGGATTTTGACATACAAGGTCCACTCAGAACTTGACATGATGTCATTCTTTTTATGGCTTATGAATTTCCCCAAAAAAGACCCAAAACAACAAGATCATAGACTTTTGCTTTTCTTAATATATTGCAAACCCATAATGTTAGATGTTTACTGTGAGTGACGAAACCTAGCTAGGTAAAGAAAGAATTATTGTGGGCTACATGTATGGTGACTGACACGTCTTTGAACATTGGAACTTGTTTTCAGATCTGAGTGTAGTACATAGGGAGTATAGGTTGTAGGCATGGCTTGACAAACGGTGTACACAAAATTCAATTTATCGATTCAAGAATTATGAGTAGACTATCATTAATTAATTGGTTAAAGAGTGTAGCTAAAAATAAAAAAAAGTGACTACATTAAACTAAACTGAACCAAGTCGAATCAAACCCAACTGAACCAAACCAAGCCTAAAGCAAACCAAACCTAATCAAGAACAAGCCAAGGGCTTAAGTGTAAAACTTGTGGGGGAATGCAGTCATTGGCAATGTCCAAAGAAAGGGATAACGCTCTACCTTTAGAGGGTGAGGTAAAGCTAGCGCATGGTGCTAATGCATATTCCCAAGTACATGAACCACACACAC
Source organism: Meconema thalassinum (assembly GCA_946902985.2). NCBI lineage: Eukaryota > Metazoa > Arthropoda > Insecta > Orthoptera > Tettigoniidae > Meconema > Meconema thalassinum. The sequence continues at coordinate 98,614,948 of OX336391.1, forward strand.
ACACAACTATCCTATGCTGTTTTTATGAGTTGACTGTTAAAACTTACTCAGTGGTTACTGAGCAAGATGGTCGCTACACACAACAAGCTTTAAATACTTGAGGCTAATAATCTATACACACACACGCACTCGCTTGTTCTAAACTAAACTGTCTCGCTGGCAGTGCTCACACAGTAGGCAAATGACAGAAATGCTTGGCTAACCGAAATACAATCATTTTCGGTTGTCTAATGATACCAGCTAGCCATTACATGCTATAGTGGTGAGCACATGTGCCTCTTGCACTGGAGATCGTAACTCGATTTCTAGCTCTAAGGCCTAGAACGAATCAAACTAAGAAAGAATGGTATGGTGACGCAGTAGTTAAACTGTTAGCCTTTCACTAAGGTAGACTAGGGTTTGATTTTGGGTTAATATACATGTCATAAACAAACAAACAAACAAACAAAAAAAGCGGAGATAATGTTTAAAACTGATTACACTTGTCTCTTTTCAAATTATTACTTAGATTACAAATACAAAGGTGGACTGGGTTTGATATACAGTTAATGCTGCCTATCGCATACTAGCCTGTAAGAAAGCCAAACAAGCAAAAGGCGTAGGTAGAGCAGTGGTAAAATCACTATGTGTAGAGAACTACCTAACGGTTTTATGAACTGGCAATGCTATGTCGCATAAACAGTGCAGGATACAATCCGGCAACCATAATTTTTATCTTGTGGAACAGAGAAAATGCAATTTTACCTTGATGGATAGCAAATGAGTGCAGATGAATGACCTATGCATTAGCCTACCATAGGGTTATAACCACGAGGTGGAGGTGTGACTTTTATATTTTATTGTTTAGAGACATGGCTTTTTTGTAACCAGTAGATTTAGTATTTTGTAAATATTCATTTTTGTAATTGTAAATAGTGGAAACATTTTTTTTGTAATAGTAAATGTTAAATGTATAACTAAAAGTTATTTGGGATAAGTGTGCATGTCAAGGATAAATAGCGTGGTTGTATTTGTTTTCAAAGACAGGTATGGTTGTGTGAATGTATGACTATAGATAGAATGATAGAGAGAGAGAAAGCTTGTGTGTGTGTGTGTGTGTGTGTGTGTGTGTGTGGGTAGCATTGATTTTTCAACCAAAGCAAACACGGCAAGGTAGGATGGTGGGGTAATTAATGTATATAGCAAATGGTAAATAGTATACTATATTTTTTTAACACTTGTGTTTTTTTAATGCAGCAGTAGATAGGTGTTATTTTGTAAAACAGTCTTACCTACAGTAGTAGTAGTAGTAGTAGTAGTAGTAGTAGTAGTAGTAGTAGTAGTAGTAGTAGTAGTAGGCCTATATGTTTTTGGAAACAAACAGAAAGAGAATGCACTATTGCCATGGCCAAGCACTTCCATTAAAGTGATTTCAAGAAAATTTAAATCAGCAAATGTGTGTTTTACAAAACTAAACATTCAGCATGGACTAAATCATAAACGTGTCTTCTGTGATATGGAAAAAATAGGAAATCCATGTTTCCATATCAACACAATTTAAAAACTTAAAACTGACATTTAAAAAATGTAAATGGGAAATTGGCAAATGTGTAAACAACAAAATGGAAAATTCTTGTTTCCATATCATGAAATCCAAAAACTTTAAACTGACATTTTCAAATCGTGTACATGGAAAATTGACAAATGGCAATGTGTGAAATGTGAAAATGAAAAAATATGAACAAATGGCTATCATTATTTAAAAAAAATAAAAAACCGTCGTGTTCTATCGTTAAAGTGTGAATCAAACCACATCTACTTATTTGGATCACCCGAGACTGAGTAGACCTGTTTTAGTCCTAATATACTTTTAAAATTTTATGTTAAAGCTCAATTTGAACTCAAGAGCTTTAGAGTGCCAGCTAACTATTATAACCGTTACGTCACAAAGACAACTTTACACTACTCTTAATAAACAATAATAAGAAAAAGAATAATAAATGTTGAATTTTTTTTTAAGGATGAACATGGTGACACTGTTTCTGTTGCACAGTCTGCTAGCTACTAGCCAGCAGCTGGGGTCTTAGAAAACGATACAGTTGACATTTTGTAATGAGATGTGACATGTTTCAAAGTACAGTATTATGGGTTGCTGTTGAGTAAAAACTAATCCTGTACAAGGAAGCAAGGGTTCGAACCCCTTACCTAACATTACTATTGCCTGAACATGGCTTGACGACACTGTATTATTATGATACTCGGTACACAAACCATAGATAGAGTGTATTGTTTAAGATCACTTTCTTTCTGAACATAGGTGGAGACTGTTGATGGTTAACAATGGCATTAATATAGTAGGACGTGGGTATAGCAATTAAGAAAAAACAGACAATACCCATACAATATTTTTATTTATTTAATATAAGTACTTGTACAATAGTTACATTCAAAATACATTTCTTTTTTCTCTATTACTATTTAGTCCTTTTTGATTCTCTTGCATATGAAGGGTAGATAACCTTGTAGTTCAGCCCCTTAAAACAACAACAACACAACCTTTTGCATAGTCTGTGATGTTGACGACTCTTGAGATGTGGAAGATGGATTAAACATAACTTTTACAGCAGGGGTTAAATGTTGCTCAATAAACACTGCACTATTTTGAGTAGCAACATTTTTTTCTTGTACTAGCTTTTTAGCATTGTCATGATTATTTGTTGACACCAACAGTGTTTCATCTGGTACACCACATTGATGATCACTCACACTTAAAACATTACCATTTCTACTTTTTAGATTGCCTCGACATCTTTTTGACCTCTCTTTTGAGCATAGCCAAAATATTATTCCTTTTACATTTTGACGATTATAGTTATAAGAGTAGCCTTTATAGAGTACACGTTGTTTACCTTTGTTAGTTGTAGTAAGTTCCATAGTAGCAACTAACCTGTTAGTATGATTTGCTCACTACAAAGGTTATAACTGTTCTGATAATAAAATCATTTAGCGTTGGCTTTTATATTTAATATGTACAGTTTGAAGTGATAGCAAAAGTGAGAGCAAAATGGTAGCAGAGTGGTAGAAAATATAACATGTATTGTTAAGAAATAGTTTAAGCTGTTATGTGGATCCATTACATAATAATTTTAGCACGACGAAGCTCATTTTCTATATCCAATAGTTCTTCCTCATATTCAGTATAACCAGCCTGTTTATAGACATGCAGTTGCTGAAGCCGCCGGATTAGCTTACTTGGATTGTTCCAGTAGACAAATTTAACAAATGATTTTTTAGTTGTAAACAAAGCATTACCATTATCATTATTATCTTCATCATCAACATCATCATCATCATAACCATTATCATTATCATCATCATCATTATCATCATCATCATGATTATAATCCTCATCACTATTACTATATAGTCCTTTTTGATCCTTTTGCAATACCACATTTTGCACAGTCTGTGTTGCCCTTGATAATGTTGGGAGTTTTTCAAACATTGACAACTGTCCTAACACGACTTTCTGAGGAGATGATACATGCTTCTTAACAAACAATGCACTATCTTGAGCTGCAATATCTTTTTCTGGGACAAGTGTTTTAGCATTTTGAAGAGTTTTTTTAAACAGCAACGATGTTTTATCTGGTACACTACATTGATGATCACTCATACTTAAGACATCACTATTTTTACTTTTCAGCTCACCTCGACACTGTTTTGAACGATGTTTTGAACAACGCCAAATAACAGTTCCATTTTTATTGGTTCGTTTTACAATATATTTATATCCTTTATAGAATGCGTATGGCATACCATTGCTATTTGTTGATACTTCCATGTCAATTGTCAAGCATGAACTAATCTCTAGCAAAGTTCACTCGATAATATAAATAATTTCTAAACCCCAGTAGTGAATAGTCAGTTGTTTTTGATCTATGCAAGCGTAAACATGTCACATACACTGGTGATGGATACTCAAGGCTTTAAGGTCAATGAAAACAAGTACAGTATATATTTAAATAGGTGGCTATCATTGATTGCACAACACGCGGGTCACCATATCTTTTTTTCTTTCGGACTAGTGTTTTAACATTTGAAGAGTGTTTTAAACAGCAACGATGTCTTATCAGTCACACTACATTGATGATCACTCACACTTAAGACCTCGCTATTTTTACTTTTTAACTCACTTTGACACTGTTTTGAACGATGTTTTGAACAACGCCAAATAACAGTTCCATTTTTATTGGTTCGTTTTACAATATACGTATAACCTTTATAGTATGCATATGGCTTACCATAACTATTCGTTGATACTTTCATATCAATTTTCAAGCATGAAATAACCTCCAATAAATTTCGCTCGATAATAGAAATAATAGTTTAAAGTGGGTGCGAAGGTGGGTGCAAAAGTGGGTGCAAAAGTGAGTGTAAAAGTGGGTGCAAAAGTGGGTGCAAAAGTGAGTGCAAAAGTGGGTGCGAAAGTGGGTGCGAAAGTGGATGCAGTTTATAGTAGGCACCATTTTTACTAGAATGTGATTTGAGTAAATGTAATTTCTAAACCCAAGTAGTGAATAGTCAGTTGGTTTTGATTTATGCAAGCGTAAACATGTCTCATACACTGATGATGGATACTCAAGGCTTTTTGGTCAACAAAACAAGTATATAGTTAAAGAGGTAGCTATTATTGATTGCACAACACTGAATCTATTTTTGAAATTTTGACAAAGGGTCTAAGTGCACTTTTGTTAATATCTCGCGAACCAATAAGACTACGGCATTGTATGAGGTATTGTTGGACTTTTTGCCGAAGACTGCTGGTAAACACTTATGTTCCCACGACCTTTTTAAAGATGGCGGCTGACCCACGAGGGGTGATTAAAACGTATTCCAAGCGACGCTTGTCGATAAGCAAACCAATAATCAAAGGGGGGTGTGACAGAGCTTGAGGCGATAACCCCTTTTGATTGATCCCTGTTGATTTGCCCCTTTGGACTGGTCCCCGTTGACAAGTCCCTCTGAACGGGTCCTTTTTGAAGGGAGTCATTTATGACGGGCCCCTGCTGACGGGTCACTGTGGACGGATCCCTGTGGACAGGTCCCTGTTGACAGGTCCAAAGGGATTAGTCAAAGGGACCTGTCAACAGGGACCTGTCCACAGGGATCCGTCCACAGTGACCCGTCAGCAGGGGCCCGTCATAAATGACTCCCTTCAAAAAGGACCCGTTCAGAGGGACTTGTCAACGGGGACCAGTCCAAAGGGGCAAATCAACAGGGATCAATCAAAAGGGGTTATCGCCTCAAGCTCTGTCACACCCCCCTTTGATTATTGGTTTGCTTATCGACAAGCGTCGCTTGGAATACGTTTTAATCACCCCTCGTGGGTCAGCCGCCATCTTTAAAAAGGTCGTGGGAACATAAGTGTTTACCAGCAGTCTTCGGCAAAAAGTCCAACAATACCTCATACAATGCCGTAGTCTTATTGGTTCGCGAGATATTAACAAAAGTGCACTTAGACCCTTTGTCAAAATTTCAAAAATAGATTCAGTGTTGTGCAATCAATAATAGCTACCTCTTTAACTATATACTTGTTTTGTTGACCAAAAAGCCTTGAGTATCCATCATCAGTGTATGAGACATGTTTACGCTTGCATAAATCAAAACCAACTGACTATTCACTACTTGGGTTTAGAAATTACATTTACTCAAATCACATTCTAGTAAAAATGGTGCCTACTATAAACTGCATCCACTTTCGCACCCACTTTCGCACCCACTTTTGCACTCACTTTTGCACCCACTTTTGCACCCACTTTTACACCCACTTTTACACTCACTTTTGCACCCACTTTTGCACCCACCTTCGCACCCACTTTAAACTATTATTTCTATTATCGAGCGAAATTTATTGGAGGTTATTTCATGCTTGAAAATTGATATGAAAGTATCAACGAATAGTTATGGTAAGCCATATGCATACTATAAAGGTTATACGTATATTGTAAAACGAACCAATAAAAATGGAACTGTTATTTGGCGTTGTTCAAAACATCGTTCAAAACAGTGTCAAAGTGAGTTAAAAAGTAAAAATAGCGAGGTCTTAAGTGTGAGTGATCATCAATGTAGTGTGACTGATAAGACATCGTTGCTGTTTAAAACACTCTTCAAATGTTAAAACACTAGTCCGAAAGAAAAAAAGATATGGTGACCCGCGTGTTGTGCAATCAATGATAGCCACCTATTTAAATATATACTGTACTTGTTTTCATTGACCTTAAAGCCTTGAGTATCCATCACCAGTGTATGTGACATGTTTACGCTTGCATAGATCAAAAACAACTGACTATTCACTACTGGGGTTTAGAAATTATTTATATTATCGAGTGAACTTTGCTAGAGATTAGTTCATGCTTGACAATTGACATGGAAGTATCAACAAATAGCAATGGTATGCCATACGCATTCTATAAAGGATATAAATATATTGTAAAACGAACCAATAAAAATGGAACTGTTATTTGGCGTTGTTCAAAACATCGTTCAAAACAGTGTCGAGGTGAGCTGAAAAGTAAAAATAGTGATGTCTTAAGTATGAGTGATCATCAATGTAGTGTACCAGATAAAACATCGTTGCTGTTTAAAAAAACTCTTCAAAATGCTAAAACACTTGTCCCAGAAAAAGATATTGCAGCTCAAGATAGTGCATTGTTTGTTAAGAAGCATGTATCATCTCCTCAGAAAGTCGTGTTAGGACAGTTGTCAATGTTTGAAAAACTCCCAACATTATCAAGGGCAACACAGACTGTGCAAAATGTGGTATTGCAAAAGGATCAAAAAGGACTATATAGTAATAGTGATGAGGATTATAATCATGATGATGATGATAATGATGATGATGATAATGATAATGGTTATGATGATGATGATGTTGATGATGAAGATAATAATGATAATGGTAATGCTTTGTTTACAACTAAAAAATCATTTGTTAAATTTGTCTACTGGAACAATCCAAGTAAGCTAATCCGGCGGCTTCAGCAACTGCATGTCTATAAACAGGCTGGTTATACTGAATATGAGGAAGAACTATTGGATATAGAAAATGAGCTTCGTCGTGCTAAAATTATTATGTAATGGATCCACATAACAGCTTAAACTATTTCTTAACAATACATGTTATATTTTCTACCACTCTGCTACCATTTTGCTCTCACTTTTGCTATCACTTCAAACTGTACATATTAAATATAAAAGCCAACGCTAAATGATTTTATTATCAGAACAGTTATAACCTTTGTAGTGAGCAAATCATACTAACAGGTTAGTTGCTACTATGGAACTTACTACAACTAACAAAGGTAAACAACGTGTACTCTATAAAGGCTACTCTTATAACTATAATCGTCAAAATGTAAAAGGAATAATATTTTGGCTATGCTCAAAAGAGAGGTCAAAAAGATGTCGAGGCAATCTAAAAAGTAGAAATGGTAATGTTTTAAGTGTGAGTGATCATCAATGTGGTGTACCAGATGAAACACTGTTGGTGTCAACAAATAATCATGACAATGCTAAAAAGCTAGTACAAGAAAAAAATGTTGCTACTCAAAATAGTGCAGTGTTTATTGAGCAACATTTAACCCCTGCTGTAAAAGTTATGTTTAATCCATCTTCCACATCTCAAGAGTCGTCAACATCACAGACTATGCAAAAGGTTGTGTTGTTGTTGTTTTAAGGGGCTGAACTACAAGGTTATCTACCCTTCATATGCAAGAGAATCAAAAAGGACTAAATAGTAATAGAGAAAAAAGAAATGTATTTTGAATGTAACTATTGTACAAGTACTTATATTAAATAAATAAAAATATTGTATGGGTATTGTCTGTTTTTTCTTAATTGCTATACCCACGTCCTACTATATTAATGCCATTGTTAACCATCAACAGTCTCCACCTATGTTCAGAAAGAAAGTGATCTTAAACAATACACTCTATCTATGGTTTGTGTACCGAGTATCATAATAATACAGTGTCGTCAAGCCATGTTCAGGCAATAGTAATGTTAGGTAAGGGGTTCGAACCCTTGCTTCCTTGTACAGGATTAGTTTTTACTCAACAGCAACCCATAATACTGTACTTTGAAACATGTCACATCTCATTACAAAATGTCAACTGTATCGTTTTCTAAGACCCCAGCTGCTGGCTAGTAGCTAGCAGACTGTGCAACAGAAACAGTGTCACCATGTTCATCCTTAAAAAAAAATTCAACATTTATTATTCTTTTTCTTATTATTGTTTATTAAGAGTAGTGTAAAGTTGTCTTTGTGACGTAACGGTTATAATAGTTAGCTGGCACTCTAAAGCTCTTGAGTTCAAATTGAGCTTTAACATAAAATTTTAAAAGTATATTAGGACTAAAACAGGTCTACTCAGTCTCGGGTGATCCAAATAAGTAGATGTGGTTTGATTCACACTTTAACGATAGAACACGACGGTTTTTTATTTTTTTTAAATAATGATAGCCATTTGTTCATATTTTTTCATTTTCACATTTCACACATTGCCATTTGTCAATTTTCCATGTACACGATTTGAAAATGTCAGTTTAAAGTTTTTGGATTTCATGATATGGAAACAAGAATTTTCCATTTTGTTGTTTACACATTTGCCAATTTCCCATTTACATTTTTTAAATGTCAGTTTTAAGTTTTTAAATTGTGTTGATATGGAAACATGGATTTCCTATTTTTTCCATATCACAGAAGACACGTTTATGATTTAGTCCATGCTGAATGTTTAGTTTTGTAAAACACACATTTGCTGATTTAAATTTTCTTGAAATCACTTTAATGGAAGTGCTTGGCCATGGCAATAGTGCATTCTCTTTCTGTTTGTTTCCAAAAACATATAGGCCTACTACTACTACTACTACTACTACTACTACTACTACTACTACTACTACTACTACTACTACTGTAGGTAAGACTGTTTTACAAAATAACACCTATCTACTGCTGCATTAAAAAAACACAAGTGTTAAAAAAATATAGTATACTATTTACCATTTGCTATATACATTAATTACCCCACCATCCTACCTTGCCGTGTTTGCTTTGGTTGAAAAATCAATGCTACCCACACACACACACACACACACACACACACACACAAGCTTTCTCTCTCTCTATCATTCTATCTATAGTCATACATTCACACAACCATACCTGTCTTTGAAAACAAATACAACCACGCTATTTATCCTTGACATGCACACTTATCCCAAATAACTTTTAGTTATACATTTAACATTTACTATTACAAAAAAAATGTTTCCACTATTTACAATTACAAAAATGAATATTTACAAAATACTAAATCTACTGGTTACAAAAAAGCCATGTCTCTAAACAATAAAATATAAAAGTCACACCTCCACCTCGTGGTTATAACCCTATGGTAGGCTAATGCATAGGTCATTCATCTGCACTCATTTGCTATCCATCAAGGTAAAATTGCATTTTCTCTGTTCCACAAGATAAAAATTATGGTTGCCGGATTGTATCCTGCACTGTTTATGCGACATAGCATTGCCAGTTCATAAAACCGTTAGGTAGTTCTCTACACATAGTGATTTTACCACTGCTCTACCTACGCCTTTTGCTTGTTTGGCTTTCTTACAGGCTAGTATGCGATAGGCAGCATTAACTGTATATCAAACCCAGTCCACCTTTGTATTTGTAATCTAAGTAATAATTTGAAAAGAGACAAGTGTAATCAGTTTTAAACATTATCTCCGCTTTTTTTGTTTGTTTGTTTGTTTGTTTATGACATGTATATTAACCCAAAATCAAACCCTAGTCTACCTTAGTGAAAGGCTAACAGTTTAACTACTGCGTCACCATACCATTCTTTCTTAGTTTGATTCGTTCTAGGCCTTAGAGCTAGAAATCGAGTTACGATCTCCAGTGCAAGAGGCACATGTGCTCACCACTATAGCATGTAATGGCTAGCTGGTATCATTAGACAACCGAAAATGATTGTATTTCGGTTAGCCAAGCATTTCTGTCATTTGCCTACTGTGTGAGCACTGCCAGCGAGACAGTTTAGTTTAGAACAAGCGAGTGCGTGTGTGTGTATAGATTATTAGCCTCAAGTATTTAAAGCTTGTTGTGTGTAGCGACCATCTTGCTCAGTAACCACTGAGTAAGTTTTAACAGTCAACTCATAAAAACAGCATAGGATAGTTGTGTGTGTGTGTGGTTCATGTACTTGGGAATATGCATTAGCACCATGCGCTAGCTTTACCTCACCCTCTAAAGGTAGAGCGTTATCCCTTTCTTTGGACATTGCCAATGACTGCATTCCCCCACAAGTTTTACACTTAAGCCCTTGGCTTGTTCTTGATTAGGTTTGGTTTGCTTTAGGCTTGGTTTGGTTCAGTTGGGTTTGATTCGACTTGGTTCAGTTTAGTTTAATGTAGTCACTTTTTTTTATTTTTAGCTACACTCTTTAACCAATTAATTAATGATAGTCTACTCATAATTCTTGAATCGATAAATTGAATTTTGTGTACACCGTTTGTCAAGCCATGCCTACAACCTATACTCCCTATGTACTACACTCAGATCTGAAAACAAGTTCCAATGTTCAAAGACGTGTCAGTCACCATACATGTAGCCCACAATAATTCTTTCTTTACCTAGCTAGGTTTCGTCACTCACAGTAAACATCTAACATTATGGGTTTGCAATATATTAAGAAAAGCAAAAGTCTATGATCTTGTTGTTTTGGGTCTTTTTTGGGGAAATTCATAAGCCATAAAAAGAATGACATCATGTCAAGTTCTGAGTGGACCTTGTATGTCAAAATCCCATTATCAGTTTATAAAATCTCAAGGCCATGCCCTAGCAGTTTTGGATGATTTCAATCAATGAGACCACCATAAGAAAGATCGGAAAAATAAATATCCTTAAAACAAGTCGTCACATGACCCTCTCCGAACAATGCTTCGCAAAATTTAAATTCATCCATTGAACATTGAACATGATCGGCGACATCATCCTCGCTTCCCCCTCCCACCATAGTTGCCATATCGTTTGACCTTCAAGTGTCCTCAGCATCTCTGTGCTTTTTTCATTGCCCTGTTGTCAAGTCAAGTCAATGCATTCCAATAAGCTCAAATAACATCCACATCCTGTCAGTCTGCCCCAGCAAGTTTGTTTTCTATACTCACTTCAAGCAACATATAACCAAGTTCTGTTTGTTCTATCTAAAGCTAACTTCATCTGATCAAGGAATTATCATTTGTCATGTCACTCATAATCGTTTACATGTTAAAGACCCCCTTCAGGGGGTTTAGGTATTAGGTATTCCATCATAGGAAAAATCGGAAAACGAACCCTCGACCCGCCGTCTCATCGAAATAGCGAATACTGTATTGGTATATCACCACCGTGGCCAGTAATAGCTTCGTTGAAACACGTGTCCAGTGGTATCGTCTCTATCTGCAACCACTCTTCATGAACATTTTAGACAGATTAAAAGAAAAAGTTTTAAAAACTAAAATGTTTTCAACAAAAGTGTCGTTAGACCCTTTCGCATTTTTTAAACATAAATACTATATTCGAAAGGGGAGAGGAAAGGGGCGTCACCCCGAGTCCTACGACCCCTCGTATACGTCTCTGGCGTTATTGGTTTGTGAGATATAACATAAAGTCTAAAATCACGGTTTTACAACAAAAAATTCTGTTTCCCTCATTCTCAAAAACTTAAACCTATTACCAAAATACACAGGGTTTCGAGACAAGCCATTTGACACGTCATAGGACCAAATCCGACCATGCATTCGTGAAATATCAGAAAAAGTCTAAAATCATGGTTTTACCCCAAAAAAGCCTGTTTCCCTCATTCTCAAAACTCTAACCTATTAATAACATATATAGGGCTTCGAGACAAGCGATTTGACACGTCACACGTCCAAATCCGACCTTGCGTTTGAGACATATCGGCAAACTTCGTAGGAAAGTAGGCGACTATCTGGCTCTCTCCTCACCACCAAAACCTCTTCTTATCAATCATTTTTTTCAAAGAGCTCGCCCTCTTACAAAAATCCCCAGTGCGCATGCGTAAAAAACAAAAAACAAAAATGTTCATCCATAGCGGCATCTCGTAAAACGCATGCGCGATATGAGCAACAACGTTTAAGTTCATTTTAGCAGCGCACCTTATACATGTCGTATTTGAAAAGAGACTTTCACTAAAAAATTACAATTTCACCCCCTAGTAGGGGTAGGTTTTATTTAGGGGTTGAAATGAGTAGTCCATTGAAAAGAGGGCGTCAGCCTGATTCCAACGACACCTCATATGTCAAAATCGGACCATGGGTTCGCGAGATATTGGCTTGGACTAACGCGGCGGCCATGACACTCGTTAGAATCGGCATCACTCCACTACTGATGAGAACAGCGCTGGAACAGAAAGCACACATTTCTGTATTAAATATTCACTTTTGTATCGCGCTGCAGGTGTCGAGTATGTGTATTAACGATCACTTTTCAGTAGGTCAACATGGCTCATTTCCATGCACACGGAGCCCGGCAAACGGAAAACGGAACGTTCAGGGTCACGATGTCTCCATTGGTACGATATGATATGTTAAAGTTGGCAGTGGAACTTAATTGTAAACATTCCGTTCCTTCACGTTCCATCGTTTCCAATCAAGAATGTATCGTATTCTAGTCTTTATAAACACACTGTACTTCCGCAACAATGAGAAACTTTCAATATTTAAATTACTCACCAAACATTACCCACACTAATATATCCGTTATATATTGTACGTGTTTCGAACTGACATAGAGGTGTCCTTCAGCTCAATTAACAATAAAATAAAATACTAGAGATGTACATAAGTCTAATGTTTGATTGATATGAACAAATTTTATGTGATACTAGCTGTACCCGGCTTGCGTTGCAATGCCAATCAAAGAAAGTGTTGGCGTTGTAACTTTGCTTGTTGAAGTGCTTTTGGATTCCCAATATTTTTTTCTTTTTCCGTTAACCGCTTCTAAACTATTGCAAAATTGATTTACTACCTCAAAAAATCATCGGAGCGTGCTCAACAACTCAACAAAGTTTCATCGCACTGAAATGAATGGTATATGAACGCATACGGGACTTTGTTGAAACGATTCGAGCGCCGTCACCCATTTGTTGAATATACTCGTACGCTACCTATTGTAAAATGGATTTACTAATTCGAAAACTTTCCCTGGCGTGTACACAACAACTCAAAGTTTAATCGCAATCGGATGAATGGCATATGAACGCATGCGTTTTTTTAACGATTCGCGCGCCATCACTCATTTGTTGAATCTACTTGTGCGCCAACCCATTGAAAAACCGATTTACTAATTCATACACCTTCGCAGGATTGTACTCAACTCGCTAAAGTTTTATCACAATCGGATGAATGGTATATGAACGCATACGGAGTTTTTTTTAAAACGACACACGCGCCGATACTCATTTGTTGAATCTACTCGTGCGCTACCTATTTTAAAAAGGATTTACTAAGTCAGAAACCTTCCCTGAAGTGTACACAACACCTCACCCAAGATTCATCGCTATCGGACGAATGGTATATGAACGCATACGGGACTTTCTTGAAACGCTTCGCGCGTCTTCCCTCACTTGTTGAATCTACTTGTGCGCTACCTATTGTAAAATGGATTTACTAAGCCTGAAACTTTCCCTGGAGTGTACACAACAACACACCCAAGTTTAGCCTCTATCGGACGAATGGTATATGAACGAAAACGGGACTATGTTGAAACACTTTGCGCGTCGTCGCCCATTTGTTTAATCTACTTGTGCGATACCTATTGTAAAGTGGATTTACTAAGCCAGAAACCTTCCCTGAAGTGTAAACAATATCTCACCCAAGTCTCATCGCTATCTGACGAATAGTATACGAACGCATACGGGACTTTGTTGAAACGCTGCGCGCGTCGTTGCTCATTTGTTGAATCTACTCGTGCGCTACCCATTATAGCATGGATTTACTAAGGCAAAAACCTCGCCTGTAGTGTACACAACCTCTCACCCAAGTTTCATCGCTATCGGACGAATGGTATGTGAACGCATACAGGACTTTGTTGGAACGCTTCGTCCTTCGTCACTCATTTGTTGAATCTACTTGTGCGATACCTATTGTAAAGTGGATATACTAAGCCAGTAACCTTCCCTGTAGTGTGCACAATATCTCCCCCAAGTTTCATCGCTATCGGACGAACAGTATATGAACGCATACGTGACTTTGTTGAAACGCTTCGCCCTTCGTCACTCATTTATTGAATCTACTTGTGCGATACCTATTGTAAAGTGGATTTACTACGCCAGTAACCTTCCCTGTAGTGTGCACAATATCTCCCCCAAGTTTCATCGCTATCGGACGAACAGTATATGAACGCATACGTGACTTTGTTGAAACGCTTCGCGCGTCGTCGCTCATTTGTTGAATCTACTCGTGTGCTACCTATGATAACATGGATTTACTAAGCTTGAAACCTTGCCTGTAGTGTGCACAACCTCTCACCCAAGTTTCATCGCTATCGGACGAATGGTATGTGAATGCATACAAGACTTTGTTGAAACGCTTCGCCCGTCGTCGCTCATTTGTTGCATCTACTCGTGCGCTACCTATTTTGAAATGGATTTACTAAGTCGAAAACCGTCTCTGGCATGTACACAACAACTCATCATAAGTTTCATCGCAATCGGATGAATAGCAGATGAACGCATACGGGATTTTGTTTAAACGACTCGTGTGCTGTCACACATATGCTGAATGTACTCGTGCGCTACATATTGTGATATGGATTTACTAAGGTAGCAAACTACACATAAGTGTACACAAAAACTCATCAATGTTTCATCGCAATCGATAAATGGTATATGAACGCATATGGGACTTTGTTGAAACGCTTCGCGCGTCGTCACACAATTGTTGCATCAACGCGTGCGCTACCTATTGTGAAATTGATTTACTAAAACGAAAACCTTTCCTTGCGTGTACACAACAACTCGTCATAAGTTTCATCGCAATCGGATGAATGGCATATGAACGCATACGGGATTTTGTTTAAATGATTCGTGTGTTGTCACACATTTGTTGAATCTACTCGTGCGCTACCTACTGTGAATTGGATTTACTAAGTTAGAAATGTTCATATACGTATACAGAACAAATCATCAAAGTTTCATCGCAATCGATGAATGGTATAATGACGCATACGCAATTTTGTTGAAACGCTTCGCGTGTCGTCACTCATTCCTTGCATATACGCGTGCTCTACCTATTGAGAAATGGATTTACGAAGTCGAAAACCTTCCCTGGCTTGTACACAACAAATCGTTAACGTTTCATGGCAATGGGATGCATGGCATATGAACCAATACGGGACTTTGTTTAAACCATTCGTGCGTTGTCACACTTTAGTTGAATCTACTCGTGTGATACCTATTGTGAAATGGATTTACTACGTTAGAAACGTACACATAAGTGTACACAACAGCTCACCAAATTTTCTTCCCAATCGATGAATGTTATAAGATCGCATACGAGATTTTGTTGAAACGCTTCGCGCGTCGTCAATCATTTTTTGCATCTACTCGTACACTACCTATTGTAAAATGCATGTATTAAGCCAGAAACCTTCCCTGGCGTGTACACAACATCTCACCCAACTTTCATCGCTATCGGACGAATTGTATATGAACGCATACGGGACTTTATTGAAACGCTTCGCGCGTCATCACTCATTTGATCAATCTACACGTGCGCTACCTATTGTAAAACGGACTTACTAAGCCAGAAACTTTCCTTGGAGTATAATCAACATCACTCCCAAGTTTCATCGAAATCGAATAAATGGTATGTGAACGCATACAGTTATTTATTGAAACGCTTCGCGCGTCGTCACTCATTTGTTGAATCTACACGAGCGCTGCCTATTGTAAAATGGAATTACCAATCCAGAAACCTTCCATGGGGTGTACTCATTATCTCACCCAAGTTTCATCGCAATCGGATGAATATTGTGTGAACGCATACGGGACTTTATTGAAACGCTTCGCGCGTCGTCGCTCATTTGTTGAATCTACTCGTGTGCTACCTATTGTAAAGTGGATTTACTAAGCCAGAAACCTTCCTTGGAGTGGTGTACTCAACATAACTCCCAAGTTTCATCGAATTCGAGTAAATGGAATGTGAACGCATACAGGACTTTGTTGGAACGCTTCGCTCTTCGTCACTCATTTGTTGAATCTAATTGTGCGATACCTATTGTAAAGTGGATTTACTAAGCCAGTAACCTTCCCTGTAGTGTACACAATATCTCGCCCAAGTTTCATCGCTATCGGACGAAAAGTATATGAACGCATACGTGACTGTGTTGAAAAGCTTCGCGCGTCGTCGCTCATTTGTTGAATCTACTCGTGTGCTACCTATGATAACATGGATTTACTAAGTATGAAACCTTGCCTGTAGTGTGCACAACCTCTCACCCAAATTTCATCGCTATCGGACGAATGGCATGTGAACGCATAGGCCTACAGGACTTTGTTGAAACGCTTCGCCCGTCGTCGCTCATTTGTTGAATCTACTCGTGCGCTACCTATTGTTAAGTGGATTCACTAAGCCAGAAACCTTACCTGAAGTGTAGAGAACTTCTCACCCAAGTTTCAACGCAATGGGATGAATGGTAGGCCTATATGAACACATGTGGGACTTTCTTGAAACAAACGCACGCGATTTTGTTGAAGCTACTCGCGCGCCGTCTATTGTAAATTGGATTTACTACGCCTATAACATTCCCGGGACTGCACACAACAACACACCAAAATTTGATCGCAATCGGACGAATTGTATATGAACGCATCGCCATTACGCATTTGTTTAACCTACTCGCGGCGCTATCTATTGTGAAATGGATTAACTATGCCTATGACCATCCCGGAAGTGTTTACAACAACTCACCAATATTTGATCGCAATCGGATGAATGGTTTATGAACGCATAAAAGACGAACAAACGAACATTCATTTATATATATACAAGCTGTACCCAGCATGCGTTGCAATGCCAAGCAAAGAAAGTGCTGGCGTTTTAATTTTGTTTTTGAAGTGCGTTAGCATACACAATATGTCTTAGATTTCCGTTAACTGCCTCTAAACTATCGTAAAATGGATTTACTAATTTAGAAACATTCGTGGGAGCGTGCACAACAACTCACCAAAGTTTCATCGTAATCGGATGTATGGCATATGAACGAATACGGGATTCTTTTAAACGATTCGTGCGCTGTCACTCATTTGTTGAATCTACTCGTGCGATACCCACAGTGAAATGGATTTACTAAGTTAGAAACCTACACATAAGTGTACACAACAACTCATCAACGTTTCATCGCAATCGATGAATGGCATACGGGATTTTGTTGTAAGGCTTAGCGCGTCGTCACACATTTGTTGCATCTACTCGTGCGCTACCTATTTTGAAATAGATTTACTAAGTCGAAAACCGTCTCTGGCGTGTACACAACAACTCATCATAAGTTTCATCGCAATCGGATGAATGGCAGATGAACGCATACGGGATTTTGTTTAAACGACTCGGGCGCTGTCACACATATGTTGAATTTACTCGTGCGCTACCTATTGTGATATGGATTTACTAAGGTAGCAAACTACACATAAGTGTACACAAAAACTCATCAATGTTTCATCGCAATCGATAAATGGTATATGAACGCATATGGGACTTTGTTGAAACGCTTCGCGTGTCGTCACTCATTTGTTGCTTATACGCGTGCTCTACCTATTGAGAAATGGATTTACGAAGTCGAAAACCTTCCCTGGCTTGTACAGAACAAATCATTAACGTTTCATGGCAATCGGATGCAAGGCATATGAACCAATACGGGACTTTGTTTAAACGATTCGTGCGTTGGCACACTTTAGTTGAATCTACTCGTGTGCTACCTATTGTGAAATGGATTTACTACGTTAGAAACGTTCACATAAGTGTACACAACAGCTCACCAAATTTTCTTCCCAATCGATGAATGTTATAAGATCGCATACGAGATTTTTTTGAAACGCTTCGCGCATCTTCAATCATTTTTTGCATCTACTCGTACACTACCTATTGTAAAATGCACGTAGTACTAAGCCAGAAACCTTCCCTGGTGTGTACACAACGTCTCACACAACTTTTATCGCTATCGGACGAATTGTATATGACCGCATGCGGGACTTTATTGAAACGCTTCGCGCGTCGTCACTCATTCGTTGAATCTACACGTGCGCTACCTATTGTAAAACGGATTTACTAAGCCAGAAACTTTCCTTGGAGTATAATCAACATCACTCCCAAGTTTCATCGAAATCGAATAAATGGTATGTGAACGCATACAGTTATTTATTGAAACGCTTCGCTCGTCGTCACTCATTTGTTGAATCTACACGAGCGCTATCTATTGTGAAATGGAATTACCAATCCAGAAACCTTCCATGGGGTGTACTCATTATCTCACCCAAGTTTCATCGCAATCGGATGAATATTGTGTGAACGCATACGGGACTTCATTGAAACGCTTCGCGCGTCGTCGCTCATTTGTTGAATCTACTCGTGCGCTACCTATTGTAAAGTGGATTTACTAAGCCAGAAACCTTCCTTGGAATGGTGTACTCAACATCTCTCCCAAGTTTCATCGAAATCGAGTGAATGGAATGTGAACGCATACAGTACTTTATTGAAACGCATCGCCCGTCGTCACTTATTTGTTGAATCTACTCGTGCGCTACCTATTCTAAAATGGATTTACTAATCCAGAAACCTTCTTAGGGGTGTACTCAACATCTCACCCAAGTTTCATCGCAATCGGATGAATACTATGTGAACGCATACGGGATTTTATTGAAAAGCTTCGCGCGTCGTCGCTCATTTGTTGAATCTACTTGTGCGCTATCTATTGTAAAGTGGATTTATTGAGCCAGAAATCTTCCTTGGAGTGGTGTGCTCAACATCTCACCCAAGTTTCATCGTAATCGAATGAATGGTATGTGAACGTATACGGGAATTTATTGAAACGCTTCGCGCATCGTCGTTCATTTGTTGAATATACACGTGCGCTACCTATTGTAAAATGGATTTACTAAGCCAGAAACCTTCCTTGGAGTGTACTTAACACCTCACCCAAGTTTTATCGTAATCGAATGTATGGTATGTGAACGCATAGGAGACATACACATATACCCACCCACTCACCCACCCACCCACCCACCCACAGACAAACTATCTCGTACATCGAATTATATAATTACTAGCTGTTACCCGCGGCTTCCCCCGCTATAACATTTGGAATCCCGTTATAACATTAGTTAAATAGATAGATAAGCATGGGTCCTAGCGTCCTAGGGGCAAATAATTATAGTATCTCCTGAAACCAAAAATGCATGGGACGAAAAAAACATCAAAATATCATGTTGGTTTCGGACCCTAAAAGACGTGAAAAATATTATAAAAGTATGAAAAAACTACTAGTGGAAACCCGTCAAAACATGACGGTCAATAGAAAAATGTTTACTGAAGAATTTTCTTTTATAGGCCTACTGTACATTCTTTGTACGATTATTTTTTGGCTCTATTGAATCAATACGGGCGTCAAAAGATTGCACTCTCAACATTGCAAAATACTGCTGCCCATGGCTGAAAAATTGATGAGGGAAATTGAGACCTATACGTTCCAGAGTTTCCCATGGAGCTTTATTGATTGTGATCAAGTATGCCAAACGATTTGGAAAATTTTGCCTCTCAAAATAAAATGATAGTGTTTTATCGGATGGTGTTAAATCAAGTCGAAGGATTAGACCTCTCTGCCTAATTTTAACTGCACTTATTATTTCCAAATCCAAGCAATATGGTTGCATTTAGGAGCCCTTGGGAAACGTTCAGATTTCTCAGCAGCATAACAATGGGTCAAGCGTTTGGAGTATTTCCAAGGAATTCAAGAACTCTGAGGAGTCTAATACATCTGGCCACAAACCGTCGCTTATAATTTTGGAATATAACGAAGAAATGCGATGATGTGCAGTGAAAAATAATTGTTGCAGCCTTATATATATATTTATATTTAGTCAGATCAATTTTACCATTACAACAGCAAAGGTCAAAGTAACCAAGTGTAGATTTCTCGCGAGATAAATACAGTGCAGAACAATGTGTACATTTGTTCGTCGAGGACCTTACACTGTAACGGCATAGTATCTGGAATTGTTTCTGAAATGCCATATTTAAATTGGATTTTACAAGTAGCTTCGTATTTTTCTCCGATTTCGCACTTTTTTTGCAGCCAATGTTCTATTTCGTCAAATGGGTTTATTTATAGCAGCATTTCTCCCCAAATTAACGTCATATTAAATAACACTGTAGTGGCCTGCATCAACGCAGCCGCCAAATATTAAATGGCAAATAATAACTTACGTCCATTGCCAGCATCAACAGCGTGGTTAGACTCATTGTTATGTACTCTAAACAAATAATCAATAAACAATAATATTCACTTATACAATGAAGTTCAGAGACTTCCATTCTCAAGTTGGTTTCTGATGAGAATGCGATGAGACTGTTCGCCAATAATAAAATCCTTGCAATGTTTGCAATTTGCTTGCAAACGCAACTCAGGATGACGATCTTCATTTTGAAATAAACAGAATGAAACTGCTCTAAATAATCAATTTCCATAACCTGTTGAAGGTACAATACTTTGCATTTCCATGACAGTAAATTATGCAAGGGAGCATAGAATCATTTCGCCAACTACTGGAATGAGCATAGACTCACTTCGCCAGCCACCGTAATGGAGGGAGTTTTAGAATTATATATTCAGTGCTTGTAAAAGATGTATTAACACAGGAAAGCCCACTCTTAAGGCTACATTCTGAGCTATCGCCCCGGATTCCAGGTTCGATCCCTGCTCTGCCAAGAAATTGAATTCTGGTCTGAGGGCTGGAACGGGGCGCACTCTTCAGGCAAAACTAAGAAGAGCAAAGTTTGATTCCCATCTCAACAATCTTGGAGGTGGTTTTCCTTGGTTTCCCACTTCCACTCCAGGCAAATACCGGGATAGTTCCGAACTTAAAGCCTCGGTCGTCAACTCCCCATTCCCCACATTAATTACAAATGCACACATCAACACAGCCATCACATTAACACAGGTTATCAGAGAAAATTTTACACTCACACACCAAAGTAGACGGGGTTGAGTGACCACGATGTCTGAGTCCATCAAATGAATTATGTTCGCCAATTTTCTCTCATGGCGAAAGCGATTGTGGCCATTTTAATTAATAATTTAAAAGTATATGGCAACGTAAATCGTGGAGAATTCCTTACCTTACGGGAATAATAAAAGTAACATATGTTTAGACCATGTAATAACAATTGCAAGAAAGAATAATTGGGAAATAAAATTACATGTCTGGGGTGGGAATCAAACTCCTTCGACGATGCATAATCAATTTCGTTATCCAAAATGTTAACCGCTGAGCCTCAATGGGAATTCTTGTGCAATATTAAGTGACGTAAACAACAAACGCACTCAACTGCCAGGAGTTCGTTACTTCACGGGAATGATAAAAGTGAAATATGTTTCGACAATGTAATACCAATCGTAACGGGAAGAAAACGGAAATAAAAAACATATCCGAGGCGGGAATCAAACCCTCTCGACGATGGATAATTCAAATTACTGGACTATAACTATATCCCCTCGGCCATCCAGACAACCATGTGTCACTGCAATATTTAGATACCCAACCAGTATACACACACAACCTGCAGTTTAAGTCCTTCAATACATGGCTTATTTAATATAATTCAATTTCAATGCATATTGTAAAAACGTAATTAACATTATTGGAGACCCTTTTGAATTCTCATAAACAAAGATCTGAGTTAGACACGGTCGAAAGCGCCATTTGCCTTGTTGAGAAAGGCCATTGTGCGCATGCGTGGGACCGTCAAATATTACATATTTCTTTAATCAATTAAAAATATATCGAAACATTATATTTTCCTTTTAAAGAAACTCAGCAAATCTGCATGCCAAGAGCTTTCGTTAGAATGTCTTACGAAGCCAATCGGTTAAGTCGTTTTCACAACCTCGTGTTTACAAAAAAACAGCTTAGTGTTATAAATATATAGATTTTTTGAAATTTCATTCGAATCAATTTTTATGTCATTCCTGGGACTTAGAAAATTCAGGCCAAAGAGTACAAAATCATTAATAACTCCCTAAGTATTCGTCGTATGATGAAATAGCAAGAGACTGAAATGATGTAAAGTGTTATTGCCTGCAACATAGGCCATGTATAATTTTACACTCGGACATATTACGTTCCCCCCCCCCCCCCATAATTTCACCCCTCCCCATGGGCCCCTTAAATTGGATTTATGAAAAAACGATCAAACAGCTATTTACTCATTTTTTGTGCTGATTTTTGTTCCGCTGAGTTCCAAACTCCTCGCCTATGTCGTTTAAGAGATACACGCTCCGTTAGGAATCCTTCAACCCCCACGTTTCACCCCTTTCACCTCATAATATACACCACATCGAAAAACCCTCAGACACGTGTCTTCCTATTTTTAATGAAGAGTTTATATGCCGAGTATCACATCCCCAATGAAACCAATCGGGAGATATTGCTATTCAATGAAATGCAGGTCTACCCCCTTAACACCCCTTTAGAACCTGAATATCCAAAAATCCTTTCTTAGTGGGCGTTTGCGGCCCTTGAGGAAGCTGCATACCAAATTTCATTCCAATCTGTTTGGTGGTTTCTGAGATTTCGTGATGAATGAATCAGTGAGTGGTATTTGAGCTTTATATAGTAGATATCCCTTCCTACTGTATATTATTCTGCTAAGGTCCCATTCCAGTTTCGTACCGAAAATAAGGTCCCATTAACACCAACCTACACATATGGGGTACCTAGAGGATCAGCATAACACAATGCGTAAGCGAAACACACTCACTTACTCTTTAAAAGACTCACAATTAAATAATTACCTTAAAACATGTACATTTACAATGAAATAATGAAAGAATGCAACACGGTAACCATGGTAATAGAACCTCACAGGTCCATCTATTTCTGTAAGACGCAATGCAATTCCAATTATTACATTATTGTGAAAGTTTCCAGATGGTTATAAGGTTATCACTGAACCAAATTAAGCTGTAAAATTCATCAATACATAGAGTATAATGCGCTGTGAGTGTGGTACGAAAGGTCTTTTTCACCCGACTATATAGGGTCTCCGAAAACCACATTTAAATGCCCTTAAATTAACAGTGTCTGTGATATTCCCAGAAACCTAACTTCGCTATGATATACCTATGAAGGAATGACAAATCCCTAACCACTGCACCAGTAGCTGAATTGATTAAGTCTGATTATTCATACCAAGGATAAATCAGTCATAGCATTCTTGATTGAGATTTTGCTAAGTGTACTCTTTACAACTAGAATATTCGCGGGCGAAGCCGCGACGGGCAATGCTAGTTACAATTAAAAGAATTAAATAAAACAATAAAATGCATATCCTTGAAATGTAATATTAATTGTAAATAAAACAAAATATAATATTGGGTTTCACATTAAATTTTTCAAAATACAGTTAGAAAAACAATTGCAATTTATCACATAAATTGTTTTCATATTAAACAAACATTAGACTTAAGTACTGTGCTTAAATTCAGTTGCCCAGATTCGAGAGCACAGGCCCAGATGCTAAGTCCAGAGCTGAGGTTTTGAATAGCGCGCTCTCATTGTTCTTAGAGGCATTTCGAAGCTTTATGCAGCCAACAGATCGCTAAGTGACGTAGCAAGTTTGTCATAGTCAGGGCTATATTTGTATAAAATATTTTCCGGTTGAGTAGAAACATGAGACTAACACCAAATTACTGGCACGGATAAGGGAAGAAGAACGGGCTATATTTCAAGAAATTTGATCGAGCGGATGCTGAGATATGAGATGTTTTAGTTTGAGCAGATCTCAAGCAGTGACGTCAAGGAGTCCGCCCGCAGAGTATAAAATGGCTAGGAGCCATAGCTCAATATGTTACTTCGATACAGTGCCTAGTCGCTGAAACATCACGTTACTACTTCGTAAGTGCTTTACCGCTAAGGACATCGTTATACTTTGAAAATATATTCGTGCACATGATTGCAATACTCTACGTTTTACTAGCACACGGTTGCTATGACTTAGTGAATTTCTACGACAGTACATGGTTACTGGACTTCGAAAAGTGTTTGACATTTTAGTGAACTTAGAATTCTTCATAAGTTATCACTGAGGTGATAGACTTTGTGGCAGAACGTTGGTAATTATTACTGCTACACGGACATATGTTAGACTTTGTCTATATTTTCTTTCCACTGTCCACTAATATTTAAACTGGATTATTTTTATCCAATGACCAGAACAAGCTTTTGTCTTAGTAACTATTTGACCAACCAAGATAAGTCAGTACTTTTCACATACCATTCTCGCACGGTTCAGTTCATTTAGCCGACATAGGGAAACCAGCATGCCTAGCATTGTCTGGAGAGTGAGAAACTCAGCCCAGGGACTTGGACATCAGGACTTGTACCAGTGCTGAATAAGATTGTAAGAGTGCTGAATGCATCACAGTTGGGTCAGGTTACAATCTGGTAGTTTGCAACATGGATCAATTCGATCTTGTCCCTATCAAGAAAATTACTTCAACTGTTGAAGCAGCTAATATTGCAAACAGTTTTCATCAAGATTATCAGACAACGAGTATGAATACCGCTATGTCTGGTTAGACATCTAGCGGGTATATAATTGAGGCCGATACGAGAATTTAAGTACGTGTCCAAATGGGGACAGAAGACTGGAATAGTCTGGTTCTGACCAGATTATCTATATCAAGATCTTCAAGAAAGTAAGCTACATTTTGCATTATTTTTATGCCTAGTTAGCTGGAATTCTCATTTTTCTACAGTCTTGCCAACACATATTTTTTCTTCGATATTATGCTGTTGCAATATTTGCGAGGCATGGGAAGCCTTGATCTGAGCAGTTTCAACACTCAAACATGAGAAGTCAATTATTTGAATTAATGGACGAGCAAAACGAGCATTTATTTGATTTTGATATTTTTTTTCGAATCGCGGTCATCAGCCATCGTAACTGTAAATTTAATAATAAATTTAAGTTGAGGAATGGATGTTTATCCATATTTAAGAAGTCAAGGATGATATTTCCCGAACAGTTTAGCAACGTTAATTCCAATTGTGGAAATAATAATAATAATAATAATGCTGATTTAATAATAATTATTATTTTCAAAATTTTCCTGAGATAATAATAATTATGATTTATATTTTCTAATAATCATATCATGTAGTGTGATTTATAAAGTTGATATTCAAAACAGTTTGCTAGATCGGATACTTGTTTTTCCGAAGGCTAGTGGTTAACGCATGCCCACATTCAACTAACAGAATAATTCTATAGGAACAGTTTACACTTGCATTATGCAGTTAAATCTTTTAGAAGACACGGAAAGTAATGATACGGCAAGCAAATAGAATGTATAAAATAGGGTTTTACTAGAGTTTGTATACAAATAAAATCATTATGAGCAACGTCTTGTGATAGAACGTTTGGCTAGAAATAGACACGGTGTGGAACTATTAATGTTTAAACTGATGGTAAAATTACTGTAAACTCATTGAGGAGCTTACAAGCTTATAAATCTTCCAGTTTGAGTAACAAGCAAAGGGTTGATTATTATGTATAATTTGGGAAGATAATTATTGTGTGTGTGGAAATAGTTAAATATGCCATTCTGATTGTGCAATTTAAGTCGCAGGAATGAGGTTGTGTTATAATGGAGCATCAACCATATTGTAGGTTGGATGACTTTAAAATATATTGGGGAGTTGAAATATTGTTGCAAGCCACACTTTCGTCGAATTTATAACCAAGGGTTAATTTATGGAACCATCATAGTCAATTCACAGTTTACCCACGTGTTCTATAAAAATTTCCTAGTAATTGTTGCCCCGGATTTTGTTATTAACATTTACCTTTCATTATGAGAAGACTTTACCGTGAGCCATGTTGGCGTTTCGACCATTCTCCCAACACGAGGCATGACACCATATATTTTAGCCCTTATGTATTCCCTTCATTCCATGCTTCGTGCAACTGGATCACGGCGGTAACTTTAAGTAGGCCTTACCGTATTCAGCTCGAACTCGGAACGTAAGTTGGGGACCATATAGGTTTAGCATGTTTTGCTAGACTACCCACAAGCACGAGTTGCTTTGTGTTTTATTTCTGCATCGTCGGCTGGCATTTTGTGTGTTTGACTGCGTGTATGTATCTTGATATATTTCACGGACACCTGACGTCATTTGTTTCTTCTTATAGTATCTTTGGTGTTTGGCATTTCTTTTCTCTGGGGACTGCCAGCTCGATCGCATCCCCATTGCTCGCCACAGCCTCTGCGACGCGCACACAGCCTCTTGCTTTATCTTTGCTATGCTTGTTATTTGTGGTCGTCATGACAACCATCCATCTCTAGGCTGAGAAGGGATTGTTGTTGACCAGCGACGGGCTCGATTGCCTTTTGGTCAATTACCTCCTCCCTTTTTACATCATTTTATTGGAAGTGGCACAGGTATTTATTTTATTTGTTTCCGTTATTTATTATTGTAAGTTATTTATTGTTTATAATCATCCTTCCCGTTTGAAAGTGACTGTATTTGACCCCTAGGGTACTCTTTTCTTTGAGTGTGTTATTCTGGCCGTTTTTTTTGTGTGTGTTCGATTTCACTATAATTAAATTCCCATTTCTTTATCCATGTGTCTTATTTAGTAGTGTTTGACGATCGGGCTGCTCTCTCTCTCTCTTCAACCCTAGGCCTAACTTATTCTAGCTGTCTAGCACCAGGAGGGTATTCCTACCACTCGTCGTGGGACCACCTTCACGGAGTCTGGAGTCGCTCAGCACATCTGGCCTGCAAGTACGGGCCCAGCACAGGTCAGAAATTAACATCCATTTCCACTGCGTACTCCTTTCTTTTCTAGTTGGTTCCAGTGATGCAGCTAGGAGGCACGCCAAGAATATGTTTATTTCAATACGGCGGTGCAACCGTTGTCTAGATGCTAATTATGATTATGTGTTTGACACATTTAAATCGAATGGGCCGATGCCATAAATAAATTAAAACTGTTATTTCTTAACCACTAAAATTTATAGGATATTTGTGATCCTGTTAAAAATATAAACATTATGTAAATTAATGAGATGATTAACATTTTGACATTCTGTCAAAGAATTGTAATTTTGATAATAGCAACAAATGATATTATTTTTGTGATATTTTTCTAAATAATATTTCCAAGTGATATTTAAATAATTGCATGCTTAAATCCATATTAAATAGAATTGATGCTTTGTTAATAATAAAATTTTCACCATAATATTGCTAATTGAGTCAAGAGCTCAGAATAATTTTGGATCGAGAACAGATGGTACAATATTATTTTTTTTTCAGTTTATCGAAGTTCTTCGAATCGATGCTCGAATGTCCATGTAATTGATATTGTATTATAGGCTATTCAGTGTTATGACTTTATATTTGAACCAATTTTGAGATATTGATTCCTGGAAAGTGTTAGTTAATCTTCTGCTACTATTTTGAAAAACAAAAACAGTGATTTTTTCATCGAGTGAAACTATTTCATTTCAACGTGTGAATACTTAAAAGTTAGGAATCAGGATGGACAATTCAATTTGCACTGACAAACCTACAGTAGTAAATAATTCATTTGAACGAAGTCAACAGGACTAACAATCTGGCTTTCGTTTCAAATGCCTAGTGTTCATGTGTTGGTGAATCTGTAAATTTGTGTATATAAATGTATGATCCGTCATGCATTCATAATGTTATTTTTAGCATTAACTCAGTCAACTTTTTAACATTTTAATAAAATGAGATAATTTTACGGACTGTGTTATTTTCAGAAAATCTCCTCTATCCTGGTTGTTGAATCGAGCCGAAAAGCAGTAAAGCTTTTTTTTTGGTGTTATTGATAGTCTCTTTAACCCTTATGGCGCCCTGGGATGTTTAGATTCTCGTGCTGACTGATTTTTGGTGAAATGCATATGTGGTCGTCCGGACTTCGGTCTAAACGGGCACAGTACGCGTAGTGGTATGACAAATGTTATGGTGTTTGAAGCCATTTTTCAGTGTTGCCTTAGTTAACTGAAGTTTGATGCTTTTCAGTGGGTCAACACGATTGTACCCAAATGGGATGGGTTATTCCCTAATCCTGAAAGAAAATTACATGAGATTAATAAATACACTTGGATGACCAGTTTCGGTCGTCAAGCAATCATCATCAGATCCATTACACTTAGGCTAAGAAGTGGTACAAAAATAGTCCCTTTGCAAACACAAATGCCAATTATTTATAAGATTAAATTACATTGATCCTTCCGCAGCAGATGGCCAATCCAACTTCGAGAAAGATCCAACAAACAAACAACAATTAAGTTACAGAATAGGGAGGCTACTCGAGTCCCATGATATAAAGACCATATACAGGCCTACGAGAAAAATTAAGGACATATTTAAGTCCGCCAGAGATAAGCGACATCCTCATACCGCGGCAGGGGTTTATAAAATCCCGTGTGATTGTGGCCAAGTATATATTGGAACAACGAAAATAAGTATTGCCACTCGCCTTAAGGAACACGAACGACACAGCCGGTTGATACAAACAGATAAATCCACTGTTGCAGCACACTCCCTACTCGCAGTTCACGACAGCTTCAATCTTAAGGAGGAAGCAGAACGTGTGAACAGAGCTGGGCTTCCAGTCCTTCATCCCCTCAAGCCTGCCCTCATTGACCGTCGTAGACGAGAAGATGCAACGGAAGAGCAGCCCTGTCCTTTATGCATTACTTTTATGTGGTACGCCGTTGCTATGGTAGCCTCTATGTGTGGGTTGTTGACTATTTATATATCTTCTGTTTACTTGTTTTACCTCGCTTAATGAAACCTGTGAACATGCTGAACGCAGTTTTCAACGAAACGTCAGGACAACAAAATTATGTCCTTAGAACACAGCCCTTAAACCCGCGAAACAGAGATTCCTACATCTCTAGTATTTAATTTTATTCTTAATTGAGCTGGAGAAGACCTCGATATCAGGTCGAAACATGTGAAAACCCACAGCCTGCTTCCAGTCGACCGACCGGGTCGGGAATGGAATTAATGAAGCCCCCATCTAATGGCGAGGATATGAACTGTGCCAGCTGCTGAAGGCTGTCGCACCCCTCTGGGGCAATGATTAAATGGATGACATATGAAATGAAAGTGTAGGGTGGTGCTGGAATGAAATATTGACAGGGAAAACTGGAGTACCCGGAGAAAAACTTGTCTGCCTCTGCTTTGTCCAGCACAAATCTCACATGGAGTGACCGGGATTTGAACCACGGACCCTAGCGGTGAGAGGCCGGTGTGCTGCCGCCTAAGCCACGGAGGCTCAGGTCGAAACTTGTACAATATATAATACAGTTGATATATTTGTGTGAGTAGGCTACTGATTGGCGTATGATTTAAACTTTGAATTCAACTATCGATACGGATATCTACAAACATTGTGCTATCAATGACAAACATAGAATTATGGATGTGTTATTATTATTATTATTATTATTAAGGCGATATTGATAGTATTAGCCCACTTTGAGAACCTTTATCACTCCCGCTCTTGAAATAACATTACAAAATATTGAATTGTGTTGTGCTAGTTTTTCTTTATTTTTTAGCGTATGGGTTTTAGTGCCGGGAGTGTTCGAGGACATGTTCGGCTCGCCAGAGGCTGTAACTGGTTCTATGCGGACACCCATGGGGTGAGCTACAAGTACCGTCGCGTGTGGAGTGTTGTCTGGGGGAGGAAAGTTTGAATGTAAGGACGAGGAGTTGGAAGGTAGCGGCTGTGGCCTATAGTTAAGGACCAACCCCAGGCATTTGCCTGGAAGGAAGATGGGAAACCACAGAAGACCATCTTCAAGGTTGCCGGCGGGGGGATTCGAAAATCCTCGCCTCCAGGATGTGATCGACTGCCTGCAGCCACGCCGTAACGACCACGGCTAACTCACCCGGTGTTCTGTTAGTATTTTTTATTCACACTAATTTTTAGCCTACCTTTCACATTTTGCAAAAATGAGGAAAAATGCGATCGATCCGGGAAAATGTGTTTCTGTCTGTGTGTCTGTCCTTCTGTCTGTCTGTCCTTCTGTCTGGCTGGCTGGCTGTGTGTGTGTGTGTGTGTCCCTATCAACTCCTAAACGGCTGCAGCAATCAGAACCAAATTTAGCATGAGTAAAGATGTATACCGGATTATCTCAAGCCCATATTTTAAAATAATGTCAGTGCTGCCTACTGCTGAAAAATCGCACTAGAAATTTGAGCTCCATGTTAGATATCTGGGAAGGTATGCATACGAGCTATTCCAAAATTGGCACACATATAGATAATACTATTTCAGTTTAATTTCCAGGAGGTCATACATGACAGTGTTGCCAAAATAATTTTAAGCCTTCTGATAAGTCCAATTTTTAATGCATATAACTCCTACACTATCAATTGGATTTTAACCAAATTTTGTATGTGCTATGTGTAGATAAACAGATATGACTGAGCGTATTCTTAAGAGCCACCAGGGCTGCCAACTGTTGATAATTGCCCTCTCTATATTTTTATCTAAATAGCAATATATCAGAAATTATGCAAGCCGACAGATTGAAACTATGCACACTTATAGTACCTGACATTCTAGATTAATTTGGAGTAATTAATATAAGTCAGTGCTGCCAACATGATTCTATGCCTCCTGATAGGTCCAATTTTAAAATACATGTAACTTCTACACCAACAAATGGATTTCATCCAAAATTGGGACAACAAGATATCATAATATTTCAAATTATTTCTGACCAGCACACGCATGACATTTTTGCCAACATGCTTTTACGCGTGCTGATAGATCCAATGTCTAACTGCACGTAACGTCCATTGCACTTCAACCAAATTTTGTATTCTGTACCTTAAGAGATGGAACTAAGAATATATTCAGTCACCAGGGTTGCCAACTGTATTGCTATTAGGCTACATTATGCCAGGTATACAGTTTTTTGAACTAATTTGAAATGTCGATATTACCTACTTAATTCCGTCATTATTCTAGATAGATCCATATAGATTAATCATTGGCATGAATCTTGAATGTTAAGAAAAGTAGGCTCTTTAGTTCGTCACGGAACTTCTTGTTTATGTTGGTAGCGCTAATTTATTCAAACTTAAAATTAAATTCGGGGATGCCAGAAGTAAATGAATTAAAATTTCGAACAATAATTAAGCGTGACCACCAGACTCAAGGAACATAACAGACACAGCCGCCTGGGTCAAACTGAGAAATCGTCAGTCGCTGAGCATTCTCTCTTGCCCGGTCACGATGTACAGTACGGGGACACGGAGATACTCTCCACGACCACTCACTACCACGCCAGGCTGCAACGGGAAGCCATAGAAATCTTCAAACACCCCGACAATTTCAATCGGAAGAAATTGAACGTGTGCGTAATACATGGATCCCGGCTCTTAGGAACACCAAGGCCAAGAAATCACTCACACGTCAACCTGAAGAACCTTCCCGCTACAGCCCGGCAGTCGCGCAGGGAACACCTGACCCTCACAAGCTCGGTCGCCGAAGCCGGAGCACGCACCGCACCCCGCAACATGTACGTGAGGTCAGACGGTCCAGCCGGAATGCGAAGAGAACGCTCGGCTCAGCATGCTAATTTGAAGATCCAAACTACCTTCCAGCCATTAGTTCATCGCCAAGATCCACCCAGCCAACAGTCATATTCAAAGAACAATACCCCCACTACAAACCGTTACCCATTATTTCATGCCTCTTCCTCATTCCACTGCTGACCAAGGAAAGGAGCGGAACCCTTCATAATGCCGGACGCAGTTTCCGGTGAAACGTCGGGAGATATCCTGTCTGGACCACGGCCTACAAGCCCGAAAAACTTGTATTTAATTATGATAATTAAGGGGCTTATAAACGCGAGTGAGAGTTTTCGCACACAGTTAACAATAATAGTTTCACTAATATGCAACATGGAATTACTATTTATTAACTTAACAGCGCATGGCTCTTAGTGCCGGGAGTGTCCGAGGACATGTTCAGCTCGCCAGAGTTTGTAGCTACTACAAGCGGACACCCATGGGCAGAGCGACAAGTTGTGTTCAATTTCAATTAGTTCCAACTCTCGCTACCAGATGACCTAGTGGTGAAAGTTTGAACTTTGATAGAGTGTTCCAACAAAATCTAAAATAGAAATTTAGCTTCACACAAGTTTACTTAGTGGAAGGATCTTTTAGATGCCATAAATCTATGAAATGGGACCGCCAGAAGGATATTAACGCTCTTAAAACATCCGACGACTTCAGCCGGGTATGAACCTGCGATCATCGGCACAGCAATTCAGCATACCACCAACTACGCCACTGATATACTCATTGTTAATACATAGGGATCTCATATGATACAATAAAGGGAACAGTACGGTCTATAAAGTATTGCGTGATTTATTCAAGGGACTTTATTTGTTATTTTTTCAACGTTATGAATCACAAGAAACATGGTTTAACAAGAAATACCAGTAAGAATGGATTTTTTTAATGTAAAGAAAACACATGAATACCGGGGATGAACCTCATTCATGAAATTACTGTAGCCTAAATTAGAAAACAATTGAGATATACTAGGATAATTAACCAAAAACTGTTACATTTTTTAAAGACAAATTAAATATAAAAAATACCATTTACAAAATCACATTCATCCTCATTATTCATGTGTTTTCTTGACATGAAAAAAAAACCATATTCCTCGAAGCTTTGAATATTCCTGCGTAATGCATTTTGGGCTAGATGTCATAACTAAACCTTTCTCAACCTGACACTCCCTGAGATAACACTCTAAAGCTGAGGCTATTCTGATCCTCTCAGCGTGTGGTTTGTTTGGAAAGAGATCTCGCGGTGGCTGATCGACATTCGGTCCCCATGGTATCTCAGAACAAACGGACACAATATAGATGTGTATGGACGAACACTTGTTGCCATGGTAGCCACCATGTCGACGCTAATCCCAGATGGGTTGGTTGGTTCTTAAGTTTAGGGGCTGCGACAACGCGGTCATGTAGCCCCGTGTACTTTGGGTTTGTGTAGAATCTGTCTGATAACCGGTGTTAATTGTGATGACTGTATTAGTGTGTGTTATCTGTTTTATAATTATGTACTGCAACTTAGAATTTTTCAAACAGTTCCTACTTTTGCTGCTAAGCGCCACCGTCAACGACTACTAGGCCAAGTTCAGAACTTAGCTACTAGACGCCACCGCAGTCGGCCTTTGGCAACGAACATAGAAACCTAAGAGCGTTGTTTACAATCTTAACCTATCCAATTTATCTTCACGCAGGTGCAATTAGTGAAAGGCTCTTTAACATGCCATAAATCTATGACATGGGACCGCCGGCTTTACTTCCCCTCCGAAGGAAGGCATACTGAGGGATTTTTAACGCTCTTAAAAAATCCGACGGCTTCGGCCGGGTTTGAACCCGCGATCTTGGGAATCCCAGATAGATCACTTGGATTGCAATGATACCACCATGGAGGAAAGAAACGGAAAGAGATGCCTTCGTTTCGCTGGCTAGTGTAAGCTGCAGAAGCCAAACGGCACGCCCACTTTGAGTAGCAAGAAAATGGCTGTTCCTGTGCTTAAAACCGTAAACCACTCCAACTAGTCTTGTATTTAAGTGACATAAAACTACAATGCCAATTGAAGGTTATTTCTTGGAGTGGCAGAATACACTCTGTACATCACAGTACATGGCACAATTCATCTCTTCTATCTTTTTAAACGCCAACTTAAATAGAAATATGAGAGCACCTACGCAAGGCTTTCTTTGTAAGAAAGACGCGGCAAAACGTAATAATACGCTGAAACACCGATTAAATTGAATACAGGTGTCTGAAGGTGCGAGTTATACCAAAGAAGGAACATCTTGGGAACTAATGATGCCGAACTAATTAAGGTATTTACCCCAAATTGATTTTAAAGTTCTTATTGTTTACGCATTCATCAGTTTTTAGGCCTAATTTCGAGCACATACATTTAATACATCTTCACTCATTGCTTGTACACATTTTAATATTCTAAAGTGCGGTATCTCAAAATTAAAAATTAGAATACTTGCCAAGTAGCTCCGTGAAGAACTAAAGCCTATTTTCATATATCCTACATATGTTAATTGCCACTATCATCATACAAAATTTGTGTTTAACAGCTGTAATAGATTCGTAGATATTGAGAACCAACTAAATATTGCGGATGGACGCCATATTGGATTTTTACTATGTCTTAGAGTTATGTACTGTTACATGAAGATTATTGTGTACGTGTAGTACTCAAACTTCAATCGGAAGATTAGGATACAGGAAGTAAAAACGAGATTTCAAAATTTCGCCCAGGTGCCATCTTGTGGTTATGGAAACATTGGAAATAAATTAGATGCTAGTGGATTAACATTTGTATAAGGATTTACTGTACCAAGTGTCACTGCACTCGGATGGTTAAATTGCGAGAAACGTTCAAGTGAATATTTATACTTCGCGTCGCCGCCGTGTTGGATTTATGATCACCAGGTTATTGAAAGTCCTAGAGGTGAACTTATGTTCATAGCCCCTAAACGTAAAAAGATCAGTTTGAATGCTGTAATAGATTCGTAGATATTGAGACCCGTCTAAATATTTCGGATGGTCGCCATGTTGGATTGTTATATGTATAGCGCATAGAGTCATGTACCATTAAAGGAAAATTATTGCGTAGGTACTTTATTCAAACTTTCACTACGATCGCATGACTACGACACAAGAAATACAAACTTAATTTTAAAATTCACACAGCCGCCATCTTCAGGTTATATAAACAATTGAACTAAATTAGATAGCATACCAGTCCATTACAATGTGTATAAACATTTGCTGTACCAAGTTTCAATGCTTTCGGATCCAAATTGAATCGCGAGAAAAGTCTATTTAAAACTTCCAAATTCGCTTGGCCGCCATGTTCGTTTTATAGATAACTGGTTTTTGAAAGTTTCATAGATGAACTTCCAGCAGTACCCTTTATCTCCGTACAAAATTTCAGGGTGATACCGGTAATAGTTTCAGAGATACAGAATGCCGGTGAAATATTTTGCACAGCAGCCATCATGAGGTTATGTAAACAATTGAACGAAGTTAGATGTCGGTGCATTACAATGTGTATAAACATATACTGTACCAAGTTTCATTGCGTTTGGTTGGTTAAAACGCGAGAAACGTCCATTTAAAAGTCGCAACATCGCTTGGCCGCCATGCTGGTTTTGTAGTTACCAAGTTTTTCAAAAGTCACATAGGTGAACATCTAGTAGTTCGTTTTATCACCGTACAAACCTCCAGGGTGATATCGGTAATATATTCGGAGATATCGAATGCAGGTGAAATATTTCGCACAGCCGCCATGTTGGTTTGGTGAGACGTAACACAATTTCAAGGGCACGGTCGAGGACGTCCGGTATAGTGCTATGAACTTACAGAGTTTCATTGAAATCGCTCTAGCTGTTTAGAAGTTATTACAGGGAGACACACACACACACACGCACACACATATACGCACACACGGACAAAAGGTGATCTCATAAGCCTATTTTTTTTTCATAAATGAAAATAGGCATAAAATGACGTTGATATGCACAAAAAATACGCCAATGTCTACACTTTCCAGTACGTTACGGTATTGTGTTTGGGCTACAAACTTGGCGATTAGTCTCGTACCGGTATTGCTTGATCACGCCGCACCGTACCGTAATTATTATTGACCGATTGGAGTTTCTGATAATTTGGGATTTGCAGAGTAGTGATTTTAGCCTATATTAATTTATGAAAAAACTACCTGTACCCAGCATGCGTTGCAGTGCCAATCAAAGGAAGTTTTGGCGTTGTAATTTTGTTTCTTGAAGTGCTTTTGGAAACAACCTTTTTTCAATTTCCGTTAGCTGCCTCTAAACTGTCGTAAAATGGATTAACTAGTTTAGAAACATTCGCAGGATCGTGCACAAATATTCACCAATGTTTCATCGCAATCGGACGAATGGGATATGAACGCATACGGAATTTCGTGTAAACGATTCGTGCGCTGTTACCCATTTTTAAAATTTACTCTTGCGCTACCTACTGTGAAATGGATTTACTAAGTTAGAAACCTTCACGTAAGTGTACACAACAACTCAACAAAGTTTCATCGCAATCGATGAATGGTTATGAATGCATACGGGAATTTGTTGAAACGCTTCGTGCGTCATCACTCATTTGTTGCATCTACTCGTACACTACCTATTGTAAAATTGATTTAGTAAGTCGAAAACCTTCCCAGGTGTGTACACAACAACTCATTAAAGTTTCATCGCAATCAGATGAATGGCATATGAACGCATACGGGATTTTCTATAAACGATACGCGTGCCATCACTCATTTGTTGAATCTACTCGTACGCTACATATTGTAAAATGGATTTACTAAGCCAGAAATCTTCCCTCGAGTGTACACAACATCTCACCCAAGCTTAATCACAATGTGCTAAATGGCATATGAACGCATGTGGTTTTTGTTGAAACGAATCGCACGCCATTTTGTTGAAGCTACTCGCGCGCCATCTATTGTAAATTTGATTTACTATGCCTATAACTTTTCCAGAAGTGTGCACAACAATACGCCAAAATTTGATCGCAATCGGATGAATTATGTATGAACGCATAGCCAACACTCATTTGTTTAAACTACACGCGCGCTATCTACTGTAATTTGAACTAACTATGCCTATAACCATCTCAGAAGTGTGTTAAAGAACCCACTAAAATTTGGTCGCAATCGGATGAATTGTAGACTATATGAACGCATCGCCAACATTCATTTGTTAAACTACTCGCGCGCTATCTATTGTAAATTGGATTAACTATGCCTATAATGATTTCGGAAGTGTGCACAACAACTCACCAAAATTTGATCGCAATCGGATGAATGGTTTATGAACGCATAAAAGACGAACAAACGAACTTCCTTTTATATATACTAGCTGAAGTACCCGTGCTTCGCTACGCGTCATAAATAAATTAAAATGTGAAAGTGACAGTAAAAACAGGGGATAGGCGAGGTGCTGCACAGAGGGAGATTAAGGATGGAACATTTTGTCCAACTACACCGTTCGGCGTTGACCATGTTTTATAGCACAAATTTAGGTTTTACTCGCTAACCGTTGGAAATACCTTTCGGATAGAAAATGTAATTTTAAACCACGTATATGCCAGCAAAGGTTTGGTATTTCTTAGCGTTCACTTTTTATTTGAAATGGAAATATGAAACATTGAAACCAAAGGGTATAGTGACGTCACTAAAATGGTCGCCATCTTAAAATAGTGCAAAGTATTGAAATCAAAAGTAGTCTATATGTTAACCAGGTAAATCAATTACTTCCATGTAAAATTCATGTAAGTCGGACCAGTGGTTCTTGCGGGATTGAGTAATACACAGACACACACCATCTCATTTTTAGCCTCGCTTCGCTT
Source organism: Meconema thalassinum (assembly GCA_946902985.2). Lineage (NCBI taxonomy): Eukaryota > Metazoa > Arthropoda > Insecta > Orthoptera > Tettigoniidae > Meconema > Meconema thalassinum. The sequence goes on from OX336391.1 coordinate 98,652,783, forward strand.
GCGTCATAGTCGTGTCATATTGTTATTCAATGACATGCAGGTTTAACCCCCTTAACACCCCTTTAGAACCAGAATATCCAAAAATCCCTCCTTAGTAGACTTTTTCGACACATAACAAACATATCCCCTTCTTCTAACTTTAATAGTTTTGATTGGTCGAAGAGAGTGAACATCCAAAAATCCTTCCTTAGTGGACGTTTTCCTTCCAGAATTTCACCCCTCCCCATTGGATTTATAAAAAAAAACGATCAAACACCTACTTATTTTAATTATGTATTCATTTATTTATTTTTAAGCTGATTGAAACTCGGAGAAAATCAAACTCCTCGCCTATGTCGTTTAAGAGATACACGCTCCGTTAGGACTCTTTCAACCCCCACTTTTCATCCCTTTCACCTCATAATATACACCACAACGAAAAACCATTAGACATATGTCAGCTTATTTTTAATGATTAGTATATATGCCAAGTATCACATCCCCAAATGAAACCACTTTTGTTATTCAATGAAATGCACGTTTACCCCCTTAACACCTCTTTAGAACCTGAATATCCAAAACTCTTTCCTTAGTGGACGTTTTCCTCATACAAAGAACTTATCCCCAAAATTTCATGTTTCTAACTTCAATAATTTTGGCTGGGCGATGATGAGTGAGTGAGTCAGTCAGGATATTTTCTTTCATTTATTTTTGAGAATTTCACCCCTCCCCATGAACCCCTTAAATTGGATTTATGAAAAAAAAACGGTCGAACACCTATTTACTTATTTAAAGTTGTTTCCCCCATGAGTTTGATGAGTGAGTAAGTGATTCAATCAGTTAGGACACTTTCTTTCCTGTTTTTCCCCCCGAATTTCACTCCTCCCCATGAGCCCCTTAAATTGGATTTAAGAAGAAATGGTCGAACACCTATTTACTTATTTTTAAGCTGCGTTTTCCGCTGAATTTCAAACTTATCGCCTATGTTGAATAAGAGATACAGTACACGTTCCGTTAAGAATCCTTCAACCCCCAATTTTCTCCCCTTTCACCTCATAATATACACCATATCGATAAACCCTTTGACATATGTCGGCTTATTTTGAATGCTTAGTTTATATGCCGAATATCACATCCCCAAATGAAACAACTCGTGAGATATTGTTATTCAATGAAATGCAAGTTTAACCCCCTTAACACCCCTTCAGAACATGAATATCCAAAAATCCATCCTTAGAGGACTTTTTCGACATACAACGAACATATCCCCAAAATTTCAAGTTTCTAACTGCAATAGGTTTGCTGGGGGATGATGAGTGAATATCCAAAAATCCTTCCTTAGTGGACTTCTTTCCCCAGAATTTCATCTCTCCCCATGAGACCCTTAAATTGGATTTATGAAAAAACGATCGAACACCTATTTACTACTTTTTCAATCTGATTTTTTCCCCCTGAGATTCTTACTTTCTGCCTCTGTCTTTTAAGAGATACTTGCTCCGTTAAGAATCCTTCAACACTCACTTTTCACACATACACCTCATAATATACACCACACCGAAAAACCCTCAGACATGTGTGTTCTTATTCTTAATGGTGAGTTTATATGCCTTGTATCCCATTCCAAAGGAAACCAATCGGTAGATATTGTTATTCAATTAAATGCAAGTCTACCCCCTTAACACCCCTTTAGAACCTGAATATCCAAAATTCCTTCCTTAGTGGACGTTTTCGACATACAACGAACATAGCCCCTTAATGTCATGTTTCTAACTTCAATAATTTTGGCTGGGGGATGATGAGTGAGTGAGTAAGTCAGGACATTTTCTTTCAATTATTTTTCAGAATTTCACCCCTCTCATGAACACCTTAAATTGGACTTATGAAAAAAAAAGGGTCGAACACCTATTTACTTATTTTTGAGCTGTTCTTCCCCCCTGAGTTTGATGAGTGAGTGAGTTAGGACACTTTATTTCCTGTTTATTCCCCCAGAATTTCACCCCTCTCCAAGGGCCCCTTAAATTGGATTTATGAAAAAACGGTCGAACACCTATTTACTTATATTCTAAGCTGTCTTTTCCCGACGAATTTCAAACTTCTCGCCTATGTCGTTTAAGAGATACACGCTCTGTTAAGAATCCCTCAACCCCCAATTTTCACCCCTTTCACCTCATAATATACACCACATCGATAAACCTTTAGACATTTGTCTGATTATTTTAATGATTAGTTATATACCGAATATCACATCCCCAAAGAAACAACTCATGAGATATCGTTATTCAATGAAATGCACGTTTACCCCCTTAACACCTCTTTAAAACCCGAATAACAAAAATCATTCATTAGTTGACGTTTTCGACATACAGCGAACATATTCCCAAAATTTCATGTTTCTAACTTTAATAGTTTTCGCTGGGCGTGATAAGTGAGTGAGTCAGACAGGACATTTTCTTTCAATTATTTTTACCAGAATCTCACCCATCCCCATGGGCCCCTTAAATTGGATTGATGAAAAAACGCTTGAACACCTATTAACTTATTTTTAAGCTGTCTTTTTCCCCTGAGTTTGATGAGTGAGTGAGTTAGTCAGTCAGTCAGTTAGGACACTTTCTCTCCTTTCCCTCCCCCAGAATGTCACCCCGCCCCATTGGCTCCTTAAATTAATTTATGAAAAAAACGGTGGAACACCGATTTACTTATTTTTTAAGCTGATTTTTTTTCGCTGAGTTTCAAATTTCTCGCCTATGTCGTTTAGGAGATAGGCCTACACGCTTCGTTAGGAATCCTTCAACCCCCAATTTTCACCCCTTTCACCTCATAGTAATACACCACATCGAAAAACCCTTAGACACATGTCTGCTTATTTTTTATGATTAGTTTATATGCCGAGTATCACATCCACACATGAAATCACTCGTGAGATATTGTTATTCAATGAAATGCAGGTTTAACCCCCTTAAGACCCCTTTAGAACCTGAATATTCAAAAATCCTCCCTTAGTGTATGGTTTTGACATACAACGAACATATCCCGAAAATGACATGTTTCCAACTTCAATATTTTTGGCTGAGCGATGATGGGTGAGTGGGTCAGGACATTTTCTTTCATTTTTTTTTCTTCAGAATTTCACCCCTCCCGATGAACCCCTTAAATTTGATTTATCAAAAAACTGTCGAACTCACTTATACTTATTTTTAAGCAGTTTTTTCCCCCTGAGTTTGAAGAGCGAGTGAGTCAATCGGTTAGGACACTTTCTTTCCTGTTTTTTTAACCCAGAATTTCACCCCTCCCCATGAGCCCCTTAAATTGGATTTATGAAAAAACGGTCAAACACCTATTTACTTATTTTTTTCTGATTTTTTTCCGCTGAGTTTCAAACTCCTCGCCTATGTCGTTTAAGAGATACAGGTTCCGTTAGGAATCTTTCAACCCCCACTTTTCTCCCCTTACACCTCATAATATACACCACATCGAAAAACACTCAGACCCGTGTCTTCTTATTTTTAATGATGAGTTTATATGCCGAGTATCACATCCCACAATGAAACCAATCGGGAGATATTGCTATTCAATGAAATGCAGGTCTACCCCCTTAACACCCCTTTAGAACCTGAATACCCAAAAATCCTTTCTTAGTGGGCGTTTGCGGTCCTTGAGGAAGCTGCATACCAAATTTCATTCCAATCCGTTGGGTTGTTTCTGAGATTTCGTGATGAATGTGTGAGTGAGTGTGTGAGTGGTATTTGACAAATATCTAGTAGATAGTGTCAAGTCTTTGTTATGCTATACTCGGTTGACAGTGCTGTGTGAGCAGTTGAGTAACTAACGGGATTTCAAGTAAAGATCCTCATTTTCTATACCGGTAGTGCAGAGCGCAAATGGCATCCAGTCGGCCGTGTCTCGACTTGAGCTATGTTGCCCTGGAAACTATCTGCCTTGCCATTCCTTCATGAGTATATTTTATGATTTTATTAGCCTGTGTTTGAGTGCAAAAGTGCCGAAATCAGAATAATGAGAAAGTCTATAGAAAATTCATGTAGCCAGCGGTTCCTTCTGGGTCCTAAACTATGTGTATGCAAAATTTGGTTGAGATTGGTGAAACGGTGTTGATTTGTATACGGAACCAACCCACCCACCCACCCACCCACATACATACATATATACAGACTTTCACTTTTATATATAAGATATATATATATACAAGCAGAGATACCCGCTCTTCGAACGGTCTTCGGTATTAATAACCAGACGTTGTCAATTGAGCTACGGTTGCAATGGTTAGGGCCTTGTCATTCCTTCATATGTTTATCAGAACGAAGTTAGTTTTCTTGGTATATAACAGACACTGTTAATTTAAGGGCCTTAAAATGCAGTTTTCGGAGACCCTTTATAGACTCCCTAGTTTTGTATCACACATTGAGAAGCGCAACATATGCTTTGGTCGTCTTTCTAGGATAATTGTTATTTTTCGCCTATTTTAGCATGTATTTGGAAAAAGTTTTTCCCTATACCCACCCTTCTATGAGAAGTACGGTGAAGAGTTTTATAATTGATTGGTGAATTGACTCATGGTTACAATACCTAATTTTACGATGATCCAAGCACCCGAACATGAATTATAGGCGTACATAAACATATGTATATATCAGCCACACAGTATCGAACTAAATCATCTTTACGATGAACCCGATTGTCGACAAAAATATGATTAGTTAAAATGTGCTCTCAAACGAAATTCGCATAACGTGTACTTCCTGACGTGAAAATATTATTGAAAACCTTATTGATGAAACGCAATATATGTCGAATAAAAACGGACCCTCACCATTGTGGAAAGTCCCCATCCCCAGGAAGACCCCTTTAATAAATCATAAAGGTTTGTGGTGTATGAAAATTCATGATTTGTAGCCTCCAATGGCCCAAATTCCCAAAACCTGCAAAAAACACTATTCAACTCAGGAATTTTTGATAATAATGTTGCTGTTTGTAGATATAATAGACCTTCTGTACAATATATCGCACGTGTAAGTCGCGTTTATACATTATATGGTACCCCTTGACCCTCATAAGCGCATTGATGAATTGTACAGTCTATGTTTGTTTCCATGATAACCTTATAGCCATTTGCAAACTTTCGTAGAAATTTAATAAATTGAGGGGCATTGCTTCTTACAGAAATAGATGGAAAATTGGATGTCAGCTTTTGAGATACTGTTGTCATGGTTACTGGCTTGCATTACTTCATTAGTTTCTTCTTGTTCTTCTCCTTTCAGATGGTCCAGCTAAGAACCACGACGTTGATCTTTTCAACTTGGCGAGCGACTTGATGTTTGCCCAATATTCTCTGGCTATGTTTCTCCTCTCTCTCTTTTGTCCAGATGATGCCGGTTTTCTTAAAGGGTGGTCTGTCCTAAAAACTCTTCTGTTTAAGTATCTTTCTGAGATGTGATCGGCTTCTAATATCACTTTCCATTATCCTCAGTACATGGATGCCCTTGTTAACTTATGTTAGCCATGGTGTCACGCTCTTTTTTTCTCCCAGTAGTTGAGTAGCCGGTTGGTTATTCTCGTTGGGTTCATCCTCGAGACATGTCCGTAGAAAGCCAACGTCTCTTCCTGGCCACATCTGTGATTTTCTCAGTAGATCTATATAGCTTCTGATTTGGTGATCTTCTGTACTCGTCATCTATTTATTAGTTTATTAAATGAAATTAGTTTTCTGGGAATATCTCAGAAACGTGGTTTAGAGCCTTAAAAAGTAGTAGCCTCCGAGCTACCAAGTGGCTGAAAATGAGTTTTGTATAGTCCTTCTACGCTATAATATAATAATAATCATAGTAATAATAATTTAATTATATAGGGATAGGGCTATACAGCAATAGACCTTCAGTACCACACCCGCACGTGTACATCACGTGAAAAAATTCAAGAGTATCCCTTGACTCCCTTAAGCGTACTATGTACGTATTGATGAATTTCACAGCTTAAGTTAGTTCCGTGATAACCTTAGGCTATAGCCGTTTGCGAACGTTCACAGTAATGTAATAAATGGAATGGCATTGCATCTTACTGAAATAGATGGACTCGTGAGATTGTGTTGCCATGGTTACCGGCTTGCATTCTTTCATTAGTGTTTATTAAATGAAATTAGTTTTTTGGGAATGCATAATGGCTCTGTTCCGATGAATCAGAACTGCTGTCATTCATGTTAATTACGACCGGCTCGAAATGAGGGACATTTTCAGACAGGCCTTCTTCTATTCTTTTAGCGTGTTTAATACATTGTTTCCAGAGTTCAGGAGCAACGGTACGCAAGGCTTCTCGGCATAAAATATTCATTGCTTCCATACTTCTACCATTTTGTAATAATGTTAGCACAAGTTCGCCCTCAGACAATGGTGGTCTCTGAGGCATTTGGATGTGATGTGATGTGGCCTATAAGTAGTAAACAGGAAGACTGAAAATAGCATGTGGACATAGCCAGGTCAGTCGCATTCCATTACACAACTGCCCAACAACGCTGCACTCGAATTCAGAAAAAGTATAAGAACATTTTATTGGGTAGCTCAAAGAAATTGAAACTTGAGATTTGCACTACCAATACTTGTGCCTATCACATATAAAAATTTCATTACCCTCTGCCAATTAGCTTCCCATGTATATAGTTTTAAGTGAGCGGTTCCTATAAAAGACGTCAAAAACACGGACAATTTTTCATACAACCACAAATAAATAAATAATTAATAACCTTGGAAATAATTGGCTTATACTGTCTAACGCAGAATTAAACAAGGAAAATATTGGTAACACTAGTTTTTCAATAGGTTTGTTTGTTTGGTTGTAATTAAGACCTAAACTCGAGTATCCATAATAAAAAATCCGATAGATGAAGAGGCCAGATATTTTGGATTTGAGGTGTCAGTTCCTAAGTGCAATTAAGGACAAAATTGTTATGGATATTGTGTGGTTAGATGAAACGTGGGTCAATGCTGGTCACACAGCGACTAAGAGTTGGAGTGACGACTCAGTTCAGGGTACAATGAAAGGGCAGTCAGGGAGAGGGGATCGATTATTCTACACGCCGGGTCATAGCAAGGCTTTGTTAATAATGCGCTTTGGCTCTTCAGGTCGAAAAGAACTGGTGATTACCATGGAGACATACTGTAGACCTTAACCGGTTTTTAAAATGGTTCCACGAACAATTGTTACCCAACATCCCTGAACACAGTGCCATTGTAATGGACAATCCTTCGTACCACACAGTGCAGATAGGCAAACCTCCAACAACGTCAAGTACGAAGCCGCGAATGTTGGAAAGGCTCGGCCGCCATAATGTACCATGCGACAGCTCTATGACGATTGGAATCCTTCTTAACCTTATTCGGCAGCCAAGCCTAAACCCATGTACCTCGTGGATGAACTGGCAAGAAAGCATGGCCATGAAATCATCAGGCTGCCCCCATACCATTGCCACTTCAATCCTATAGAAATGATATGGGGTTAAGTGAAGGGTAACGTAGCACGGCATAGTAAAAAGTTCACACTCCGTGAGGTTGAGAAGCTTACCGTTGAGGCTATTAGGGAAGTGACTTCAGGAAACTGGAAGCGTGTAGTGTTAAATGTGCAACGAGAACTGGATGAGGCCACGAAACGTGAATGTATACTCGATGATGGGGTAGATCGGTTCATCATTTCCCTGGGAAGCAATTCCTGATCCGATTCAGACACAAGTGACGAAGAGGGGGCTTGAAAGGAATAGAACCCATAATTAGTAGCAGTGAGAGCGATTAGGTAAGTTCCATTATTGATGTGTAACATCTTTCCACTCTGTATCTGGATATTTTTGTGGCACTCGGTAGCTGGACATTTGTATGGGAGTGATTTTTGAAAAGGGACGGAACTGGATGGGACGGAAGTGCATGGGACGGGAATAATGAGCGCTCGTGGTGGCGGAGATCGGTACAGCGACGTACTGTAGGCCATGTGTCTCTGGGAAATGTAATCGCATACAGTTTAGTTCAAGGTTTGGAGACCCCATTTAAGATATTCCTACAATAAATCATCTTCAAGTTGTCGTGCTTTGGTGTGAAAATATTCATTATAACATATTTGCTGAAAACAACTACGATTTATTATATCTTCATACTTTTGCTGAATTCTTATTTAATGTAAGCACTCGATGTACTGTCGGCCATGCGGCTATGTGGAATCTATATCGCATCAACAAACACTCCAAACAACGGCAGTTGGATTCACTGAAACGCGCTCAGAGCATCTCCTCTCTTTCTTTCCTCCATGGATGCCACAGTCTCCTACAACAACTGGAAATTTTACAACAAACCGTGATTCAAAGAGTAAAAAATATCGTGCAATATTACTATTCAATGTGGCCGTATGCATCATGTTATTAGAGGTGGACAAATTGAAGGGTTTGAACATTTACGTCCTCTGTGTCCGACAGTTGGTACCCCTGTTGATACAGTTCACACATGGTCATCCAATCCTCTGTGTGTGACAGTCGGTACAGTACTTACACAGTGATCCAGTCCTCTGTCTGTAGCTCAGGTGCCTCAAGGGTGTGACACTCCAGCTCGGACACGTCGACCACCATCTCCATGTTGAGGTTCGCCAGAGTCAGCTCGAGAACCTTTAGGTCCTGATGGGCCAAGATTGCGGTGTCCTCTGGGTTACAAGAAGATGGAACACATTTCGCTATCTTGATTCCTGCACCCGACTGACTCAGTTGCTGGAAAATAAGAATGTTTCGTTCATTCACCGGATATGGACGAGTGCAAGCAACATCATTTGGCATGATTTTAATTTATTTTATTGTTATGACCTGACAATTTTATATTTAATTTTATATTCGACCCTGACTATCATATGTCAGAAAACTGTATCATAATGATGGTCATTATAACACTATTTTTCATTATGAAACAGTTTCTCCCACCAATCACAGCTCAAGAAACAGTTGTGTGACCAATTAGATAAGGTTAGCATCGCACCCGCGCTGAGTTCCAAGGCCTTCTAATTTAAATTTCACTGCGTTGCCTAGTGTCATAGTGGGGTATCGAGAAGGCCATGGTCAAATACATGGCATTCTCTGCGTCCCATGCGCTCAGTTCAGTACATAAAACTGGCGAAATCTCGACAGATATTTATGAATGTTTATCTTTGAACATAAAATAGTTATAATAATTATCGTCGAACATAAACAGTCGTATGCAACTCGCCTATAATGGTAATTAAGACACTCGTATGGAAATTATAAAACTCGCATACGCTCGTTTTATAAACATACTCGTGTCTTAATTATTGCCATTATAGGCTCGTTGCATAATGTACTATCATTTGATCGCTTATTTTCACCCTTTGTATGTGTTTATTCTATTGGTTTGATAAATATTGGAGAATTCAAATTCTATTATTTTTATCTTTCCCTATTGGTGTTCATGAATTGTTATGATTGGCTGCATTCTCCCGCCCGACACCTTCAGGTGGCGCGATAACTTCACCTCCTGCTCTCTTGTGAGCTACTGCCTTCACACAGCTCTTAATATATAACCGTTGGGGAAGTATCACATCTTTGGTCTATACTGTGATTTACCAATACTGAACAGTGATAGCTGTCAAAGCTAGCATGTGGGGAAATGCTGCGTTGCCACTGAGGCAGATCATGACTCATAACATTCCAATAGGCTTCCAGGTAGACACAAGTACTGGGATCTGTTGTGTCAGCCGTATTCGTGTGAAAGGGCACAATCGATGCAACAAAATGAGAACACAATGATAATAATTATAATCATAATAAAATAAATAAATAAATAAATAAAAATAATAATAAAAATAATAATAATAAATAAAATTATACGAGCCTTACAGTAGTCGCATATGATGTGTAACATGTGACACGTTAGCCTACTATGTGTGTCCCGCGAGCGCAAATCCCTTGTTAACAGTGAACTCTGTTGGTCATTGAAATAACAACTTGTAAAACTCCAGTGCCACATACTGACCGCAATAATTCATAATTGTTATTTGCTAAGACATTGTATCTTAATCGATTGATAACATATTGTGCATTTTTAAATGGAAAATTAAAAGTGTATATTGTAATATTAAACTGCAGAAGTGGCTTTAAAAAGCTGAGCCGTCTCGGTTGCAGACAAGGCTGTCAGATTTGTCAATAAAAATAAAAAAACAGATTGTTTTTGAATATTCAGTATGTGAAAATAGAGTTATATTTGGGGACGAATGTAGGTATTTTGGAGTAACTGTGGGGGACGGGTAAGCACATATGATAAATAGTGAAGAAAGCTTACAAGTCGCTTCATATGGTTATGCGAGTGTTTAAAGGGGCTGGCAGAGAGATCAGGGAAAGGGCATACATGTCCCTAGTCCGTCCTCTGCTGGAATATGCTGGGAGATAGTGGGATCCATACCAAATGTATTTAATATAGGAATTGGAAGGAGTACAAAGGAAGACCACCAGGTATGTAATGGAGGAACATAGGTTGAAAAGTAGTGTGAGTGGAATGATTCAGGATTTGGGTTGGGAAAGTCCGGCTGGTAGACGTTCAAGACCAAGACTAGGGGGTATTATCTTGGCTTACAAAGGGGAAATTGCATGGGAAGACATTCATCAGCGATTGGGAAAGAAAGGGTCATATATGGGCAGATACAGTTATTCGTGTAAATTAAAATTAACTCAGTGGAATAGTAACGTGGGCAAATATTCGTTCATTGGGAGGGGGGAAGTAGAATGGAACAGTTTGCCAGGGGGCATTTTCAGCCCTTTGCCTTCTGATGTTGGTAAATTCAAGGAGTTGATAAGGAATCACCAGATCAGGAGACAGTGACATACGGTGCATGAGTTGAAGCATGAAAGAAAGTGTAAATTATTATTGTTTTATGTTTATTCTATTATTACGATTACCGGTGTCTCCTTTTAGCAATTAATACTTATTTTCCAATTAATCCTTATTTTCTAAAATTCTTGTAGTTGTACGATTGTTTTGTTTTGTCATTGTAATTTGCCACCATGGACAGCGTCCACATTCAAAAATAAATTATGTATGTGTGTAAGATGGCAGCTGATCTCTCGTTCTGAACTATATTTCACTAATTTGAGTATGTTAAATGCAATATAACCTAAAGAAATAAAAATAATAGGAACTTTGTATGAAATGAACTGTGTTTGAAATATACTCCAGTGATGAAATCGTTTAGTCAAAGACATTATTGGCTATGACGTTGTACCTTAATCGATTGATAACATTCATTTTCTGAGGACATAATTTGGTCTGTGGTTACAGCGTTGGTCTCTCAACTGGCCGGCTGGGGTTCTAATCCTAAAAGAGTTGTATTTTTTTTCTTGATATTTTTATATTTTTTGTTTTTTGAGTACTGAGGCGTTTTACAATTGAGCGTTATGTTGTGCATTTTGCAATGGAAAATATATATTTAATTTAAACAAAGTTCTCCAATGGATCTGCAGTAGTGACATCTACCTTCAACTAGTTGAACTACGGTATGTGGGAGCACGGCCGACAGGATGCGAGCTGCGCTCTATACCGGCCAGTTAGAGAACCCATGCCAGCGATGTTATTGAAAATGGCCTCCTTTTCCCAACCGAGCGCACTGCCAAGTATAGGCGCGATTAAAAATTAGGTGTGCAGAAGGTATATAAAATGTGTTTCTCCCAGTGATACGTTTAGACCAACGAAGTTTCAATTATTGTTAGTAGTCGGTGTTAATATACTGAATTCCTACGTTGTTTGGAGTGTTTGTTGATGCGATATAGATTCCACATAGCCACATGGCCGACAGTACATCGAGTGCTTACATTAAATAATAATTCAGCTAAAGTATGAAGATTTAATAAATCGTAGTTGTTTTCAGCAAATATGTTATAATGAATATTTTCACACCAAAGAACGACAACTTGAAGATGATTTATTGTAGGAATATCTTAAACGGGGTCTCCGAACCTTGAACTAAACTGTATGCGATATACAATTCCCAGAGCCACATGGCCTACAGTACGTCGCTGCACCGATCTCCGCCACCACGCGCGCTCATTATTCCCGTCCCATGCACTTCCGTCCCATCCACTTCCGTCCCTTTTCCAAAATCACTCCCATGAAAATATCCATATACCGAGTGGAAAGATGTTACACATCAATAATGCAACTTACCTAATCGCTCTCGCTGCTACTAATTATGGGTTCTATTCCTTTCAAGCCCCCTCTTCGTCACTTGTGTCTGAATCGGATCAGGAATTGCTTCCCAGGGAAATGATGAACCGATCTACCCCATCATCGAGTATACATTCACGTTTCGTGGCCTCATCCAGTTCTCGTTGCACATTTAACACTACACGCTTCCAGTTTCCTGAAGTCACTTCCCTAATAGCCTCAACGGTAAGCTTCTCAACCTCACGGAGTGTGAACTTTTTACTATGCCGTGCTACGTAACCCTTCACTTAACCCCATATCATTTCTATAGGATTGAAGTGGCAATGGTATGGGATTTCATGTCCATGCTTTCTTGCCAGTTCATCCACGAGGTACATGGGTTTAGGCTTGGCTGCCGAATAAGGTTAAGAAGGATTCCATTCGTCATAGAGCTGTCGCATGGTACATTACGGCGGCCGAGCCTTTCCAACATTCGCGTCTTCGTACTTGACGTTGTTGGAGGTTTGCCTATCTGCACTGTGTGGTACGAAGGATTGTCCATTACAATGGCACTGTGTTCAAGGATGTTGGGTAACAATTGTTCGTGGAACCATTTTAAAGACCGGTTATGGTCTACAGTATGTCTCCATGGTAATCACCAGTTCTTTTCGACCTGAAAAGCCAAAGCGCATTATTAACAAAGCCTTGCTATGACCCGGCGTGTAGAATAATCGATCCCCTCTTCCTGACTGCCCTTTCATTGTACCCTGAACTGAGTCGTCACTCCAACTCGTAGACACTGTGACCAGCATTGAGCCTTGTTTCATCTTACCACACTATATCCATTACATGTTTTTCCTTAATTGCACTTAGGAACTGACACCTCAAAGACACAATATCTCCATGATCACCTTCCTGCCATTAATTTTCTTATACTGTATTTAAATCCCAGATCATGCAACACTCGATTCAGCGAAGAAAGGCTTCCTTGAAATAATTTGCCTCTATGATCGAAACAAGATGTTTGCGACTTGTGGGAATTTCTTTCCTAAAATAAAAGCTATAATTATGCCGTCTAACAGCAGGATACGGTCGGGATGGTTCAACTGGAGGAAACCATCAAGTGTACTGTGCGACAAGAAGGTACTAGAAAAATTAAAAGGGAAGGTACACAAGGCCGTGGTGAGACTAGCAATGATATACGGGACAAAAACCTGGCAGATAACAAGGGGATGGGTAGAAAAACTGGACGGGGCAGAAATGCGTATGCTAAGATGGGCAAGGTTGGACAAAGTGAGAAATGAAGTGATAAGAGACGACTTAGCGTGGTGCAAGTTTCTGAGAAAGTCAGAAAAGCTGGCCTCAGATGGTATGGCCATGTTAAGAGAAGAGATCAAGATTATGTGGGTAATAGGATGATGGAAATGCTTCCACCAGGGAAACGGAGTCGAGGACGACCTAAAAGGCGATGGTTGGACAGCATTCAAGAAAGCATGAAACAGCGGGGGCTTATGGAGGAAATGGTCCGGGATAGAACAACGTGGAGGAGAAATATCCGTATCAGCGACCCCACATAAGTGGGATTAATCATGCTGGAGAAGAAGAAGAAAAAGAACAGCATCTTGTTGAAAGCTATTTAAATTAGTGACCACCCTTTCTCTATGCCTCTTCTTCCCAGGAGTTGATAGTTTAGACGGGCCAGCATCATCAAACCGAAACGTCTCTTCCGTCACTCGGTACACAGTAGTTTCACTCACACCAAGAGCCTTTGCAGTTCTTTTCCTCAACTGAACAATTATTGGAATCAGAGGTTCCTCCCGTAAGCGCATACTTTCCTCTTCTTCCTCCATAAAATTCCTCACAGCACATACCATTTCCATTGCTTGGCTATGGAGAGTCACACCTCGGCCTGAAGTTGTTCTATGACGCGGAGAATGGATCCTGGGCCATCCACGAACACGTAACGATGCCATTTTTACGCAACGAAAATAGACACGATGATGCGATGCGAATAAAAGAAATGAACTCAAAATCTGTATATAGACACGCTTCCAACAAACACAGAACGATAACGCTTTCTGTAGCCTATGAAAGAATACACAAATGCACTTAAATAGATTCACGGGATAATACTAATGTCAGTGACGAGTCATGACACAGTGGAACACTGACAAGTGAGTCAAACCATATGCTGACTGCTGTGTCTGCATACGTTGCAACACTGCTAGCTGTTGCTATGGTGACCGTTACCCCTCTCGTCTCCACTCCTCACCTCACCCATCAAGCGACTGACAGCTTTCACCGACCATCTTTTGTATATCAGAGTACAGTTAACGTTTAATTTCGTTACTATTATCTATTTGTTCGCGTGTGCTATTCAATTAAGGAATGTTACGCTGCATGCATGTGAGTAATTGAATCTTAATTACCACCTTATTACATTAGAACCTGCCTAAAGCGGAACGCTTTTCACAGGTTTCCGTTTTACAAAGGGTTGAGTTTTAATAAGACAAAATACACTACAAGGAAATATTGTATTATCGCATAGGATTACAATGAAATAATAATTCAAAATATAGGTCTGTAAATAAAGTAGGTTCACAAGTATTACACTGTATCTTCAACTTACATACCGTAAAATGGGGTGAATAGGATC